>CM033427.1:57650501-58298001 GCA_019425775.1 Rafetus swinhoei
CTCAGCGCATGATCAACCTGTGGAACTTGTGCTAGAGGATGTTGTGAAGATTAAGACTTCAACAGGGTTCAAAAAGAAGTAGGTAAATTCATGGAGGTTATGTCCATCAATGGCTATTAGCCAGGAAGGGTAGAAATGGTGTGCCTAGTCTCTGTTTGTCAGAGGCTGGACATGGATGATAGGAGAGGGATCACTTGATGCTTGCCTGTTCAGTTCACTCCCTCTGGGGCACCTAGTATTGGCCACTGTCAGAAGACAGGATACTGGGCTAGATGGACTTTTGGTCTGACCCATTATGGCCATTCTGATGTTCTTATGATTCTGAATGCCCTAGACATTCTGAGACAAGCTGGCTTCTACGTTATGCAAATGTGTTACTTTCACAAGTGTCAAAGTAATTTTTATGTAGTGGAAGCCCTTCCCCCATCTAGTGTAGTAATTAACTGGTACCTTCAGAAAATGAATAATAGTTTAAAATCTCACTATATATTTTAGAAACATGCATCTGTCTGTCTGAGTCCATTTGTTCAAGAACTCCTAAACAGAAAGAGTTAGGACCACCAAATTTGATATGCAGCTTTCTCTTATAATAACGTAAAGCAAGATTAGGGTTTGGCTGTGACAGGGTAATGGGATGTGTGTGGAATGCAATTGTTTCGTGTATGAAATGGAAAGGGAGGAGTGTGAGAGCAGGGACATATATACTCACACATGTCCAGAGGCGACTGCACCTGCCCTGCCCTGGGCCAGCCTTGGGGAGAAGCCAGTAGATGGTGTACGTGGCCCCCACCACCTCAGTCCGGCCCCAAGGAGAAGAAGGTAGCCATCACCAACCCTTTCCCAGACCCCCCCCCCCCCCAACTCCCTGACCTGATTCCTGGACTTCCACCCACTGACGTCCTGACTCCTGATCTGACTCCTGCAGTCTCCATCTCCTGCCCTGAACCCCTCTGCACTTCCCAAGCCTGACTCCTGCACCACCCACCTCCCCAGACCCCTGCCCTGAGCCCCTGCTCAACTCCAAACCTTGTGCATCCCACACACCTGAAACCTCCTGCCGTGAGCATCCCCATGTATCCAATCCCCTGCCCTGAAGGACTCAAGCAAACAAATGCACATTAAAGTAAGGTTTTCACTTTCCATGTGAGCTGTTTAGTCAGCCTTGTGCATGAGAAATTAGATGTTCTTGCTTCATTATCAAATGAACTCAAATTTAGACTCCATGATTGTAGGTTCAAACAGATTGGGCCCTTTCCTTTTAGGGTCTTTTTCAACGACCACTGAAGTCAATTGGAATCTATACTTTGGTGTCTTTAGATATTCCCCCCAACACCACATTTGGACCTGTAAACATAAATCCTTAATATTCAGCACTGCTGGTGTAAGTAGTTCTTGAGCAGACTTCAGGGTTTTATCTGGTTGTGTGAATATTTTTAAAGTAGATGGTGCTTCATCTGTAACTGTTATCTGTAAGGTGCTCTTTCATTGGTTTCTGGAAGGTACTCTCTCATGTTTTCCCTAGCATACAAAGAGAAGTCTTGAGAAAAGCTGGTGTTCTCACTCTTTTGTGCAAAGGACTTTGTTTTACATGAAGCCACTAAAACAATTTGATTGCATTAACTGTGAGATTGACTTTTGTAGGTTGTAATCTTTCACTGTATGTAGATTTTAATAAAAGCTGGAATATTAAAAGGATGAGAGGATTAGTCAGGTTCACCCTATAATTCTTCTTGTGACCTCTAGCTTGGTTGTCTGCTCATTCCTTAAGTTATAGGGTTGGGGGGGGAGAGTATTAGGGGTTCCTCAGGATCAGCACTCTCTAGCTACATCTACACTGCTGCGCTATTTCAAAATTTGGTGCTGTGTAGACAGATCCAGATGTTGAAATAAGTATTTTGAGATAAAGGTGCAGTATAGATGTTCTCCAGGACTGAAATAGAAAAGTTCAAATGCTTTTTGATTATTCTGGGGAGGTTGTAATTTCTTCCTCAAGTCTGCCTGCCAAGCTGTCTGTATGTTTCAATGGTGCTTGTATATAAAGATTTCTGGCACCATTTCACTTATTATCAATACTAGGAAGTTTTGTTTTTTGTACTGATCTAAAGTCCTAGTTCTTTATTTTTTAAAAAAAATGTGTCTAGGGATGTGTCTGCAATTCTATTTTGGTTTAATATTCTGCTGCTGTATTAAAGGATGATTTTACCTGATCAGTGAGAAACAGAAACAGAAGTTCATGTGCATATAGCTTTTAATTAGCAATGCATCATGTGACCTGAATGTACTTACCCTTAATATAATCAGCTGACCTGTTCATCTTCTATTACCAACCCAAATGACAGAATAAAAAGGAAGGACTGATTCGTTTCTCTTTTACTGTGTTCAGTTAAATAGTATTTTCCTACTGGGAAAGTACAAGCATATAAACAGATGTAGCCTTGGTACCCAAGGGAGAAAAGTGGAAGATAGATGTCAGAGTGATCACGTTCCTCCTTTACTTGTGGCAGAAAATGGTTCCCCTGAAAACTGTCCAGTTCATATTACACTTTCTAAAGTCAAATTTACCTCACTTCTTTTAACCTCACCGCTCTGCTTAAAGGTCAGCATTTGAAAAGCCAGTGACTAAGGTACCAATGTATCTTATGAATAGCCTTTTGGAATCAGAGCTGTAGTTTAAAGCTGTCCTCCCCTAAGTGCAAATGCTATCCCAGTGTGGGGACTACCCTATATGAGCGTGCTGATTTCACTCCTTGTGCTTATAAGGGTGAATGAAGCCCCTGGATGACCAACTATCCCTATATATACAGCTCCTGGGGGTGGAGGGGAGAGAAAGAAAAACAAATAGAGTACTAGTCTAAAACCCTGGTATTGAAAATAACTTTAACTAAAAATATATAGGCAACAAATGTACAAATGCCTCTCAGCATATACGATATCTCAATTACTGCATATTGATGAATATCTTTGTATCCAAGTCAGTAATTTAATTTTGAACACAAATCATTTTTGTTGATAGCATGGTTTTATATTTTAATGATCTGTACTCATCAAGCTTTCAGTAAGAATTAATTTAAAAGGCTTGGGGCATGTTAACTTGTCTCTGGTAGGGGGCAGGGAGTGTTATTTTGGATCGTTGGGGATTTTTTCTGAAGTTCTGTATGCCCATGTCATCATTTAGAAATTATTTGTTTTATCTATTCTTTTGGGAAAGCTTTGGATATAAGTGTCTTTAGAAATTTTGAGTGGGATTTTCAAGAGCTCAATGTTACTACATCTCAGGACTTGAGTTTTGGTGTTTGTACTTCCAAGTTTGGGTAGACAGAATAAACTTGGGTAAAAGGGGAGATTAAGGTAGGATAGATGTACAGAATCATGGGCTAGGGCAGGGCACTCTAGGATGATAAACCCATGGCACACCTTTAAAATATTAAGCCACTTTTCCTGTTAGATTTTTTTTCTGAAAGCTTTATTTTGTTTAATGATTACACTGGGTTATGTTGAGTGAAATTGACAACTTCCGTCTAAGCTGTTTAACTCACAGAACACAGTGTTTCGTCTTTTATCATGTGGTATTGTAGTAATATTTAGTATTGTCTGGTGTGCTATGTGGGGATGGGGAAGCAAATATATAACTTGAATTGCTACCTAATCTTTTCAGGTCTCTAGAAGCAGAGGGAAAACATGTTTCTATGTGTCTTTACATTGGATAACTATTAGCAAAGACTCATGCACCACAGCAATAATGTCACTTACGTTATTGACACTTGTCCCCTAGGAACTGTACTGAAGTTACAGCAGCATCTCTCATAAATTACCATGTAATTATTAGATGAAACTACTTATGGTCACCGATCGCCCGTGAAAGCGTCTGTACTGGATGCCATTACCATTTTCCAAGTAATTTTCAAGTTCTTGAATCATTGGGTCTTAAGGGCTTAATGTGAAAAAGGAGTAGTCAGGCCCAAAATTAAACCCAGATTTTAAAACAGGTTTAAAATTTTGTTTCTTTTATTTTGTTGTTTTAACTTACATGTTAGTGTTGATGTTGTGCACTGTTTGTTAAAGATGGTGTTCCATGGCAACCCTCTCCTGTAGCATTCCTTGCTGACGTAGTGGGGATGCCACAGGCACGCTCTGCCTCAGTTCCCCTTCACTCAGGGCCCCATATGAACCCCACACAATCCAAAAGAGACTAAGACAAAAGTCCTGCTTGGGAGTCTACCTTACTAAATTCAGATACATTGGAATGAGCTCTCCCTTTGAGCTCAAGGATTGCATAGCCAAACTCCTTGAGGCTTGTGGTCACTGGGAAGTCTTTGAGAGAACTTTGTGTGTACCTCTGTGAAGCTGCAGTTATCTTTTATCAGGCCCAGTTGCTCGTTAACTGGCTCGGTAGGCTTATTCCCCTTAAATTAGTTGATTGTTGTTAACGTGGGCATGGAATCCTCTTAAGGAGCCCTGCAACCCTGTGACAGGTGGGTTTAACTGACTGAAGTAAAATAAGAACCAACACAAACCAATTGTTTTTTCAAAACTATAAGGGAACCCATTGTGAATAATTGTGCATATGTACGCTTGTTTTCTGGCTCCTGCTGGAGTCTGAAATGCTGAAATACTAATTTAGAGGTTCTTTGTACATAGAGCAAGCCTTACCAGAATCAAGAATGTTTCATGTCTCTTGCAAAATCAATTTCTGAGATTGCTCTGCCCAAATTTGAACTCAGCCTCTGAATTTTTACCTTCTTTTTCTTTTCTGTTCAGCCATACTCTTTCTTTTATTATGTAGATTTGATTGTACATTTCCTCCAAAATTTAACTTGACTTAGTTTTACTGGATAAGATGTGTTCAAGTAATGCAGCACATGATATACTTCCTATCGAGGGATCTCTGTGTCTTTCATTTTCATGAGGATTGACATAATACTCTGATATGTCTTTTCTGTGGTCCTATTATGATCTTATCTCTCACAAAAAAGACCGAAGCAAAAATGATGCATCATGGTACAGGAAAAATACTCCTTTTGTTGAAAATGAAACAATGTGGTTTGTACTTTGTGACAGTTATTAATAGGATCAAGAATAACAACATAAATGACTTATGATTAATACAAGCAAGTCCAAGAGAATGGAAGTTTCCGTCAGAACTGGTTGCTGCGCTGCTCTAGAAGGGAAGCAGAATCCAAACAGTTTTGTGAGAAACTAGAAAAAAAGGAAGCAATCCAACCTTCCAGTCAGTCAGTTCTGTTTGTTACACTGTGTTCAGTTTATATGTGTCTGCCAAGTTACATCTAATACGCACTGTTGAAGTCCTTAGAGACCTCCTTTCTATTCACATTCTACATCAGTAATAGCTGAAGGAGAGGATGAAACAGAAATGCTTTTGCAAATATTTGTAATTAACAATAAGAGTTGTTAAAATTGTAAAAATTTAAATAACAATGCTCAAATGTTATATAACCCTATGCTTACCATTGTACCAATGGGAATTTCTCTCTTTTTTCACCCTAGATTCCTCTTATGTTCTTTTATTTCATTTTTATCCTTCTGTTGGCAGTGTATGCTAACTTTCTATCAGAGTTTTGCAGACTTAAATGTGGGGTTAGATAAAAAAGTATTTTCCTTTAATTAAACGTGTATTTCAGTATTGGGTATATCCTCACTCATTGGGGTTCAGGCTTCCTTGTATATTTCCTGGCTCTTTCCCTGGCACTCCCTAGGCTAGTCTTGCTGGATGTAGATAGGTCCATCTGGGTTTGTCTGAATGATCTTGCAAATGGCCTGTAAAATTGAATTGTTCAAAGACCATTCCAAATGATTTCCTGCTTAGAGAACAGCTTAGCCAGTTCGCTTTAGGGATCCCTTTATATGTGCCGATAGGGTCAAAGCTAGGTGGAGCTTGACCGAGCGTAGAATCTGTATTGCTTTTGTGTTTAGGTGAGAGCTGTTTGTTGTGTCCTGGTGGTTTATATGGGCAACTGTCATGGTGTTGTCCAACTGAATTAGTAGAAATTACTTTTTAAAGGTAAACTGCATCACAAACAATATAAGATGATAATGTTAGTATAGCTTCTAAAATGATATACTGTAGAATGGAAGACCCCAGAGAGCTTTTGTAGACCAGCAACTGTGGCAGAAATTTTTATTTGAATAGTTTCCATTGTGTATATGAGGTTAAGCCGATAACAGTTTTTCTTTAATAGGCAAAGACAGTTTTGCTGTGTATTTCAGTTAATGTTAAATAAATAATTTTCCTCTTATTTAAATAATTCATTGGGCAGAACACCTGATTTTATAATTTCACGTAATGAAGATATTTAAAAAAAAAGAGTCAAGAGTGCACTATTGAACTAATAATAGTTGTTATAGCAGGTATAAAATAAAAATATCTATCCCTTGGGATATTCCAAAATTTCAAAATCTGGAATAATGTTATGAAAGCGTTTAAATATTTCTGTTTAGAAATGTCAAAATATTGTTTGATGGAAACTGTTGATTGAACTGAGATGAAACATTTAATTTTGGGTTGGTTCAACATTAATCTGTGTCCCCTTGATTGAGTTGCCACTGCAATAGTTCATTTGTCTTATATGTACCCCCATACTTTTCTGTGTGTCAGGATGCATCTCTCATGGTGAACTAGGATCATATGACTCCCTTTATTATTTTTATCTCAAGCAGAAGGGAGGGTCATTTCAACAGATTGAAATGTTTTTCATTCTGATCAAACCTGATCCGAAATAAAGTATGATTTCAAATTTTCCAATCAAATATTACACAATGGAAATTTTACCATGGAAAATTTTGGTTTTGCAGAAGCTGCATTTGCATCAAACAATATTTTGACATTCCCAACCAGTTTTAATAGTTATTAGCCCCATAAAGGTATATCACACTAAAATACAAATAAAGTTCAAACAGTTTACAATATTAAATTAAGATGAGAACAAACAGCAGGATATAACTAATCAAGAAGGAATAGTTAAAAAAAAGGAAGGACAAGGGAGAGAACAGTTTGATTTATGTGATCACTTGGGAAGCTAAAGTGCATGTCCTGTAAGCAACAGAGATGACGTGGGCTCCAGGATACTATAAATGGGGTACTGTAAAAGCAAACACAGCAGCTCTTTTCACTGGGTAAGGCGATGAATGTTCATTAATAAACTATTACTTTTTCAGTGTTTTAACTCAATTAAATAAAATTTCATGTGTTAAAATTAATCTGCATCATATAGATAGTGTCTGTGGGCCCAATTTTCTGTCTGTGAAGCTAGCTCTTCAAGTGAATGCATATGTGACAGAGGCTCATTGCAGATTGTGTCCTTGGGGTGATAATTGCTGTGAAATTGCATGCAGTTTGGATCCTGCTTGAATAAGTCAGACAAGAAGTTACAGAAGGTTGTAAGACACCACAAGGACAATGGCAATTTTATATCCCGTGATATAATTAAACATAGGTAGCAATGTTGTATAAGAAAATAAATTAAAAGTATTGGCAGCAGTTCCTGGAAGAAATACACTTGCTCATTATTTCTGGCTTACTTAAGTTTAAAAAAATAATTAGGAATAAGGCATTATTCAGTAACCTGTATTGCTGGAAATGATGACAGTGTTAAATAGATTTTCTTGTTGTAAATAGGTCCAATTACAGCATTATTAATTATATTATTTGAGCACTCGTTACATGAGACATTATTTAATAGGTTCATGTTAGTTTAAAACCTTCATTAAGGGTTTGCTGTGGGGCATTTGCAATCTTGTATTTTTCCATCCAGCCCATGTCATTTTTCCCATTGTCCTAAGACTTAGGAAATTTTTGACAGTAACAGTGAATTTTGGATTTCAGGCCCCCAGTCATGCTCAAGATTATGATAAGAAATTGGGCATAGTTAGAGCTTCATCTATTTAATTTTTTATCATATATGTCCTATTTGTCATCTTGAAGAATGATGCTGTACGTCCTGTAGTGACCAGGAGACAATTTCCTGCCTTTCTTCCTGAATTCCATTCAATAGCAATGAGCTCCTATTAAAAATGACACTCCCTGCCTCCTTTACAAGTATCATTGAATGTTCTAGGACTGCCGGTAAAGGTCTCTAATGCCAATACCACTTCAGTGCTTCAGTTATTGTCACATCCGATTGTTCTGCTTTCAGTAAGATCAATAGGGAAAAATAAATTTGGGAGAACAATGGAAATGGGCAATAGAACATTTTTAGACTTCATTTAACTCTGTAAAGGTCCTAACTCAGTAACAGTTCAATCATGCAATTTGCTGAGCACCTATCTTCAATTCCACTCAACTTCTGTTCAAGTCTGTGGGTGCACACTGGCCCAGTACTTCACAGGATTACTTGGTAATTAAGTTAATCTTTGGTTATGATCCCAACAATATCAGCAGATCCTACTAAGTGATGAACAGGAAGAGCTGTGCACCATAAACTTCCATTGACTTCACTGGGAATTGAGGCACTCAATGCATTATAGGATAGACCTCATAGCTTCTAAGCATCATCAGCATGTTCTGTTTTTACATCTTTGGCTAAAGAGTTCACAGTAGTGATGTCCCTTTAATCTGTATTATTGCTCCTTTTAACTTTCAAACTCTTGTTAGATTTTATTATGCATCTTGTAATAACTATTCTTTGAATCATTTATCTCATCTTTTTTTTTTTTTTTTAACTAAAAAGCAGTCTGTGACGGGGCGGACCGCCTCCGCCCGGCCGAAGCCAATCCGCCCCGCACTGACCCCGCGGTAGCGCTTGCACTCCTCGGGGCCGGCCGGGAAGCGCTGGTTGTCTGCGCCCATTGCTCGGCAGCAGTGGCGCAGCTGACAGGCGGGGCGAGCATGGAGTGTCGGCCGAGCGCCGGGGCATGCTCAGGGCGAGAGGATGCCCTGCTCGTCGGCGAGGTTGGCGGGTGACGTCAGTTGGTTGGGGGAGGGCGGAGGTTAAAAGCTGGAGAGGAAGAGAGCAAAGAAGGACGGGTGAGGAGTTGGATGGTAGGGAGTGTGGAGATGCCGCTGGAACCAGCGGGGTAGGAAGTAGCCCAGGGCAGGGCCTTAGGTTGGGCCGGTGAGTTGCGGGCCAACCCCCCACCGGCCGAACAGGGCTCGGCAAACCTGTCCTTAGGGCCCTGGGAAGGGGCCCGTGAGAGAGGGTGGGCCCAGGCCCCCCTACCCCGCGTTCCCGGACCAGGGAGGCGACGGAGTCCGGAGTTGGGGCCGCCATTTGCTGTCAAAGTGAAGAGATGACGCAGGCGAGAGACTGGCCCCGCAGGCCTCAAGGACAAACACGGGGGTGAGCATGAGATCCCCCACGTACACAGTCTTTTCCCCAAGAATGACTTGACCAAGGCATTACATTTTTGTCATTGTTTGATAAACTCTTTGGATGAGACTGCTAGCACGTGGCTTTTATATCTTATGGACACATAAGGGCCAGATATTGCTCCCCCCTTTATTTGTATTGAATAATATCTTTTGATTTCCTGGAGACCACTCAAGGAATGAAGTGTAATTCAACATGAGCATGGATGCTAGAACCTGAGTCCGCATGTGAGAACTTGGGACTCCACAACTGTAAGAGTTTACAGGACTACATCAGAGTTGGACCTTGCACTTCAGCCACCCTCTAAGGCACTATTTAATGATTGTAGATTTTTCTCAGTAATTCTTGCTTTTGTTCTTTGAGAGTAAGTAAACTCTTGTGGTAAGAAAAGTAGGTCATATAAATAACTCCCATTTACTCCTAAAGACAGTGGGCTGGATATATGTCCTCTTTTATTCCTAGTAGGAGTCAAACAACTAAAAGTTTGTATAATACACTGAAAATTTAGGACTTTAGCATGCCACACAACAGAGGGAGGCTAAACAACATGATAGGTCATAGCATTTGTAAACTATTCAACATGGTTGCACCAGATACTTTTTGGTTTCTTGCCTGTGTGTTTTCTCTTCTGCCACATTTGGAACAATGTGTCAGTAGATATTTTCAAGTGCTTTCTTGATTCTTCTTCAAATTAATCCTAAAAATGTGCCTGTTCATGGACTACTATATCTGCTCCTTTGTTTGCCCTTGTGCTAATTGCATTGCTCTTCTCTATGGTTCATATTCAAACATGAGTTCAAGTTTATGTAATTTACATCTTTTTGTGAAATTCTGTTTAGCTTACACATGATACCATCTACATACTTTGTTAGTCTTTAAGATGCTGCTAGACTATTCATTGTTTTTTACATATTTATTAGACCCCCATATGTGCCTCCACTTCTTCTCTACTCATGCCACATCCCTAACCTTACATCCATCTCCTCCCTTTCTCCCCTCACTTCTCCCCTTCTCTTGAAGGCCCATTCCATATCTTAAAAGATCACAGCCATCCACAACTGCTTCATATTGTTCCCCCAGCTTCTAACTCTCACAGAGACCTGGACTCTTTTGCTGACATTTCCACTCAGCTGTTCTCTTACAGAGGCAGCTGTATCTCTCTCACTTGCCACCTTTGATAGTGGTGGGGGTTCTGGGTTTCCCCTCTCCTGTTCCTGAAGCTTTGAGCTCCTCCAACCTCCCATTTCCCACTCTTTCTTTCAACAGCACTGCATCCCACTGTTCTCTCCTCTTATTCTCCCAACTCCTCCCCATCAGCCTGCTTTCCAGTTTTAATTCCTTGTCTTGTCTTCATAGAATCATAAAACTGGAAGGAACATCAAGAGGTCATCTAGTCCAGTCCCCTGCCCTCATGTCAGGACCCAGTACCATGTAGACCATCCCTGATAGATGTCTGTCTAACCTGATCTTAAATATTTCCACAGATGGAGATGCCACAACCTCCCTAAGGCAACTTATTCTAGTGCTTAACCACCATGGCAGGAAGCTTTTCCTAATGTCCAACCTAAACCTCCCTTGCTACAGTTTAAACCCATTACTTCTTGTCCTATCCTCAGATGCTAAGGAGAATAATGTCTTCCCTCCTCCTTGACACACCCTTTTAGATAACTGAAAACTACTATCATGTCCCCTCTGTCTTCTCTTTTCCAAACTAAACAAGCCCAATTATTTCAGTTTTCCTTCATAGCCATGTTCTCTAGGTCTTTAATCATTCTTGTTGCTCTTCTCTGGACCTTCTCCAATTTCTCCATATCTTTCTTGAAATGTGGTGCCCAGAACTGGACACAATATTCCAATTGAGGCCTAATCAGTGCAGAGTAGAGTGGAAGAATGACTTTTCGTGTCTTACTCACAACACGTCTGTTAATGCATCATGTTTGCTTTTTTTGCAACAGTGTCACACTGTTAACTCATATTTAGCTTATGGTCCACTATGACCCCTAGATCCCTTTCTGCAGTACGCCTTCCTAGACAGTCGCTTCCCATTCTATATGTGTGACACGGATTGTTCCTTCCTAAGTGGAGTACTTTGCATTTGTCCTTATTAAACTTCATCCTATTTACCTCAGACCATTTCTCCAGTTTTTCCAGATCATTTTGAATTATGACCCTACCCTCCAAAGCAGTTGCAACCATTCCCAGCATGGTATCATCTGCAAACTTAATAAGCATACTCTCTATGCCAATATCTAAATCATTGATGAAGATATTGAACAGAACCAGTCCCAAAAAAGACCCCTGCGGAACCCCACTTTTTATGCCCCTCCAGCAGGACTGTGAACCGTTAATAACTACTCTCTGAGAATGGTTATCCGGCCAGTTATGCACCCACTTTATAGTAGCCCCATCTAAGTTGTATTTGCCTAGTTTATTGATAAGAAGGTCATTCGAGACCATATCAAATGCTTTGCTAAAGTCTAGGCATAATAAGTCCACAGCTTTTCCCTTATCCACAAGACTCATTATCCTATCAAAGAAAGCTTTCAGATTGGTTTGACATGATTTGTTCTTTAGAAATCCATGCTGGCTGTTACCTATCACCTTATTATCTTCCAGGTATTACCGTCTATAGCTTACAATCTCCCTCACTCATCCTTCTGTAGTTCCCTTACTAAAGGTGCATCTGCTTATTCTCTGGGAAGATCCTGTGTGCTGCAATCTAGCCCCAGAGACTAGAATTCCCATGAGCCATGGAGTAAACCAGGAAGGAAGTGACTTTTGTTTGGGAGATCTGAGTCTCTCCACGTGTGTGGAGGAAGAATCAGCAGTCTGTGGACTCTTCCCTCTGTTTTTAGAGCAGAAAGGGAGTCAGGCTGCTGTGGAGGAGTTTGATCCAGTTCAGGAGCTGTTATGTTGCAGTTACAGATTAGGACAGCGAACCTTTGGAACTGGGATCTAGCAGGCTGCTTCTGATTGCCCTAGAGGGGAGGCCCTTTGGCTGTAGTTGTGGCTAGAAGCTACTGTGCATCCAGCACACAGAAGGAGACAGTGAGTAACTGGGCATCTTTGGGAAAATGCTGCCTGGGACAGACCTCAGAGATACAGACTAACTCTGGGTTCAAAGAGAGGCAGAGAGGCCAACCCAGTGAACCAGAGATGCTGCATAGGTTGGACCCACATACACACTACCTATAGAAAATCTCCATTACAGCTGCAGTTCTTCAAGCACGCCCACGCAAGCAAGAGTCTGGGACTCTGAGTCCAGGGGTGTGCACGCTCTGGGGTGGGATAAATATTGGCAATGCAAATGGCAGCTAGATAAGTTCCTTTTACTTCTGTGTACTTTGTTAATTGATGTTATTCACTGTTAATTTGTTAAATCCTGTTTCTTTAAGTTAAGTAAAGGTTGTTCATTCTAATGCAATCTATTAGATGTATATTATTTATGATTTGTAATTGTTGTTCTGGAGTTAGAGCCAGTTTATTGTTGGAATAAGTTTATTCCTGGAGATTTCTAAGGCACACCAGTAAGTGTGTTACAGGGCCGGCCAGGTGGAGGTACCACCATTGTACATTCTTTATGAGCAAGGGACAGCAGCAAGGGGGTGGATAGGGTTTCCCCAACTAAACAACATCACCACTGGGGTACTCAGGATCTCCTTATGAGCAAGGGACAGCAGCAAGGGGGTGGATAGGGTTTCCCCAACTAAACAACATCACCACTGGGGTACTCAGGATCTCCTTTTATGTTAAAACCATCAGGCACCCAGGCACACCTGTGAGTGTGACCTGCTCCCGAGTAACCAGGGAAGGAAAAGGGGGGTTACACTTCCATTGTTGAACTATTCCTCACTCTTATTATTTGTTCAGCCCGTTTCAGCTCTTCCAGTCATCACAAAGGCTGTTGAGTTGAAGTCTTTACCAACCACTGGTCTCTCTGATGGCTGTTGCTATGTTTTCCGCTGTCTGACCTAACACTAAGCAAATAATTGTGGGGTTTTTTTCATTTTGGTGGACAAACTAATAGACTCTCAGTTGGCTTTTGTCACCTTTGACTCACATCTCAAAACTACAATTATTTCACTGATTTCTTCTAAGAGAAAATTGACAAAGGACTTCAGCCCTCCCTTCAGCTTGTCTTCTCTTCTCTTCCCATAATTATCTCCTGTCATAGATGCAAAAATGTATTATCTGCTTTCCTCCCCTAATTCCTCCAGTTGCTCCGGTGACCCCATCGCATCCCATAAGTTTCCTTAAAGGAAAAAAGCAATGTGAGATTGGTCTTGTGTGAGAATAGCGGTATGAGAACAGAGGGGTGAAAGAAGCTGAAGCCAGCTATTTTGCAGATTTGTGATTGTGGAATTCATGGGGCAATAACCATTCCAAGAGTAGGAATCTATGTGCTGCACATTTCCCAAAAAAATAATTTAGTCTGTATACCAATTGACAATCCTCAGCCAATTAAGAATGCATTAATTCGTAATATTTGGCATATATTATTACATGTCTCTTAAGTCTATAGCAAACTAAATCTACTCTGGGGGCACGTCTACACAGCAGGGCTGAAGCCTAAATAAACTACACAATTTGACCTACGTCAATTGAGTAGCTTAAGTCAAAATAGCTTATTTAGTCTTTTGGCGCTGTCTACTCAGCAGGAAGTCCGAGGAAGAGCACTCTTACTCTGACTTTCCTTACTCCTCATAAAATGAGGACTACAGGAGTTGGAGTAAGAAGTCCTCCAGCTCGACATTATTTTGATATTATGTTGAAATAACTGCTTGTAGTGTATAGACACAGACTATGTTATTTCGGAATAACATTAGTTATTCCAAAATAACACTGCTGTGTAGATGTACCCTGAGTGAAAAAATATTATTACCCCCAGCTTAAGAACTAGAGGAGAAACTTTGCCCTGGTCTGCACTACAAAATTAGGTTGACATAAAACAATTTACATTTACCTAACTCTCTGTAAACGTCTATACTAAAATGTAGCTCCCACCAATATAACTTGCCCACCACATGGATTTAATAACTCCACCTCTGTGAGATGCACAGCACCTCAGTTGATGTAGTTAGGTTCAACACAGTGTCAATTTTAGACATTGTGTTGCTTACATTGACTGTTGCTGCATTTCAGAAGCCATCTCACAATGCCCCACACTGACAATTAAATCGGTTCAAGCACTCCTGGTAGTATAGAATGATTTAATGTTTATAATGGATTTAACTCATTTTCACATACAATCCACAGAGGCAAACTGTACAATAAAATTGTGACATTTAGAAGTAAAAATGACATGGAAAATCAAACTCGTACTGAGTAAAAACTCAATTGTTATGGGCAATGGTATAGGAGAGTCAGTATAGTAGAAGATGTTCTTTGGTTTTGTATGTGCACATTGTGTTCTATTGTGGCCTTAGGGTGTTTTTGAGAATACCTCACAATCTGCACTCTGGCTATGAAAGATACAACAGAATCCTTTGCAAGGGTAGAAATATTAATGCGGATGTCCTGCTAGTCAGGTTTTAGTTTTCATAATTTTAACAGTAGAATTTAATTTCTTGGTAATTTCAGATGGAGAAATTATTAATCATCATCCTTTGTTTTATTTTTAAGAATCAGGCCACTTCACACACCCCATGAAATGGTTGAATAATCCACTTGCACCTAATGGCTTCTATATCTTCACTGTAGAGCTTGTAATAGCAAAGAAAGCAGTCTCTGGCAGTACCTTAGTCTCGGATTAAATTATATTTTTGTTAGGAAATCAGAAAGCTCTAATTTAGTGCTTGTCTAGTTGTCTACCTGGAGGCTCTCAGGGAAATTAAGATTAATTAACTATTAATGTGCATAAGTTAAAGCACATTAAGCACTGTATGGATGCTCTCCTTCAGAAGTAAAGTGGTCATAATTCAAGATTCAGTGAACAAAAGCCACTTTACTACTGAATGATAGTAGTGTTGTAGCTGGGTTTTCCCACAATATTAGAAAAAACAAGATTGGTGTACCTTTTATTAGACCAACTTCTATTGATAGTCTCTCTCACCAACAGAAGTTGGTTCAATAAAAGATATTACCTCATCCACCTTGCTTGATCATGCTTGTCTAACACTGTGCTTTTATCAAGTGTTAATCATGATAGGCAACGCTAAGTGCAGTCTTCTGACTCCCTATTTGCAAATGTCTTGTCAACAATATATGGTGAAATAGAATCTAGGGTACAGGCTAACATTATAGAGGGAGGAAACCTAGAAGTAGATAATCATAGGGAGAAGGCTTGAGCTGAACTTTATCTTAGTGTTCATTTCTGTGTTAACAGAACAAAATGCCAGCAGACAGGTGAGCGATAGACTATATATAAGATATTGATTGCATTTGATATGAGGTTTGGAAAGGTATCTGGCTCAAAAGTACACTCATATATGCTATTCATTCTTTAATATGTTCTGTATATATACAATCTCTCTTTCTTATCCTATATCCAATTCTTTTTTGACCAATATTTTTCTCATTCTTCAAAAGTCTGTGCTCCTGAAACCTAGCAGCTTAGTTTTGAGTCCCTGGTCTGTTTGTCTGTCTTTCTGTCTTTCTTTCAAACTACAAAACTAACTGCCTCAAACTTGACATTTCCAATTGTATTATGTTATGATTCATTTCTTTCTTTTTTTAAACAAGGTGTGCCAGTTTCTGAAAAGGAGATAAAATAAAGCTCACTGTGTGTGCCAGTCAGTGTTTCAGGAAAGGTTGGCACACCTTAAACGTCAAATAGTATCCATCAGCCAAGACCAACAATTAATATGTAGCATACCAGTTTCTGTTTATTCAGTCTGTTATCATGTGATTTAATATTTCAGCAGTGTTTGCCATAGAGAAAAAAGTGTGCCAGTTCTCAACTTATCTTTCTCTCATTTTTTCAAGAAAAGGTATTTTTAGAAAGGCTTTGTCAGCACTGCTGCATTCATTGTTTTTGATCAAACCGATTTTAATGTTAAACACAAAGACCCACTTGCCCATGAAAGCTTATGCTCCAACAAGTCTGTTAGTCTATGAGGTGCCACAGGACTCCTTGTCACTTTTGCAGATTCAGAGTAACATGGCTACCCCTGTGATACTTGACAATCTATAGTGATTAGTCCAGTCTGTTGCATTAGTCCAGAGGGCTCTTCCATAGTCATTCTTCCTTAGTATTGGTCTTGTGTCTGCTGATAAATAGTACTTAGATTAGAGAAATATAGACACACATGCAGATATGAGCCTACTTCTTCTGTCAATTGTAGCTCTCAGTAGAATTTGTTGGTATTTACCCTGGTGTAAATGAAAAGAGAATTTATCTTTCTTACTGATCTCACTGGATGTGGCATCAGTCCATATAGTCTTTATTTTAAATATCAGTCTCTTGTTTAAGAAGAGAATAAATAAAGAGAATAAAATACATTAATTTATTTTTCTAAAAGAAAGAAACCTATAAATATCACAGAGGAAATACAATCATTACATAAAGATGTACCCTCTGTTACTTTCAGAAGGGTAGCCGTGTTAGTACGTTTCAGCAAAAACAATGAGGAGTCTGTGGCACCTTAAAGAATAACATTTATTTCAGCATAAGCTTTCATGGGCTGAAGCCCACTTTGTCAGATGCATCTTGTTGTTTTTCCTCTGTTGGAATGAAATGGCAGTTCCTTGAAAATGAAATACTGTACAGAAGGCATCTTTTCAAACTGAAAATGTTATAAAAGAAACTTATCATTGGCCATGTTTTGTTTTCATTTGGACAAGTATAAACCCTAAGTAACTTCATTGACCCTAGTAGAGCATAAATGAACAGATTTTGGCACTGGAACTAAAAATAGTGAAACTTAAGGAAAATTGAATCAACTACCAGTGAATAACTTCTGGGGGGAAATTTCCATGAACAACATTTTGGGCATAAAAGAAAGAACTGAAAGTGAGTGAATAGATTTTTTTCATTCATCCATAATTCTGATTTTGGTTTGGTTATTTAGATCCATCTTCTTTCTTGCTTGCATCCTTATCATCCATCTGCTGGGCTCTGGTGGGGTAGGGGAGCAAAGAAACAGGACTAGGGCTACTGGGATTTCATGATACAGACAGCAGACAGTGCAGCCTGGAAAAATCCCAGTCAGAAGGGAATGAGATGCTTGTTTCCACTCGAGAAGTGATAGAAGGGGAGACTGAAGTCTTGAATAGGTGTCTGTTGCTGGAACATAGAAGGGGAATACAGGTGCAGGCAACATGAACTAGGTGACAGCATATAGAAACTATATTGCTTTCTCCTTTTGACCCTAGTGAATTTCTTGGTTTGCTTGCCATCACCACATCTCAACAGGCAAGAAATCATATTTAGTAATTGTCCTTACCAGCATCATTGTAATTTAAACATGTCACTTTGCATTTATCTTCAGCTATTCCCTTTCCTTCTCTGCATACATCCAGGACCTGGCCAAGTATTGTTGGTGGTTCTTCCACAATATTCCAAAGAACCAACTGGTGAATCTTTCATGTAAACCTGTGTCATCTTCTATATTGACTACAGCAATCTCTTCTTCCTGGGCCTTTAAGACGCCATCTCCCCCATACAGTCTGTTCAAAATTCTGTTGCCAAAATATTATTTCTTGTTAATCACTTCAGCTATATCACTGACTTCCAAGAGTGTCCAAACTTTTGTCCTTGCTTTCAAAGTGCTATATTATTCATCCCTTGACTTACCTCTTGTGTGTGGTCTCACTGCACATCCCTCCTGCCCTCTGCTCCAACGGATGTGATGCCAGGCTCTCTCTTTTTTCCTCCTGAGGACTGTTCTGTGACAGAAATCTGCTTAAGTAGGCCTCTTGGCTGTTTTACACTGCAGGAAAGATGTAGAACATCTGAAGTGGGGGCTGAGGATATGGCACTGAGCATCTAACAGGGTGTACATAGAGCTACTTTAAGAGTCTCAGAAACAGGAGGGATATAAGAGATTCAGTGGGTCAGATAAACTCCTAAGGAGTAAAGAGAGCAACTGAGATAGATAAAGGCATTCCAGAGAGAGATTAAAGGGCTTCTTTTCATCACTCTTTGCTCTAGAGGTACTTTTGGTGGATAATAAAGATGGAGTCTTGTCAGCCAGTGAGGTATCAAAAAGGTCTTGTAACAAGCTGATTATTTAAATTGCAATAAGCGACTGGCACCATATGGTATTTGTTTAAGGAATTTAGTGAGTGAGCTATAAACATGTGTAATCTCTCATCTTAAAAAAATTACTGTTCTATATGGTAGCAAATGTACAAATCTTTATCAAAGGCCCTAGGGTTGATCTTAGAACTACAGATCAATGAGATTGTTTTTCTACCATATAAACTCAGTAAAAAGTAATTAAATATGGAGTTAGAAAACACCTAGATGAGCATGATTATAACAGGGTGAGGTCTTTTCTTGATCCTTCCTGTTAGTGGATACTAAAAAGCTTGCAGATGTGTGTTGATTGGGCCCTGTTGATTCTCTCTGGCACATGAAGCTCAATTAATCCACGCCAGATATAAGGGAAAGTCAGTGTGGCTCCTCTGATCTGACTGTGGAGCTGAGGAGTCCTAAAGGAGGAAGTAGACAAACTTGGGGAGAGGGAATTTGTTTTATATTAAGTAGTCAACAAACCAAGTCCCAGAAAAGGGGCAAGTTCTGAACTTATGTGGCCCACGTTGACTCTTTAAAAGCAGGATGGGAGTATCACCTACTCCTACAGATATGATAGGGATAAATTAGCTTTCTGTAAGAGAAAATTGTGTCTTTCCAGACTTTTACAATCTGCTGTAAAATTATAAGATTATAAAACAGTGGCTAAAATAGAACAAATTAGATGGATGTTTAATAAATACATCTTTGTTATGCACTTATTTCTTGCCGAGACTTCTCTTCCTTTAAGTGGTGCCATACTGTTTTTGCTTTTATAAAATAAATATTTAGTGGAATTGTTTACAGAAGCTATCTAAATAAAACAAATCTTCAAACAGAAATAATGTATTTCTGGAATGAGCATAACTTTATAGTGAACTGCTAGTTGATGAACTAAGTTAACCAAACATTATAAAACCTGGTTGCAAAAACATGCTAGGGCTAGCCAAAATGCTTGTATGTATGAGAGTCTTGTTGGCAGAGATAATAACTTTAGGCTATTTGGATTCTCAGTTGAAATGCTGTCAAGTTATGAAATGTACCTGTGCAAGGGTACAGTCATAGGCCGGGATGCAATGTTATAATCACAAGCCATGGAAGACATGTCGTCTTTCTATTATAGGTGACCCAGGCTCTGAGATACTCTGCACAGTTTTTTGTAGTGTAGATGTGATAGATTAACAAGTATCATGGTGGCAGAATCTAGTCTGATAGAGGGAGGCATTAAAAGGAATAGAGACCAGATTGTTTTCTTTATACTTAACATTGATAAGAGATTATTCACATAGATAGTCCCACTGAAGTCAAAGGTATGGTTTAGGTAAGTAGCTGCTCACATATGGGTGTAAAAGAGTCACAGTCTGGCCCTAAATGAGTATCTGTACCAAGCTAAACTCAGTGACTGAAACAGCTATAATTTCAGCTTTTTCTAAGCGTCTTTGCCCAATTATTTTTTTCACTGATATTGTTCAACAGTTGCAATTCTAAGCTTATTTAATTTCTTTCTTTAGTCAAGTGAAAAGGTTTCTCTAGTTTATTATGTGTCCATTTCCATGGCCTGTAGGTACATAAAAAAAAATATTCTCCAGAAATGCCCACAGTGGGCAGCAGCAGTCATCTAACTTTTCAAATGGAAGAAACCACCATCACATTATGAGAGGTCAAACAAATACTGAAAAGCTAAGCCAGGGTGGGGAACCTTTTATGGGCCAGGGGCTACACATCAGTGAGAAGCAACAAAACAAAACCACAGCCATCACTCACCTGGTCCCTAAGTGAGATGGAGAAAAAAAACCCTCACAGATGTGGCCCCCAACTGAGAAGCAGGAAAAAAACACATTCCCCTCACTCGCCTCAAGTTCCAGCCCCATGGGAGTGGTGGGAAAGCAAAGGCTCCTTGGCTCAGGGCTTACCCCCAGGGCTGAATTAACTCTTCTGGGGTTCCAGGGTTTGGGGATTTTGTGTGCCTCCACCAAACTCTGGGTGGTGCCAAAAATGAGGGATTCAGTGTGTGGGAGGGGCCTGCCAGGGAGCAGGCTGGGGATCTGAGTGGGAGATAGGATGCAGAAGCAGGGTTGGAAATTAGGATGCAGGGTCTGGGCAGGCGGTACGGTGCATGAGTGTGGTGGGGGTGAGAGTGTGGGATCTTGGTGGGATGGGGCAAGGGACTGGGGCACCTATCTGGCATGGCTCCTGGGGCGGACTGCAGTCATTGCCCCCCAGACAATGGGAGTGATGGTGGGCTGTGCCTGCAGGGTCCACTCCCCTGTAGCATGCAGAGCAATGTGGAGCTGCTTCCTTTCCCCTGCCAGACAGAGCACATGGGCCCCACATGGCTGGAGCACCAGTGCCAGCAGGCTCATGCCATTGTGGAAGGGGGGACCGAGCCCCAAGCATTATGGGCCATAGCGTTCCCAACACTGAGCTAAGACTTAAACCATATCCCGAAGGCAAGATGAGTCAAAATGCTCAAGAAAGTTCTACAGTCAGGGACCTACCACTTTTCAGTAATTCAAATGTAGAGACTATTGAAAAGAGTGCCTCAGATGATCTCAGCTATTGTCATGGTACATAGGGAAAGATGTGGCTTCTGAGATCTTCCATGAGGTGTATTTTGTTGCAGAATTTAAGAAACTATATACTATTAGGTTGTTGGTTTCTTTCTATTCAGGCATATAATTGTTTCTTTTAAAATTGCAAAAGCCCTTTGAAAAACAATACTGATTCATAGGCATCAAGAGAATAAGGTGAAAGGGAGAACTCCGCTTGAAAGTAAAATTCACATGTGGTCATCAACCATGGCAATTGTCTTTTAAAGTTGATAGGTTGTAGTTGTAAATGCATTTTATTTAACTTGTTCGCTCTGTTAAACACACAGACGTGCTAGCATCTCCAGACACAGACATACCTCTTCTCTAATCATGTGTTGTGGGTATGGGCAAGTCCTCTTTGTATCTTTGCAGAGTTCATGATAAGGTCTGATTTGTTTTCATTCCCTTTGTGTTTCCAAGGAAACTGAAACAGTGCAGGTTAATATTAGTTTCCTTAACAGCTGGGAATATCATGTTAGATAGCAAAGTACATCATGTGTCCTAAATGCTGGTTTTTGTTTTTGTTTTACAAACACAACCAAAGTTTTTGCTAAAATAAAATAGATCAGTTTCTGATGGAATTCAAAACAGAAAATCTGTATAAAGTTCAGATTTTCTACAGAGCTGTTGATCTCAAGGAACATGGGCAAAGCATGGCAGAGGTGCTAGCATGAAAGAGGTTGTAGGTTGTTTGTTTCCCTCTTGAGTTGGCCAACTACACTGGGTGATACAGAGGGCTAAGTAGGGAAATGTGGCTCAAGTAGGAATGAGGGTTGGCATATTTGTGTGTCATTCTAGCACTCAAGTGGATGCAAGGACCAGATTGTACTTGACCCCTAAGGAGAACTGGTGGCTCTGTGTGCACTCTCCTCCTATTTGCATACTCTCGGAGAACCAGCCATAATTTCCCTCTTACAGTAACATGAAGAAAAAAAGCTAAGACATTTCAGACTTTAATATTCTTCTTCAAGGAGTGTTCCTGTGAGCGCTTCACTGTAGGGGTATGTCTACACTGCCACCCTAGTTCGAACTAGGGTGGCTAATGTAGGCATTCGAACTTGCAAATGAAGCCCGGGATTTAAATATCCCAGGCTTTATTTGCATGTTCGGCGCTGCCATTTTAAATGCCCAGAGTTGAACTACCTGCCCGCGGTTACACGCTGCACGGACTAGGTAGTTGAATTAAAGCTCTAATTCGAACTACCATTATTCCTCCTGCAAGGAGGTTTAACGGTAGTTCGAATTAGAGCTTTTTAATTCAACTACCTAGTCCGTGCGCTGCGTAGCCACGGCAGGTAGTTCAACTACGGCATTTAAAAATGGCGCTGCCTGGAACATGCAATGAAGCCCGGGATATTTAAATCCCGGGCTTCATTTGCAAGTTCGAATGCCTACATTAGCCACCCTAGTTCAAACTAGGGTGGCAGTGTAGACATACCCTAGGTGTCTTGGCACTCCTGCACTTGGAATCAGAACTTTTTTAGCAGGAGTACCCCCTGCCCAGGTGACAGCATGCATGCACGGCACTGCTTGCACCATAACAAATGTGTCAACCATCCATCTGTTCCTTCTCAACCGCTTTCAGTTTGGTTGGAACACAGCAGTGCTCTCTGTTACACCTTAGATCAGTTTTCCCAAAAGGAACCCTTTTCAGCTTTTCAGAATTTCAAGGAACCCCTAGGTTTGTCAAGCAAAAAAAAAAAAAAAGGGGGCGGAGGAGAGAGGGACCCACCATTTCATGAAAATCACATTCCTTCCCCGAGACACCCTCCCCGATCTCCCTTCCGTGAGGCCTCATCCGCTCTGTTCCCCTCCTCTCCATCACTTGCTATCCCCAGCCCTTATACCTGTCTCAACCTAGTGAGAGTGAGGTGTGGGGTGGGAATGAGGGATTTGGGTGTGGGAAGGGGTGAGAAGTACAAGCTCTGGGAGGGAATTTGGATGCTGGAGAAGGGGCTGTTGGGGGAGGGGGCTCTAGGCTGGGGAGTGTTGGGCTCAGGTGGAAGGTTGGGTGCTGAGCAAGCCAGGGCTTGTGGATGTGAGGGTGCAGGAGTTTGGGCTGGATATGTGAGGGACTCAGGCAAGAAGGTTGTGAGTATGATGGGCTCAGGACACAGATTTGTGATGTGTGGATGGTGGAGGAATGTTGTGGCAGAAGACTGAGGATGTGGGATGCAGGAGTTTGGGGATGTAAGAGGCTCAGGACAGGGGTTCCAGTGTATGATAGGCTCAGATTTGGGGTCAGGTGGTGCAGGAGTGTTATGACGCTGCAGTGAAATGGGGTTTGGTCCCAATTGGGGCTTGTTGGCCAGGCTTCATTTTTAAATACAATATTATGTCAAACTCAAAAGGTTTTAGCATTGTCTTTATATATGAGAGGGTGAGGAACCTGTTTTGAGTCAAAGGTCACTGACCCACAGAAAAGTCAGTTGGGGCCACACAAGTGAGATGCAAAAACAAAAATCCCCAAGCCTCACTAATGTGGTCCCAAATGTGCTGGTGGGGGTAGGGGACAGAGTGCTAGTGGGTGCTGGGGCTGGGGAGAGGGTGCTGCTGGGTGGAAGGATGCTGGCTCAGGTGGCAGGGTGCTGGGGCAAGCAGGTGGCAGGGTGCTGGGGTCAGGGACATGGTCCTGCTGAGCACTAGGCAGGGTTCTGGGACAAGGAACAGGGTGCTGCTGGGTGCTAGCATGGATGGCAGGGTGCTGGGGCCCAGGCCAGGGCCAGGGCCAGGGTGGTGCTGAGTCCTGGGGTGTGAGGCAAGGTGCTGGGGCCAGGGTGGATGGCAGGGCTGCCAAGGAGCGGGATAGGGATGGGGTGCAGGATCTGGCAGGGAGCTGGGAGGCGGAAGGGGACAAGGTCTGGGTGGTAGGTAGGGTGCAGAAGCAGGCTGGATGTAGGGTGTCTGGCTACAAGGGAGGGTGCGAGGAGGGGACTTGGGTAGGAGTTGGACCTCCCTGATCTGGCACCCTCTAGACCTGACTGGTCCCAGATGAGGAATTTTTGAACCAGGGGAGGTCATTTCAGGGCTCCTGGTTCCCCCCCCCCCTTTCCCACTAGGCTTCTTTGCACCTCTATCCCCTGCAACCGAACTAAGCTGCCCACCCCTGCTGGTTCCCTGCACTTCCCCCAAAACCATCCTCACAATCCAAGGGAGTGCAGCACCAGTTCCCTGCAGCCCTCACAGCCCAGCTGAGCTGCCCGTCTGTTCTGTATGCCCTCCCCATCCACCTCAGCCCAGCTGAGCCCTGCACTGGTTCCCTGCATGCCCCACAGGGCTCAGCTGAGCCCTGTTTCCCTGCACCTCCTCCAAGCCCCACAAAACTGCTGAGCCAAGAGCCGATTCCCTGCCCTCCTCCCTTGAGACCCAGCCTCCCGCCCTGCACCTCCCTCCCTGCAGCCAAACTGAGCTCTGAGGCCAGCCAGCCAGCCCTCTCAGCCTCTCCCTTGAGTCTAGCCTGCCCCCGGCACCTCCTCCTCCTGCAGTCAAATCTAAGCTCTGAGCACACACACACACACACACACACACACACACACACACACACACACCCAGCCCAGCTCCCCAGACCTCCCCACTCTGCAACCCAGCTGAGCTCAATTTCCTGCACCTTCCCCAAACCATGTAGATATGCTGAGCCAGTGCTGATTCCCTGCCCCTGCCTTCCTCCCTCCCCTTGGCTGTGTCTACACTGGCACGATCTTGCGCCAAAGCGGCCGCCTTGCGCAAAAATTTGCTGCCTGTCTACACTGGCCGTGTGTTCTGCGCAAGTACACTAACGTTCTCATGTATGAAGTCAGGGCTTCTTCCGCAAGAACTACGATGCTCCCTCAGGAATAAGCCCTTTGAGCAACTATTCTTGTGCAAGAGGCCAGTGTAGATAGGCAACATGAATTTCTTGAGCAAGAAAGCCCTATGGCTAAAATGGCCATCGGCACTTTCTTGGGCAAGAGAGTGTCCACACTGCCATAGATGCTCTTGTGCAAAAGCACAGCTCGCACATGGCAGTGTGGATGTGTTCTTGCACAAGAACACTTGCACAAGATGTTCTTGCGCAAGAAACAATCAGTGTAGACATAGCCTAAGAGTTTCCTCACATGAGCAAAATGAATTTTGTGTTGTGCACCAGTATTGAGTTCATGTGGCTTGTTTGGATGTGCCACCCAAATTATTAATAAATATTTTTAAACCTCTACCTTTTCCCTCTGCTGCCATGTCTCCTCCCCTTGCTCCATCAGCTCCCTGGTGCCTGCTGCCCCCGCCCCACTCCTCACCCTCCTCTGCTGTCCTGACTCCTGCTCTTCTCACTGTCCTCAGCCCTCCTGCAACCTGCCCCCTCCACCAGCCCTTCTCTCCTCCTGTGCCCACTTCTCCAGTAGCCCCACTCTGATCATGTGAGCTACCCCTCCTCATCCCCTCTTCTAACACCTCCTCTACAAACCTGCTCTGCATCTCTCCTCTGATGGTGGTCCTCCACTGCAGGTGTCTGCCCTTCTGCTTCACCCCAGAATCCCTTGGCACCTGCACCTTCTCTTACCCCCTGCACCCTCCTGGTGCCTCCCTTCCCTCACTTCCCTGCCCCTTTGCTCCATTTTTCCCTGATGCCCACCCCTCACCACCCTCTGCCCCCATTCCCTCATACCCCTGTGTCCTCTCACATGACTTGCTCCATCCCAGCCTTCCTCATGCCCACCCCTTCTTTCAAGCCTTCTCCCAGCACCTCCTCACCCTCTCTAGCCCCCAATGCCCTTACCTTCTCCTCCCAGCATCACCCTGTCCCTCCCACTGACACCTCCCTCCTGCCCTTTTCCTCATTGTCTGCACTTGGCCCCCTGCCATTTGTCTCTCCTCCACCCCTGTCCCTTTGGTGCCTTCCCCTTCCCCGCCGCCTCCACACAAGCACCTTCCTCTCCCAGCCCTTCCCCTTTCCCTCTACACAAGCCCCTTCCCTTCCCTTCCCTTCCTTCCCTCTCCCTTTCCCTCTCCCTCTCCCGTACCTTCTGCCTTCCACTTCGTGGGCCGGAGTCTGTGCTCTGTCCCGGACTCGAACCCGCAACTCAGCCATGCGCGCGCAACACAGCTCCCAGCAAGTTTAAAATCCTGGGCCGTGACGTTACGCCACGTCCGGGCGTCTCCCCACCCACTGGTTTGAGCGCGCTGCGCAGGGCAGCAGCAGCCAGCAACGGGGAGCTCAGAGAAGGTTGCGCACGGCAGGGATGGGTCCAGGTCCGGGTCCGGGGACGAGACACTCTGGGGACGGGGTGGGAGGACTCGCGGCGGGTGCGGGGTCGGGACCCGCTCCAGCTCCAAATATTGCTGGAGCATGGGCACCACGAGCCCACACAACTCGTCGCCCATGCCTCTGCTGGCTAGCCGGCTCTCTCCCTCTCTTTTTCAGAGGGGCCGGGGGAGCGCCCGCTCCTTGCAGAACCCTTCGTTTTGCTCCGCGGAACCCCAGGGTTCCGCGGAGCACCAATTGGGAAACACTGCCTTAGATATTTACTTATAGAGTTACTTGATGTTAGACTGTCAAGTTCTAGTTCACAGTTTTCCCCTCCCAAGTTGCAAGTTTTTGAAAAAAAAAAAATCTTGTTGTTTATGGTTCATAAGCATTGGGATAGGGTAGGCATGCCAGGCTCACCAGGATTTAAACGGTTCCTGACATGCAGAATGTCTATCCCCATCTCAGATGGGCATGCCCAGTGTATCCAGTGCATGGACCAGGATCACTCACTGAAGAGCTGCAGCCATTGTAAGAAGCTCTCATCCAGGTCACTGAAGGTGAGGGAGCTTCAGTTAAAGCTTCTCACCATGGACAAGGTAGAGAGGTCAACTTCAGAACCGGCAGCAAAACCTCCCCTGCCCGGACCTTGCCTACAGCAAGGACCTTCTGCATCGAGGGAGGGGCTGGCGCGTTATGGGCTGGAGCCCCCGCTGAGCCCGTAGCAGCCTGTTTTGCTTCTCTTAGGGCCCTGGGTCGGGGCGCAGTGGAGCAGGTGGGCCTGCATGTCCCCCACCACCCACCTATCGGGTGGCAGTCTCCCCCCTCGCCGCTGCCACAGGCGATCAGCCTGTACCCCCTCCTGAACAAGGAGACCCAAACGGTGTGTGTTGTTGCCACGCCCTGAACCAAGGCTTGGCCTCCTGTATAGCTAAACTGTGTTTGCTGTTGCCACGCCCTGAACCAAGGGCCTGCCCCCTTTCTAGCTGAACTGTGTTTGCTGTTGCCACGCCCCGAACCAAGGGCCTGGCCGTGCCATATAAACTTTGTGACTGTGTGCTGCCGCCCCTGAACCAGGGCTTGGCCTAACCCCAAAAGGGGCTTCTGGGGACTTGCTGCCCACGGACTTGTGCCGTGGGGCTTGGCTTAAAGGGACAGTGTAGTGGGGCAGAGTGGCCGCCCACTGACGCGGCGGAGGAGGAGCCCCTCCGGGAAGCCAAGCTGACTACAGAGGTACAGAATGCTGTTAAGGACATGCCATTTGAAGGTCAAAAGCTGTTTTCCACCACCGCAGATGCTACATTACATTCTCTCAGGGACTCACGAGCAACATTAAAGAACCTGAGGATTAAAGAACCCCCAAAGAAACTGAACAGGCTATTTACACCCCAAGGCAGAGCATCGACCTTGTACTCCTCCTAGAGAGACTATGACCTAAGGAGGAGGCAGAGACGATAAAAATGCAGACAGTCACAAGACCAGTCTACCACATCCCAGTCCACCAATGGCTGGCAAACCTTTCATATAGCTAGTTGAGGATTCGACATTGTTTCCAACAACTGTTCAATACCAGTTGAGTCTGCAGCCCTTTTACCATGCATGGACCACTATTACAACAGACAGTTGGGTCTTAGAAGTCACAGAAAGGCCTTATGGTACTCTTCATCACTTTTCCTCCAACCCAACCCCCTTCCCTGTCCCTCTTCAGGGACCCCCTCACGAGTCCCTGCCATAACAGGAGATAAACGGATTGTTCCAGATGGGGGCAATAGAGATCGTACCAAAACATCTCAGGGGAAAGGGTTTCTACTCAAGATACTTCCTCACTCCAAAAAATTCGGGCAGCTGGAAACCTATACTGGACTTGCGCAGGCTAAATAAGGATCTAAAAAAGCCACGATTCACCATGGGAACGCTGGCAAAGATCATTCCAGCCATAGAACAAGGAAACTGGATGTCGTCCCTCAACCTGCAAGATGTGTATTTTCACATAGCAATTCAACCGTCACAAAAAAAGTTTCTGAGTTTCACCATAAGGATCAACATTATCAGTATCCTGTCCTATTGTTTGGCCTGTCCTCCACCCCAAGAGTTTTCTCCAAGTTCTTCCTTTACCTGGACGATTGTTTAATTGTAGCATGTACAGAACACGAGGCCACTCAATCCATCACAAAAACAATCCAACTGTTCAGAACTCTAGGACTTTGAATTAACACACAAAAATCATGCCTCACTCCATCCCAGGAGTTGGAGTTCATAGGCACCATACTGGATTGCATAAATGCATAGGCCCAACTACATCTGCAGAGGTTCCAAGCACTGGCAGCTCTGGCAAGAACTGTTATAGACATCCCTACAGTGTCAGCCAGGCAGTGCCTTCAGCTTCTTGGTCATATGTCTGTAACCACATATGTGGTTCTTCACCCAGGCTACACACGAGATATCTCCAGACATGGCTTCATACATGCTTTTGACCTCACAAGCATCATATGCAAAAAGCGCTGAGCCCCACAAAGAAGGTCAGAGAATCACTCACATGGTCCCATTTCAGCAAACACCTCCATCCATAAACATAACCAGAGATGCTTCAATAGAGGGCTGGAGGGCCCACACCAACGAGCACTGCACCTGGGGCAATGGACGCCGACAGACTCAACCCTGCACATCAACTTCGCACAGTGAGAAGAGCATGCAACTACTTTCTCCCATTAATCTGGGGCAAGTCAGTGAGAATACTCACAGACAACACCACCTGCATGCTCTACAGAAATCGCCGAGGTGAAGCAAGATCATACCTCCTCTGCAAAGAGGCAGCAACACTGTGGCAGTGGTGCATTCATCACCAAATCACCATATCGGCCGTGTATCTCTCAGGTAAGCAAAATGTCACCGCGGAATATCTAAGCTGCATATTTCATCAGAAATATCAATGGGAGATACATCCACAGGCCCTATGACCCACCTTTCTCAGGTGGGGCTTTGTGGAAATAGACTTATTTGCCACATTACACAATGCTAAATGCCCTAAGTATTGTTCCAGGGCAGGGCTGGGCAAGGGATCCATGGAGGATGCCATGATGATCAGCCAGTTTCCCAACCTTCTGTGTCTTTCAACCACTTCTCCTTCTTGACAAGGTCATACAAAAAATAAAACAGGACATGGTCAGAGTCATTGTCATAGTTCCCGCATGGCCCAGACAGGCCTGGTTCCCTTACCTGTCACAGCTGTCAGCGGCTCCTTTGGTTTCTCTTCCGTGGTGAACAGACATACTATCGCAGGATCACAGCTGAGTTCTCCATCCAGACATATACAAACTTCATCTCTGGGACTGGCTCCTTCAGGATGCATACTCAATGGCACACTTGGTTAGAGGAAGTTCACAATATAATCCTCAATTGTTGCAAACACACAACAAGAAAAACCTGTTTGCAGAAATGGCGACATTTCTCTAAATGGGCAAACCAAAGAACACTGCAGCCTCATTCCACACAGTTGATGACAATGTTACAATACCTTTTTTCATTGAAGAAACAGAATCTTTCCTTGTCATCAATAAAGGTACACCTGGTGGCCATTTCAAGTGAGCATGAGGTCATGGATGGCCACACCATATTTTCTCATCCAACTACTACGAAGTTTCTAAAAGGCCTCACCAATCTTTTTTCCCCCAGGGCTGCCTTGGGATCTCAACCTCATTCTCAACATCTTGACCTGCCCACCTTTTGAACCCATGGCAACATGTTCCTTGACGCACCTTTCCACGAAAGTTGCTTTCTTACTAGCAATCACAACAGCAAAGAGGGTCAGGGAATTGGTGGCACTCATGGCAAATCCACCATTTACCACCTTCTACAATGACCAAGTAGTCTTAAGGCCACATACCAAATTTCTCCCAAAAATAGTTTTACAATTCCACCTTAACATGCCTATATACTTACCTGTTTTTAACCAAAAATCTCATCTGGACGCCAGCGCATCATGACTCTACTCCTTGCACGTTCAGCAAGCTCTTGACTTCTACCTAGATAAAATGAAACAGTTCAAGCGCTCTTCTAGACTCTTCATTTCTATAGCCGGCCATTCTAAAGGTCCTGCAATATCAAAATAGAGACTTTCAAATGGATAGCAAACTGTATCAAAGATTGCTACCATGCCAGTAACATGCCATTCCCAACTCATTTGTGGGCACATTCCACCAGAGTGATGGCCACCTCTGTGGAATTCCTGCCTAACGTGCCCATCAAGGACATTTGTAGGGTAGCAACATGGGCCTCTGTTCACACATTTACAAAGCATTATGCTATAGACCTTACGCTTCACAGTGTACTACCTTTGGGGAGGCGGTCCTTGCTGCCATCCACCGCTCAAGTCCAAAGCCCCTCCTTCCAAAAACTGAAGGTACTGTTCCCTAGTACTGAAGGTACTGTTACCTACAGTGGAGCACCCACAGGGACACTCCTTGAAGAAGAAAGGGAAGGTTACTCACCTTGTGCAGTAATTGGTGTTCTTCAAGATAGGTGTCCCTGTGGGCATTCCAAGACCCGACCTCCTCCCTTCTGCTTCGGAGTTGCAACATCTCTCCATGGTAGAGAAGGAACTGATGGACGGTTGACAGTGCGCATGCATCAGCGTGTTTGCTATGGTGAGAGCGGTGCTATGCTCTCGCGTCTCAACCCGGTGGGGTGGTACTGGTGCTAAAAAGTTCCGATTCGAAGAGTGGGAGCACCGAGACACCTACAGTGGAGTGCCCACAGGGACACCCATCTCAAAGAACACTGCACAAGATGAGTAACCTTCTCTTTCTCTGATTTTCTGTGAAAACATATGAAAAGTAATCTATTCTGGTTGCACTTGAAAAGTTTCAACCATTTGGTTAGAATCAATGAATTTAAGTAGTATCAAAATGGAAAATGCCAGTGGAGCCAGTAATGTATCTCAAGTCAAAACATGTAGTACTCTAAAAACAAAACTTATTTGACTATACTAACAAGTAAGTTACATGTAATATATAAGGCACTTGCGGGTATCTTCAGGATTGGCAAATCATGTTATATATGTAAAATAACTCTTGATTACACCAGTGCAATAATATGCATTATAAGTCATTTGAGAGGGTGTTACAGTATATGAAATGCTTCTCTCCTTATCAGAAGAGCAGTTTCAGGAACACTGTGCATAACTGTAGACCAGTTTTATTACAGAAAGGGGAAATTATTGAAAGATAGATGTGGAAGACAACAGCTGGTATTATTGTCTGAATAAAGACAAACTCCCAAGAATCCACTTTGATTTACCCAAGCAAGAGATAAAACCACACTATAGCACAGTCCTACTGATTTTATATAGAAACATTTAGACTCAGTATGTCTTGAAACATATTGCAGAGCAGTTAGGTCCTGGCAACTCAGTGGCAGAGCTGTTGCTGAGTGCAGTGGCTGTAATATTCTCACCTGCGTAATCAGCTTTTAATGTTCTAGTTAATGAAAGGATATTGGCAATGTCACTGAGGTTTCTCTTTCCAAAATTTTACACTGTCTTTAAGTTCCACTTGAACAAGAGTTTCAAATTTCATTCTCAGGATGACATCTATCACTAAGGCTGGTTGAAAATTTCCAAATTAAAATTTTTCACATTAGATTGTGTAGCTTTAGTCAAAACAGAAATTTTCCATGGAAAAAGACAGATTTCAGAAAAATATTCCATTGGAAAAAATTGAAATGTTTTTGTTTGTTAGCCCAAATAAGCTTCTAGAAATCCATAGGCAAGCTTAGCAAAGTCTAAGGAGATAGTTTTTTAAATTGCAGGAAAAATCTGCAGGAACTTTTAACCTACTTTTATTTACATCATCTATTACACAACTTCTGTTAAACTTCCCTCCCCCCCCCCTTACTGTCCACATATCTTAAAACCTTTTTCTTCTATCTCCTCTTTGAAACCCCAACCTTAGAGACTGTTCCCTTCAATAAAAAAATTGCCACTAGGATCTGAATCATGTCTCAAATTTCTCATTCGGTCCATTTTACCTACAACTGCTCTGAGGTGCTCATCAAAAATAAGAGTGTCTAAAAGCAGAGGTATTGTATGTAGTGACAAAAGAACACAAGCAGCATCTGGCATCAGCTCTACTTAATGTTACTGCACCTTCCATAAATAAAGCTGGTTATTTGTGCAGATGCTTATGATTTTTAAGAACTCATATTTTGTTAGCTGCAGCTTTAAAATATGTCAATAACTATCTTCATTCTTGATTTGCATGGTAGTGTGATGATACTGCTGCTGTGCTTTAGCATTAAGGTGTCAGGGTCATGTTTGTTAAACTGAGACCAAGGTATGGCTAGACATTATGAGGGCAGGGGCTCTTTATATTATCAACTGGGTAGGATATACTAGTTCAGAAAATGAAACTCCTTCATGCATGATTATCAGATGTGTGAAATAACAAGTTTAGGCCACCTATGAACATCTGTTGAGTCAGATAATATGATGAAGCTATGCTTGTCAAAAGAGAAACACGCAGTGTAACTTACCAAGGGTCACTGTGTTTTCTGACAGCTATGGTGGAGAAAACAGAAGTGAAAACAGCACTGGAAAATATCAGCAATGTCTGTCTGTAGGCTGGTTTCTGAAATGGTTGTCAATAGAGCTGTAAATGGAGAGCTATTGGCACACACTACTGATTCCAAAAAAAGAATGTTGTTTTTCCCCAGACTAAGATGAGCTGTAATGTTTAACAACAAATAGTGTGGGTATGGTCCAGTGAACTTCAACACATCAAGGACAGTGTTCTCAAATAATGTGACCTGGAAGAGTTGAGAGTTCAATTCTGGTTCTGTGGACTTTTGAAGCCAGTATATTCAATATGGAGTAAGCTTGTACACATGGAGAGAGACTATATTTTGGCTGTTCAATCAGGATTGTTGTTTAACCCCCGCTATAATTATATTACTTATTAATCTTTGTGATCTTTGGTCAGAAGAAATCTCAGAAGCCACTATATGACCCATGCATGAAAGGCAACATGGGTTAATCTTTTGTTCCTTCATACAGTCCCAGTTAAAAGGTATCTTAAAGAACAAGATAATAATACCTTATTTTTTATAGTTTTTTTTCATCAGGATATCTCAAAGCACTTTACAAAGAAGGTTCCATACAATAATTCCATTTTCAGATGGAGAGACAGAGGCACAGGGGGATGAAGTATTTGGCCCAAAGTCATCCTTGCTGGGTCAGTGGCAGAGATGAAAGTGAAGTCAGGTTTCCTGAGTCTCAGTTTGGTGCTTTGCTGCTATGAAGAGAAGACAGTGAGTGTCGACACTATTTCCTCATTAAAAATCTCACTAAGAATCAAACATTTTTGTTGTCATTCTGTTGTTTATTTCTCTCTCCAAAACCAGATGGACTATTGAAACTTTGGCCAAAAGCAAAAAGGGATTTATATTGCATGGCTTTGTGTTATCATTCTTTCCAGAAATACAGAACAATTATTTACTCGGGCTTTACCTAATTATTTGTCTGAGGAGGTTGTCCCAGGTGAGGTTTTTCCTGCAAGATCTCACTGATCAAAACAGTTCAAAGTCTCTTCTAATCTCTACAATTTTTAGAAAACAGTTCTGACTGCCAGAGATAAACTTCAGTTAAATCCAGTTTTGTGGGGGATTATTTTTATGAGTAAATGAATTATGAACAATATTTATTTAAATTGATACTTGTTATTGACATATTTCATAAGATTTTGAGGTGAATGTTTTTTGAATGATTAAGAATATTCCCCAAGTCATCTCTGCAACGAAGAATGAAATATCAATCCCCTTTTAACCTTAAAAACAAACTGAAATATTTTTGTTTTGTTTATCAGTTGCTCAAAAAGTTGAACAAAAAGGGACGTATTCAGTCCAATTGGAAACAGACCCCTGTGGTCAGTAACTAGCTGTAGTTCCTCTAGTGCTACACTATACTAAATTTTCACTTCAGGTCAGAAACTTGGTAATTTTCCATGTGCAACCCAGAAGTTTATACAAGGTTTATGATGGTGGCACTTATCCAGTGCCCCCTCATAATGGGTTTTGCCTATTACTTATTAACTATGGTAAGTATAAAGTTCTAAAAGTACTTGTTAAAGATGATACCTTTACATAAACTCACATTTCCATAATCTTTGTTCTGAAACAATTATTTCTGTGAAAAGTATCTCCCTTGGGTATGGTGTTAAAGTAGTTCAATGTTAATGAGTCATAAAGGTTCTTCCTATAGTAGACCTTGTGGTGCTAAACATGTACCAGTTACATATAAATATCTTTCCTTTTGTTTTAAGGTATAAATTTACAAAAGAGTAAAGTGCATAGCTGAACACCTTAGGGAGCCATAAAGTATTAAACTGAAGCCTGGAGCTTCGATCCTTTTTCCACAGGAAAGAAGACTTTTCCTTTGTATTGAGAGTTGGAACAGTAACACACAAGATCAGTTTCAGTACTTATGTATAGGACCCCTATTGTATAAAGGAGGAAAAGAGGGCTAAGGAGGAAATATTTAAACAACCCTTTTTCTGTTCACAAATAGATTTTTGCAAATGATCTGGTTTTTTTTCATTCTGTTGTTTGTGTACTGTCTTGGGGGTGGACCAGAGAGGGAATGCTGCTTAAAGATCTAAATTAATGGAGTAAAATGATAACTCGTGAATTCATGAACTAACTTAATGTTCAAGCGTACTAATGGAGGTATGAAATGCTTCACAATGGGGGATAGCCTCTAGATGCCTCACTCCAAAATAACTAAATACTAATACATAAAACCTATACATAAACAGCTCAATTATCTTTAATGGGATTTCTCCTTGTTAATACCATACACATCACTATTTCTAGGTAAAACTGAAATTCATGTTAATTAATTGTATTAAACTAAAGCAATTAGTTTTAACATATCAGGAAAGGGGAAAGGTGATTTGGAGTTCTTGTGAAATGTTTACCATTTTAGCCCTCTCTTGGGCCTGTCAGTACTACTTAGTTCAAAAACATTGACCTGACTTGTTCACAGTCACGTTCATAAAATATAAAATATTGTCCTGGTAATTATTTTTCTCCTACAATATGAAGCACTTCAAAGAAAAGGACTTAGGAAAGATACTACCCTCCAAACTAACTTTTAGCAAAACTTGCATCCGATATCTTATGGCTTGTAGGAAATGATGTATTCAAGACATAGCCTTAAATGGGGTGCAGAGGCAAAGCACATTGGCAAGTAGATACCTCTGGGGATAATGGATAATATAGCTTTTTTTCAGAGGTGCTGTGTGTACCTTACCTGCAGTAATCACTCCTTACTCTTGACCCTTCAGGGCTAGTGTCCCAATCCTGGTACTCAGGGAGTATAACGAGTAGGTAATAATTGTCCCATGCATGAATGTTCAGAGGGGAAAGAGCTCTCACTCAGTCAGTCATGACCTCCCTCTGGCTTTTGCTGTACGTTTGCTGAAGTGGGAAAATATTCCACATTCATTCGTTTCACGATGAAGATATGTTTTTCCTGATACATGTCTAAATTTTCATTTTTTCAGTTAATTCCATTACTCTCAATGTGTATCTAAACATTTATTGTCTTTTGTGTTCTAAAACAGTTCAAATATTGTACATAGTTATTGTATTTAACTCTCTTAATTATTGCATAAAACCAAACCAATTTGCATATGTTCATAGTTCTATGTATTCTCTTACATTTTCATGATCAGTAATGTATAATTTTATGAGGTCATCTTTTTACTAAATTACTTCTTTCCTTTATTGTTCATGCTGAAGATCTTTTAAAAATAGAAGTCAGAATCTCAGCCATTCTTGAATTACCATTAACTATGAATAATCTTGTTTGGCTGTCTCTTCTCACTATTCAAATTCCAGTTTAGATTTCTGTTAAGCTTTCTGAGCAATCTTTTTTAGGCCATTTTTAATTTTTTGCATTCTGTTTTCAGAGAAACTGTAGCATGTGTAACCCTAATTGTAAAAACTTTTAGGATTCCCCAACCTTCTTCCCTATCAGCTTATGAATTTTAATGTTTCATTCTATTGTAGAGGTGGCCAATATTTGGCCCACGGATTGAACACGATTCACCAGGATTAGCCCCAGTGGCCTGCCAGACTCTTTATTTACCCAAATGTCCGCAAGTTCAGCTGCTCGAAGCTCCTGTTGGCTGCAGTTTGCCGTTCCTGGCCAATGGGAGCTGCAGGAAGCAGTGAGCCTAACCTGCATTGCTTCCCGCAACTCCTGTTGGCCAGGAACAGCAAACTGCAGCCAATGGTAGCTTCAAGAGGCCGAACCTGCGGACACTCAGGTAAATAAAGCTAGTTTGTAAAGTCTCTCTGGGAACTTCCAAAAGATTAGAAGGTCTTCAGGCCATAGTTCAAGATGTTTCTTTTAGTGTTAAATCCATAGAGATTTAACAGAGAATGGACTCAGGAAAGAGGAACCATGGAAATGTTTCAGGTGTCTTTTTATATCCTCCACCATGTGCATGAAAATTTACTGTTCTAAACAAAGCCCATAACCCCTATCTGTGGAAAGTTACTGGCCAAGATGGAGTCAAAGGTCACATGAGGATCTCATGCTCTTACAGGATTTGCTGAATCATAGGGGATGGCCTTTGGTTCCTTGCTGTCTGAGACAGCTTTTCCTATGGATATCTGGACAGGATGAGTTTCTTTGATGGTTCAGTGTGAGAGTGGAGTGTCCACATAGTTGTCTAGCCCTGATGTAAATCCAATTTATGGTGGTAATCCTAGAATACAAAACAGGTTTAAGATAGAGTCTATAGCTAATATTCATAACTTCAGATACAAAGATGGTACATAGATTTAACCAGGATAATCATACCTGATAGACTAAGTTTTTCATTGGCACCTTACATGATACACTTTGTATAAGATTTATGGTAATTTTGTAGCAGTGTTAATATGGATGATATGAATGATCATCATAGAACATAAGAGGAAGTTTGTGAGTAATGCAGCATCTGAACAATGTACAGCTATTAAAATAATTGCACTGTTCTGTAAGGTGTGATATGCACTGCAATTAAATGCCCTGACCTACAGAGCTTACTATCCAAATTTACGGAGAGTCTTGTAAATACTGAACAGTACAAAACATCTACTAAATAGTGTTTGTGGCATCATAGCCAGAATGATTCATGGAATAAATGGCTTTATAGTTATGTGGTCAGGGCCTATTCCAGTCTCCATTTGTGTGAGTTTCTGTAGTGTATGCTTAGAAGAACTGCATGTGATAGCCTCAGATTCAGAGATTCTTCATCAGTGTGCTGTGAGAAGGGTTGGAAATGGCTGCCAAGTGATGGCAGTTGGTGTTTCTATGCCTACATGAAGAAAAGCAGGCTCTGATAGGACCCTCGGGTTAAAACAGACCACAAGGCTCATCTAGTCTAACTCCCTGCAGGATTTGTTGTGTCTTAAACCATCAAAGACAAATGGCTGGTTATCCAGGCTCTTTTTGGAAACCTCCAGAGAAGGAGATTCCATGCCTTCCCTAGGCAGTTTATTCCATTGTTCTACTATGCTTACAGCTAGACGTTTTTCCTGAGATTTAATTGAAATCTTTTATGCTGGAATTTGAACACATTGCCAATTGTTTCTAGTAGTTTTATTGCCATAATTTGGCTGTAAACCAAGTGACCTGAGTCCACATTAGGTTAGCACAGTGTCTTAAAAGCTGTGTGTTTTCTTGGCATTTTGATAAAACAACACATCAGTTTCTGTGTATTTCAACGGGAGCAACTTTAGTAGAAGTTTATTTTCCTTTCAATGTGTGTATGACCATCTCATCTGAAGAAGTGGGTCATGTCCATGAAAGCTCATGATACTAGGTATATATTTTTGTTAATCTCTAAGGTGCCATATGACTACTCATTTTTAGTGGGAGTTTTGTCTCTATAATGATGGAATAATTTTTAAAAAATATTTTAGTGAATAGGTCATTTCTATCTGTATATTGGTTTAAAAAAAAATAAATCTTATTATACAAAGGGAATGGTTTTAGGTAAGGGAATGGTTACCCAAACAAGCAGTTTTTGAGGACGTGACAAATACTGAAATGTAGGTCTTCAGCAGTAATTTATTCCCGTGCAAAACACTGCAATTTGAATTCAGACTCTATCTTCAGCCTGCACTGAGTGAAATGGACAGAGGAAAGCCTGTTTCTTAAGTGAAGTGTGACAATTCTGCCGCTGCAATCATATCTCTGCATAGGCGCTGGAACTAAGGGTGAGGGGGGTGCTATAGCCCCCCTGAGGTCCTGGCTGCTGTGCCACATGCTGGAGTCTCTGCTGCCATCTCTGCATGCTGGTGTCCTAGCTACTGTACCATTCCTGGGGTACTGGGTCCTGCCCTACGTGCTGGCTGCTTCTGCTACCAGCTCTGCATGCTGGGGGGTCTGCTGCCATCCTCACATGCCAGGGTCCTAGCTGCTGCCCCCACGTCGGCTGACTCTGCTACTGGCCCCACATGGCTGGAGGTTCTGCTGCCAGCCCGGGATCCTGGCTGCCAGCCTCATGTGCTTTACTCCAGGCCTCAGCTGGAGGGGGGCCTCAGCTGGGAGTGGCCAGGGGTAAGAGAAAACTGGATTTCAGCACCCCTATTCTTAAAAATGTTGCCACTGTATCTCTGCACAGTAATGTTGATATTCAATTGATGTTTTCTTCAACCTGGCAATGTGGCAAAATGAGTGGCAGTTTAAATCTTAACTTTTCACACCACTAATCATTTAAAAATTAAACCAATGTTAATAATTACCAGGCTTTAACCTAGTTTTAAAGCTCCCTCTGACACATTGCTAGCACCCTTTTTTTCCTCTTACACAATAGTTAGTTTAACAATACAATCTGTGCCTGGGTATGAGTTGACTTTGATATTTTGGAGTAGTCACAACTCCCAGAGTTTGCCACGAAAGCATTAACTCCTTGTATGCTCAGGTGCCGCTTCTGTGCTGTATTTTAGGGGCTTGTCTACATTGCCACTTTATTGCATTGTAACTTTCTCACTCAGGGGTGTGAAAAAATACCGCCTTCCAAATGCAACAAGTTAGTTTTCATCTCTTTATTCTTCTGAATCCTCCACCCTTTAGAAAAATATCTGTCTTTATGGATCCTCAACACTACCGCAGTGGTCTTTATGTATCCTCAACACAGCCCCCAGTGGTCATTGCAGAGCATAACTGTCCCTGCTTTCTATGTTATGGAAAACAATCCCTTTCCAGGCACTTCTTGTTTTCCTTGCACAACCTACCCCTGACTTTGCTTTAAGTTAAAGAGTGTTGATGCCATGACTGCAGTCTTCCTTCCTAAATTTCCTCTGTAGTCCTCTCTGTACTTTCAACTGATAAAACTCTTCTCCTTTACTCCTTGCTTTTGTTTTATTTACTAAAGGATTTACCAAGCATTTGTCAGGTCCTTGTGGGGGCTTAGGGAAGATGGTGGGGGTGCAGAAGTCAGGGCTGGGAGGAACTCACCAGCGCCAGCCAGCACTGCTCTGGAAATAGCATCCCCCCAAGGCACCTGGGCTACGCTGCCCGGTTTGTGGTGGCTCCTGACGGGGGAGGGCTGGGGCTGTGCTGCCTGGCCCTGGCCCGCATGGCTCCTCCATGGGAGAGAGGCCAGGGCCTGCACTGTACTGCCCCTCCCCAGCTGTCATGGCTGCTCCGCAGGGGATGGTGGGCCATGCAGCTCCTCAGGCAGGCATAGGGCTGCACTCTCCGGCCCCAGCAGTGCTCGTAAGGGGGAGGAGGTGCAGCAGCAGGTCTCCCTCTCCTCTGGCACTGTGGCTGAGAGCTGGCAGGGAGGGATTTGTGATGGGGGGCCACTAACCCATGGCTGGCAATATAGAGAGCTCTGGCCCCAGCCGTTCACACTCTTCCTGGTCTGGCTGTTCCCCTGTGGTCACTCTGCAGTAGAACTATCCCTCACAGCCCCCAGTGGTCATTGTAGAGCAGAACTGTCCCTGTTTTCTGTGTTTATGGAAAACAATCCTTTTCCAGGCACTTCCAGTTTTCCTGGCACACCTACCACTGACTTTGCTTTAAGTTAAAATAAGAGGAAGCTGCATACTAAATTTGGTGGGTCTAGCTCTTATAATTTAGAAGGAGTTCTTGAACAAATGGACTCACAGATGGACAGACAGACTTATGGGACAGATGCTCAAACTCTCTAGAATGTACATATTTATTTTGTATTCCTTCATATATGTTGTTACATGCTATGCCAATTTTTATTTTTATCAAAATGAGAGTGAACTTTACATAAGAGAAAACTGACAAGAAAAAAAGAAAAGCAAAAGACGTTAAACTGGACCAGATTGATTGGGGTTTAAGTCAGAATGGAATCTCCAACTCCATGGTAGTGTTGAGGATCCATAAAGACCTATCTCTTTCTAAAGGGTGTAGGTTTCAGAAGAATAAAAAGATAAAAACATGCTGAGTTTCTCTTTAAGCAGAAAGGGAGAGAGGTTTCATTGTACAACAATGGCTTCTCAAACAGCTTTAGTCAGTCAATTGTTTTGTATCTCCAAAGCTATCAAATCACAGTGTATATGCAAGTCTTTTGTTCAGAGGATGCAGATACCACCTGTTTCTATAAGGCCCTTTTTTAGCCACAAGGGAACCTAAGAGTTAGCTTTCATGAGAATCATTAGATTTCATGAACTATGAGATTGTTCCTTGCAAAATTAGCTGTGGTTGAATGGAGGGGAGCAGCAGTTCTGGAAGGCAACTTCTACTCTCTCCCTTGTCACAGATGTGTATGCCCAGGATGGTGGCAGCCTAGGTTTTTGTTTAAAGGCAATGGGAGAAAGTGGCTATTTTGAATAAGGGCAAGACTGTTTCATGTGATCCTGTTGAGCTTTTAAAGAGCACTTAATATCACAAGATTTATGATGATATAGTAAGGGTTGACATCTCGTAAATGCATGGTACAGAGACATACATTAACAATGTTGCAATACATTGATTTTTATTACCATAGTTTAAATTTACATGTATAAACAAAGTTGAAATTTCAGGAAGAAGGGAATTGTTAGCTTTTTAGGAGGCACCTGCAGTATATAGTATAAGTATATTTTAATTGTGGGTTTTTAGGAAGAAGTATCTACTTTTTACCTGTGTCAATATAATCTCATATATTTGTTGAAAGTTGTCATGTCCAATTCCCTTAATATCTGACAATAAAGTTATTGGCCTGGTATTTATTCAGTGGAAGACATGAAACTCATGGTAACTTTCTCTCAGATTTATTGCATTCCTCCATTGTTTTCAATAGAAAATACATACTTCAAATGCTCTTCTCTGTCCGACAATAGCATGTGCTTCCAATGGCAGTGAACAGTTGTTTGGCCCTTATTCAGCTAGAGAGCCAGGAATGATTTTTTTCCCCTCAAGAATAATAGGGGAGACGGAATCATTTATGCCTAATTTTATAAACCTACTTGCATGGTTGGGCTTGCTTGTTTTTAATATGCATCATGTAGTGGCTTATCTCAGTCTTTCTACTTTAAAAAACAATAACATGACCTTATCTTCGTTACCTGCTGTTTTCAAAATATATGTATTAGTAAATAATACTAACCAATATACCATTTCACTCAGGTGTACAGTTCACAGTACACTCAAGATTCCTGATCTCCATTAGGTCCCTTTACTGGGTATTATTTCATTTTCAATTACATTAATTCAACATTAGATTTGGTCCATTTTCTCTGTTAATTTTATCTCCAATATGAGCCTTGTTATAAACCTATCTTTCCTATGGAAGTAACAGGTCCTGGATACCATTGACTTGAATGGAAGCAAGATTGGTCCTGGTCCCCAACAAACATGTTTTTAATCATCGGTGTATTTGAGAGACTGTAAATGTTTGCCATATTGATTAATTAAGAAGTTAAAATCAAAATGGCCAAATTCAGTCATTAAGCTTGAAAAGAGATTTTTTTAAAAAATTAAAGATGGGCCTGAAAGTATAGATCTGGACCTAAGTTTTCCAAGAGCTAAAGTTTGCTCTAACATAGGGATTTTGTATGGAATCATTTTTAATTTGAATATACAGTTTTCATCAGTTTTCATCTATTTCAGTTGATAGCGTTTATAATTATATGTTGAAAAATGAGAAAGTAAACAATTTTTTTTTCAGTAATAGCATACTGTTACACTTCTGTATTTTTATGTTTAATTCTGTGTTCCAGTAGTTCTAGTGAAGTAGAACTTGAAGGGTACACAAGATAAAGTTCTGAAAGGGATACAGTAGTCTGGACAGGTTGAGAACCAGCACATTGAAAAGCAATGGCCATACTTTGCAAGGGTTTGCAACTTGCCCAAAACAAAAATGTATTAGGGTTGCCAGTCAGGTGACTGCTTATTGCCAGAATATTACAAGAATTCCCTCCTTGTTGCACTATGGTGATGATTCCTCATACAGCCACAGACCAATAGCATCATTATATTATAAGAGTGATTGACTGGCCTGCCTGCTCTTTGTTTATATGCTGACTGTGCTTTTTTATTTATTTGCTGTTTTGGGGACAGAGCAGATGTTGAGATTGAGGTAAATTGCAAAGAGCTTTAGATCAAAACTTTGACAGCAGAATAAAATTACTTTGATATGGCCCTAGTTAAGTAGGGAGTGACTTAACATGTGTGGTAAAACTATGTTTCTAAAAACTTTGCCAAGGCATGAACAGCACCAGTTCTGAAAAATATGTAGACAAAAATAGCTGCAAAAGCTATAACATTTGCTGACTTTGTTGTTTGGACTAGACTACCACTAGCAGCGAACAGGGCAGCAGCCAAAAGGGGAGTTTGCCTGGGAAACGTCCAATAGGAGCTCAGGTAAGTGTGGCTTTTGGGGGGCTGTGTTGTGAGCTGGTGGGGTGAGTATCAAAGTGTTTGTCTGTCTATGAGCATTTGTTTGTGTGTTTGGCGATTTGAAAGGAGCGGCAGCTGGAAAAGTTTTAAAAGTGTGAATTGGGAGTGCTTTGTTCCAAGTGGGCCTTCAGGGGCTAATGGAATGAGAGGCAAGGTTTTTGAGCCGGGCCTAACCAGCAGACTTAAAAGAAGGCAGCCAGAACGAACAGGGCAGTAGCCAACAGGGGAGTTTGCCTGGGAGTTCACCCTGGGGGGAGCCCCATAGGGTTTGATGGTTTTTTTCTCTTCTGCCCTTCAAGGGGGTATTTAAAACATCTGAGGACTCTCTCTGAAGGAAGGCAGGTATGGCTAGTGATAGGTCTGCTGTTGTTACCTGCACAGCATGTGCCATGTTTGTCTTCCTCCCAGAAGATAGAAGGGATTTCATCTGCACTAAGTGCAAACTGGTTGCCATTTTGGAAGAAAAAAAAAGAGGACTTGAGGCCCAAGTATCAACCCTACATTCCATCAGAGAAGATGAAGACCTCCTCGATAGAAAGCAACATTTAATACTGCAGGCACAGCAGGCTGAAGAGCCAGTGAGGGCAGTACAGAACAAGGAAGAAAACTGGCAGAAAGTAACCTCCAGGAGAAGAAAGCCAACTCAGATATCCCCACTACAGGTAAGTAACTGCTTTCAGGCTCTGCACAGGCATTACAGTGGAGAATGCTTTGGCAGGGACCTCTCAGGGAAGAAATCAGAAGGAGACACCATCTACCGGAAGGCATGGGGTGCGTAGTCCTAGGGATGGGAGTTCCACAACCACCACCCCCAAGAAAAGAAGATGGGTGGTGGTGGTCAGGGACTCCCTTCTAAGAGGGACGGAGTCATCCGTCTGCTATCCAGACCTGGAATCTCGAGACGTGTGCTGCTTACCAGGAGCTAGAATTCAAGATGTGACCGAGAGTCTTCCAAAACTGATCAAACCTTCAGATCGCTACCCCTTTCTGCTTCTCCATGTAGGAACTAATGATACAGCCAAGAATGACCTTGAGCAGGTCTCTGCAGATTATGTAGCACTGGAAAGAAGGATCAAGGAATTTCAAGCACAAGTGGTGTTCTTATCCATCCTCCCTGTTGAAGAAAAGGTCCAGGTAGGGATCATCGAATGGTAGAAGTAAATGCATGGTGGTGTCAGAGAGAGGGCTTTGGTTTCTTTGACCATGGGACTCTCTTCTGGGCACAAGAATTGCTAGGAAGAGATAGGATCCACCTAGCCAAGAGATGAAAGAGCATCTTCGCGGGCAGGCTTGCAAACCTAGTGAGGAGGGCTTTAAACTAGGTTTCTTAGGGGGTGACCTAAGCCCTGAGGGAAGTGGGATATCAGGAAGAAACACAAGGAGGAAAGAGCAACAAAGGAGGACCCCTGATTCGAATGAAGACGGTAGGACAATCAACTGGTTATCTAAGGTGTTCGTACACGAATGCAAAATGTCTGGGAAACAAACAGGAAGAATTAAAGCCCTAGCCTAGTTAAAGAATTATGATTTGATTTGAGTAACAGAGACTTGGTGGGATGACTCGCGTGACTGGAGCACTATCATGGAAGGGTATAAACTGTTAAGGAAGAACAGGCGGGGGAGAAAAGGAGGAGGAGTTACACTGTATGTAAGAGAGCAGTATGATTGCTCAGAGCTCTATTATATGGAGGGAGAAATGCCTGTAAAGAGTCTATGGGTTAAGTTTAGAGACAGAAGCAACAGGGGTGGTGATGTGTTTGGTGTCTCTTATAGATCACCAGATCAAGTGGATGAGGTAGACAAGGCTTTCTTCAGACAACTAAGAGAAGCTTCCAAATCACAGGCCCTGGTTCTTATGGGTGACTTTAATCACCCTGACATCTCTTGGGAGACTATTACAGCAGTACACAGACAATCCAGGAAGTTTTTGGAGAATGTTGGGGATAACTTCCTGGTACAAGTGCTGAAGAAACCGACCAGGGGTCATACACAGCTTGACCTGCTGTTCACAAACGGGGAGGAACTAGTAGGGGAAGTACATGTGGGTGGCAATCTGGGAAGCAGTGATCATGAGATGGTAGATTTCAGGATCCTAACCAAAGGAAGAAAGGAGAGTAGAAAATACATACCCCGGACTTCAGAAAAGCAGACTTGGACTCCCTCAGAGAACTGATGGACAGGATCCCCTGAAATGCTAACATGAAGGGGAAAGGAGTCCAGGAGAGTTGGCAGTATTTTAAAGAAGCCTTACTAAAGGCACAGGAAGAAACCATCCCGAAGCGCAGTAAGAAAAGCAAATATGGTAGGCGACCAGATTGGCTTACCGGGGAAATCCTTGGTGAGCTTAAACACAAAAAGGAAGCTTATAAGAAGTGTAACCTTGGACAGATGACTAGGGAGGAGTATAAATATATTGCTCAAAAGTGCAGGGGAGTCATTAGGAAGGCGAAAGCACAATTGGAATTGCAGCTAGCAAGAGATGTGAAAGGTAACAAGAAAGGTTTCTACAGGCATGTTAGCAATAAGAGGGTAATCAGAGAGGGTGTGGGGCCCTTACTGGATAAAAGAGGTAACCTAGTGATAGATGACGAGGGAAAAGCTGAAGTGCTCAAAGCTTTTTTTGCCTCTGTCTTCACAGACAAGGTCAGCTCCCAGACGACTGCACTAGGCAATGCAGTATGGGAAGGAGGTGGGCAGCCCTTGGTGGAGAAAGAACAGATTAAGAACTATTTAGAAAAGCTAGACATACACAAATCCATGGGTCCGGTATTAATGCATCTGACGGTACTGAGGGAGTTGGCAAATGTCATTACAGAGCCTTTGGCTGTTATCTTTGAAAACTCGTGGAGATCGGGAGAGATCCTGAATGACTGGAAAAAGGCAAATGTAGTGCCCATCTTTAGAAAAGGGAAGAAGGACAATCCAAGGAACTACAGACCAGTCAGCCTTACCTCAGTCCCTGGAAAAATCATGGAGAGGATCCTCAAGGAATCCATTCTGAAGCACTTGGAAGAGAGGAAATTTATCAGGAATAGTCAACATGGCTTCACAAGGGCAAGTCATGCTTGAGCAGTCTGATTAGCTTCTATGATAAGGTAACTGGCTCTATGGACATGGGGAAGTCAGTGGATGTGATATATCTTGACTTTAGCAAAGCCTTTGATATGGTCTCCCACAATATTCTTGCCAGCAAGTTAAGGGAATATGGATTGGATAAATGGACTGTAAGGTGGATAAAAAGATGACTAGATTGTTGGGCCCAATGAGTAGTGATCAACAGCTCGATGTCAGATTGGTGGTCGGTTTCAAGTGGAGTGCCCATAGGATCGGTTCTAGGGCCGGTTTTGTTCAACATCTTTATTAATGACCTGGATGAGGGGATGGATTGCGCCTTCATCAAGTTTGCTGATGACACTAAGCAAGGGGGAGAGGTAGATACTTTGGAGGGAAGGGATAGGGTTGAGAGTGACCTAGACAGATTAGATGATTGGGCCAAAAGAAATCTGATGAGGTTCAACAAGGATAAGTGCAGAGTCCTGCCCTCTGGATAGAAGAATCCCAAGCATTGTTACAGGCTGGGGACCAACTGGCTAAGTTGCAGTTCAGCAGAAAAAGATCGGGGGATTACAGTGGATGAGACGCTGGATATGAGTCAACAGTGTGCCCTTGTAGCCAAGAAGGCAAGTGGAATATTAGGTTGCATTAGGAGGAGCATTGACAGCAGATCTAGAGAAGTGATTATTCCTCTTTATTTGGCACTGGTGAGGCCATATCTGGAGTACTGCATCCAGTTCTGGGCCCCCACTACAGAAAGGATGTGGACGCATTGGAGAGGGTCCAGCGAAGGGCAACCAAAATGATTAGGGGGCTGGAGCACATGACCTATGAGGAGAGGCTGAGGGATTTGAGCTTCTTTAATCTGTAGAAGAGAAGAGTGAGGGGAGATTTGATAGCAATTTTCAGCTTCCTAAAGGAAGGTTCCGAAGAGGATGGAGAGAGGCTGTTCTCAGTAGTGACAGATGGCAGAACAAGGAGCAATGGTCTCAGATTACAGTGGGGGGTGGTCTATGTTGGATATTAGGAAAAATTATTTCACTAGGAGGGTTTTGAAGTACTGGAATGGGTTCCTTAGGGAAGTGGTGGAATCTCCATCCCTAGAGGCTTTTAAGTCCCAGCTTGACAAAGCCCTGGCTGGGATGATTTAGTTGGGATTGATTCTGCTTTGGGCAGGGGCTGGACTCGATGACCTCTTGAGGTCTTTTCCAGCCCTATGATTCTATGATAAGACTAGGATATTTTTAATGTGTTATTTACACACCCAGAAGCATGAATTCTCCAACTCTACTCCAACCAGAAAGAATTCCTGGTCTATTCAGCGTGGGAATTTTGGTGGTGTATTAAATTATATGAAATTCTTCATTTCTTGGAAAAAAATGTAACAACTTTTTTAAGTTACAGATTAACACAGCTACCCTTCCTAGACTTTTATTTATTGGAAATGGCTTTATGGGAATCACCCTGAGGATCTGTTTAGTTTATTCAATGACTAAAGCATGACACAAAAATAAAGAGGGTATTTCCACAGTCTCCACTTTCGCAGCTTCTTAATTAGATAACACTTTCACTTTCACACTGAACCTATCTGCCCACTGAGAGGCACTCTTACACATTTTCCTGATGCTGAGAAGGGTCTGAAGGTTGTCTGTTCATTCGTTCATGTGTTTTTGCAGCTATTCTGCTGGATTATTCTCTATAATGTGAATTTACTTAAGAAATGAAATGAAAAACTGTTTGTCAAATTACTGAATGAACATTCTATACCTGTAAATGTGCTATAAATAGAGAACCACAAAGTATTACATAAAAAGGTGAGAGTGTTTGTAAAGAAATACATAAAGTAGCTCATCATGTTAATTTCTTTAGCATAAATTCCATTTTCTTTAACTTCAGAATTATGAATCAGCATTTGTGACCATAAGAAACTTAGCATGGAATAGTAACATAAAATCAGGTTTGTGTAATAGGTAAACTTGTGTCTGTAATGAGGAACTGGTTAAATGAGTGGCCATTAGAGGGTGTATATATAGAAACTCTACTATGGTGCATGTGTGTGTGTATATTAAAGTATCTGATTTAAATTATGAAGATTGGGGTCAAAGTTTGCCCGGTCTTACACCATAGAAGCTCCAGTGATTTCTTTTCAGCTATACTGTATGGATATTAGGAAATTTATGCAGGGGAAGAAATGATACTGAATTTAGAGACATAGGCCCAGGTTTTTACCTAGCCCAGAATCAGTCTGGCATAAAAATAACTGCAACTAAGGACCTGGGCCCATGCAGCTCGTGTCAGGGTGCATCTACACTGCACCCGCAGGTCTAAATAAGATACGCAATTTGAGCTACACATCCCAGAATAATGCCACAGTCTAGACATACCCTCAGTGTATAGCACAGATACACTTCTCTGTAGCTCTATTTCTCATTCATTTATCAAAGTTGTTGTTTTATGTCCAACCAGTTTTTACAAACTCTGTAAATTCACAATTAAAAGGATGTTCTAAATTCTCCCAACAGTCTGAAAGTGTCACAATGGCATCAGGGAAATGCCAAGTTTGAGGGAAGCCCCATGTACTATGCCTGTTCCCAAAACACATCTCCTATCCCAGCAGTTGGATGAAGCACAAGGTAAACATAGGAGCCAAAGCTTGCATGATCTCGCCCTCTTCCTCAGGCCTTGGAAACAGAGGGAGGCAGAGCAATACAGCAGTGTTAGGCTGCCAATTCAGATCTCCTAAATGAATTAGAGTTATGGTATTATTTTTATTTGTATTACCATGGCATCTAGAAGTCTGAGTCAAGGGCCAGGACCCCATTGTGCCAGGTACTGTACAAACAGAACAAAAAGATGGTCTTTGTCCCAAACAGCTGAGCTCAGTATATGAGCACAGCACAGGTTTGTGTTCAAAATAAATAAATACATGAAACAATACAGGACCTGCAAAGAAGGGCTTCTTATTTATCAGACATAGATATGTATGGATGCTACTCTCAGCACTTTTAAAGTTAATTCTGTTCATTAATTTTCCATGTTTTTTTTTTTTTTAATTTGCTGTCATTAGTATGGTTGAGAGTCAGGAGAATTGGATGAGATTGCAGTGCTTAGCTTACAGCAAAGACATTCCATGTTCATATAACAGCAAATGTATGAAATAATGTTGAAGTTAAATGTTGAACAATCTTTAAATGGAGGGTTTTTTGTAGAAGTCTATCAACAGACTGTTTCTGACTTATACGATAAAAGATAAGGATAATATCCCATTCTAGAAAGCTGAAGTGAGATACAGAACAAGTACTTTTATCTGCTTCTTGAAAGTTGATATTGTGCTTAATAGTTTTAGCTATATCAAAGTTACATTATATTGTTCTCATTGGCCTATTTTCCTTGTATTAAAGGACATATTTACCAGAGCTGATTTTCCATATTCCTGCTAGGGTTTTGTTTTTGTTTCTTGGTTCCCCATGCTTTGCAACATTATAACAGATCCACAAGAAGTACTGTCAAATGTAAACAGTTTCCAGGACTGCAGAGTAGCTGGGCTGCAGAGGAGCTCAGAGAAGGAATGTAAACAGAGCCAAGCATCCATCAGCCCCCAAACAGCCCTTTTTAAAAAACTTAGATCTGTGCCTGGCTCTTTGATGCTAGTCCTATCTGCAGAGAAATGGTCTCTTGTCTGTATCAGGAGTGACATGAGCATATTCAGTGCTTGAAGCAATTCCAGAAAAAAAGAAACTTACTACAGCACAGACGCTTTATCTGTCTCACTCTAAACATGGTATCTGTTATTTTTGGTCAGGATTCTTCATTGCACTCAGCATATTGTAATTTCACTAGATGTTTAATGTATAGCAATCTCATGTGGTAACTTGCCTTCTATCAATCAGTTAACTGATGAGTGGGCAGAATGATACAGGCCAGTATATTAACCTGAGTACAATAATGAAACATGATCATGCATTTTTTCAAAGGATAAGGTAATTTCATAGGATTAACTTGTTTCATATTGCACTAGACGATGCAATGCAATATGTATTTCAGGTTCTAGGAGCTGCATATCCTTCTAAAAAGATCCATCTTTTAATCAGTTTGGAAATTAACTGATCTAACTGTAATCTCTATGCGAAATACTTTAAAATGGACCTGAAATGTTTCCAGTCACATTTCTAATCTGATATTATGAAACAGAAAAAGACTTTTAAAATTATTGGTATGGATCCTTTGCTATTGGAAATGACCTTGTTTTTCTTATGAGACAGATTCAGTGGCTCGTATAATTAGCAATAATAAATATTAAATAAAAGTGGCCACAGGATTAAAGCTACTTCACATTTAATGACAAAAGAATTTATAAATAATAGTGCAGCAATTAATATAAAACAGTTTAAAGTATTTGCATTAAAAAGATGCTATTGTTGAGCTTTGAGTCACTGTCTTATTATTAAAAGATATCCTGCAGTATTTGGCAATTTGTAGGTTAATTACATGAACTGCTTAGAAGCAGAACTGGTGCTCTGCTCTAACTGGGAACAAAAGCTCTGAGAGAAGATGCTGCTAGGGCTGGAACTAGCCAGTTTGAACCGGCACTAGTTAGCATTGACAGGGAGAGAAGGGTAGGAATCAGGATGGGGGAAGGGGAAGTACTCAGCAAAAAAGCATCTCATTCCAACAGAATGTCTCCTTTCAAAAACTCTCTGTTAAAACCATTGTAGATTATCTCATTTGAATATGTGGTTCTGTGAAAAAGACCTGGTATTCTCTGTGTGCTCTGAGATGCATTTGCAACTCTGATACATTTTGACATGCTTTGTTTTTTGCTCTGTGTGCCCCTATTATTATATCACCAGGTAATTCAAATTCCTTAGTGTCAAACCTTTGCTGGAAAAAAAAAAAGTTTAGTATAATGAACCAAGACTAGCTTCAAGGACAAGGGATCTTATTTACACTGCTTTTATACTTGCACTGTCCCACTGATTTCTGAGGAATTACTCCTCGTTTATACCACTTGAAGTGAAGTCAAAGTTAAGGTCATCCTTTTAGGATAACAAACAAATGTGTACACCATTTCAGGCTGCTCTTCAGAGACAAAGAAATGCTCAGGTTATAGTGTAAACATTTTATGTTAGGACAGCTCTTGGTTCCCTTAAAATGGTTTTGTCTCCCCACAGAATCTCTCTTTTAAGTCTCTTCCTTTCTCTTCAGCTGGCATAGGCAGTGTAATCAAAGTGCCCCTGCATTCTGCCATCCCCAGCAGCCATAACAAACCCTCAAAGCCATTATCAGCTGGCATAAGTTGAGATGCTGTAACTGGCACCAGGGACTAGTTTGGCCCAGAACAGCAAAAGGCCAAAGACAGAATTTGGCTGCAACTGAGGACTGAGTCCTTACAAATGTCATATGTTCTGCAAATTGACTGCTGCAGAATTTACTCGTTGCAGCCATTACACTCCAAATTCTTAATTTTCAGAAAAAAAAATTAGCTTTTATGATTGTGGAGATTACACCCAGTTCACATTTTCAAAGTTATCTGATGCCGTGATGCCTGTCTGAAGAGAATCTGAAACAATAGACCTAACAGATGTAAAATACTTTATTAATCTCAGTTGGGGCCAAAGCGTCTAGTTCTTTTGCAAGATGCCACTGAAGTCAGCTTTCTGCTGCAGAATTTCCTATTTTGATGCAGCCAGAGATCCACTAATTTGTTTCCAGTCTTTCTGCCCTGTTGGGCCCTGCCTGCAAGGCAATCTACTCTTCATTTTCCCCCAAAGAAGAGAAAATTGGTTTTAAGAGCGTGCTCCTTGCACGGTTCCATGAAGCTAGACAGCAGGGGGTCAAGGAGACAGAATCCAATATGCCAAGCAGGAAGCACTGTCTAGTATGCAGAGCTGCCAGGATCACTGGAGAGCAGAACACAAATCAAAACATCATCAAAATGAGGGTGAATATTTTCACCTGTGTGTGTGTGTGTGTGTGTGTGGAGGAGAGATGGGTATGGAAGGTCTTTCTTACTAGAATAGTGCCATTGAATTTGGCCACTGTGAATATATGGGGGACCATCCTTATTCTAAGGGTACTGAACATTTGAAACAAGGGACTTATGCTGTGATTATATTGAACGATCATTTGGTATTGTCCTTGCCACTGAAAATAGTATAATGGTTCTGATTCTTTAGCCCTTACATGAGAAGAACCAGTGAATTACTTCATCAGCCCACTCTATTTTTTGCATGTGTTTGCTATCTGTTTTCTCAGCATACCAGGTAACAAGGAAGTACTTTTTGTTGTTTTTCCCATTTGCTGTTTCTCAATTTCAATGCTGTATTGGTAGAAACAATTCTTATCCAGGGTTTTTGAAACTGTGTGTGCTAAGTTTTGAAATTGACTAAATAGAGCCCTTAGGAAAGGGGGCAATATAAAAGTGTGTCCTCTTCAGCTACTGCAATCAAGTAGAGTGCCCAAACAGATTAGAACTGCATCTAATTATCAGCAAACTCATTCCAGCCTGAGTTCTCTGGATTCAAGAATATTTTCCAGACCACTTTTAGTGTCTTGTATTAAAGGTCAGCTGTCTGGTCATTTTATGATATTGCAACATACTTGACTTTTTGTCGCCAGTTATGGGACCAGTTAGTTTTTGTTTAGGCACAAAGCAAGGCATAACACTGCAAGCAGTTTCACTTTGCTTGAATTGTAGATCAACAGAAATCCTCACCAGCTAATGTTTGTTAGACCCAATGCCTTAAATGTTTCCTTTTAATTTATGGTTTCTTTTATACAGCAGAGTTCAGTAAACAGACTGATTTTTTTTTAAATGTATATGTAACTAGAAGATTTACCCAGTGTTGCTCAGGTCCTTAATTAGTTTTTGCTTTTTGGAAAACAAAATGAAAATGTGCATGCTTTATTTAAATCATTGCTTTGGGGTGGGGCGGAAGATGAGGGGTTCAGTACATAGGCTGCCCTGGTGAGATAGCCCTAAGCCCTATCTCACTGCAGCAGCTTGGGGCCAGATGAGAAGTGCCTCTCCATGGCTGCAGCAGAGCATAGCAAGGGTGTTATGCTCCCAGGGGCAAAGGCAAAATTCCCCCTCCCCACTGCAGCACATGGTGGGGCGCACTGCTGAGCCTGACCCTGGGAAGGGGGGAGCTTGTACCGCGTCTTCCCTTGCCCCCTCCAGTTTGGGGCCGGGCCCCTACATGCACTAACCTGCCAGCAGAAATGGAGAAGGGTCAGGCTGGGGGTGGAGAGGAGGCTCTAGCTGGTGGCGGCAGGTGGAGGAGGTGCAGGGGAGCCGAGGGATGACGGGGAGTGGAGGGGGACTCCCTAGAGTGGCGTCCGGGGGCAACTGCCCCCCTGTTCCTCCTTGATGCACCACTGGGCTGCACCTCCAGCGGGTTCAGCTGGGGAAGGGGTGTATGTCCCCTGGCTGGAGCCAGGTCAGGTTCATCTGCCCCCTGTGCATGGTCAGAGTGAGGACTGAAGCAAACTGTGCACTTTCCCCTTGCTCCCTGACAAAGGGGAACAGCCAACAATGTTCCCTTATGAATCAGGGGATGGGGGGAAGAGGGAGCTTCAGCCTACCTCACCTGCCCTAAAGGGCTCCTACAGGGTGGCAGTCCTGGAGGGGGGCATGCCCCCAACCAGCTCCTTTCACCTGCCTGTTGGTTCTGTCTCTCTTTTTTCCCTCGTTTTATGAGAATCAAGCCCATTCCAGGCATATCCCATTTTCATGGCACAACCAAACCCTAAGAGGATGTTGTATGCTGAATTTGGTGGTCCTAGGTCTTACCATTTAGGAGGAGTTCTTGAACAGATACACACACACACACATACACACACACACACCCAGACAAACTCACTCAAATATATAGTAGATGTATCTCTTCACTGTGTAGCAGCATATGGCAGATTGGCCTAGCTTTATATTAATGAAAAGCAAAAGGCACATCTGTCATGTAACTTAAACACAAACTTGATAGATCTGCAAAGTGAGTTACAAAACTAATTTTAATAATTAGTCTAATATCAAATATACAATGAGGAGAATATTGTACATAAAAGAATCTCCAACAGGAAAAGTAAAATTCTCAATGGAAAGTAGGCCTAATTCAACTTGTGCATGCACTATTGGTTTTACCTTTCAGTTGGGCTCTAAAGTTCTCTATATTTCAGATATTAATCTCACAGCCAGGAAAAAGTCTACAGTCAGATTTTTAAAAGAGCTTAGCACACAGTTTTCACTTAGGTACCTATAGAAATGGCCAGACTTTCAAAATAGCTCTGCTCCCATTGAAGTTTCTAAATTGAACTAATAAAAAATGGGGAAATAATTTGTAAAACTTTCCATAAAAAATCATCACTTTTTTTGCATAGGTGCCATCTTTATGAGGTACTGGGAAGTGCTCAACACTTGCTCCACTCTATGGTCCATGCCCATTTCACCCCTATTTAAGTGGGGTCTGCAACATCCAGATCCCAATATCTTAGAGTTTGTCAGACTTTAGTTTGGGAGCCATTTGCAAAGTCTGACTCTGAATTAAAAGTATTCAAATTCTGGGCCCATTTGTGTTAAAATAATGGATTTTTTTTCTCTTAACATTTCATATATATCGCACACATTAAGGTTCTGCCAAAAAAAATCCTATGATAAATAGTCCTGCATTGTTTCTGGGAGATATAATCTATATATAGATTAGGGTTGTAATAGTGAAGTCGATTAACCGATTAACTGATAAGCAAAAGCATATAGGCTAATACTATAGACTAAATGCATTCCCCCCCCAGTAAATTTTTTAGCAGACTGGCCAGCAGCCTGGCTCAGTCCTGGCTTGCAATGGGTGCAGGACTTACCTCTGCTACGGCTCTGCATTTAAAGCGTATTAGGAGCTAGGAAGGCAGGCAACCCGGCTCAGTCCCGGCTTGTGCCAGGTCTGGGAGCTCAGACCTCCCCTGGACAGGGGTTGTAGCCACCTTGCACTGCTGCTTCTGTATCAGAGGCAGCAGGGCAGGGCTAAAGGCAGCCGGTCCGCGAAGGGAGCTGATACAGAGGCAGCAGCACTGAGCGGCAGGGGGCTTCTCAGGAGTGGGGCCGGAGCGCACTGGCTGTTGGCCCCACCCCCGGTATTATAATATAGTTGAGTAACTGATAAGAATTAATGAGGTTAATCGATTATTCAGTTAACTGCTATTTAACATCCCTCAGTTAGATACATGCTCATTTGCAGAACTTATGACTGTTAAAGTTTAAATAAAGATTTTATATGCATATATAGATAAATATATAATATAAAATCTCTATCTACTGTAAACTGCATCCTAATTTATGTTCTCGGAGAGATGATTGTAGCTAATTATTAATTATTTTATATTAAATACACAAAGAATGGTTATCTGAAAAAGCCAAAGTGCAATGTAAAGCTATTGCCACTTATGCACTGCTCTTTCTAAGCATGGCTCTATTTTTCCGTGAATGAACAGTTTGTTCTTTGAACTGGAACCTCTCGCAGCTGACTTTACCCCTTTTTTGTCTGCACAGCTCCCCAGGGTGCAATGGAGTGTTAAATGTTGCCACATATTGGGAGACAGCACTGTGCAAAATAGTGGAATTGACTTATTGGGTGCATTCAGTCTTCAGTAGAATTAATTCCACTGAATTCACATGATTATATCATGTAACTTAATTGTGAATTCTGCTTACTGATAGTTTTACAATTCAAATTTTCTATCCTCTTGATAAGTTATATTAATTTTTACATCTTTAAACTCATTTCAAATAAAGTAATATTATAGAAATGCTTTGAGGTTCTCTGCAAGTAAAACTGCTGTTGTGAAATATCTGACAAATAGAAATATCACAAGACTTCTGTGAACTCTCTGAGTTGTGACCTGGGATCCTAGTTTTCTGTGATCCACCTCCCAAATTCTCTGATTAAAAAAATAAACATCTGCCTTTTTATAGTTTAATTTGAAATTTAGTTTCCTTAGCCATAGTAGGGAGCCTTGCTGCCCAGAATTGCCAGCCCAGACCCTGCCACAAGAAGATTGAGCTGTCAGCCCCAGTTCACTTAATATGGAGAACCAGCTGTTGGAGGCTCAGATAAACAGGGTTCTTCTGCATATTTTTATATTTTTTCACAAAGGTTCTCAAATTCTATGTTTTCCCATGGCAGTTTTCTAGGATCCCTACTCATGACTTCACAGCTACTGTTACTTAGTTGAGTCTTCATGACAAAGCACAGCAAGAAAGAATATAGCATTACTGTAAATCAGGAGTGCGGAAACTTTTTGGGTCGGGGCTGCTGACCCACAGAAAAATCAGTCGGGAACCGCACACAAGTAAGAAGCTAAACAAAAACAAACCCTCATTGATGTGGCCTCCAACTGAGAAGGACGTGGCCCCTTTGAACACTAGAATGTAGGGGGCTCAGGCTAGTAGATTTTTGTGTGCTCCAGCCCCAAGGGGAGATAGCGGAGCTAGGGAGATTTTAGTTCCATCATGGGCTCCCTAATGCTAGGGGTGGGGGAGACCTGAGTCTTGGGGGCCAGATCCAAGCAAGCCAAGAGCCACATCCGGCCCCCAGGCCTTAGGTTCCCCATCCTTGCTGTAAATGTAGCCTCTACTGTCTCTCCTAACACTGTTAACAGGGAAAGAGAGCATTATATTGCACGAGATGCAGCAGAAATACTTATTTATATTAATATAATAAGTAAAAAAAGGAGCCAAAATAGGTCTCCAAGGAAGTAGCTGTAAGTGTTGCCATTGGCTCAGAATGTGACCTTACACCAGTGATGTCAGAATTTGGCCTCTTATCTTTAAAAAGTAAGGCTTTAGCCCCAAATATCACATTTTCATGGTAAATTTGTTTACATTTTCTTTTAAAAGTGAGGTTTTGGTACAGTAAAAACTCATAATCATGAACACCAGAGTTATGAACTGACCAGTCAAACATACTTCATTTGGAACCAGAAATACGCAGTCAGACAGCAGCAGAGACTTAACAAAATAAAAAGCAAAATGCAGTACAGACCTGTGTTAAATGTAAACTACTAAAAAGGGGAAAGTTTTTAAAAGTTTTGAGAGGGTAAGGAAACTATTTCTGTGCTTGTTTCATTTAAATTAAGATGGTTAAATGCAGTCTTTTTCTTCTGCATAGTAAAGTTTTAGCTGTATTAAGTCAGTGTCCCATTGTAAACTTGTAAAAGAACAACCATGATGTTTTTTCAGTTACAAACAATTTCCATTGCCAAGCAGTTTGTAACTCTGTGGTTCTACTGTATATTAATGCAGGTATTTCTTTTTATAGAAGAGTTTAATTTCATAGCAGTAGAACAAACTAAATGTGTTGTATCTTGAAAGCAATGCACAGCAACTCTGCACAGTGACAGGCTGGAGACTACCCAGTTCCAGTGTAATATGATACTTGTGTGCTATTAAGTTTAAATTAAACAGTTAATGTTAACTTTCACTGGTAAGATATAGGGATACAGCATGGGTGAAGTAACATCTTTCATTGAACCAGCTTCTGTTGGTGAGAGACACAAACTTTCAAGCTTACTCAGAGATCTTTTTTCAGGTCTTAATATCTTAGGACTGACAGGCATACAGCTGATGATATATGATCATAACTAAAAGCAAACATTTGCTGTATTCATTGTGCTTAGGATATCATGCATTGCAGCAGAGATACTTATGCAATTGATAGCAGAGGATGAAGACTCAGAGAGCACCAAATTGGTGTTGCATTTGGCTGTCAGAGATCAGCTGTGCACAGTAGACCGTCACTTTTGGGCTAAGGAAACCAGCACTGAGTGGTGAGATCACAATGTCATGCAGTTGTGGGATGAAGATCAGTGGGTACAGAACTTTCGGATGCATACAGCAACCTTCCTGGAGCTGTGAGCTGAGCTGGCCCCTGAACTGCGGTACAAGGACATCTGAATGAGATCTGCTCTCTTGGTAGAGAAGCATGTTGTCATTGCTTTGTAAAGTTGGTGACTCCCGATTGCTACCGTTCAGTTTCAGATTAGTTTGGTGTGGGGAAGTCTACTGTCTAGGCAGCACATATGCAAATATGCAGGGCAATTAATCTCATTTTGCTGCGTAGGACTTGGACTCTGGGAATTGTGGATGACACAGTGGCTGGCTTTGCTGACATGGGTTTTCCAAACTGTGGTGGGGCAATTGATGGCACACACATTCCTGTTTTAGCACTACCCCATCGTGCTTCAGAGTACATCAATCATAAGAGGTACTTCTCCATGGTGCTTCATGTGGTTGTAGATCACTGTGGGCATTTCATAGACATAAATGTGGGATGTTCTAGAACAGGGGTGGGCAACAATTTTTGAAGGGGAGCCACTTCAGAATTTCTGAAGTGGTCACGGGCTGCCCCAGAAGGGGCGGGGGCTTGGGCAGAAGGGACGGGGCCAGAGGCTTCCTGTGCTCCCCCGTCCACAGACCCTGATTGGGCTGGGGGTGGGGAAGCACATGAAGTCTTTTCCCCCTGCCTCCCATTGCATAGAGAAGTGTTTTGAACAGCTAGAATTCCCTATACATGCTGCATACCCCTGGTAGCAATAGGAGACTTCATGCACTCCCCCTGCTCCCAGGCCAATCAGAGCCTGGGGACATGGGAGCATGCAAACTCTCTTGCCCCCGGCCCCTTCCCTGCCAGGAGCATGTGGTGCCTAAAGGGAACCACCAGCTGTTTTGAACAGCTGGCAGTTCCCTCTGGTGCTGCAAGTCCTTGGTTGTGGGAGGAGACTTTGCATTCTTCCCAGCTCTTGATTGGCCTGAGAGTGAGGGAACGGCAGGGCGGCCATGGGCTGGATCAAACAGCCTGGTAGGCCAGATCTGGCCCACGAGGCAGTCTTACCCACCCCTGGTCTACAAAGGTGCATGATGCCTGCATCTTCGGGAACACTGGTCTGTACAAAAGCTGCCTGCTGGGATTTCCTTTCCAGACCAGAAAATTACAGTGGGGGATGTGGAAATGCCAATAGTGATCCTAGGTGATGCAGCTTACCCCCAACAGACCTGTCTCATCAAGTCTTACATGGGGCCCTTGGACAGCATAAGGTGTGGTTTAATAACTGGCTAAGCCAATGACACATGGTGTTTAGTGTGCTTTTGGCAGACTGAAAGGGAGATGGAGGTGTGTCTATGGCAGGCTAGACCTTTTGGAGGATCAAATCCCGAAGGTGGTGGACACGTGCTGTTGCACACGTAATTTGTGTGAACGTAAGGATGAAGAGTTTGCCAATGGGTGGAACAATGAGACACAGTTCCTGGAAGCACAGTTTGAACAGCCAGACATTCATGTTGTCAGAGGAGCCCATAGGGCAGCCATCAGTATCAGGGAAGCTTGAGGAACCACTTTGACAGTGACATTTCTCTGTGTTGGGGCTGCTTCTCTGCCTCATCTCACTGCTCATCCTGAGCAAGGCATTCTGATGAAACTCAAGGGATATTCCAGGCTTTCACACAAAATAAATTCATAGAAACCTGTATCAGATTTGTCCTTACTAATGGCTTTCAATAAGATTGTTTGTTGGTAAAGAATGGTAAGGGTTATTTGAAAACTCATGGTGGTGTTAATGTCCAGTTGTTAAAGTCCTAGCTGCTTTCACAGGGAGTGGACTGTGCTTGGAAAAAAACATTACTTGATTGTGAAAATGAGTGCATGGGCATGGAGGGAGGATTGCTGGATATAGAATATTGCATGTACGGCCAGAAAGTCTGATGTGTGGGCATAGAGGGCATAAAGGATGGTTTTGAAAAGAGTTCTGCGTGTGTTGACAGTGACACCTTTGGTTCTGTTCACTCTGCATCCTGATAAGACTCTTCAGCATCTCATTTTGGTCTTTGATGAGTTTTAGCATGCACTCAATGGATTTTTATTTATTTGCAAAAATAAACAAGAAGAAAAAGTCAAGCATTGTTTTTCCACTTAGGTATTTTCACCTTCTTGTCCACATTCACCTCAATTGAATTAGGTCTGATGTAACACTCCCATCTCTGTCTGTTTCTTTTTCTTTCACTTAATGCATGTGATGAAATGAGTTGCAAATAATTAAAGTAAAGCCATAGTAAAATTGTTAATCTTTAAGGTGCCACTGGACTCCTTGTTGTTTTTGTTGAAAGAGACTACCACAGTTACGGCTCTGAAACTAATGTAAACACTATTAGTTGGCATTTTTGCCCACAAAAAATCCACCTCCTACAAGCATCATTTTCTTTTGTCTGCAGGAGATGTTTACACTAGTACTTGCCACACAGCAATGCTTTTGTCATGGTGGGGTTAAGCACCCATGAATGACAAAAGGTTTGTCACTCAACTGCCAATGTAGACAAAGCCCAGGAGAGAGAGAATAGCCCTGGAGAGAACTACTTTTTTCCAGCTTCTTCCTGCTCATCCCTCAATGTGCCTAGCCAATCATCCTTGTGCAGGTCACAGGCTGCATATAGTGCCTGGTGTAGGTCATGCTGTAAATGTATTTATCACAAATTGGATTGGTCTCATATCCCCTGCTGATTTTTTTCTGTTTCCTCCTTTCAATGTACTTTCTCCTATGTTGCTTGCTCCTATTCTGCCCTGGTCATAACTATTTGTGGATATATGCTTTGCAGTGTCCACTCAAAGGTCCTTTATCCTGTGGCTGGCTATGGAGATTCCTGAGACAGCGCTTCTACCCAGATTGCGATGAGAACTCAGGATTGGTCTTGACAGCTGCATGAAGTTTGCTGTGGGCCTTCTGGTCTGCAGTTGAAGTTGTGTCACCAGAATAATAATACTCTGGGATTCAGGAGCAAATGGACAAAATCTGGCTCTTCATCAACTTTTACAAGGGAGAAAGGTCCATCTTGGAAACTTAACATGAGGGCAGATGGGTCAATCTGCAAAGCACTATGGGATAGCTGTTGGAAGGATGCAGAAAGTGGTGCTGAGTGATTGCTTGCACATGAACAGAACAAAAACTAACAAAATTAGAAGCAAACCTAGTCCAGTTTATAAATTAGTCCCAGAGTTCCTGATAAATGGGAAGCTGGTACATGATGATAGGTTGTTTCTTGTGTATGTAAGTGCTTTTTAATCTAATTAACTCATGTAAAATGCCCATGTAGACAAATCCTTAGCACTCCTTGCAGTAATTCTGTTTGTGATAGTTTTTTGATGAACTCTAGATTTGAACTTCTGGGTATGTTTGGGCATATCCATTTTAACTCTTACTTGCAGCATAACTGCAGTAATACAAGTAGGTAAACAATTGCCCCATCGTATATATAGTAGCCCAGTGTCTGAGAGTCTGTAATGCTGAAATGCTGGCTGTTTCCTCTGGGCGGCGCTGTTGCCTGAAATGCTGGCTGTTTCCTCTGGGCGGTGCTGTTGCCTGAAATGCTGGCTGTTCCCTCTGGGTGGCGCTGTTGCCTGAAATGCTGGCTGTTCCCCTCTGGGCAGCGCTGTTGCTGAAATGCTGGCTGTTCCTGCTGGGCGGCCCGTGCTGCATGGGGAGTGCAGGGCCCAAACGGCCGCTTGCGCCGCTTGCTCCCCTGCAGCGGCCCGGCTGAGCGGCACAGAAGCCAACCAAGCACCACGGCAGGAGGGGAAGAGGAGTGGGGCGGTGACATACATGGCCAGGGGGCGGGGCCTGGCTGTGTATGTCACCGCCCCGTCCCCTTTCGCCTCCCGCCGTGGCGCTCGGCTGACTTCTGCACCGCTCAGCCAGGCCGCCGTGTGGGAGCATGTGGCGCAAGCAACCATTTGGGCTCCGCGCTCCCCATGCAGCACGGGGAGTGCGGAGCCCAAACGACCGTTTGGGCTCCGCAGTCCCCCGAGTGAGAGGCAGGAGGGGGAGGAAAAGAGAAAGAGAGAGACAGAGAGAGAGGCAGGAGGCAGAGGAGAGCTGAGAGAGAGAGAGGGGGGGAGGCAGTAGGAGGAGAGAGAGAGCGACGGAGCAAGAGACCAGAGGCTCAGGAGAGAAGACCGACGTGGAGGAGAGACCTGAAAATACCGTCTTATGACGGGCTAATTGGCTAGTTCTTAATAAATCTCATCAGAAATTTCAGTTGAAATTTTTTTGAAAGAATACTGATTTTTTTACAAAAGTCATCATGGTTTCCACACACACCCCCCCTTCCTTCTTAATAAATGAACACATTTTTTGTGCCAGAAATTTTTTGGGGGGAAATTATGAAATTTTATTTCAGAATTTATTTGATGGGGTTTTTTTTTATTCGTCATTGATCTAGTCTATCGTTATTTCATCTTACACCAGAACAGGCTGAACCTCTTTGGTCTGGCAACATACATGGTACAGCATGATCTTAGCTGGCTGATATCCACTTATCATGGGTGTGGCCAAGTTTCCTGAAGTCCCATAATGTTTGCTTATAGCCACCATTCCTGGCTCTCCCATCTTCTGTGCTATTATTTAGTTCTAACTTACCCCTGCATATCTCAGGGGCTCATACAACTGCACATCCTCTAACATGATATATGCTATCAAGAGCAATCTATGCCCCTCTGCCATGTATATTGGCCAAACTGTGCAGTCTGTATTAGGGATGTTAAAATTAGATTAATCAGCTAATCAAATAGTCAATGGAATTTCCATTGATTATTCGATTATTCAGTAATGGCGCTTCCACTTTGAAATGTAGCAAGAGCCTGCCCCATATTGCTACATTTCAAAGGTAGAAGTGCTGTGTGGCGTTCCGCCTTTAAAATGTACAAGAGCCCCAGCAAGGGGCTGGCCCCATGCTCCATGGGGTGCTTCTGCTTTGAAACGTACAAGAACCCCAATGGGGACTCTTGTACATTTCAAAGGTGGAAGGCCACCTCTGCACCCCTGCACCCTCTCTCAGAGCTGGAGCTGGGGGAATAAGCTTTTAAGTTGGTTCCCCCCGGTACCCGTTGCTCTCCCTCAACCTTTGCTGCCTCTTTCTGATAGACTTTTGCTTATCAAATAATCGACTAGTTGATTACATTCCTAGTCTGTATGACAAAGGATAAATGGACACAAATAGGACATCAGAAATGGTAACACACGTAAACCTGTAGAGGAACATTTTAACCTGCCTGGTCACTCAATCATCAATTTAAAAGTAGACATTCTTCTATAAAGGAATTTCACTAACCAATTACAGAGATTCTGCAGAACTGGAATTAATCTACAGATTTGATACTATTACTCTGGGGTTGAACAAAGATATTAACTGGTTGGCTCATTCCAAAGCCAATTTCTCCTGCCTTTAACACCTGCATTTCCACATCAAAAGCTGAGTTTGGGACACATCTAGCTCACTTCATCTGATGAAGTGGGTTTTACTCATGAAAGCTCATGATTTCATAGAATACTAGAACTGGAAGGGACCTCTAGAGGTCCTAATGGTGTCTGACTAAAGAAGTTCAGCCTATAGTAGCAGTGCATAACCAAAGCAGACTGTGAGAGATTCAAAAAGATCTCACCAAATTAAGTGATTGGGCAACAAAATGGCAAATAAATTAAGTAATGCACAATGTAAAAAATGGAACCAAGGTGGAGGATCCCTCCCAGAGCCCAGCGGAGCCCAGACCCATCCCATCACCTAACCAGAAGTCTGGAAGTGGGGCTAGAGCTATAAAAGGCCAGCTCAGAAGCCAGTCAAAACCCATCCACCAGAGGAGCCAGTACCTGCCCTGGGGGTTCCCAAGCTGGGAGCTATTTATGGACTTAGCAGAGGTCAAGGACTGGCCAGACCCACCAGGCCCACAGAAGGCCTTTGATCTGGAAGAACTGCTGACTCTGCCAGTGGTTCCAGCCCCCAGCGCCCAGAGGACCTGCATTGGAGCCAGGTATGCCCTGAGGAGGAGTTTGGAATTGGCCCAGGGACATCCAACCTTAGTCTGGCTGACTCAGAACCTGTGACTAGGTCAGCATGTTGTAGGTAGGATTCCTGCTGGCCCAGTGGCAGATGGATCTGCCATTGTTAGGGCCTCGGGCTGGGACCCAGTGGAGTGGGTGGGTTTGCATCCCCTCTTGCCACCCAACCTGTGGGTGGCAGTCTCTTCCTCCCTCTGTGATTATAGGCTAGCCGCATGTGTTTGCCAGTTCTCCACCAGAACTAAGAGACCCAGCTGTTCGTTTGCTGCCTGCCCTGAACCAGGGCCTGGGCCTAGTGACTGCACTCCTGAACTATTTGTTGTTTGCTGCTGTGCCATGCAATAGGGTCTGGGCTGAGAGACTATTAATGGTCTGCTACTGAACTGTTGGTTGTGGTTGCCCTGTCCTGAGATAGGGCATCTCGGCCTGAGCTGGCCTGAACTATTCTACTGCTAGTGGCTGCCCCACCCAGAAATAAGGAGTGGGCTAACAGACTAGTAATTGCCAGTTACTGAATGGTTGGTGCTTGTTGCCTGCCCCAAGTAAGGGCCTGGTGTACTTAATTGTTGGCTCGATCACAGGCCTGGGCCCCTGAACTCCTATTGGCAGCTCCTGAGTAAGGGATTGGCATATTACCCATTGGCTCAGCCTGACCATAGGCCCGAGCCCCATGACTATTGTGGCCAGCCCGGCATGAGGGCTGACCACAGGCCTGAGCCCTGAACCAGTGGCACAGCTTATTCCCCATGAGAGACTGAGCAAGTGTGTAGGAAGGTGGAGTGGCTGTTCATTGACTCGGAGGGAAAGGAGCCACTCTTAGGGCCTGAGTGGGCTGCACTTATATTTACCAAAAAAATGTAATTCTTCTGACCCTAAATACAATAATTGAAATATTTTATTTTATTTTTAAAATCATTAAAGGCATCTGCAATGATGTAGTTAGTACTGACTGAATCTCTGAATTTTCTACATCAAAGCGTGAAAGTATCATGTGAAAACTGTCAGTGTACTCACTATAACACTATAAACAGGAGGTAATTTCAAAATGTTTGGAATTTCATAACAAAAGTTTTCTGAAATTATTTTGAAAAATTCTCTTTATTGAAAATTTTGAAATATCTCTTTTGTTCTGATTTCAAAATATCAAAATTTCAGCCAGTTCTAATACTTAATCACACTTTACTATAAAAAAGTACAGCCGGTCCCCGAGTTGCGAACGGTCAAGTTACGACCGTTTGCATTTACAGCCAAATCTCCCACGGAGCGGTCATAAAAGCGGTCCCCGAGTTACGAACGCGACCCGCGCTTACGAACAGTGCGGTCACTATGTAACTCAATGGGGTCCGAGTTACAAACAGATCGAGTTACGGCCAAGTGTTTGGTCCGTAACTCGTTCGTAACTCAGGGAGAGGCTGTAGTCATTGCCAGAGCAAACTTTTGTTACACTCGCTTAATAAAATAACCATTTGTATAAGTAACTGGAAATTGTCAGTAGTTATCCGAATTATGACCTAACTTGTTTTTCATTTGTGCCACGTTCAACACTGTTACCCGGCAGATACTCTTAGGGGATTAGGAACCTGATTTTACTCATTTCATGGGCTTCATTTTTATGTTTTATTGTAAATCACAAAAAACTCATTTGAAGTCAGCAGTGTTACACTAGTGTAAATATGATCAGAATCAGGCCGTAAACATTGAATATACTTTTGGTATTTCACTTCCAGGCTGTGCTTGGTACTAATTTACCAGGCCAATCTTTCAATGGTGCTTAACATGCTTCAGGTCCCAACAAGATCCAGGAAGTAAAATTTTTACAAAGCAAGCCAGGTTGCTGAGGCACACAGTTTTAATACTGTTGAGGGTGGAACCCCTCTGAGTAGCTGCTTTTCCCACTTCCCTGGGTAGAAAAGCCATGGCTGTAATAGTAAATAGGCAAAGGTGTCCTGGCCCGGTCCCCTCAGTAGCTGATAGCATTCTCGCTGGAGGGGAGAAAGAAGAAGAAAGAAATTAGCAGCAGCTCAAGGTGACTCTGTTCCCTTCCCTGTTAGGTAATTAAATGACTCCTTTGCTCCTTCCCCTCCCTGCAACATCTGTAAATGGACAGAAAGACTGTTCTGCAATTTCCCCCAAGCCAGATCTGTTCCATTCCTCCGTTTACTAGCTCCTCTAGTGAGAGAGCTAAATATAGTTCAAAAACTACTTTCCCCAAACTGACTTTAGTTTTGTCAATACAGGAAAATTGACCAAATAACTATTGCAGAATAAATGTTACTTTGTGGACTAATTTCTTCCCTCACAAAGCAGGACTTTTTTTCTGGTCAAATGTCCTGTGTAAATGTGAACTCAAAGGGCAGATTCCAGCTAGATGACCATATACCTGTGGTAGAAGGTGAATAAGCAAATAAATCCATGAACCTGAACAAAGTCCTTGGGCCCAGTGAAATCTGTACTAAATTATATAAATGCTGCAGTCAGACTCTGGCACTTGTTTCTGGCAATAATACTTAATGAGACCCTAAAATCAAATTTGCTACCTTTTTGATATCTGCTGTTATTTTAGAGATGCACTGAAAAGATAAAGATCCTGAAACCAGTGCCTAAGTCAAATATGTTTCTTTATTCAGTACAGATGGTAAATTGCTTCTTAAAATGCTGGGAACCAGATTTTCCCCCAGACTTGTGCATAGATCCAACTGAGTTTTATATCTGCTGCACATAAATAAAAAAAGATTAAGAAACTATTTAATACTATTGTCTCTGATAGATCCGATGATACTATTGTGGTTATTTTAGTGTAAAATTCTCAAAAAATCTTTTCTTGAGTGCAATGATATTACCATTTTGCTTCTAACAATGTATTTGACTTTACATTATTTATTGGGTTAACATCAGTGATATGGGCCTAACAGATGCTGTTGTTGTTATTATTATTATTATTATTAATAATAATAATAATTTATTAATGAAATATTCAAAGGGCTTTGTGTTATGACAAAGTACTAGACAGAGGAGCCTTTTATTTGATTTTTATTCTTTGCACTGTAGAACCTTTAAATGAGAGAAACCTGCCTTGAGAATATACTGTATCATCCTTACATTGACCATTTTTGTGACCACCATATTTGTAACTTACAAACAATCCAGTTCTGTTTGCTACCTAAAATCTTTAAATAATCCCACTCTTTTCATAGCTTTGGGGTTAAAAATATTAGTAGCACCTCAAGCATTATCTGTAAGACTTATGTGTTCTTTAGCATCTATTAAATACGTTCACATATCAGGCGGAAACTCCAGTTGTTTCAAATAAATTGTCTTCTGCCTCTAACACTATTCCTTTCCCAACCAGTAGGTTGAGACTGATCACTAAGTCTTTTGATGACCTCATTTGCTATACCCTTAAACTTGTAGTACAGTTTCAAGAAGGTAGAGGAACAATTGCAACTGTAACACAGCTAGATACACACAAAAGAAGGAGTGACCTCTGAGACCCAAGCAAGCTCTATTAATACATTGCCCACACAACACCATATGAAGCCTGTAGGTCCCTTTTCCTATGTGCAGTGATCATCCTTGCCTAGGCTCACCAAGAGGAGCAGGCAAAGAGAGCAAGTGCCCCAGGGCCCGGTGATTCTAAAAGCACCCAGGGCTCCAGTTGTCGTAACCACCCAGAGCCCTTGGCCCTATGAATTGCCACCGGAGTGCTGCATGGCCATTCCAGGCAACTCTAAGGGCTAGGGGGGGTGTATGGTACTGAGGGTGGGGGGCAGCATGGCACTCTCGCTGTCCCAGCCTGCCCCTTACACCTAAGGCCCCAACCCCCCGGGAGCATAGAACTGCCCCCCCCTCCCATCTTGCCCAGGGGACTGGCATGGCTGTGGGGCATCCCCTGCCCTCACCAAATATTTAGTGTGCTGATCCTGGAAAGGTTCTAGAACCTGCAACAGAGCTGGCAAGTGCTTGCACTGCTAAGCTTCTATGAAGCTGGGTATTGTGGGACCTTTCCACCAGAACTGAGAGAGAAGCTGTGCCTCAGAAGGGGATTCTACCACGAGAGGGATTCTCATGCACAATCACATAGGCAAAATAGAAACTAGCAAAATATACAGTGAAGCATTGTCATTGATAAGCCTTTTTTAAAGTAACCATATAGATGTTTAATGTTAAAACTAAAGCCAAAAGAACTGAACCCATTCCTTTATTGTGAAATATTTTTCATGTGTCCACTAATTATGCACCAATTTGATGACTAGTCTACTGAAATAATTTAGTAAAAATTATTCATGTAACTGCACCATGGTTCTTTGTTCCAAAGTGTTTTGTCTCCATTCAGTATTAATAATGCAGATTAAAATTAGCTATTATTTTTCTTTAAAGATAAATACATTATTATTATTTTATATATTATTTTAAATATTTCCTTTAAACTGCATCATTTCTCTCTGTTGCCCAATGCAAGTTGTATACTAAATTGTTACTTTACAAAAATTGTCTTGTGGTCAGAAAATCTACACATTTTAGTGATCTCTTTGAGATTGTTTTTGGTCTGGCAGTTAAAATTAGAACAGTAGAACATGATTGCTAGTCTAACCTGCAGAACAACAGCAAAAGGTATGATTTATTAAGAAATAATTCCAGGAGAGTACCCCTTTTCTATTTATTTAAAGAAGGTCAGAACAGAAGAGAGCTGATCTCTGAGAACATTATGGGTTTTTAGTAGGTCACTTAGCCCGTTATTGTTCATTGCAATTAATTTCAGCAAAAGGAATCATGCAGTCAATTCAGTCTGCTGCTGCTTCTTCTATTTGTGCTATGTTGGCATAATAACAGTTAAAATATGTTTTTATAGAAATACATGAATACTGGGATGGTAGAGGAATCCTTCACAATCTGGAGCTTAAGAAATAAATTTAAAAAGAATAAAAGAAGAAGCAGTTATCTTCGTTGTCAGAAAAATCTAACAATATTTTGTGTTAGAGCCAATTCCTTCAAATATTTATTTACATAAGTTATTTTAACTGATGGGAAAAGACCCATTAAGGCAGTAGAATTCTGTCATTAAAGTTGATTGTGTTTGAGTATGATTCCTTATTGTGGAAAGGAGCTGAGTACCTGGGAAAACGCATATCACATTACAAGGATGTTGAAGTACTGTATTTCACCATGATCAATGCTATCATTAATAGTGTATCAGAATCTGCTGGTTGGATTTATGTGTGTGTTGCACATCCTCAAACAGTTCATAAAGGGAGTGATTTCTCCCAGGGAGGAAGGATTCCTGTCTCATGAGTTTGAAAGGAGGTTCAGGGTGTGGGTGTTGCTCCCTGCGTGGAGGAGGAAGCTAAGCTGTTTCGTATTAACAGCAGGAGGGGAACTATCTGTGTGCCCTCTTCCTGTAGTAAATGCATATTGTTTTCTTGTTTGTTAATCTTGTGCCTGTGGTGTTATTCAAGGGACTCAGTCTGCTTGTGCAGCTAATACACCAATAAAGAAATCACAAGGCCTGTAACAATACCAAATTTATCCAGAATTTATGTTCAGGGCTACACTAACTCCAAAAGAATAATATATTTTATTTTATTTTTCCTCTCAGGCCCTGAATGTCCCTGTGCTGTTATGTTCATCCCTTTGACTATGACCTGTGAGAGACAGCTGTCTGCTGAACTTGTTAAAATGTCTTGCAAATCATGCACAGGAGTCTTTATAGAGTAGTGAAAAGTGTTCTCTCTTTCTTCCTATATAGCAGATAACATACTGCCTTTTCAGCACTCCTTGGAAATATAGGACTAAATTATGACTATCAGATTGGTTTTCTCCAGCTGATAGCACTTTATGGTACTTATAGAATTCTAGGTCAACCCTTTGTCTTTCTTTCACATATCATGCTATATGGTGAACTTATTGAGCATTTACTCACAATGGCAATGAGAGCTACAAGTATCAAATATTTATGAAGGTGTTAATGTAATTTAGCTCATATAGTATCACTTAGATCTCTAAGGCCTTTTCAGCTCTTTTTCTCCCTTCATGCCAAAAAGTTTGGTAGGAACCTTCTTGAGGTTGGCTGGTTCTAGTTGGCAAGAGTATGACACCTGAGTAAATCTCTTTCCCTACTGACTTTAAAACATATCTAAATCTGCCAGAGCCTATCATCCTCAATGGCTGTTACATATTTTCCTTGACCAAATGTAGCATTAATAAAATCCTTGATCTTCTATGTCCAAAGTAAGGAAGATTATGTAATTTAATTATTAAATATTTAATTTAAATATAAAGTGAATACATGATTCTTACTACAAACTGCTGTATATTTATTAACTTCAAAATATTTTCACTACCCAATTGAGACAGTTTTTCCTTGTTCATAGGAAATGGAAATGTACAGTCATAGTAAATCCTCAAAAATCCACTATTTAATAAGAAAATTGAAAGGAATAGAAGTCCAGTTCAGAAGTAGCACAAAGTACAAGCCTGGATGATAAACTTCATCAGTTCTTAAAGTTCTTACCTAAAAAGGGCCAGATTTTTACAGCCCAGCACTTCAGATAATGCTCACAAAATATATCTGGACATGTATACTAGACACCACTGACAACATTTACAGTTCTGTGATATTTATTATTGCACATTATTTATGGCATTCCTGATGTGTAGAGTGGGAAATATTCAAAATAATGTGGTAAATGTTTCAGTAAGCTTTAAATAATCAGTTTAAAAGGCAACTTTTTTGAGTATCTGTGCGTATAGGGACATACTTATATGCTCATAGTGGTTTGATGAGAGTTGTATACATACAGGTGTCACAGGATTCATCAACATGGTTTAGGGCCTCAATTTTGAGAATACGGTTGAAATCTGGACAAATTTTGGAAGAGTCCTCTGCTTTAGATCATGTGGATATTTCTGTCCATTTTATGCTGTATTCTGATCACCTTGTTCATTGTTGGTTTTTTTATAATGCTCCACATAGTGCAGTTTAAGCATTTATTTGCTCTCTTACATATCCTGCTACTTACTTCACATTCTCCTCCTGTTATTTCTGTATTCCAAATGTCTATTCTTATTACTTCTAAAATGTAACCCATCTACTTCCTGCTTGACTGTTGTGCAGGATCATATTAAAGAATTGTGCAGCCCCCCTGTATTATGGAAATTGGGCCTTCCTCCTCCCATCTTCCTTAAATTAGACAGAGTATGTGATAAGCAGTTTGAAAATGACATTATTATTATAATCAGAATTAGAGGTTTCTCAGCAGAAAGCGTAGAAGTATCACTGACAGTCAGAGCCGGATTAAGGGGGGGGGCTAGCCAGGCAGCTGCCTGGGGCGCCTGATGGCAGCTGTAAGGGGTGCTGCGCGCCCGGGCGCCATGCGCCCGATTGCAGCTGTAAGGTGCGCAGTGCACACGGGGGCGGAGCCACGCATGCGTCGCATGCCCACTGCCCGGGGGCACAGGAATGGCTCGAGCCAGCCCTGCTGACAGTGAAAAGATTTTTGTTCTTATGCATCTGTATTTTAAGTATTACATTAAAAACAGGATTTGAATATAAGAATAAAGTTGTATATAGCCTCAGACAATTAAAAGTGACTGATACATGAATACACAACAAAAAACATGGCCCTAACTACAGTGGTACAAAGGGTTCTTCTGAGTTTGGAGGCTAATAGAAAATTCTGCTAAGTCACTAGTCTGGGTTTTATGACAAGTGATCTCAATGGACACGAAGGCAAAGGTGTTCATTCTGGACTGCTCTATCATTGAGCAGTCAAAGGTTTTAGTTCTGCTCATCCTGAAGAATGATCATTCTGTTTCAGCATTTGTAACTGGCAGTGTGGGGTAAATACGATGAGTGATGTCCACATCAGGTGGAGAGCTTTCAACTGCTTTAATGGGTTAATCAGTGTTTCTCAAGCTTCACTTTTTGTGAAGAAAAAGTATTGTTCAAACTCATTTTCAAAGGTAACTTTGCTTGCAAAATATCCATCTGATCTCAAACTGCAGCCACAGAATGAATTTTGGTATGATTATTCCAATCAATTGTACAGCTTTGCATTTTTAGAGTTGCTTGTCCATTTTGTATCCATTAAAAAATAAGCACAGGTAGTGTGAGGTAGCATACCCTAAGGGATGGTTTTGGATGGGTGGGTGACAAAGCTGGTTTTAGTGTACTTCTTTTAGTTGCTTCAGAGGCAGGAGGTTCATGGGACCTTCAAATTAATTCTTGTTAGTTCTTGTCCATTATCAAATTGTGGTATCCATGTGTGCAGTATAGATGAACAGTATTGCAATACTGTCATGTGGGGTGTGTCTAAGCTACACCCCTCTGTCGGCAGAGGGATGTAAATTAGACACATCGAAAGTGCAAATGAAGCCGGGATTTAAATATCCCACACTTCATTTGCATAATGGCAGCTGCCGCTTTTTTTTCGAAACGGGGCTTTTAAAAAAAAAATGGCAGTTTAGACGGGGCATTTTTGACAGAAATGCCCCGTTTTGAAAGATCCTGTACTCCTCTACTCAAAAGGAGTACAGGATCTTTCAAAACGGGGCATTTCTGTAGAAAATGCCCCGTCCAAACTGCCGGGTTTTTTTGAAAAGCCCCGTTGCAAAAAAAAAAGCGGCGGTCACCATTATGCAAATGAAGCATGGGATATTTAAATCCCGGCTTCATTTGCACTTTCAATGTGTCTAATTTACATCCCTCTGCCGACAGAGGGGTGTAGTTTAGACACACCCGTGGTGTCTGGGTGACTTTTTTTCCGAAGTACAGTAAAAGGGCTATATTTTTTTCAGTAATGAGACTTAAAGAGGTGTTGTCAGGTAACATATTGTCAAAATTGTGGGGATTTTTTTCAGTATAAATACAGGTTAAACCACAGATATTGCTGGATCAGAGAGTCCCACCTGGCTAGGTTCGGGGGCTGGGTTGGCAGTTGAGAACACAGCCCTGACAGGGACTGGTGGTAGGGAGTGCAGCCCTGCCCAGGCCACAGGCAGTGGGGCCAGCACCTGAGAGCACAGGCCCAGCAGAGCACCTTGGAGAGTGTAAGCCCGCCTGGGCTGTCACAGTGGGGAGCGCAGCCCCATGTGGGCTGGAGGCAGTGGGATCTGTCGCCCTCACCACAATGGGGAGCACAGCCCTATCCCCAGGTTGGAATGCAGCCCTGGTAGGGCTGGGAGCAGGGGACCAGCAGGGGAGCAATGCCGATGGCTGGGACGGGAGCCTTGACCTCCCCTGGTCTAGCAAACTCTGTGGTTTGTGACTGCTCAGGTCCCAAGAGTGCTGGACCAGAGAGATCCTACCTGAACAATGTTCAGAGTTGTGCTATCAAACACAACTACTTATTAGCTACCCTTAACTATATTATAACTTCCATTAATTATTTATAACATGTTTATGTACATAGATTTAGAGTAAGAAGTTGTCTAAACAGTAGCACTTCTTATTTTTCAGAGAAATAGCTTTCATTTTTCAAATAAAAACATGCCTTTTTCACATCACAAATTCAGTAGATTTAACCTATTCTGCATTTTTATGTGAACGATTAGATCGTTTTAGAGACTCTGTTCACAGAAGTATTTTATTTGTAGAGGTATTCACAGGAGCCAGATCTGAAACTTACTGAGCTCTGATTCACTTTTTAACATGATTTTTTTTTCTTTCAGATTTTTGGTTTGGTTTTGTGGCTGAAGTAGGTTAAAAACAAACAATGGAAAATAAAAGTTCTAAGAATAATAGTGTCTCTGTTAAAGAGTCATGATGCGGTTGGGACAGGAAGCTTAGCCATTTGTTGTCTAAACTAGGATGTCTGAGAACAGCATAGGAGGGTACACCTTACTGTACTGTAAGTGTAGCTTGTAACTTATCTATAAGCAAAGCTTGTGACTCACCCGATTATTTATTACTACTCAGTATTACTACTCAGGATACTATTCAGGATACTACTCAGTTGACCCTTGGTGCACTTGGTGGGTGCAGTTTTGAGTCTGAGGTTGCAAACTTGTCCTACATGACATCCTTTTCACCAGCTAATGTAACAGCAGAGTGGAGGTCAGGATTTTGTCTTGTGATCAGATTTTATAACAAAACAAATGCTGTTTTGAGAAGATAAAAGATAACATAAGGGAATATGCAGGATATGTTGTTTAGAAGTTTTTCAGCAGGACAGTGAAATGCAAATATATGTGGTGCTTGTGACATCACAAAATTGTCTACTCACAATGGCTCTGAACTTTATATGGTGAGCAGGCAGGAAAACAGGCAGGGTTCCATCTATGTAAAGTTCAAATCTACTGTAAACAGAATCATTTTAAGAAATGTTTCATTGTCGAGGCTTTCTACAAATGTGATGTAATGTGAGAGTCAAGAAATGACAAAAGACTTACAAAATCGGTCAGACTTCTGGTGGTGGGTCAATGAGAGTTCTGCTATTGATTTCAAATGACCTAAATTTCACCTGAGACTGAATGTTAAATACATTTATCCCACAACAACACATTCCATTACTATTTAGTTTCTGAACTGTGTGGTAGATCATTCTGGGTTTCATCCCTACTGAAAATAAACTTGCTGATTATTAAATTAATGTTGATTGGTTCCAATATGTATACATTTGTGTCTCTTACAGATTTCGTTTCTTGCCTCAGCCTACATAAGTCATGAGCTCTCAGAGGAAAGCTGTTCTGCCCTGGGATCTATTACACATTACCTTTACCTTTGCCAATTCAGCTGGATGCTCATTCAGGTTAGTATCTTCCTCTTTCACTCCCAAAATATCTGCTTAAGGGCAGTTGACACTTGTGCTGCATTTCTGTCATTTCTTAATGTATTTGTCATCATAGTCCAGTGATACTGATGAGGCAAAGCAAGAACTTAAATAACCCCTACTAAACCTAGAGCGAAAGAAATCTCTAAATAAATTTTCAAATCAGGGTGGAGCTAGATTCCACTAAGTCCCATTAATATCATAGCATCTACAGGCATTGTGCACTAAATCTTTCCATATCACAGTTTGAAAATGTACTCCGTAGAAAGTACATTATCAAAACTGAAGAAGCTGCTTTTATGATAGTTATGGCTTTTCTAAATGCATCTCCTACACATTGTTTAAAAAATGTCTCTTCAAGTTGAAATTTTAGTTGCAAGTTATACTTTTCAACAGAATCACTGTGATTTTTGTACTTCATATCCATGTAAAATGAAAAATCTTCTTAATTCAAGTTGACATGTATAGCGTAATGAAAAGCAGTTATAAGGCTAAAGTGCTGCATCGGCTGTAGTATAAAAGTAAACATGTTCACAAACATATCCAGAATTCTGAGACAGAAGATATTAATTCAGACATGATATAAGTGAGTAAAACACTCATGGAAATCACTAAACTAAATCTAGCAGTTGTGTAAAAATATCTGATGTAAATTGGTCAAAGCAACTGTGAGAGAAATCAGAGGAGGTTCCATCATGTCCACCTTGCAGATCTGTATTTAACATCACATGCCTCTCTGCACATGTGTGTTTGCAGTATTGACAGGATTTAGGTGTGTCATATTTGCAGCCCATTCACTCTAATTGCTTTGCTTTACACCCTGCCCATCATACAGGATTGGGGCCTATGTAAGGACAAAATTCAGCCAAGATAAATTATGCTGTAACTATGTACAGCTTTCTCCTTAGTAACAGAAAGACACAAAAAAGTCTTCTCCACTTCCTTGTGCTTTAAGAGGCTAACAGGGAATAAAATCAAAAGGCCCACAATCAGACTCTCTACCTTGGAAGCTTCAGGGGGTAGCTGAGTTAGTCTGTACAGAAAAAAACAAGAAATGGTCTGGTAGCACTTTATAGACTAAGAAAACATGTAGATGGTATCATGAGCTTTCGTGGGCACAGCCATGTTTTGTTGGTCTATAAAGCGCTACCAGACCATTTCTTGTTTTTCTCTACCTTGGGGTTGGCCAAGCTTTCTGTGTCTATTAGCCTTAAATGTTAGTAATTTTGAGGAAAAGAAATACATAGTCAGCCAAAAACATAGAATCAGAATAATCTTTTTTTGACAACTGTTGCTAACTGGGCAGAGAAGCACCTTCCGTAGCTTAAATGCAGTCTGGAAATCATGAAAATGCAACACCAAAACCAAATTCAAGGTTTATCAGCGCTACATACTTTCAACACTACTTTATAGTACAGAATGCTGGAGAATGACAAAGTACAACATACCCAAAGTGTTTTCATTGAATACAAGCTGCCTCAGAAAAATCTTCTGCATATTCTGGCCCAGAACAATCTCAAACCAAAACCTATTTACATACTGCAGGCAAAAGTATATGAGCACAGTCATTACCAGGAGGTGTTGGAGATACATTGGCCATGTGCTCTGTGTGGAAACTAATTCCATCACTAGCATAGCAATAAGACGGACACCTGAAAGCAAGTAAAAACTGAGGGTCCCCAAAAACATTGCTAATTGCTGCAGAAGCTGAGCTGAAGAGCCTGGGGCACAGCTAGGGAACCAGAAACAGAGAGAAGTGGAGGAACTTTGTCACTGCACTAAATTCCAGAAGGCATAATGGATACTAGTTAAACTGAAGTTAGCATGAAGGGTTTGTATTGTTCCTGCTATGAGTTAAGGCTGCAGTCTCTGGGGAAGAGTGAGCTGCTGCATTTCACTGTCTTGTGCAAAGGAGCGAAGTCATACATTGAACATATGTGGGCATGTTTCTGTCCCTTTCTGCCTATGTGCGAATGTTACATAACTAACATTACATAAATCCTACCAAATGAGAAATAGTGACACACCACTCTAAGACATGCATCCCCAAGCAGAGAGTGGGATAAATTTTCACTACTCTAGCTTCTCATAGAAGCGTATATTTTTATGTGCATGTATTTTTGGAAGGGCATATGGTCCACGATATCTATCAGGTACATGATGGTAAATAGTTGAAGTTGCTTTTCTTTTCAGGAAACATGAATTAACTGTATAATAACTCACAAGTACAAGAGAGAATTGAAGTGTCTAGTGGCTGGTGCACAGACATACCTAATGAATGGAAATAACATTTCATTATATATTATAATTATACATTTCCAGTGAGTCATAGAATTACTGCAAAGTTCCAAAAGGAAGACATTAACTATCATTGTAATTATGTTTATCTAACTAAATTGTGTATTTTATATATTGCAGCATGAAATAATATATCTAAATAAAATAACTGTTTGGTTTAGAACATTCTGAGTAGCTGGATTCCTGCTCTATTTTTTGCAGTTTTTGGGGGGGAGGGTACTTGATCTTGTTTTGTAGGGTTTTAAATCTCCCTTCTAGATACTCTCTTGTATGCTTCCAGGGCAATCAGTCAGTCTTCCTCTCCCCATCTCCACTGCACTTCAAGACTGACACTTTTCAGCAAGTCTTAAAGGGACAGAACAGTAAATTGAATTCAAAAGTGCCATGAGGAATTTTAAAAATATTCACTGTATAATTAATTAATATCAGTAATGTGCTTTTCAATCCATGATGAATGGTGGTACAGAAATGCAAATTAATATATAAGCCTCTATTCCTGCAAAAGAGATTTACTCACATTGTGTCCTGTTGAAGTCTTGCTGATCACTTCTGAAACCCAATTAATTTGTAATATGTTATTTTGCGGGGGAGGAGGAAGAATACTAGATGTTAGTTCCAAGCACAGACACCCTTTACATCTCTGCCTTCATGTTGAAATTTTTCAGCATGAAGTCTTCACCACATATTGAGGAAAAATCAAATATATCCTAGAAATAACAAGTAATTGTTCTTCCCAGTACAATTCTGTGAGGGATTTTTTTTTTATGTTGTCTTCACTTAATGAATAAGATATACCAACCTTACTGTTCAGGAAGATTTTTTTTAATATATCCATCTATCATCTCACAGTTCAGACATTTTTTAACATATTGAAACATTTTAAATTTTTGCATGAACTAGTTACCACTAATAATATTTAACATTTAGGGAAATGTAAAGGAAGACTTACCAAAACATATGTATTCAAATTCTCACATCTTAGAAAAGAATATACACTTACACTTTTCTATTCATTAAAATACTGATATGAATTGTTGAACATGATGGACAGTATTCCAGGCTGATTGTGCTAATAATTCACAGTTGTTTAATGAAGCTACACCAATTTACACCAACTAAGGATCTAGCCCATAATCTATATTTGTGTAGGTACAATTTGAAAACATTAGAAATACAGGATGGATGGGTCAGATGTTCATATTTAAATGGTTATTTTCCCCCAAAATATTGAAATTGCAAAGCAAACAGCCTCAGGCTTCAGTACTGGCCTGGGAACAGAATCATAGGTAGAGTAGGTGAGGATTCTGATCCAATACACACTTCAATGGCTTTTGTTCATAGGGCTTCTGTGGAGCTCCTAGGAGAATATAAACATGTCTCAGGGTGGTGGAAACATAATCAGCCCTTCCCTAGGGTTGATGTTCATTTGAGTGCAAAGGAATCAGGTAGAGTGGTAAGTGCAAATTACCTCCTCCACAGACCTGAGGATGAACTCTGTGCAGCTTGAAAGCTCATCTCTCTCACCGACAGAAGTTGATAAAAAATATTAACTCACATGCCTTGTGTCTCTAACCTGTTCCATAAATCAATGTGGGAGAATTTGGCCACGTGTTCTGAGTCATATAGCTACCTAACAGACAGATGTTTTAAGCCATACTAGTACACCCTGCCATGAGGCACTGACACCCACTAGCATGGCCAAAAATCTACGTATTAAAAACCAACCTATGTTGGGTGGCATGTTCTTTGGTATGGCACTGTGAATGGCAATGAGCATACATTGGAAGTGCTGTTCTGTACAGTACTGTTTGTTCCAGGGCACTCAGATTATGGCAAATCCTCGGTAGCAGTTCCTGTGTATGACAGGCACATACAAGTTAAAGTATGCCTGTTCAAACGTTACCATAAGAAATCCTCTTCAAAATAATGTGGTTTAAGCTGCCTCTTTGGTAACTTAGTTGTACGCTTTTAAAACTGTTTTAAAATGTTGTAACTCTCATCTATATTAACTAAATAGCAACCAGTTCCTATATGTGATATTCAAGGCCTTGATTCTGATCACATTCAACCGATGCACATCTGGAGTAATTCCTCAAAATGCAGTTGCAGTGGAGAAAAACTAGTGGGAGCGAGAAGAGTGTCAAGTCCCAAGTAATTGTGTTCCTCCCTCCCCCCCCCTTTTCTGGCATATTTTTGTCTGATTTTGTTTGCATAAATCCACTTGCAGTCTCATTAAGGTCTCAATTCAGGCCTAAGGTCATTCATATGGATGCATGAATCTCTCCAAATAAGCGTCAAAACCATTCCAAGGGAGGGGAGCAGAGGGAAATAAAAGTTATGTGCACTGAAACTAGCAAGCCCTTTACCTAATGCCTCCTTCCTGATAAGCTATACCTGCTGATCATATGTAACCCCATTTTAAAAATCCATACATAAAATGTGTCTTGCATTTTGAAAGGTAGCTTCATGAAATTTATTGTTTCATTTCAAAAGGAATCCTCGGTAAATTTAGCATTGTTTCATTAAGATTTTCCATTAAGACATAATTGTTTTGTTTTGCACCTCAGAACATCCTCAGCTTGTGCATTAGTTTGTCCACTTGAGTGGCTGAGAAATGGACTATACTGCAGGACTGGTTACAGTTCCAACATAGCAACAGGAAAAGATTTGCTAAAATTAGCTCTACTATTTGTACTTCATTGATTTAATTTTGGCACACCAAAAAGAGTTGAAGGCAAGAGGCTTATATTTATCAAGATAAAAATGTCACTGCACAGGAAATGGTGAATTGGCCAATCTCTCTTAAAGCTTTGCAAAGACCATTGGACTAGTGTCATCCATGTGATAAATGAGATAAGATGAGATACAATGACTAAACAAATACAGCAAAGAAGGGCAAGGGCATATGTTTAGGACTTCTTAGAAAACAATCTGAATTGCATGACTGAGAACAATTAAGCTAATAGTCAGAATTGACAGGATCAGTGATCCCTAACTGAATATAATAGCATAAATCAGTTCAGTGGTTCCACTGTCAGAGTACATGGACTGAAGCATGGTTTAGGTGAGACCAGAAGATCACACAATTTGAAGATTTCTGCAGAAAAGTTCTCTATTATTGTTTGTTCTTTTAACTTTATGGAAGAAAGAAGTCCCTCTGTTCTTTAAGAACAAGGAAACTTCCTTTGCGTAAGATGAAAAAGAGAAGGTTCTAGTATAGTGACTGACTGCAATAAAATGAGAGGGAAAGGGTTGGTATAAAAGCCTATCAATTAATAGAAGAAAAATCTTTGCACAAATATTCTTTCAAATTCAGGCACTTAGCATTTTCTTTTGGTGAATATTCGACAACTGAATATACAAGCAGTAATTTTTCCTGTGTTTTTTAATGACATAAATCATATGATTTTTGTTTTGTTCCCTGATTGCATAAAATATTATGTGATTAAATTTCAGTTATGCATTTAAAATTTGTTCTTCATTGATTAGATATGTAAGGGAACAATGCCAAATAACTAACCAACAAAACTTACATAACTTAACCCACTCAGCACAAATTGAATAGTTAATAGTAAAATTTACAGTTTGCCCCTGAAAACCAAGAATTTGGCTGAAAAAACTCACAAATATTTTATCCATTTGGTAATTTTGTAGTCTCTTAACAGATAATCTATGAACAAAAAAAGGGCTAATATTATTGTATGTATTATTTGCCAAACTCTAATTAGTATTATCTATTTGAGATAAAGCAAAGAAATAGATTACCAAATGTACAACACAGAAGACTATCTATACAGCTACTATGAGGATTTATTAGAGAGTAATAACTTGGTATGCACACATATACAGTGTAATGCAGGAGGTTCTGGGAGCATCAGTTCAGGGGGAAATGTTTGGATACAGGGCTACTTACAGTCCTCTGCTATAAGGCACACCAAGCCACTCACAAACAGCACTTCTATTCACCAAACTGGCTAGCAAGAATTCCCTAGACCTTCCATTTCTCCTGTGCCCACCAGTACCACTTCTTATACAGATGAGAGGTCATGAAAACCAATCTCAGCATATGAAAAGTTGGTTCTGATTCCAAAGGACAAGCCACATTCCCAGGTCAATTTATTATACCTCAGATCTTACCTAAACAGCACACTGTTAGCTGATCCTTTAGAATCTAAAATCTAAAGGTTTTTATTCATAGAACAGAGAGAGAGAAGAGAGAGAGAGAGTTAAAATTGTTAAAGGAATAAAATTACATACATCAACTGCAAAGTTGTTGGTGCAGGCTTGTAGCAGAGGTGGAATGGTCTGCTGGTTTAAATCAAGTCTCTGGAATGCATCCACTGTAAGGATGGGTCATCAGTCCTTTGTTCACGCTTCAGTCTATAGCAAAGATCCTCCAGAGGTGAGAAGCCAGATTGAAGACAAAGTGAAGGAACATCCAGGGCCCTTTTTATATCCTTAGCCACGTGGAAGCTGTTCTCTGGAAAAATGTAGCTACAAAACGGAGTTTGTCACATGAGCAAGTCACCTATCCATGCATGACTAAATTCTCTACAAGAAGAAGCCATTGCTCCTATGCTGGTATGAATGTTCACAGAGGAGCTCATCAGATGTGAATTGGCAGCTCCCAAGGCCCATTGTGAGTCAAGTATGTAGGGTTGCCAGATGTCCAGTTTTCATCCGTTATTTCTGGCTCCTGTCCTGTTTAAAAAAATAAGAGAAAATACCGGACATGTAAAATGTCTGGTATTTTCTGTTTCTCTTGGACGGAAGGCCAGCGGGGATATTCTTCCCCTGCTGCGTCTGGTGGGGGCGGGAGGAGCGAGGAGCGCAGGGATTCTTAAAGGCACAACTTTTGTCTCCTGTTTTTTTGGTTTTTTTGCTCAACCAAGTTTTTTTCCTGATATGTTCATTTTTGGTGAAAGCATCTGGCAAGCCTATTCACTGGACTTGTAGCATATGAATAGTATAAATTTAAACAGTGAATCATAAGCTTTTTATAGACACCTCGCTTTGCCCACTTTGTTCAAGATTTGTTGCAAACATAACTGTGGTTGCAACAATGACCTGTGTGGTCATAGTTTAATCTGATAAGGTGTCACAATGTAAACTTGTCTGTGAAAAAGTATAAGCTAATTGAATTTTGTTAATTGCTGTATTTGTAGGCAGTTAGCAATTTTGCCTTCTCTTTTGGTATAAACAATTTAAAACTGAAGTGAGGACACGTTCTTAAATGCTTTAGGTCTTGTTTCAGCAAAGCACTTAAACTCATACATTTAGACTGCCTGTGTATTTAATTAGGTGAGTGCTTAAATATCTTGCGGAATCAGGGCCTTACAAAAGGGCGTGTCTACATGAAGAAACAAGCCTGGAATACTTAGTGTGGAATATCTATTCTTGTAAAACTATTCTGGACCAACTCCTTATGTGGATTCTTTTATTCTGCACTAAGGGATGTAATAAAAACCCCGGGCTGGCCTCTGCCAGCTGACTTGGGTTCCTGGAGCTAGGCCTGAGGGTCTGTTCCATTGCTGTATAGACTTCTGGGTGCAACTGCAGCATGAGTTCTGGGACCCTTCCACCTTGCAGGGTCCTAAAGCTCAGACTCTAGCTCAAGGCAGTTGTCATGGGCCAGCCACTGTGTCTAATTGCTGCACAAAAGCACTCTTACTAAATGAAAAGAGTCTCACCATGAGGAATGAGAGAGTGAGATGATAGCTATTTAATTGCACACTTTGTCTATTTTGCACTATGAATGTAAAACAAAATGATTGGTGTTGGAAAATATCTTCCATGCTATTGTACTTTGGCATGCTGCAAAATTCTAGCAGTTAGTTTGAAGTGTTTTCTGTCTTATTTTAGCTGTATTCTGAGGAGACCTCTAGTATTCTACTCGGTCATTTTAGGTCAGAGAGATTTTGTATGTTCCTAGATTTTGTTTGCTAATCAGCTGAACTTAAAAAAAAACCCCTACACTGGTTACTTTAAAGCAGGGGTGGGGAACCTCCAGCCCATGCAAGATGGTTTGTTTACTGAGTGTCTGCAGGCATAGAGCCCTGCAGCTCCCAGTTGACGTGGTTCAGCATTCCCGGCCAATGGGAACTGTGGGAAGTGGTGGCCTGGCCTCCAGGTTCCCCACCCCTGCTTTAAAGACTTATGTGAACATGTGCTTCAGTTTGCTTATTTATTTGCATTCTGTTTCTCAACTATCTATACTCATTGCATTTCTTTTTTTCCTTTTTTGAGTTTTCCTCCCATGAGTTCTCCTCGATAGTTCATACACCCAGAATCCTTTTGGATTTCTGCCTAGATGTATGTGGATTTCACCAATCCCATTAATCCAGCTGGAAGAGAGTGGTCAAGCATTTTCTTTCTCAGACCGTAAAAATTCATCTTCACTATGTTTGATGAAGATGCAGAAGAAAGGGGATTCTGATCACAGACACCAAGCAAACTTACCATACCCCAGATTACCCCAACATGTGAATAAGCCAAAGGAGAGGTACACTCAGTGAGATTCTCCTCATGAAGTTTCCTCCCAGTTCATCTGAAAAGTGAATGGGCCAGGTTAACTCTTTACGACCAAAGAAAAATTATTCAGTCCTCAGGCCTCCTGAGACCTTTGCAGATATCAAGATTCTTCTAGAATCCAGAATAATCAATGCATAGAACATGTCTGTGTTTTGTTTCATGGAACTCTTTGTGTAATCTGTGCAGTTTCTATTATCTGAATTTCTTCACTGTCAACAAGTATATTATATTAAAATACAATTTGAATGACACTTCCTTGTCAAAATCATAAGCAGAAATGTAGAAGCAGCTTGCAACCTATACTGTACAAAGGTATTAATAAACAGCTTAGTTTATAGGCTATTCGGAAGAGAGCAGATATTGCAAAATTGTATGCCACTGTTTTAGGTGAGTGTAGAAACTCAGGAAAACCAGTTTTTTTCAGCATGGAAACTGAAATTGTGTTGGGCTAACTTGGGTGTAACTCCTTCTGGAAGGCTAATCTCAGGCTTAACTGAACCACAAAAGTAACCCTACTTCCTGGACAACAAACTTCTTCTGGTTATGGGGGACGGGATAAAGGAAATAAACATTGATATTGGTGAAAACATAAATATGCATTCAAAAGGGTATATAGTATACCTTTCTGAATGTTTGTTCTATTTGGTGAAATGGTTAATTATTCCCTAAAATCTGTTGATTCAATGATTTCTGTTATTCCTTAGGCTGTTAATTTCTGGTATGTCCTGGTGATGAATGATGAACACACACAACGGCGCTATCTGCTTTTCTGCCTTTTGAGTTGGGGACTTCCAGCTTTTGTTGTGATTCTGCTGTTAATTATCTTGAGAGGAGTCTATCATCAGAGCATGGTGCAGATATATGGCCTGGTCTACAGTGATCTGTAAGTTTTTCTTCAAGAAAATATCAGCTGGTGACTGGACATTATATATATATTTTCTTTATATATAGATGCACTCCCTGAATTACGAACATCCGAGTTATTAACACCCATACATATGAACGCTCACCTCAGCCTCCAATCACCCCTACCTCTCTGTCAGCACCAGCATCAGCAGCCCTCATCCCCATCCCATCCCATCCCATTCCCTGGCTGGCTTGAAACCACTGATTCTTTCCAGCTGCACTGGAGTTCTTCAGCCCACACTCATGCCACTCAGCACCTGTTGGGGGTTGGGGCTAGGGCTCCAGGAGTTGGCGTAGAGCCTGCAGAGTGGGATTGGCCAGGGGATCCCCAGAGGTCCCCTTCAGAATCTACATCTACCTCTTTGTGCTTCTCTACTTAAACCCACTTTTCCTTATTTCTTAGTCAGTTGTATTGTTTTTTTGTTTTGTTCAATTGCTAATATTGCAGCAGTATTATTTAGTATTTTTCATTGCAAATATACCGTATATCAGCCACATTCTGGGTTAATAAGCTTTTGATGGCTTTAACCTAACCTGGGAACCTCTCCACCATTTATAACATTAAGTTCCGAGTTCCAAACAACTGACTTAAAAATGAATTTTTGGAACACAACTCGTTTGTAAATTGGGGGCTTCCTAGATATAGCCTCTCATAACTATAATGAGTAAATACATTAGGCACTTACATGTCTATGACGTTCCCTCATTAGCAGAGATTCTGCAGTTCCCCTGAAGGGTATGGTGGTGATAGATGTCTACTGGGCAAGAGAAGAGGGGCTCTGCACACGTCTCTTTCACTTTTAAAATATTTTTCTTCCTCAGATTACTAACACTGTTCCTCCTCAGAGGGTGAAATGATCATAGCCAGGGCATCAAATCTATTTTCTAAAGTGTCTATATTTGTGAGTCTGGAATAAGTATTCTAAACTCTGAGATATTTTCAGTTTGAGCACAGCTATGGACACTAAGATAATACAGCCTATCTCAGAACTGTATTTAATCTCAGTAAAATTATCTTAATTAAAACAATACCTCAAAATGTCTGTCTCCCAAAGATGATGTCAGAAGGATGAAACATTATTTTTTCAAAGCCAAGCTATTTTTTTTTAGTAAGCTGCTTCAGGATATAAATTTATTCTGGAATACCAGGCCCGCCCCAGATACTTACTCATCACATGCAATAAATGCATGCTTATTGCACAGGAAGGCATAAATACACAGCTTAGAATACTACCAGGAATATGCTAGTTTCTCTGTTCTGCTGTAACTCACCACAACTCTTGGTACAATATCTGATGTACACATGCCATTTCTTGACATACGATTGATAATGCCATTCAGTAGACTCTTCATGTACAGTTCTGAGGTTAGATCAGAGGAGGAAGCAAAACACAAGAGCATATCCATCTTCTGTATAAGAGAAAGATATTAACTATACAGTGTGTTCCATTTAGTTGCAAAGCATCAAAATGCATAGACTGGTTGCAGGAGGGACGACAAAATTGCCAGGCCTCTAGGCCAGCACTAAGCACCACCCAGACTTCACTGTACCCCTACCCAGTCAGCCCTTAGCACCACCCAGGCTCCGGTGGTGATATAAAGAGATTCTGGCCACCACCACTGCAGAATTACTGGGCACCCTTTGCCTCCTCTGTCTGCAGGCCTTGTTAGTTGGAAATATAACCATTCTTAATATCAAGATGTTACTACAGGTTGCGCCTCTGAAAACAGGCACTCTCTGGTCCAGCAACATCTGTGGTCGAAGAGGACCATGGATGCTCCTGGACCAGAGAGCCAGGAGTCTGATGGTAGGAGGGCCAGCACCGCAGCTGGGCCTGGAGGCAGCAGAGCTAGAGGAGCCCCAAAGCAGTGCTGGGGCCGGGGACCAGAGAACCATGTCAGTCCGCAGCAGCACAGAGCCAGGAACTGGGGATTCCCAAGTGCCTGCAGCAGCATGGAGCTGGGGGCTGGGGAACCCCAGGCACCCATGGCAGCATGGGGCCAACTGTAGAAGGCCGGCTGCCCATGACATGGGGATCAGGGGCCAGGGAATCTAGGTCACTTGCGGCAGCGCAGGGCTGGGGAAATCTGGCCGCATGTGGCAGCCTGGGGTTGTGGCCTGTGGCAGCAGAGTGGACAGCCTGGCTGGGGAGAGGGGGCCAGGGGCAGGGGGCCGGCTGGCTCGTGCTTGTGGCAGGAGACACTTCCCCTGGTCCAGCAAATTCTGTCATTTGAGACTGGTCAGGCTCCAACAGGTCCTGCACCAGGTAGGTCCAACCTGTAGAGGAAATGATGGTGAAGATGTTCTGCAAGTATTCATCAGACTTGAAAAATAAATTTGCTTGGAGCATATGCATACTCGTTTTGTTTTCTTTGCCTATAAACATCCACCGGAATAAGTTTTACCTACATAGATGCTTCCAGAAAATGATTTTGAAACGCATGTATTCTGTAATGGGATAATACATTCTTTGTAGAGCAAACTAACAGATCTCCCAGAAATCTACTGCCAGAATACAAGAAACGTAGTAATTAAATGAGCCAAAGAAGGTTCTTGTTCTAGCCTTCACAAGTAGAGACTGCACATATAGATGAAATGACAATGTGCAAATCTTTATGAAGAAAAGTAAGGGTTTTAGCCTTTTATGACCTTACATATGACATAATGAGATAATTATTACCCTGAGATTTCTTAAGGAGCCCGTTTTTATTTTTCTGAGGTAGAAAATACATAATTGTCTGAAAACCCTAGAAGCTCACTGAGCCAGGTAGGTCTGAAAGATTTCTCTGCTAACATGCTAAGCCTAGCATGACTATGAGGAGTGTTCTGGTGCAACTGATGTTAGTGTTATGGAGGTATATCTGAGATTATAAATACTGTGCTTGTTAAATATTGCAATCATAAATTATTTTAAAGGTTGTTATTACTTTGTATAAAGAAATTTCTCAAGGACAAAAAGAAGGAGGGGGGCTGGGATGAGATATGTAATTTAATTTGTTTACTTTGAACCAGAATATAGAAGAAGAGAAAATAATGATATTTCAAAAGTCAGGGTCATTGTATAATAACTCCAACAACAGTGACAGAAATACAATATGTCTCCTGTGCTCTGCTCAAATAAGCTAATTTCCCATGAGGGCTGCAAGATTGGTTAAAATAATAAAAGTAACAGAGCCTGTATCTTAGCTCTCTCCTAAGTGCTCACCTCTTCAAGACCCTCAACTCTAAACAGAACTGGGTGACTGCAAAGACTAAAGAGCACCATTATTCTTAAAAAGAATGCCACTGGCATGATTAATGTTGATTAATAAGCAGTTGAGTGATTACGTAGAGGGAACCTAAGTTAAATGCCCAGATATTAATATATGGACATTGTAATTCATATGAGATAATAGGAGAGTGGCCACTTCCTTGTATTACAATCTACACGCACAAATATATATTTTAAATGACACTCTGTCACACGTATAGTAACAGACTACTGTTATTTGATATGGTAAACTATTTCATGCAGATGGTGACTATGGCTGTGGCTGTGACGGTTCCCCCATGCTTTATGAAAATTGGCTTATGAATATAAATATGCATGAAGGTGCTTTAGACAAAATTCCTCATGTAACCAATCATTTTTAACATTACAATCTGCTGGGTCTGTGCATCCTATTTTGATGCAAGTATCATTCTTGTATGTGAAGGAGAAATATAAAGTGTAAGTCTGCTTATAGTTTTAATTGTGCTAATGAGAACCATTACCAATGCCTCATAACTAACAAGTTGGTGATCAACTCAAGGACGTGTAAACAGCTTTGTTTGTCCTTTATGTCCAGAAAGACATGTGACCATACCACATGTTGTGAGTTCCATTTTGACCCTGGTATTTTTTCCATGGAAAGAGAGGATGTAAAACAAAGGGTTCCCGCCTTGGAGGAAAGACTTTTTAAGCAATCGGAAGCAATACTCTCTTTATTTTTGGCTGGCTTTTAAAAATGCTTGGCTCACTCTAAGAGGAAGGAAAGAACTACTGAGGGCTGGAGACCCAAGTCAGAGTAAAAGTAAAGGTGTCTCTGACCAGAAGTTTATGCCTGAAATAAGAATAGCTCTGTAGGGTCAGAATCTGCTTGCAATACATTTCTTAGAGAATTAGAACTAGCTATGAATTTTCTTTTTATTTTAATTTAGTAATTTACTTTGATCTGTCTATTTTCACTTGCAACCACTTAAATCGTATAGTTTTTATTTAATGAAAACACTTTTGTTTGCTATCAGGCTGAGTGTAAATAATTGTTACGTGGGGGGAGCAACCACTGTGCACATCTCTTTCATTAAAAAAGGAGCTTACCTGGTAAGCTTTTACTGTGGGGTGGTTTGGTTCTATTTGGAGGTTGGTTTCCTGGTTGCTGAGCCCTAGAACTATGTCCAACCAGAGCTGAAGTAGTTCAGTGTCTGTATTGCTCTGCAGGGGGACAGTTACTCCAATTCTGTGCCTTATCTGGGGGAAAACTGAGGCTCTGGTCCAGCAGAACAGGCTGGTGGGGAGTCACAGAGAGCAGGAAGGCAGGTGTCAGTAGTATGATTGGCACATCAGAGAAGAATCCCAAGTGAACTTCTATGACTGCACCCTGTCACAGTAGCAAAAGGATCTTTTTTCTGTGTATATGATCTCCTGGATCAGATGTACACTATTGCAATATTGAATTTTTCCCATGGATAACAAAAGAGAAGCAGATGGTTACATGCTTAATGGTTTGCCATTGTACACCATAGTATAAGTAAATATGATATACTCTCTATTTTTAAACGGGTACATGTAGAATCATAGAATCCTAGAATTGGGAAGGGACCTTGAGAGGTCATAGAGGACCTCACAAACAGGATCAAGCACTGTCTAGATCATTCCTGAAAGGTGTCTGTCTAATCTGCTCTTAAATATTTTCAGTGATGGAGATTCCACAACCCCCGTTGGCAATTTTCACCAGTGTTTAACAATCCTGACTGTTGGGAAGTTTTTCGTAATGTCTAACCTAAACCTCCCTTGCTGCAATTTAAGCCCATTGCTTCTGGTCCTATCCTCAGAAGCCAAGGAGAGCAATTTTTCTCCCTCCTCATTGTAACATCCTTTTTAGATACCTAAAAACTGCTATCATGTCCCCTCTCAGTCTTCTCCTTTCCAAACTAAACAAGTCCAATTATTTTGGTCTTCCCGCATAGGTCATGTTTTCTAGACCTTTAATCATTTTTGTTGCTCTTCTCTGGACCTTCTCCAGTTTCTCCACATCTTTCTTGAAATGTGGTGCCCAGAACTGGACACAGTACTCCAACTGAGGCCTAATCAATGCAGAGTAGAACAAAAGAATGACTTCTTATGTCTTGCTCACAACACTCCTGTTAATGCATCCCAGAATCATGTTTGCTATTTTTGTAACAATGCCACACTGTTGACTCATATTTAGCTTGTGGTCCACTATCCTAAATCCCTTTCTGCAGTACTCCTTTCTAGACAGTCACTTCCCATTCTGTATGTGTGAAACTGATTGTTTCTTCCTAAGTGGAGTATTTTGCATTCATCCTTATTAAATTTCATCCTGTTTACCTCAGATCATTTCTCTAGTTTGTCCAGATAATTTTTAATTTTGACCCTATCCTCCAAAGCACTTGCAACCCCTCCCAACTTAGTATAATCTGCAAACCTAATAATCGTACTCTCTCTCTGCCATCATCTATTCTAAAGCATTGATGAAGATATTGAAAAAAACCGGTTCTAAGACCCCTGTGGAACGCCACTTATTATGCCCTTCCAGCATGATTGTGAGCCATTAATAACTACTCTCTGGTACTTGTCAGGAGGTAGAGGGAGGATTTAACAGCTGGCGAGATCATTGTGATAGGGTCTTGTTGATGAACTTGGAAGGGAGATTGGTCAAGTAAAAGAAGGTTGGATGGTAGTTGAAGACTGGAAAAGGTTTGTTTACTGGCATGTGTCAAATTGAAAGCATACATCTGTGGGGCAGTACTGTAGGTCACCAAGAAGGGGTTCAGGTAGTGGAAGAGCATATTATCTAAGCTTAGAGGGTACAAAACCTGTGAAAAGATGAGGGAGGGTTCATTACCCAGTAGTAAATGAGAGAAGCAGAGCCGTCCCGTACATAGGATGAATCAAGGCAGCTGCCCCAGGCACCATGCTTTTTGGGGCCTCATGGCAGCTGCCCCAACCATCCTACTAATGGGAAGGACCTGGGGGATGATAGTGTCCCGGCATGTGATAGGAGGAAGGCCCCCTCCTACAATCACTAGAGCATTGGGAGCCAGAGTGGTCCAGAAGCCTACCCTATTTCATCCCGCTGCATGTGGCTTCTCAGCAGTGGCAGGAAGCAGAACATCCCAGTTCCAGGAAGCAGGGGTGGGGTGGTTGCCCCAATCACCATACCTGGGGTACTGTGTGTGTGGTGGGGGGGGGGAATGCCCCAGGCCTCGCACCCCTCTTGGAATGGCCCTGTTGGCAAGTGATATTGTTTGGATCTCCCCTTCCAAAAATAAATATCTAACAAGTATTACTTCTGAAACATCTCATTTTCATTTAAAAAAAGTCAGGTCCAAATGATCACAACTGCAGCTGTGCAAATTTGTCTATGTAGTAACCAGAGTTCTGATCAGGCCCCTGAAATCTGTGTGTAGTAGTGTCATAGAAATAGAATCATAGAAGTGTTGGGCTGCAAGGGACCTCAAGATGAGATGTTATCTAATCCTTCTCCAGGTGCTGAGACCACAACAAGTGTACCCAAACCATTCTTAACAGATGGGATAACTTATTCTTAAAAATCTCCAATAACAGAGATTCCATAGCCTTTCTTTGAAGCCTATTCCAAAACATTAAGTCACATATAGTTAAATTTTCCTAATGTCTATCCTAAATCTCTCTTTTTTCAGATCAAACCTATTACTTCTCCCACCTTCAGTGGACGTGGACAAACACTTGCTTACCATTCTCTTTATAACATATTTGAAGACTGTTATCAGATCCCCCCTCTGGGTATGTCTACACTGCCACCCTAGTTCGAACTAGGGTGGCTAATGTTGTCATTCGAACTTGCAAATGAGCCGATTTAAATATCCCGGCTTTATTTACATGTTGGCGCCGCCATTTTTAAATGCCCGTGGTTGACTACCTGCTCACGACTACGCCGCACGGCTAGGTAGTTCGATTAAAGTTTAATTCAACTACCGTTACTCCTCCTGCAATGCGGAGTAACGGTAGTTCAATTAGAGTGACCGAACTACCAGCCCGTGCCACGGTAGCCGCGGCAGGTAGTTCGAACTACGGGCATTTAAAAATGGCGGCGCTAGGAACATGTAAATAAAGCCCGGGATATTTAAATCCCGGGCTTCATTTGCAAGTTCGAATGACTACATTAGCCACCCTAGTTCGAACGAGGGTGGCAGTGTAGACATACCCTCTGATTTCTTTTCTCAAGGCTAAACATGCCCATTCTTAATCTTTCCCAGTAGGTCATATTAAACATTTTATGATTTGATGCTCTTCTCCAGTCTGTCCATATCTTCGTAAGTGTGTCAATCAAAACTGGACACAGTAGTCCAACCACAGCCTCATCAGTGCGAAGTAATCTGGGACAGTTACCTTTTGTATCTTACAAATGATCCTTCAGTTAATACATCCCAGAATGATATTAACAACTGCCTTTTTAACAACTGCATCACATTGTTGACTCATATTCAATCTGTGATCCACTATAATCCCTGGATCTTTCTCAGCATTATTACCACGTAGCAAATTATTCCCTGTTCTGTAGAAGCATTTCATTTTTCCTTCCCAAATATAGTACTTTGTGCTTGTCTTTATTGAATATAATTTATTGACTTCAGGCCAATTCTCCAATGTTTAAGGTCATCTTGAATTCTCTAATCCTGACTCCCAAAATGTTTGTAATCCATCCCAATTTGATGTCCTTTGAAAATTTTGTAAGCGCACTCTCCATGCCATTATCCAAGTCGTTAATTAAAATATTGAATATTATCTGACTTGGGAATGACCCCTGTGGGACTCTGCTAGAAAATTCCGCCAGTTTGAAAGTGAACCTTTAATAACTGCATTTTTAATATGGTTTTTCAATTAGTTGTGCAACCACCTTATAGTGATTTCATCTAGACCATATTTCTATAGTTTGCGTATGAGACTGTCATGAAGGACTATGTCAAAAGCCTTGCTAAAACCATCATGTATAATGTCTACTATGTCCCCCTATTCAAACGGTCCAGAAAACCAGTCAAAGAAAGAAATTAGGTGATTTCTAGGTGGTTACAAATCGATGGTTTAATAATTTCCAAGTGTTGAAGTTAGTCTGACTGATTTATAATTCCTTGAGTCATATTTGTTCCCCTCTATAAAGATAGTTACCATGTTTTCCCTTCTGCAATCTTATGGAACCTCACCCATCCTCTAACAGTTTTCAAAGATAATCACTAACACTTCCAAGATTGCTTCATCTGGAGTACCCTAGGATGAATTTTATCAGACCTTCCCAACTTGAATATATCTAATTATTGTTTAACCCATTCTGTCCCTGTTCTTTGGTTTGCATTCCTACTCTCATGTTGTTAATATTAATTCTGTTGAGTATCTGGTCAATATTGCCCTTTTTATTTAGATAGTTATTAAACACCTCACCCTTTCTTGGTATCATCAGATCTTAGTGCTCCTTCTATGCTAAGTGAAGGACCTATTCTTTCTTTTGTCTTCTCTTTCTCCTAAACAATTTATAAACTTCTTATTGTCTTTTATGTCCCTCACAAGGGGACATTTTGTACCTTAGCCTTTCTGATTTTGTCTGTACATGGTTTAGCTATTCTTTTCTACCCCTCCTTAGCAACCCATGTTTCCAGTTTTTGCAGGATTCCGTTTTCATTTTCAGGTCATTATATAGCTCCAGATTGAGCCATATTGTCCTAAAACTGTTCTTTCCACCTTTACTGTGCATAGGGATAGTTTGTTGTTGCAACTTTAATATTGTCTCTGTTGGAAACTGCCAGCTGTCCTCAACTCCTTTTCAACTTAGTTTTTTTTTCTAGGGAATATCACTTGCTAGTCTTCCGAGTTTGTTATAGTTTATTTTTTTGAAGTCCATTGTCCTTACTCGATTGATCTCATTTCTTTTTAAGATCACTTACACCCAAATTGCCTTTCACCTTCAGAATCATTACCAGTTCTTCCCTGTTAGTTTTCAATATGAAGATATTTTCTTCTGATGCAGGGTCATCTGTCTCCAGATTTCTGTCAAGCCATCTAGCTTCTTTGCTTTTGCATGTCCTTGGCAGAGAAATACTAACTCTAGGCTTGAGAATGTTTCCAATTTTTGTTTGTTTCAATTTCTAATATATATTTTAAGAGTCTGCCCTTTCCATTTATGTCTTAAAAAGGAAAGGTGATCCAGGAATTGGGATACTAGCTGGTGATCTGGGACAACTGAGTTCAGTTTCTGTCTCTGCCACAGAATTTATGTATGCTCTTTAGCAACAATTATAGGGCCAGATTTTCAAAAGTATTTAGATATCTGAGAATGCACAGTCACCTACTGGAATTTTCAAGTGTCTACAGGCACCTAACTCTAATTGAATCTATTGACACATTTTTTGGTGTGCCTCCAAAATTATATAATTCCAATTAACAATGTTTATGGCATCAGAAGCAAGAAACTCAATAGGAAGACCCTTCAGAAAAATGCAATATAAATAGATTTCAGAAGGGTAGCCGTGTTAGTCTGTTTCAGGAAAAACAACAGGGAGTCTGGTGGCCCTTTAAAAACTAACAAATTTATTAAAGTGTCACTGGATTCCTTGTTGTTTTTGTAAGGAGACGTGCAAAATCATGTATGGAGGAGGAGATGAGGAGAGAATAAGCAAGCTAGAGAATTTATTCTGACTCTCTGCATCCATACCTCACCAGTTTCATCCCAAATATACTAGTGGTTATTCCAAGGAATAAAGTCAGATGTGCTTACTTAATGTTTATATTTAGAGAGTTTATGTCACAGGATTTTACTAGCTGCCAGCGATTCTGTTTGAAAACCACAACAGGTACAGGTACAGTTATAAAACCACAAACTGCCAAATGACTTGGGACTGGAAACTAATCAGTCATTTATATAGGAAGTTCTGTTTTGGCACTCTGACTGAAAAAGGAAATAACCAAAAACCTAAGTAGTTCATCAAAAAGAGTTCAGTCAATACCTCAGACAAGGCAACCAAGAGTGAAGCAAGTAAATAAAGCCTACTTGTCATGCTGTTCCTCAACAATAAACTTCCCCAATAATTTCTTATAGTAAAACATAAAAACCAAAGTGTGTCCCCCTCTCCCTTCTGCATGTAGCTACAAAACTGTGGGCCCTTTTTCTGCAATGGGTCCTAGTAAAGCCAGTGACACTTCATGCGGGCACAGGAGTTGCACTCAGCCACCAGCGCACAGGATCCGTGCCCAAAGTAATGCCTTTATGGATAAGCACTGGTTTTGATAAATATGAGCTTTTTCTTTTTAGTTCTAAATTCTCTAGATTTCTTTCTAAAAAGAGCTAATTTTCAATTGTGCTATTTTGATTAGATCAGTGAGTGCAGATGCTAGATGAATTGGAGTGTAGCAATTGCGTAGCTTATTTTGAGTTAATTTTAAAATAGAGAGTTATTCTGAAACATCTCTCAATCCTCGTGGAATGAGATTTACAGGGAAGTCAGAATAAGGGGCCCGTTAATTTGGAAGCTATTTCAAAATAACAGGCATGCTGTCAGGATGTGGAAAATGCTATTTTGGGTTACCAGTGTGTGACACTGGCTACTAGAGTTGTAGACAGTGGGTGGGATTTTCAAACACTGCCGAAGTTAGGAGTGCAAGCTCCATTTAAGGTAGTTTCAGCAATAGCAAAATGGTAATATTTTTTATATGGGAGAAGGGTCCAGTTGGATCTTTCACAGATGTAATCTTTTTATATATATATTATCCTTTTTATATATATTATCCAGGTGTGCAACAAACAAGTGTGATGGATTTGCAAAGCAGAGAGTACTGATAAGGGGAAAAAGAGAAAAGGTCTTGAACCAGGAAATAGCCAAGCTCTGTCTGGGAGCAGGTGCTGCATGGCAGTAGAGAGCTAGAGAGAAGCCCCAGAAGCTTTGAATAATGTGTGTGGAACAGACTGTGACTGCCAAACATTACAGCTGGATGCAGGTCACCTATGAGTAAGCAGCAACAGCTGGGCAAAGGGGCATCCATTAGAAATACTGACTGAGCCTGGTTTGGAAACCCACAAATGCTTACTTGCCTGAGTAGAATCTAGACTGAAAAGGCTGCCTCTCAGTTGGACTATCAAGGACCTAGGAACTATTACAGCTTAATTTGAACAGGAACTATTTAAGCATCTGCACCTAGGCTGTTTGCTAACTTTCCTGCCACTCCTGTAAAAACAGTTACCCCAATAATTACATAAGCTTGCATGGCCTTCCACGAGATCAGCAGAAAATGCAAATCAACACAGACTTTAAAACCTCCGGTGAATGGAGGAGTGGGTTAAGATAAAATTTTAAAAAACAAAACAAAACAGGCCCAAGTCTCTCTTAGGAGTTATACCTTTCCATCAGAAATTGTCACTAATGTTATCAGTTTGGCTTTCGGATCAGTTCTAATTTATAACATGCTAAAAGTTGGCAAATATACCATTAGTATTACTTTTGCTTACACACACATACACACACTGTATCCTGAAACTGTTAAAAAATAAAGTTAATTCTCTTTTTTTATTTTTTCAAACTGGGTTTGATCCCTTTAATTTCCTCAAGTGTCCCTTTTTAATATATCTCATTAAAGGTCTTGACATGTTCACTGGGTAAGGGAGAATGGATATATGGATGGCCTCTCTGAGGGTATGTCTACACTGCATTCCTCCTTCGAGAGAGGAATGCAAATGCAGCCAAGCAAAATTGCAAATGAAAGGCAGATTTGAATTTTCCGCGCTTCATTTGCATAATCGTGTCCGGCCGCTATTTCGAAATACCCTATTTCGAGATAAAAAACGCTGTGTAGATGCGGTTATTTTGAAAGAAACCCCTTCTTTCAAAATAACCATTAAATCTCATTTTTTAAGGCGTAAGGGTTATTTCAAAAGAAGGGGTTTCTTTCAAAATAACTGCGTCTACACAGCATTTTTTATCTCAAAATAGGGTATTTCAAAATAGCGGCCGGATGCGATTATGCAAATGAAGCATGGGAAATTCAAATTTGCCCTTAATTTGCAATTTTGCTCAGCTGCATTTGCATTCCTCTCTCAAAAGAGGAATGCAGTGTAGACATACCCTCAAGGGATGAAGATAAGTGTAAGTAAATTATAACATTATGCATGTACTCATTTCCTTAGTAAGACTGGTGACCCCACTTGGGTGGTGGTTGGTTTTAGAAGGAGGCAGTATGGACCCAAGGCTATAACTCTTATATTGGTGAGCACTTATGACAGTAATCTTGACTTCAGCATTGATGTGGGCATTATTGGTGCCATGGTATCACATTTAGAGAGAGTCGGTGTCTCAAAGTCATGGGACTCAAACCATGAGGATTTTGAGCTAGAACTAACAACTTTTTTGGCACCCAGCCATTTTCACCTTATTTTGAAATGAGTAAAAAGTTAACACATGCGAGGTGAGGCATCTTTTCCGGATTTGAGCCATGAGGAATAGCTGTATTAGACATACATTTTTCACATTGACTCAGGCTAGCATTATTAAAGTTTGTCAAAAATTTATAGTGGTATTCAATTGTAAATTGCTTTGAGATCCTCAGAGCAATATATAAATGCAAATTGGCATTGGTTATTAGACTCCATTGTCCTAGAAGAGCTGGGAACAAAAAATGTTTGTTTCTAGTTCGGCAGGAGCATGAATTTTCACCTTTCATTATAACTGCCTTTTCTGCTAACACAACAAATTGCACATGCAACACTCTTTCACTTCTCACCTGTTCACTCCTGCTCTGGGAAGTTATTGGTCCCTTCCCTTGTTATTACAGTATATTACTTCCTCATTGCAAATGACACTTTAGCTGCCACTCCTTGTTTCTGCTGCTAGGCTTGCAGTCTGTCCTGGGGATTTCTACCTTCTTACAGTCTCCCTTGACTTCACGCTATTGAATCATGCTATTTGTGGGTGAGATTTAACCAGGCACGTAAAGATTGATGTGTGGAGTGTAGAAGGTGAAGGGATTATTTTATTTTATTTTTGATCATATAAGGTAGTGAATAATGCAAGACATTGAGCGAAAATGTGTTTTTTACTTAGATTATAAGATGCGCAGGAATAAAAATCATCTTTCTTTTCTGTGTTTGTACAACGATATATGAATAGGCCTCCTAGAGGCTACCACAATACAAATAATACATAATGATAAAAATAAGCTCCATACAGAATTGTCAACTAAAATTCATCTTTTAAGGAAGAATACTGTCCTCTCCCCCACAGTCACTGCAGAAATTTTTGGGTGCAGGTTTGATGGATATATGACTATGCAGATTCAATGGCTTTTCTCTCCCCACAGATAAGGGAGAATACAAGCAGAACAGAGATGATTAGAGCCCTGAGCATGCAGGGGAGAGAAACAGTTTCTGTATCTCTGTTCTGTTGTGTAGGGAAGTGTTCCTCTTGGACCAGCACCATCAGTGGCAGCCTCCTTGCTAATCCCTGAGTTCTCCCTGACGCAATTTAGGAAGGCAGCAAGCCAGTCCCTGATATCAAAAAAGTTGAGAAACAGTACTCTAGGGGAAAGACCCTGTCTTAACCTCTGCAGGTTTCCTCTAATCTGGGCATACTATAGGATATGAAGTATCCCCTTAGTGAATAGCATGCAGGGACAGTTGAGCTATTGTTTTAGATGAAGAGAATCCTCAATAAAATTCTAGCAGCTGTCTCAGCTGTGGGTCAAATGCACCTGATATGTCCTGACATTATGAGCAATCAAAGCTGGATTTCAGACAAAACAAGTGGTGCATCTGATGGCTGAATACACCAACATCCCACATGAAGACGGATTACAAGAAATTAGTAACACTATTCCAGAGGACACCACTGCCAATCTGACAGCAGACCTATGTAACTTTGTTCTCACCCACAATTATTTCCAGTTTGAGGACAACTTATACCTCCAGATCAGCGGCACAGCCATGGGTACACGCATGGCCCCACAGTACGCTAACATCTTTATGGCTGACTTAGAACAACGTTTCTTCAGATCCCGTCCCCTCTTACCCCTTCTCTACTTACGCTACATTGATGACATCTTTATGATCTGGACCCATGGCCAAGACACACTGGAGACATTCCACAGAGATTTTAACAACCTACACCCCACCATCAATCTCAGCCTGGACTATTCTACACGAGAGATCCATTTCCTAGATACCACAGTACAAATCACCAGTGGTAAATTAGACACCACTCTCTACAGAAAACCCACCGACTCATACAGTTACCTACATGCCTCCAGCTCCCATCCAGAACACACCATACGATCCATCTTCAATAGCCAAGCCCTTTGATACAACCGCATCTGCTCTAATCCCACTGACAGAGACCAGAAACTTCAGGATCTCTACCAAGCATTTATAAACCTCAACTACCCACCCGAAGAAATAAAAAAACAAATTGAAAGAGACAGACGAATACCCAGAAACCATCTACTTCAAGACAGACCCAAGAAAACCAACAATAGAACACCACTTGTCATCACCTACATACAGCCCCCAACTTAAACCCGTCCAACACATTATCAATAAGCTACAACCTAGACTGGAACAGGATACTAAACTCCGAGAGGCTCTGGGAGACAGACCCATAGTTTCCTATAGACAACCACCTAACCTCAAGAGATTCTTACCAACAACCACAGGACATACCACACTAATACCAACTCTGGAACTTTCCCTTGCAACAAACCCCGTTGCCAGCTTTGTCCACATATTCACTCTGCTGATACCATTATTGGACCTAACCAATTGAGTTATAAGATCAAGAACACATATTCCTGCTCATCCAGAAATATAATTTATGCTATCATGTGCCAACAGTGTCCGTTTCCTATGTACATTGGACAAACGTCTCAGACACTTTGCCAAAAAATCAATGCACACAAAACAGATATTAGACAGGATCACAAAGAAAAAACAGTTTCTTGCCATTTCAACCAGAAAGGGCATTGTCTCAAGGACTTAACTACCTGCATCCTGCTTCTAAGACATTTTAACACCAGACTTGAAAGAGAATCCTCTGAACTGTCATTCATGCTTAAATTTGACACTTTACACCTAGGTCTTAACAAGGATGCTAATTATTTTACCCATTACAAAGATAGCTTCCCCAATTATCACCTCTAATATCATTAGCTCACAGACATTTACCTCCCCCCCCCTCATCCCCCTTCTGTTCTGAAATTTGATTTGTCCTTTTCATATGTGTTCATTTTTTTGATTGTATCCTTTGGTATATATGGTCATGCCAATTTTCTTCCACTATTTGATCTGAGGAAGTGGGTCTGGCCCACGAAAGCTCATCACCTAATAAACCATCTTCTTAGTCTTTAAAGTGCTACATAGTCCTGTTTTTTGTTTCCTCGAGACTCTGAAGTTCTGTCAACTGAGAACTTAATAAAATAAAAAGCCAAAGCCTGAACCCCATTAATACTCTTGGTTACTATCTGTAATTTTTGGTTTGCCTAGCACTGATGTGCTTGGGGGCACTACAATACACAATACAGTAAGTCAATCCATGTTCCAGATAATAGACATGCCATAAGCTGAATGTGGTGTAACATCAATGCTAAGAGGATGGAGTGTAGATAGTTCTTGCATTGATCATAGATGTACAAGGCAGCCAAAAGGTTTAACTGTATAAGTGTATGGGGATTGAAAAAAATTCCTTAAAAGTAATTCCCAGGGTATTAGAATTGTAACAGATAAGCCCTATTAAAGTTAAAAATGTTGTTGCTAGAACAGTTGCACCCTAGTAGGATTAAGCCTCAACCTAAGCAAATCTTAATAATAATAATAATAATAGTTTAATAATTCTGGGGATCTTGTGTCACTTCTTTATCTTCAAGGCTTATTTGGCCTTGACTTCTTGGTGAGAGGCTGCTCAGCAGCATTTTCCCAACTCATAGTCTGCGTCAGTTGAGTTTTTTGTTATGATTGCAACATCCATGATTTCTAACTAATTTACTGACAGCTTAAAATGAGGCTGCAATCAACCCCAGTTGTTACTAGAAGTTGTAAAGCATTTTACAGCTCTTTCCAAGGAATTAAGTTGAAGATTCTGTTTATAATGCAGTGCATACATTTATTTAATAAACAGGATTGTTTGAGATGATTGGGGAATATTTAAAATGGTTGGCAGGATGTAAGGGTTGTCTGAACATCACATTGGAGTGGACATGTAATAAAGATAATAATACCTAATTCTTATAAATTACTTTTTATCAGTAGATCTCAAAGTGATTTAGAAAGAGGCTGATATCTCTATTTTACAGCTGGGAAGACTAAGGCACACACAGATGAAGTGACTTGCCCAAGGTCACTCATGCCAGTTGCGGAGCCAGAACTAGAACTAATGGTTTCTGAGTCCCAGTCCAGCGATCTCTCCAGTAAGCAGCACTGCTCTCAGAGCCTTGATTAAACACTCAAGGACACACCATTATATAATTTTGGTCTTGGCATTAAGGGTGAAAGGCAAAGCATCAAAGATTAAGTTTTGCCACATTGAAATTTTTGGTGAAAGACTCACTTTTCTTAACTTTTTGCAAATGTTTTGTTTTGTTTTTTACCCAGCCCTCATAATGAGAAAGTATTATGACACAATTGATACAGTTTCAGATATAAATAATTCTAGAAGAAAGGAAGCAACAAAACTAGAAAGATTTTGATTGGTGGAGGAGGTCTAAGTAAAGGTGAAGGGATGAGAGTCTTGACATAGCAAGGGGGCTGTTGAGGAGAATACATCAGGAAGAACATGGTTTTGTTGGCCTATTATTTTGCATATCTCCAGAATATCAAAACACTGAACCTGTTAGTCCATCTAGTGTTTGTGGTATCATCAGAACTCCTTATAGAGTTCAATAGAATGCATAGTAGGAAACAATTCTGAGAGTATTTCCATCAGTTCTGTACTGATAGAAAAGGAACACTTGCATGGTTTATACACTCACTAAACCCACAAATTCTAATTCTCTTACTCAAAATATCTGACCTTTATTTTATATGGTGCATTCATCTACATCCTTGTCAACAGCATATTCCCTCTTTTTCTCTTCTTTTCCTTTAGGTCCTTCTGTCCCTCCTACTTCTACATCTATTAGTTGCTCTCCTTTCTCTTCAAATTATCATTGGAGCAGCTGAAGTGCTGCTCATGCAACTAATTGAGGCCATGTCTTCACTAAACGCTGCTGTGATTGATCTTCTGGAGTTTGATTTAGCCAGTCTAGTTAAGACTCATTAAATCAAACTTAGAGGATGCCCCCATCAGTGACCAGTACTCCTGCTTCTGTGAGGAGTAAGGAAAGCCGACGGGAGCGTTTGCTCCCATAGGCCTCCTGCTGTGGGAATGATAGGAAAACTCAAAACAAGATATGTTGAAGGAAACTACATAATTAATGTAGCCTTCCCTTTTAGTGTACACCTCTGTTGTATTTAAAAGTACTGCATGGGATCTTTTCAGGGGGAAAAGTCAAAATGCCACATTTATTGGTAATACACATATAGCAATCAACACTTATCATATGCATATGATATATTACATTCACATACACACACCAAGCACACTCCATCTTGTTGTTGTTACCAATAGTTGCTCCCCCTAACTGCACTGGCCAGGTGAGTTAGATGAGGGGAGGGGTGGAATTGGGCTTCTGCCAATCGGGATCGATGCTCCCATGTTGACAAGACAAAACCGGGGGTCGGCCTGCAAGATGTCTTAGATTTATAGTGTCTTCCCTCTCATGCAGATCTATACCAGTTAGTCATCACATCTTATGCATATGCATCATCTGTGAGAGTCATCATATTCATATGCAGTTAGACATCTGTGGCACTTTCTTCTGGGTGGTGTCTCAATGCTGTCACATTCACCTTTGAAGAGGGTGCTTCCAAAAGCAGGCACTTGCTGCTGACTCCCAAGGTGTCCATATGTCCAGTTTTCTTTCAAAGACCCACTTCACAGATCTCATTGTTCTTGGATCGGGCTTCCATCCCTTCTCAGATGGTTGCAAGTGCCCAGAGGTGCTTGCCTTTCATGCCTTATCCATTCACTCAACAGGGCAATCAATTAAGTAAAAGGGGATACAAAGACATTCCCTTTACCTTACTTATTTTTAGGAACTTTTCTATAAGATACAAAGTTTCTATGTAAAAAGACTTAATACAGGGGTGCGCAATAATTTTTGGCCAGGGGCCACTTCACAAATTTTTGAAGTGGCCCGGGGCTGCCCCAGAAGGGGCGGGGCCTAAACCGGAAGGGACGGGGCCAGGATGCTTCTGGGCTTCCCCATCCCCAGACCATGATTGGTCTGTGGTGGGGAAGCCCCTTTGTCCCCCCCCCCTCCACTAGGCACCAATGCCCCTGGCAGGGAGGGAAGAGGCTTCACACGCACCCCCACCCCCAGGCCAATCAGGGGTTGGGGGCAGTGGATTGTGCGAAGCCTGCTCCCTCCTTCCCCCCTACCTGTGAGGAGCACGCGTCACTTCAAAGTGCCACGTGCTCCTCGCAGGGTGGGAGGACGCTTCGCATGCTCCCTCACCCCCAGGCCAATCAGGACCTGGGGCCGGGGGTGCTGCCAAAGCTTCCTTCACCCTACTCCCGCCCTGCGCAAGCGTACGGCACTTTGAAGTGCCACGCGCTCCTCGCAGGGTTGGGGAGGGCTGAGGAAACTTTGTGCAGCTCCCCAACCCCCAAGCCAATCAGGGCTTGGGGGCGAGGAGCACATGATGTCTCCTCCCACCCCGTGAGCAGCACATGGTGCTTTAGAGTGCTGCGTGCTCCTGGCAGGGCGAGAGGAAGTTCCAGGCCCCTAAATGGCCTGGGGGCAGGGGAGCGGCAGGGCCTCTGTGGGCCAGATCAACCTGCTTGGCGGGCCGGGTCCAGCCCGCGGAGGCCCTTTTGCCCACCCCTGACTTAATACAATGCCATATATAAGGACTTGATACAAAGTTAAAAACTTCAATGAGAAAATGATTAATACAGAGATCTATGATTAATAGAGATGTATCTACATCTGGCCCGAGGGACTCCTAAGTTTCTGGTTCCAAAGCCAAATACCAGTTGAGCTGCTAATGTTGAAAGGAAATTTATAATTCTTATTATTTGTTTTCTCGTAATTCACAGATACATCATCACCTCTATAAATTACATAGTTCCAAATATATGTTAAAAGGTGTATGCATGAATCAGAGTGTGTTTAACACATTACAATAAATGCCTAATATATTCGTGGGCTAAATTCTACCCTACCTTTAACAGAGAACAGAATCTTGCCAGTTACGTATCGTTGTATCTTATTTTCCTGTACTTGTGTTTCCTTGAAAGGACTCATAGAAATTGCTTGTGCTTTTGCTGTACCACCACAGCATATCACTATATTCTACAGCAGTTTTGGTTTTCCCTCACCCTGCAATTACAAGAAGCATATGGGCACAGTCTGTGTTTGTCACTAGAGCCAGCTGCACTTCTGGGAACCTGATTCCAAGTGCTGTGCAGCCTCCTATATGACCTGTCTGTGACAAAATCAGACATTTACCACTCTAGTTCACCTAATGCAGTCATGACAATTCTAAAAAAAGGAACCCAACTTTATCAAACTGGCTTTCACAAGCACCTCTAAGAATTAGATTAATACAGACAGCGTCACCATGTTCAACATAAGGATTGCAAAGCAATATTTTCAGCATGTATAATACTACTGCCAACAGAGATCTTAACAAGAGAGACAAAACATGCAAATAATGAAAGAGAAGGTGCTAAGTTCAATGTTGGGATGGGGGGAGCAATGAGAACCTTGTGGCCTGACAAGTACTCTTTTCTCATTTTAAATGTAAAATCCCCTCTGGTTGTAGACTGTAAAGGTGAGCTTGATTTAATGTTTAACAGTCTGCATATGGAAACATGTCCTTTTCCAGCTTATGCTTATACTGAAATGTTTCATATGAAGAGCAGATAGACAGCAATGCTGTGATCAAGGGAACAAATGTGTCTCTCATGAAAGACAGCAGCAGGAAACAATTTTCTTGCTATAGGACAATTTAAGAAATACAAAATTAAGAAATGTCACAAATGTAACCTGAAATAATAATTCTTCATTTCATAGCTACTTCTAATTAATGACACGTGTGGGGAAAGAACACTAGCTGCCAACAGCAATAGTATCCTTCATTAAAATTCATAATTGAATAATTTTATATTGTTCCCCTTCTAACATGCTTCAGGATGCAAATAGAAAACGTAGGTACCAGAGTTTGCGTCTGATCTAAAAAGAAGCAAAAGGAAAGGGGATTCCATCTTTAAGGAAAGAGATGAGCCAGTGCAGCATCTAGGGAATGATATAGCCATGGCTCAGGCCATGCAAGGCTTTATAGTTCACTCAATACTTGAGTTGTAGTCAGAAGTAGCTGGTGAAGTAGTGCAAAAAGTTCATGGCATGATCCACTTGTAGGAAACGGTGTAAAATCTTGCTGTTTTAGTTTTTTTTCCCACCGTAAGAAAAATGGCATTCGGTGCATAAACTGCATTCCTTTGCTTTTCCCATCCTAAAATTGAAATAGAAGAAAATCTCTCTCAAGTACAGCTTTCTGTAAACAGTTAAGAAGAGTCAGGGATTCAATGAAGTCCACTAAACACATTGTTATTGTTAATCTATTTTCTAGGAAAGGCATTTAGATACTGCAATAATCCGCAGAAGTACAAAACCCTATGGTAGGCGGATAGATGCATTTGTTACTCTGAAAATGAGATCAAGGCAGTACAAAAGAGACTAATGAAAATGCCAACAGCAGTCTTAAAAATACAGTTCAGTGTTTGTGTTTTCCTTAGGTAATAGTCTCCTTCAATTACTGCTCACTGGAAAGTTTCCCAGTACAGGGCTAAAGTGTATGGTTGTGTGTGTTAATGCACAATCTTTTATTTTCTTTCTTTGTGAGTGGGTCTCTAATATCCATATGGTTTTGATGTCTTCTTAGTATTTTGTTTCAAAGAAGAAAACCCTCCGTGTAAAATTAATTAGTGTAAGTTCTTATAGGAGATATAATGAGAAGACTGAGGGCTGAGTTATTATACCATAGCTGATGATTTGGGATCTGACTCAGAGAAAAACAGCATTGTTAAGTTGTTGGGTTCTTCCCATCCCCACCCCTTTCCTTTTGAATTTGAGCTGTACATAAACAACAGCTATGGTAGAAATAAACAAGGAAACTGGTTTTTTCCCTTGTTGCACAATGGGTCAAATTTATTGATAAAGATGTTGGTATGAATACTCACTCAAAATTAATCTTCTAAGGAGTCAGTTCTTTAACATTTCCAAGCAACGTCCTTGCACTTTACTTCTTTTGTTTGTTTCTGTTTTCCTGCTTCACATTCTCTACCCTTGTTCATACTGAGTGGATAAAGTGGGTGAGATGGTATTTTTTTTACTGAACCAGCTTCTGTTGGTGAGAGAGACAATCTTTCAAGCTATACAAAGCTCTCCTTCAGGTAGTAATATTGAGTAATAATTTATTCTGTGAGTAGCCCCCTTCATTAACATGGGACTACTTGGGGAGTAATGCACTGCCTAATATAAGGGTGGCAATATACAGCCCATGATATAGCCCATACCACACCATCCCTTTTTTGGAAGAAAACCTCATTGACATAAATAGAGATTTTTGCTTAAAAAGTGATGAAAAGTATGATTAGGACACTGAAGATCTTGGTTTGATCCATCTATGGATAAGGGATAAGATATCCCTTTTTAGTTCTTGCCTTTTCAGTCAGACTGACCCAACTATTTGCCTTTTTAGCTTCCTTTGTTTGCTTTCTTGCTTGCTTGCTTGCTTGCTTTTTTCTTAACTCTTTCTGTGTGTAAAAAGCAACCAAAATAAAATAAAACTGAGTGGGTGAGTGGGTTATTGTCACTCCATGTATCCTGGGGAAAAAATGCAACTGTAAAACTCTTTACAATTTAGGGTCACACTTCAGTTTTGGATCCAAGGTGTTGTCTGTTGTAATCATAGTTAAGGAGTTAATTGCCCTGCTGCTGGGCAGATTATTGTGAAAACAGCTGAGGGGCCTGACCCTGATCTCATTTATGCTCATTTTAAATTGGTCTAACTGCACCAAATGCCAGGGTAGCTTCCAATGTAATTAACAGCAAAATGTATTTAATAGAAATATGTAAAATATAAACCAAAACAGAATCAAGCGCTTTATATCCACAGGTATTGTTAATCATGGTGAATAGAGAAAGCTCACTCTTAGCCTTCTGAACCAAATGAGGCAACTGTAAGTGAGCTGCATTCTGGGAAGTAGTATTAGATTACAGAAGTCTCAAAATGCAGTTAAGTAAAAGAGGTTACATATTCCGCAGCTGTTTTAGACTAGAGATTTGTGGGCAGCTTTTATGAATCTGTTTACTTTGACCCATAAACTGTTGGCACGCCCAAGCAGTAAGCGTTCCAGAGAAAATCCCCTGTCCATACTGTACAGCTATTGACTGAACTTGCTATTGAGGACAAGGGGTCATGTGAAAACCAAAGAAACAAATAGGTACTAAGCAAAATTTGGATATAGGAAAAGTCCCAGCTTTTTACAAAATGAATGTGACAGTTTTATGGGAAATTCTTTTTCAGAACAAAATAACTGCTTTGTGGTATTATATAGGATGATTTAAATAGTGTGTGCAGGTTTTGTTTTGCTATAGTAGTTTTTTTCTTTTGGTAACTAGGATAAATTGAATGCTTGGGCTTGTTAACTTAACATCAAGATGCACATCTCTGTTCATGTCCTTGTTGCTACTGCTTTGTGTGGAGGGATCATGGCCTCCTGTTAAATAGCTTGTGTGGCAACTAACGTTCTGTGTCAAATCATTAGATATCATTGGGGTGAGTGAGATTTACCACAAAAGAACACAGTTCTCTCAGCCTGTGATGTCTTAAGATATACGGGGCTCCCCAGTAAATCTCAGAGCATTAATGGAAGAGCTGTCACAGTGGAGATTCAGTGTCTTTACTACTCCTTCTTTGTAATAATGCTTGCTCAAGGCTCCCATCCAGCCTATGCTGGAGCCAAGTGCTGCCACTCCTCTCTAAAAAAAGATTTGGAGGTTCAGCATATTTTGGGAAAATAAGTGGGAATAACCAGCAAAATGGAAGGATTATTTCTGCAGAATGCCAGTGGTTGGTAATAAAGCAGTTTTGTAAAAAATATTTCCATAAACTGCTGGTACATTAGTACAGTGTACATTAGTAACATCCAGGCTTTACCAAATTGCACTTTTGTAAAATACTTATGAAAGGCACTTTTTCACAGCACGTGCACTATTCTTCATGTTCTCTTTCTACTGCTGAGAGCGGAAAGGGACTGATGCTGTGCTGAACTTTAAAAGTAAACTGCCTTTAATTGCCTGTTTCTCTCCCAAGAAAGGAGCTATAGTTTGAGCCAATGGTAGCCAGGCATTTGTATTAATGTTTGCTCAGCAACAGTGTGAGGCTCAAGGAGCCAATAGGAAGGCTTTGTTCTGTTGTTTTACATATAGTTCAGTGTGTATCTGTCATTTCCTGTTCACCATCTGGGAAAGCCAGATGCAGCTCTTTTGATAAGAGGCACTAGGGTTCAAACTATCTGTTCTAGTCTTTCAAATGTAAATCCAAACTATTTGCACTAGAGCAAACTGGTATTACTTCTGTTGTAATGTGCTGTTGGTTTCTGGGCTACACTATAGACTATGTATACTGAAAATAATGTGGGTTGTTTAAAACCAAAAAACAAAGAACCTGTAATGCTACTGTCAGGAGCGGAATATTAAAAAGCTGATAGTCTCCTGAGGAATGCTTCAGCAGTGAGATCTAGGAGACAATGTTTAAAAGAAACAATGCCTTGCATGTTCAGGAGCTTCAGGGGGTTGCCAAGTTAGTCTGTTACAGAAAAAAGCAGCAAATGGTCTGGTAGCACTTTATAGACTAACAAAACATGTAGATGGTATCAGGAGCTTTCGTGGGCACTGCCCACTTCTTCAGATGACCAGAGTTATCTGAAGAAGTGGGCTGTGCCCACGAAAGCTCATGATACCATCTACATATTTTGTTAGTCTTTAAAGTGTTACCAGACCATTTGTTGTTTTTTAAAAGAAACAAGTTCACACTATCAGCAAGAACATTTGCACTTGAAACAAGTCTACACTAGAGTTTCAGCAAACAAAATTTCGCAATTGTTTAAAGTACAAAGAAATGTAAAGATAAAGTTTATAGCTCTTATTTTTATTTAATTATTTTTATTCCTAACCAATTTCACCTGAAATTTCTTTTATTTTGCCAGTTGATTTTCTTAAAAGTAATTAAATAGCTCATCTGATGAAGTGGGGTTTACCCCCAAAAGCTCATGATACTATATATTTTTGTTAAGTCTCTCAGATGCCACAGGACTGCTCATTTTTTAATGGTTTCAGTATGTAGATTAGATACTATACTAACTGAAATTATCTATACATCTTTAAATTAATAGCATTTAGAAAGGGAAGTATAATTTGATGATCGAATTGTCACAATCTCCCACAGTAATTACCTAGCTTCTTTATATTTTACAAACATCACCTCATTGTATAGCACATTATTATTTGTGTCAAAAATTCACTAGGGTGTAAATGAATATATAGTTTGTTTATACTTAAGAAAGGTGATTTCAGTTTTTAGAAACTACAGATTGAGGGTGAAATCTTGGTTGTACTGAAGTCAGTGGGAACATTCTTATTGATTGCAGTAGGGTCAGGGTCTCATCCCATTTATTTAGAACCTACTTTAGAACATACCCTTACTCCATACCATTGACCAAACTCAAAATTAAAACATATACATCTCTAACATGCATGTGTAATAGGGATGCGAATGAGTGGTTGACTGGTCAATTAACTGATAAGCCTAGGTTTATTGGTTAATCTAGTCGACTGCTCGCATTCCCCACCCCCAGTTGCCACCTCTGTATCAGAGGCAGCAAGGGGGGAGGGGAAGCAGGAGCTGGTTCTTGGGGAAATCAGATTAAAAGCAAGTTTCCCCCCAGCACTGGCTCCACGGTGCCACCTATGTCCCCACCCCCCTGCATTGCTGCCTCTATCAGAGGCAACAGCACAGGGGGCAGGGTAGAGACTGCGTCACAGCAGCAGCCCTATCCACGGTGGGGTCCGAGCTCCCTGCAGAGCAGTCCCTGGTCATAGCCAGCCCAGTTTGTGGCAGCCTCTCCCGCCGCCTCCTCCCTTCCAGGTCCTCCACAGCAGCATCTCTCCACGGGGAGCTTTGACCCCTGTGGACAGAGGCTGCTGCCACCCCTCACAGATGCCTCTGTGTCAGAAGCAGTAGTGCAGGGCAGCAGGCAGCTGGTCCGCAATAGGAGCTGATTTTTAAATTGGCTCCTCTCGCTAACCATCTCCTGCCTAATGTCCCGTGCTGCTGCCTCTGGTTTTTGTTTTTGTTTTTGGTTTTTTTTACTGCAAAGAACTTGAGCTCACTCTGTAATGTAGCATGGCTCATGTTACATATCCAACCTGTAATGTAGCATGGCTCATGTTACATATCCAACCTGTGCTTATCATACAGTTCATCTGTAACCTGTTAAGTTGTTTTCAAAAAAAAGTGGCTGGGATTTTAAAAGGAGCTGAACTTAAGAATGGCCATACTGGATCAGACCAAAGGTCCATCTAGCCCAGTATCCTGTCTGCCAACAGTGGCCAATACCAGATGCCCCAGAGGAAGGGAACACAACAGATAATCCTCACGTGATCCCTCTCCTGTCACCCATTTCCAGACAAACAGAGGCTAGGGACACCATTCCTACCCATCCTGGCTAATAGCCATTGATGGACCTAACCTCCATGAATCTATCTAGCTCTTATTTGAACCCTGTTAAAGTCCTGAAGGGAGTCAGAATTCCAGACTCCACTGAAAATCAATATTAGTTTTGGGCCTAACACACTTAGGCTCCCTTTGAAAACATCAGCCAGTGTTTTTTGGTCCTGATTCCAAACTTACATTTGTTTTACTTTGTGTAAGGCTTGAGCAGAATTAGGCCTACTTATATCAGGTAAATGTAATAGCCAGGAGCAGCAGGTTTGTATAATTTTTTTTGGTGGTGCCCCATTAGCCACACCCCCAACCCATGTTAACCATGCCCCGACCCCCATTAGTCACACCTCTGACCCCGTTAACCACGCCCTCTGACCCCCATTTACCATGCCTCTGGAGGTAACACACTCAGGGCAAGATGGACACATGACCAGAAGTAAGAAGTGTCATGTCACTCCTCTCGAAGGACTTTTCCCACCATCCTCCTACCAACAGGGATTAGTTTGGCCCCCACCAAACCCCCCTCATGCAACTACCCTGCAATTGCATTAACCCAATGTGTGTGACATTAACTCGGGGTCAGAGAGGCTGGGGGATGTGTTCCCTCTAAGGCTATGTCTACAATCACGGCTTCTTGCGCAAGTACAGCTGTTCTTGCGCAAGAACCCACAGAGCAGCCACACTGCCCGCCTGCTCTTGCGCAAGGAAATTTACAGTATGGTGTGGTAAGAGAGGGCTTCTTGAGCAAGTGCTACGCTCTTTTCTAACAGGTGTAAGCTCTCTCTTGTGCAAGAGGGCAGTGTGGATGCTCGGCAGGGATTTCTTGCGCAAGAAATTCCTATGGCTAAAATGGCCATCAGAGCTTTCTTGCGCAAGAGAGTGTCCACACTGCCATGGATGCTCTTGCGCAAAAGCACAGCTCGCACATGGCAGTGTGGACGTGTTCTTGTGCAAGACTTCTTGCACAAGAACCCTTGTGCAAGATGTTCTTCCGCAAGAAGCCGCCAGTGTAGACACAGCCTAAGAGTTTCCTCCCATGAGCAGAATGAATTTTGTGTTGTGCACCAGTACTGAGTTCATGTGGCTTGTTTGGATTTGCCACTGTGGCACCCAAGTTATTAATAAATATTTTATAAACCTTTACCTTTTCTCTCTGTTGCCATGTCTCCTCCCCTTGCTTCATCAGCTCCCCTGATGCCTGCTGCCCCCCAACTCCTCACCTTCCTCTGCTGTCCTGACTCCTGCCCTTCTCACTGCCCTCAGCCCTCCTGCGACCTGCCCCCTCCACCAGCCCTTCTCTCCCCTGTGCCCACTCCTCCAGTATCCCACTCTGATCATGTGAGCTACCCTCCTCATCCCCTCTTCTAACACCTCCTCTACACACTTGCCCTGCCTCTCTCCTCTGGTGCTGGTCCCTCCTGCAGGTGTCTGCCCTTCTGCTTCACCCCAGAATCCCCTGGCACCTGCACCTTCCCTTAGCCCTGCACCCTCCTGGAGCCTCCTTCCCTTACTGCCCCTGCCCCCTTTGCCCTCTTTTTCCCTGATGGCCACCCCCTCAGCACTCTCTGCCCCTATTCCCCTCATGCCCCTCTGTGCCCTCACACATGACTTGCTCCATCCCCACCTTTCTGATGCCCACCCCTTCAAGCCTTCTCCCAGCACCTCCCCTCCCCAGCCCCCAATGCCCTTACCCTCTCCTCTCCCAGCATCACCCTGTCCCCTCCCACTGACACCTCCCCTCCTGCCCTTTTCCTCATTGTCTGCACTTGGCCCCCTGGCATTTGTGTCTCCTCCACCCTGTCCCTTGGTTCCTTCCCCTTTCTTCCCGTCCCCTCCCCTCCACAAGCCCCTTCCTCTCTCACCCTTTCCCTATTTTCCCCCTCCCCCTCCGCACAAGCCCCTTCCTCTCCAACCCCTTCCCCCTAGTTTTCCCCGTTCCCCTCCCCTCTCCTACCTTCTGCCTTCTGCCTTCCACTTTGCGGGGCTGGGGTCTGCGCTCGGGCCCCAGAAGTCCCCGGACTCCGAACCCGGAGCTAGGTCACACGGCACAACGCCGCACCGAGCAGTTTTAAAGTCCCAGGCCGTGACATCATGTCACTCCCGGGCATCTCCCCGCTCACCTGTAAACGCCGCGCACGGCAGGGATGGTCCGGGGCCAGGGGGGGACGCTCTGGGGCCGGGGTGGGAGGACGTGTTGGGGGGCCAGCAGGTGGGGGTTGGAGCCCGCTCCAGGCAGGGCCGGGGGAGAGACCCAGCTCCAAATATTGGTGGAACAGGGCCCCCCGGCTCTGAATATTGCTGGAGCATGGTCACCATGAGCCCATATAACTCGCCGCCCATGGTGATGGCCCCTTGCCCTGGTTTCTGTATGCTACTCCAATAGTATTAAGCACTCAGAAAATTGGTGAATCCAGTTCTCTGAACATTAGCCTGGTGTGAAGAAATCCTCAGGTGTTAGAGAGACTCCATAGCAGCTTCTGTGCCACTCTTGCCTCAGCTCCTTGTGCAGGCATCCCTGCACCCCATTGTCAAAATAGCTCCTTTAAGATGTTGGCTCTCAGGTGTAATTTAGTGTACCCTGGAAGGTGCTCTTATTTGTCCTGGGAACTGACTAATCTTTTGCTGGTTTTAGAACCAGAGGAGTATAAATGTGACTTTGAGCTACCTTTGCACCATTCAACTCAGTCCTTTGGCAAGAATAGTTTGGCTGGAATGAAAATCTGAGCTCAGCATATCTATCACATCCAGACATTAAATGATTTCAAAGTTTTTATTTATGAAAAGGCACATAATCTACCTTTAGCTGAGACTTGGTATGGTTGCAATTTCTTTGCAGTGCTAAGTTTCATATACCAACATATCCAGTACACATGAATTTTGTGCTTCTATGTTTTAAATCTCAGTGTGGGTACCAGGGTCATTGTGAATGATGACTTGTTTGAAATGGAAAGTGCATGTGAGAATTAATACTCAGGATAAAGGAAGCTTCTGTGGCATTGTGACTTGAATTTTTTTTTTTAAATAAAGGCATCCATGGCCTAGTGTGGACCATGATACTGTAAAAATCCAGATGTTTATACCATTATCTTGTTAGGAAAAGTTTGTTGCTTTTGAGACCGTGCTTGTTATTTAGTAAATCAAATGAGTATGTAATAATAAATTAGTTTTTTAAGGAATACCTGCTAAAACATACTGAAGAAAAACAATGTTGCTTCATTTAATCAAACTATATTCACATACTTCAGTGGCTAATGTTGTCTGTTTTAGTCAGATGTGCGCAAATACTGAACACACAGTCTCAGAAACAGCTTAGGCACAGGTACTAATTGTCACTGGTTTGGAAAGGATGACTAATCCATTCTTGCCAAGAGATTAGCTCATATTTAGAACTGCCTTTTGTTTTCCTTATTTCAGCCATTCAAGTAGGACAGTTATAAGGTCAATGTTTGGTTGATGAAATAAAACAATATTTCTTTTCCTTGGTATCGTTCAGTGGCCCAACTTGAGATACATGAGGGGGGCCTGGTTTTTTTCAAAAATTGTTGTACACCGAGCTTCTAGAAAGGTGCCTTAATTTGGACCTCCAAAAGTTGAAGCATCCAATAGCAGCAGTCACTTTTGAAAAACTTGACCTATAGTAGTATTTAGCTGGATGCTCAAGTTTCTCCCAAAAAAGTTATGTCCAAGATTGCGAAGTGATATCTTAATTTAAAGGGTCAAATACTGGCTCCATTGAAGTCAGTGACAGGACCCACTGACTTCAATGAAGCCAGGGTTTCTCCCTAGATTCCTTGTTAACATTCCTTCATATTAGCCAAGTATGCTGTTTGAAAGTGTTTGCTAACTCTGAGCACACAGAACTCGTGTACATACTGGTAAACAAACCTGTTCAGAGAGGGAAATCTTACTGTATGAACCAGGTCAGGTAGCTAAGAACTGCTAAAGTTTAATCCCATACCCAACACTGTCTTCCTCTGCAGAACTTGAGTATGTCCCCTCTGAACCATTTTCCTTTTTTATCTGTAAATTTGGGGTGGTGATACTTATACCAGTAATATGTGCAAAGAGCATGAACATGGACCTGGGATGAATGCCATTAGTACCCAGAATGCATTTCAAGCTTGCAGATGTTTTCTGAGCTTTTGGAATAAATTGAACATTTTGGGTGTGTTCATGAGTGCACAGCCTTCTTTTTTATATGTAGGCTTTGACATTTAAAAAGAGAATTATTTAATTCCTGCAACCAAAAACATTTTAACTGTAATCTCATATTCAAATGATCTGCACATATTTAGATAAAGACTTTCTAACCCATATCTCTTGTATAAGACACATCAGCACTGAAACTAAAGCTTTTGGTAAAATCTGTCGAGGACTGGAAGCTAACGTAAACATTCCCCCTCCTGCCTGAAGCTGTGTGTTTTTCCTCCTTCTGTGTCTGTGATCTTGCTTTTCCAAGAACCTTTATTAAACAGTTTAGATTGTGTGATGTGTTTGTTGATCAAGGCTAGGGATAAGTTTTCTTATGTTCAAGGACATAGACTGGCAACTTTCCCATCTATATGAAATAGGATGTGAATAAGTGTAAGGCATATTTTCTGTGCATAAACTAGTATCTTTCTATGCATGTGCACTGAGTTAGAATTATCCATAGATTACAAAGGTAGCAGTTAAGAAAAATAAAGTAATTTTCTGTAGAACTATAATTTATATCGGCAGTTGGCAATGTAGGCTCATGAGTGGGCCAGATGAGTGGCCCTCCTTCATCTCAGTGGGACACAAGATTGTCATAACCTTGTCAGATTGTCAGACCAGGGGTGGCCAACCCATTAGAGACGAAGAGCCAAAATAGCAGTGGTTGGAATGTGAAGAGCCATGTACCAGGGAGGGGGGAAGGTTGTTGAGAAGAAAAAAAACCAACCCTGCGCTGGGGGGAAATAGGTGCCGGTATGCCGTCCCAGGGCATACCGGCACAAAAAAAGGGGAAGGAGTGAGAGGTGCAAACTCTTGGAGAGAATTTGGCTTCAGGAGGAAGTAGAGAAGAGGATGCTAGCTCAGGGAGGGGGCTCCATGCTGGAGAGTGTTGGAATAAGGTGGAGGGTTGTGGTGCTGAGCAAGCCACAGGCTTGTGGCTGTGAGGGTGCACTTGGGCTATAGGTAAATCCATAAATGTGTCACGTGGGTATAAGAAAGCTAATAAGCATCCCTGTTTATTATTATCCTATTAATAAAGTGAATTACATCAACTGGGTGAAGAGACATTTCTTCTCACAGGTGCAATGAATCCGTACCAATTTCTGGACATATTAGAAAGAAAAAGCATCTTAACCTGGGCTTCGTGGATTCTCTTCTTAAAAAGAAATACAAGAGTGAAGCACAGTGGAAGGAAGTCTGCGTGCAACTGGTTCTGGTACTACAGAAAGAAAATTAGGAGATGAGCTATATGAAAAATGAACCAATATAGTTGGTTTATTCACCTTGTTCACTAGAAATGGGGAAGTGATTTAAAATGTTGCCCTATACAAAATAGAAATAAAGGCAATTTGCTGAATGACTTGGCTTTTTTCATACATTTGCATGGATTCCCAAAGAACAGCTAGATTTATGCTGGATTCCCATTCATTGCCATGAAGTTGTTTTTAAGATTAGAGGACTTGACAATGACAGGAAAATCCTGTTGACACAAATGAATTCTTAAGATAAAACTTTGGCTCAAGCAGAGTCGATGAATCTGCACTTGCTAGGTTTGTCTGGCCCCAAAGTATCTTTTTATTGATGAAAATTTCCCATTGTTTTAAATAACATTAGTGTCTTAAGATATCATTGGGAGGTTGAGTCGGGAATGCAGGATTAGGCCCAATATCTTAATACGTGGCATTGACTTAGCTACTGGATGGCCAATTGGCCTCTGTTAGGGTTTTTGCTGTGAGTGGTGGGTGAGTTTTTTCCAAGTATTGGTAACTTTTGCAAATTAAGAGGTGATGCTCAGGAAAATGTGGGGAACATAGGTTTGTTGGAATTCTGGCATACTATGAATACAAACTGTGATATTCACTCTGCATGATAGTCCTAAAATACATAAGATTTGGGAACAAGATGGCAGAATCAGCTAGCTATAGTGACTGCCATAAAATGCAAAAATAGAGCCGATTAAAGCACATGCAGGATTTAAAGTGAGCAGAAATGCATTTGAAAACCACGGGGAAAGAACCTTAAACAAACCAAAGGTTTCCACTAGGATTATTGTGCAGGAAAAGAGCACCCTCACACTGAGGCAGTATGTCGACTGAAGCTGCCAATGATCATTTTATGCAGTAGGAAGTCACTGACCGTGGAAAAATATGGGGATTTTTATTAGTGAGATCAAATAGTCTCAGAAAACATTATTAGCAGAGCAGGTTGCAATTAAAACCTCAGGGCTCCAATAAAGAAAGAAAACTGGAATGTTTTCAGGAAAGGTTTGAATTTTCAGACCACCAGATTAGCAACCTGGAACATCATAAAGAAAGGAAACTGGAATGTTTTCAGGAAAGGTTTGAATTTTCAGACCACCAGATTAGCAACCTGGAACATCAGAGGCAGGCAGTAAACATCACCCAAAATGAGTTCAAATAGCAAAAATGCATTTTTAATTTGCAGTATGTTGCCTAGATACAGCTGGCACCTAATTTGTTGCAAATCCTTTTTGACAATTTGGACAGATTTTTCAGCAAGTAATTATTTGAGAACAAATTTTCCCATTATTAGACTTGCCTTGGGCCTGCAAGGGTTTATATTGTTCTGGGCTTCTCTATGCTTAAAATGCTTAGATTTTCATTCCAGCTGACATTTTTTTAGGAAGAGCAGACACGCGCTTTCAGAAGCCCTGTCTTCCTCGTTCCACAAGGAAGAAGGGCTCTTCGGAAAGAGGAGGTTTCTCTGAAATTTGGCCCAGTGTAGATGGGCCAAATTTCGGAAAAGCCTCTTCCGACAAAACTATTGGAAAAAGGTACACAAATTGCAGAGCGGCAGTCTAGACATAGCCTGAGAGAAAAGCCTTTCATCATTGGTACGTAGGTCAGTGGAAGAATTTTTCAGTCAATATAGTATTGTCACCATCAGGAGAACTGAGAGGATAAAACTCAAATGTGCTATTCAAACTCCCTTTGTTTGAAAGGGAACACTGAGTGTCACTCCTATAATAGAACACCTCATAGGATTACTGAACTAACGCTTCTTAGTTAAATAAACTAAATAAGCCAAAGGAAGAAAGCTATTTATATATGAAGCTAATTATTAGTACAATTACATAATTTGTTTTTAACAGAAAAAAATAACCTAAGTCTTTAGATTTTTGGGGTGGGGATAATGGGTTACATTTGGATTTTCAGAAAAGACATAAATGTATCTTAAAAATGCAAAGGATTTTTTGAAAACATAACCCACAGACATAACAGTGTTTGTCCCTGGAATGGTGCTAACCCTGTTTTATTTAAGTTGGAATAATGGGTATGCAGGTTAGAGACCTGGAGTCACTGACCAGTAGGTGATGTTATTTTAATTTCCATATAGACAGCTAATATAATATCCTCTTTTTCAAAGGAGAAAATAGGTCTGTTGACTTTATCACACAGGCCACTGTGATTGTTAGTCCTGTTAAAGCAGTCTTTTTAGACAAACATGGAATGGGCTTTCTGTACTAGCTTTAGCCATGGAGACAATAGTTTCTGCATTTTATGCCATTTCTTGTTTTGGTCACCCAATTATTTAAACTATTAAATTAATTATTTAAATTATGTATTGATTGCTTGGTGTAGAGAGGGAAACGGCTAGGGTTGCCAGATGGTTTAAGAGAAAATACCGAATACCACCCCTCCCCCCCCCAAAAAAAAACACCGGGAAAAAATTCTGTTGAGGGGGAGACCAAAGTTGTTAAGCAAAAAAAAAAAAAGCCCCATTCTCCCCCGTCAAACGCAGCAGGGAAAACAGCAGGGAAAAATTGTCCCCACTGGGCTTCCATCTGAGGGAAACAGGAAATACCGGACATTTGCAGTATTTTCTGGTTTTTTTACCAGACAGGGGACCTGAATAACGGACAGTCCAGGTGAAACCTGGACACCTGGCAACCCAATGGCTCTAATAATTTTGATGGTGGAGAGAGTCAATTTTTTTTTAGATATTCTCAAATGGAACTGAAATCATAATGCACTATTTGAGAAAGCTATTTCCAAATGTATCCCTGATTTCTCATAGGTGCCACAGAAAAAAATGATCTTCTAAAGCAGGGGTGGGGAACTTCTGGCCCATAGACCATATGTGGTTCATCAGGGTTAGCTGCTGGCAGGCCACCAGATGGTTTGTTTACCTAAGCATCCACAGGTGCAGATCCCTGCAGCTCCTAGTGGCTGTGATTCACCATTCCTGGCCAATGGGAGCTGTCAAAACTGGTGACTTGGCCTATGCTACTTCCTATAGTTCCCATTAGCTGAGAATGGCAAATTGCAGCTACTGGGAGCTGCGGAGCTCTGTTTCTGTGGACAGTCAGGTAAATAAAGCATCTGGTGGCTCGCCAGCAGCTAACCCTTACAATCCACATGTGGCGGCATGTCAGAGGTTTCCCATTCCTGCTCTAAAGAGATGTGGAGTAGGAGGAGGGTGTTGGCCTTTCATATCAGCTTGCAGAGGCATTCATGAGCTGTGGATCAGATAAACGCGTAGAAATGTTTGTGAAAAAGTCAGGCAGATGGATACTGAAGGCTGACATCAGGGATAGATTGGAACAATGGGAAGATGTCATAAAGAATTGTGAAGGTAAAAGGAAGCAGCTGAAATCCTATACCATACATTTTTTTGGTATGCAAAATATGAAACATCTTCCAACATATAAAGGGCTGGATTTGTAATAAAATACATAGAAAACATGTTTGCAGTATTTTTTTTTATTTCTGTTGGTGAGCCAAGCTTCTGAGCTACACAGAACTCCTCAGCCCTGTGTAGCTTTAAAGTTATCTCTTTCACCAGCAGAAGTTGATCCAGTACAAGATATTACCTTGCCAGTTGTATGTTTCATACAAAACAGACATGTTTAACTTCATTGATTGAGTGTAAAAAAAAAAAAAAGTCAAAAGTGAGCTCTGAAATTTCAGACCTAATTAAAAATGTTTCTGTATGTTCCTAGCCCACATTATTCATAGAGTAAATTTAGAACTAGCACATGGAGGCATTAGCAAAAATGATACACTTGCATGAACTGTATGTGGTTTCCATTAACTGGGCACAGAGGAATGTGCCTCTTTCTCAGCCTTTAGATTGCTATCAGTATGTATGACTCATATAATTGAAGAGGAAAGGGTAGAGGTTTCAGAACATAAATATGATTTTACAGGAGACAATATACCTGCAGAAAGAATTTTTTTCTTTTCAATAAACTTCTGAAAACCAAGATATTTAATAGCAGTCTGCCTTGTATTTTAAATGTGGGGTTGAATTAAACAGGAAAACATTTTGGGAGGGCAAATTAATTTGATACAGAAGAAAAATCATAGAGTTTAACATAGTTGCACAGAGTTTAAGGCTGGAAAGGGCTATTAGATCATCTATGTGATACACCTCCTGTGTATCACAAGCCATTAAACTTTACCCAGATCTTCCTATATAAAGCCCAAAGTCTTTAGTTAGATCTCATTTCAATACTCAGGAGACCAAACTATGGCAGAGAACGGGTGGGAGACCAAGCTGTCACCAGAGCCTGATGCCCAGGCAATGGCAGGGAATTGATTAAGTGAGATATGTTCCACTAGTGAATGGTATCCTGTGCTTCAGAGGGAGATGATAAAGCCCACAGATTCCTTCCTGACCTGAGCACATGAGCAAGACACATCAGCCAGCCATGTAGAAAGAGTCTCTGTTTCACTGAAGAACACTAGTCTTCCCATCTGATCTGGCCACTCTGATTCTTCAGAGGAATGTGGAAAACAAACAAAAACCCACCAGCCCAGAATACATCTGGCCAATTGTGCATGGCCTGAAGCAGGCAGTTAAATTATAGTCATTATTTTAATGAAGAACGGCAAGTGTTACGAGCATGTTGAAGGGAATGTCGCCCCAGAGTATACAGAGTGCCCTGCAGGATTTGTTGGGCTAAATTTACAGAGCATATGGGTGGGTGAAAATTACACATTCTTCCAGCCCCTTTACATGAGTGCAGACTCCCTGTGCCTGCCAACAGGGGGAGGCAAAGGGGGCAATTGCCTTGCGACTCGGGCACAAGGCTCCCAGCTGCTACTGCAGCAGGGACAGTGGTCAGAGCCCGTAGTCCTTTAAATCACCGCTGGAGCACGGTGCACTTCAGGCAGCACTGAGGACCGGGGGGGGATGACACCCTGCAGTCCTGGCGGTGCTGAGGGTTGCTTGCCTCCAGCCCAGCTCCTTCTGCATGAGAACCACCCCTTCCAGGAGTGCAAACTGCCCCTCCCCCACCTTTCCGAGGAACCCAGTGTGGCTGTTGACTCCCCTGAGACTCCCTTTAGGCCTCGTCTGGATGAATTGTTAGTGCATGGCATAATGCAGGGCTACTCAACTTTGGAAGACCTGGGGGCCACAATGATACTCACAGCACATGCCAAGGGCCTCAGCTTAAGTATGGTTGCATATATTTGCGAATATATATGCAAATAGCTTCTTACACAGTGACAGCATAAATACAAAAATTAAGGCAAGACTACCCAACACACAGGCCCCATTTAAGTCAGTTCTGCTGATATTAATAAAATGTAGTATTGACCCAATTTCCACCCATATGACAGCACTTTTATTGAGCAATAACAGTCCAGGAATATAACTACTAAAACACATATTAACAGAAGACCATTATATTGACTACTTGTTTGTTTTGGCTCTCACCCGCGGGCAGCATGTTGAGCCCCACGCAAACCTAAACTGCACCACAAGCCACAAACAAACAGTCTACGGGCCACGTGTTGAGTAGCCCTGGATAATGGGATGTAAATCACCAGGGCATCAACGCCCACATGAACTAAAAGCTCCATGGTGCACGTTGATCTATCCTTTGCATTAACTGTTCATCTAGACAAGCCCTTGTTTAGCAGAGCTGACTTGACAAGCAGCAGGGTAGAAGTGAGTATGCTGTACCCTCTGAAAGGGTGCAGCAGTTCCACACTTACTCTGAAAGCACAGACACTCCCAGAGTTCTCCAAGGGGCGATGCAGCATCTCCAGTGACCGTCAGTAGAGCTTGAGCACAATCTAGCCCTATGACCTATCCGGTGTTTATATAGTAAGTTAAGGTTCAGTTGTAAACTTTTGAAAGAAAAACCATCGTGTTTTGTTCAATGTTACAAATGTTTTAGAGCTCAGTCCCCAAAGTGTTCATAACTCTGAGGTTCTACTATATTTGTATTGGAAAGTTCATGTATGTAATTGTCCAGGTTGTTTGTAATGTTTATAAATGGTGGATGCTTTTTTTCCTCCCTAGGTGCTTTATTCCAAATGTCTATGCTGCCCTCTTCACTGCTGCTCTCGTTCCATTAATGTGCCTAGTGGTGGTATTTGTGGTATTCATCCATGCCTACCAGGTGACTCCCCAGTGGAAAGCATATGATGACATTTTCAGAGGAAGAACCAATGCTGCAGGTAGGAGACTTGGGAAGGATGTGAAGGCAAACAGAAACACTGAAAGCAATTCTGATTTAAAGTGGAATTCAATCCAGTGCAGAATATCTGCACAAAAATCCTGATTCAGTTAAATCCTTGTGCGCATGTGTACATTTAGGACTTTATAGTCCCTAAAAGTCCATGCTTAAAGTTATGCACGCTGCTGAATTGGAGACAAAGTCCTTTGCACTGCATATTGCATATTGATTGGTCTTTTCTATTAAAATGATTGTTATTACAATAGTGTTCACTAAAGGAAATTCTGATGTTCTCATCAGCAATTTAGGCCAACACTTTAATAACAGGATATTGTGTGGAACTGTTTTCTTTTCATAGTGTCTTTGGCTAAAATCTAGCTATAGTTTAAAGAGGTGCAATTCCATAGACCAAGCCTGAATTTGACTATTAGGTTTTATAAACTCTCAAATGGTTCTTGAATCAAGTTTTATAAGTAAAGAGATTTTCATTTACCTACTGAATAAGTTGAAAAAAGAGAGGAAGTGAGTCATTTCCAAATTAATTTCACAAGTCCAGGATATGACACTGTACAAATATATACAAAGTACCTTTGTTACGTTCCAGTACTAAAAGCTACTGTGATATAGTTATACAATCTTAGCTAACTAAACAACTATTTATTAAACAGGCAATTATTATATGTATTACAGTATATATATCCCTTTTGAACATATGTCATCTAGTTTTAGAAACGTATCTTTTGTAGTACAAAAAAAAAAAAAAAGAAGCAGAACAAAGTTGGATTTGTCTATCACTGGTAAAATACCAGCTTAGCTAACAGAAAAATATATCTGTATATGATCCAAATGACAAACCATAACATGTTTCATATATACTTAGCATTACATGGCTTGTTTGTACTTTGTTTCTCTGAAGATAGAAAAGGCAGTGGTTCTTGTTTCTCCCTGAAAGGGCAAAATTCTCCCTTGGGATGTGCATGGCAGTATTGTACTGGTCTGTTCTTCCGATAGGTATATTATCAATGCCAAAAAGGGCTCCCACAAGTTCTGGGCAGTGAGGACAGAATAGCAATATTGGATATTATCTCATGGATCTCTGAAGAATATTTCTCCCTAAGCCACCTTTATAATTACATGTTTTCACATGAATGAATTCCTTAGGCAGTTAGAAATAGGAATAGATCTTTAGGCTGTTTTTCAACTGTGATAGCGAATAAACAGGTTGTTTTCAAATATAGACATTCAAGTTTTTATGTTTCCATTTGTTTTTCTTATGTCTATTTTTACTGTAGACAATAGTCTTTGCACAAATTTGAGTTCCCCTGCACCCTTCTGCTAGTGCAGAGGTCCCCAGAATAAGGCAGGACAAGGTTTCACACTCTTATTTCACCGATTTTGGAGGCATTGCTTTTTCAAAGGCACAAAGCAACATATAGAGATCATTGCTCTCTTCCCACCTTTTTCTAGAGGGCAATGGAGGACAGGAATTGATTGTCCTCCTCTTCTTGCCAAATGAAGACATGATGAACACTAAACTTTAACACTACATGACAGCATTTGCATTGCCACATGTTGCATCATGTTGCATTGGAGGTAGCAGTCAGGGAGACAGTGACACAGGCATGTGAAATTTTTATAGTTTTCGGAAAGGACTGTTTGCGCTAGTCACAAAAAGAGAAATGCTATGAAGGGAAAAGCTAGTATAAGAGGATTTATTTATTATGTAAGCAACTCTGATCTTTTTGTAGAGAGAAACTTGGTTTTCCTAGAAAGGAAAATTAAAGTTTGGACTGATTCTGATTATTTTGAAACCATTTTGCTAAGCCCTACTGCAAATAAGTTCTGTAATCTCAGTAATCAGCTCCAAAAGAAACCAAATGGAAATTGTACAGTGCTAAGCACCTCTCAGGAGAACTAATGTTGAGGTATAGTGTGATCCTGCTGACACTGAAATCAAGGAAAAGGACTGGGTCCATAATTATGTAGCGCTGGGAAGAAGGATCAAGGAATTTGAAGCGCAAGTGGTGTTCTCGTCCATCCTCCCTGTTGAAGGAAAAGGTCCAGGTAGGGATCGTCAAATTGTGGAAGTAAACGCGTGGTTGCACAGGTGGTGTCGGAAAGAGGGCTTTGGTTTCCTCGACCATCGGACCCTGTTTTGGGCACAAGGATTGCTAGGAAGAGATGGGATCCACCTAACCAAGAGAGGAAAGAGCATCTTTACGGGCAGCCTTGCAAACCTAGTGAGGGGGGCTTTAAACTAGATTCATTGGGGGATGGTGACCTAAGCTTTGAGGTAAGTGGGGAAGTGAGATACCGGGAAGAAACTCAAGGAAGAAGGAGCAACAAAGGAGGACTCCTGATTCGAATGGAGAAGGAGGGGCAATCAACTAGTTATCTAAGGTGTTTGTACAAGAAAGCAAGAAGTCTGGGAAACAAAAAGGAAGAATTAGAAGCCCTGGCCCAGTCAAAGAACTATGATGTGATTGGAATAACAGAGAGTTGGTGGGATGACTCACATGACTAGAGCACTGTCATGGAAGGGTATAAACTGTTCAGGAAGAACAGATGGGAGAAAAGGAGGAGGAGTTGCATTGTATGTAAGAGAGCAGTGAGATTGCTCAGAGCTCCAGTATATGGAGGGAGAAAAGCCTGTTGAGAGTCTGTGGATTAAGTTTAGAGGCGGGAGCAACAGGCGTGATGCTGTGGTTGGTGTCTGCTATAAACCGCCAGATCAAGTGGATGAGGCTTTCTTCAGACAACTAAGAGAAGCTTCCAGATCACAGGCCCTGGTTCTCATGGGGGACTTTAATCACCCTGTCATCTGTTGGGAGACCAATACAGCAGTACACAGACAATCCAGGAGAATGTTGGTTTTGGAGACTGTTGCGAATAACTTCCTGGTACAAGTGCTGAAGGAACCAACCAGGGGGCGTACGCAGCTTGACCTGCTGCTCACAAACAGGGAGGAACTAGTAGGGGAAAGTAGATGTGGGTGACAACCTGGGAAGCAGTGATCATGAGATGGTACATTTCAGGATCCTGACCAAAGGAAGAAAGGAGAGCAGCAAAATACACACCCTGGACATCAGAATGCAGGGGAGTAATCAGGAAGGCGAAAGCACAATTGGAATTGCAGCTGGCAAGGGATGTGAAGGTAACAAGAAAGGTTTCTACAGGCACGTTAGCAATAAGAGAGTGATAGGAGAGGGTGTGGGACCCTTAGTGGATGAGGGAGGTAACCTAGAGACAGATGATGTGAGAAAAGCTGAACTACTCAATACTTTTTTTGCCTCTGTCTTCACAGACAAGGTCAGCTCCCAGACTACTGCACTAAGCAATGCAGTATGAGAAGTAGGTGGGCAGCCCTTGGTGGAGAAAGAACATGTTAAGAACTATTTAGAACAGCTAGACATACACAAATCCATGGGTCTGGATTTAATGCATCTGAGGGTATTGAGGGAGTTGGGAAATGTCATTGCAGAGCCTTTGGCCATTATCTTTGAAAACTCGTGGAGATCAGGAGAGATCCCAGATGATTAAAAAAACGCAAATGCAGTGCCCATCTTTTAAAAAGGGAAAAAGGATAATCCAGGGAACTACAAACCTGTCAGCCTTACCTCAGTCCCCAGAAAAATCATGGAGGGGATCCTTAAGGAATCCATTCTGAAGCACTTGGAAGAGGGGAATGTGATCAGGAATAGTCAACATGCCTGACCAATCTGATTAGCTTCTATATGATGAGGTAACTGGCTCTGTGGACATGGGGAAGTCAGTGGATATACCTTGACTTTAGTAGAGCTTTTGATATGGCCTCCCACAATATTCTTTCCAGAAAGTTAAGGGAATATGGATTGGATAAATGAACTATAAGATGGATAGAAAGCTGGCTAGATTGTTGGGCCCAATGGATAGGGATCAATGGCTTGATGGCTGGTTGATGGTCAGTATCAAACAGAGTGTCCCAAGGATCTGTTCTAGGGCCGGTTTTATTCAATATCTTCATTAATGACCTGGATGAGGGTATGGATCGCACCCTCAGCAAGTTTGTGGATGACACTAATCTAGGGGAAGAAGTAGATACGCTGGAGGGCAGGGATAGGGTCTAGAGAGACCTAAACAGATTAGAGGATTGGGCCAAAAGAAATAACCTCTGATGAGGTTCAACAAGGACAAGTGCAGAGTCCTGCACTTGGGACGGAAGAATCCCAAGCATTGTTACTGGCTAGGAACCGACTGGCTAGGTAGCAGTTCAGCTGAAAAGGACTTGGGGATTACAGTGGATGAGAAGCTGGATATGAGTCAACAGTGTGCCCTTGTAGCCAAGAAGGTGAATGGAATATTGGGGTGTATTAGGAGGAGTATTGCCAGCAGATCTAGAGAAGTGATTATTCCCCTTTATTCGGCACTAGTGAGGCCACATCTGGAATATTGAGTCCAATTCTGGGCCCCCCTCTACAGAAAGGATGTGGATGCACTGGAGAGGGTCCAGCAGACAGGACCAAAATGATTAGGGAGCTGGAGCACTTGACCTATGAGGAGAGGCTGAAAGATTTGGGCTTATTTAGTCTGCAGAAGAGAAGAGTGAGGAGGGTTTTGATAGCAGCCGTCAGCTTCCTGAAGGGAGGCTCCAAAGAGACTGGAAATAAGCTGTTCTCAGTAGTGATGGATAGCAGAACAAGGAGCAGTGGTTTCAAGTCACAGTGAGGGAGGTCTAGGTTGGATGTTAGGAAAAACTATTTTACTAGGAGGGTTGTGAGGTACTGGAATGGGTTACCTAGGGAGGTGGTGGAATCTCCATCCCTAGAGGTTTTTAAGTCCCAGCTTGACAAAGCCCTGGCTGGGTTGATTTAGTTGGGATTGGTCCTGCCTTTGGCAGGGGGCTGGACTCGATGATCTCCTGAGGTCTCTTCCAGTCCAATGATTCTATGATAATTAGGATGGGAAACTGAAACTGGACACAATTGTTGATTATTTAGGCTACGTCTGCACTACAAGCGAGGGCTGTGAATTTCCTGCTCATATATATAAGCTTGTGCTAGCTGTCATCAAGCTAGTTTGGGTCTAAATAGCAGCACAGCTGCAGTAGCACAGGTAGCAGCAGCAGAGGCATTGAGTAGCTGTGCTGAGATTGTACCTGCTGGTTTCAGGAGGGCTTATATTTGGCATGATTTAGCCTTGCCTCTGCTGCCACTATTCATGCTATTGAGGCTACACTGTTGTTTATATTCATGGCAGCTCACTGAGAGCCAGCACAAGTTTGTGCCCGTTAGCAAGGGAATCACACCTCTAGCTCATAGCCTTCAAGACCTGCTATACACAAATAGAGAGGAACCATATAAATCAATGTGACTAAAAAATTGGCAGCTTAAAAGGGGGGAAAAGTAGCCCAGTATTCATCTGCTTTAGTGTGCAGTTTGGTTAGTGCGTCTTTCTAAATTTTCAAATAATTCACCAAAATAGTTGAGTATAAACGAACCCTAGATAAGTTTTAATGCCCAGTTTCCAACCAAAAAAACCAAAATGCCCAGTTTTTTGTTCTAACAAAAGCTTTTTTCCTGGATGGACCATGCTTATTGAACAGCATGTGATGACATAGCTTTGATGCCTTAGGCATAAATATGCAATAGTATTTATCTGACTCAGATTCCCCCTTTGAGAATGATGCCAGAACTAGTCTAAAGATTAAGACGCTTCTGTCCAGTAGCAAACAATAGAATAGAGCCTAATAAATTATGGCTGAGATATTTGTCTGCATTATTGAGAAATTTTTGTGATCTCCTTTTATTCTGAACTAGCAGTGTATGTCTATGTCCAGTATCTTGGCATAAGGCAGAGCAGCCTGAAAGCTGCTCTAAATTCTGGCAGTTGCCAACAGTCCCAAGAAGACAGTATGGTAGCCAGGAATCAGTAGGTTGCATAGATATCCCAGCCACAGTCAGGATGCAGGTGAGAGTGGGGCGTTTGATTTTTGGTTGATAACTTGTGTCCAAGGTTTGTACATAGCATCTATCATCATAGTATCTGGTACTGGAAGTTGTTATTATTCATTTGCTGTGTCCAAAGGCTCCTTTCAGAATACAAAGGAAAATGTGTCCTTTGCCTCAGAGATCTTACAGATTTGATTTAAGTGACTATAGTTACAAACTCCAATAAGAGTTGAGTGGGTGATAGTAAGATACAATATAATAAATTTATCATGTACACTCTCATTGTTCAGAGATGTGGTGGTTTTGACTATGACTCATATCTGTCTCAGTTCTCACCAGATTAGTTCCTTTTCTGCAGGTGATGCTGCAGAAGCTAATTATTTTGTACAGCTCTTTGTAGACCTAGTTTGTGCAAATGGAAGTATTCTTACTAGCTCTTCGGGCATTTTTGAATAATTTTATAACACATAAATATAAATGATGGCATAATTGTTTGTTTGGTTTTTGTGGATGGATTACTAATATCACTCTGCAAACTGACATTGTTTCCTGGTTTTATACATTGTCCCCTCCCCTGTAGTAGTCTTTAGAACTGCAGCTATGCAAAATATTCATAGCCAAAACCCCAAATGCATTTTCAGGTTTCATTATTAAAGTATGTCTCTTCAAGGTTTATTAAAAGGTTTGCTGATGCTTAATTTCTCATGGATATTGAGTTTCAACTAGACCTGTAAATAGATGAGTTGCCACTGCTTTCATTCGGTCTTGTGAGGCTTAACTGGGCTGACACTCACAAGCTTTCCTCCAAAAAGGAACAGGGTTATTTCTCCTTTAACTGGAGTTGCTAGCATTTTCATGGGATCACCAACTTCACTCCTCATGGATCTTCAGTTGAGGCCTTCTAAAGATTCTCTTCCAAGATTTGCTGTATAGCATACCTCTCAGCCCCTTGTTGAAGCCTTTTCCATTCTCCTCTTTCATCATGTAGAAGCAAAACAGACTAACTGTCCTGTTTGGTATCTGGAGTTTAATTGTTTCTCTCAGCAAAAGAATTTGGTCCAATAAAAGATATTACCTCTCTCTCACCTTGTCTGACAGCACAATTTTTAGAGATTTTTACTTATCTCCCCTCTCCCCCCCCCCCAAAAAAAAAATCTATAGCTTGGCAGAAGGAGGATATATATGTTCTAGGCTCTCTTGAAATCTTAAGGCAGGGAAGAAAGAGCTGTCCATCTCAGGGATAAATCAGAGAATCAGTGGGAAAGCAGGACACTCAGTCTTTGTTTCTCTTTTTCTATACTCCAACAGGAGAAGACACAGCAGACTTTAATAAGAGGGAACTCAGCAAGGTTCATTTGTGAATGTTAACCTTTTTTAGGGTCATATTAGTTTCACTAAAGGTTTCCCTTTGAGCTTTAGATTGTATATATACTGGAAGTTCAGTGGAAAAATGAGAGGTCATCAAACTATTCTTGCTGAACCTACCAATGATGTTTAACATGAAGCTTCACAAGTTTAGGAAATTCTAGTAAGCTACTTATTTAGGAGTGCTGTTATTCTCCAACTGTTGCCTCCTAGAATGATTAACATGGCAATAGATATGAACGATTAATACAGTTTGCATCTTGTTTGTTCATAAATTGTGCATGTACAAGTGACAACAGTGTCAGGTTTATTAACTTGTAATGAAAATTTCTACAAGTAATTCCTGGGCTGCAGTGTGAGCAGTTAATGAATAATTTGTAGAATATCGTTCACTCTCTGAAATCTGAGGGGTTTTGACTGGATGTATAGTTGATGATTTATTTTTCTTTTTAATCGTCTAAACACAACGCTTAGAATCACATCTCCAGTTTGAGTATTCATGATTACAAATGTAAAACTCTTTCCACAAATATTTCCTAATGCCTTTATTTCCATGTTTTTTCTGTGACAGTTCATGCCAACTAACTTATTTTCAAGAATGTTTGTGGAAAGTAAATACAAAGGTGGTAGGAGTACAGTTGAAGCTCATTCATTTGAATTTGTTATCAGAAGTTGTTTTTCAGTATTCACCCAGCTCTACATAATCACTTTTAATATTCAGCTTTCTATGGCTTGCTGAACAAGAGTCTTTGCATTTGTTACTGAACTTATGTCTCCAATTAGCCAGTGAAATTCAATATATTAATACTATTGTTCCTTCAGATCATCTAAGAATAGAATATCTGAAAATTTAATACTGATTCTGCATGGACTTCAAGTCTAGCCAAGAACAATTAAGAGAAATTAGAATCTTGCTGCCTGTTCAACAACCTAAGAGAGAAAGCACAACAAACAATATTTTTTAATCATTCTTTTTATTGACTATTCAGTTCTTACAAAAATGGTAAACACTGCAGGCAGAGGAATAATAAGCACACAATAGGGCAACATAATAGCAAAAATACAAACATTTAGGAGTGCTTGTGAGTGTGCTCATAGTATTCTTATTTGTTTTTCATAACAGCATATACCTTATGCTCCACAAGCAAAATAAAAAAGAATATTTTGCATTAAAATTTCTGGTTTATTGATTCATATTTTAATTAACATTTTTCCTAGTGTTCTGGCTCAATATTGAGGTAGGTGCCCTAGAGGGTCTTGATCGTTTCAGCAATTGTTTGCAGTGAGGCAGATTTAAATAATAATTTCAGGAAACAGTGATCAGAAAAAAGCTATTTTTTCTGTACAAACAGCAAAGGAACTTCTAAATAGGAAGGAAGGAAGGAAGGAAGGAAATTAACATTCTCACAACCAGCAGTTTCAAAATCAAGGGTATACCAAATTTTATATTGTATTTTATATATTGTCCTTTCTTAATTGGAGCTGAATTTTTCAGAAAGGCTTTCTTTTGACATCTTGAGACAAATTAGTGTATGTTTATGTAAGTCTTCTATTTTGTAAATAGGAAAAACTTAAACAACCAATAGTCTAGTAGCACCGTAAAGACTAACAAAACATGTAGATGTTGTAAAACTGTACAGTGCCTTTGCCTCCACTATAACCTTCATCTTGAGATGACACACCTGGAAAGTGTCAGGAGAAATCCTTGCATGTGAGAAGACTAATCATGGACAGCAATCAGGAACTGTCAGCCTGAATGATCTTGCATGCAAATGGAAGCACCGAAGAACAGTGAGCTTGCTGCAGCCCAGGGAACCAGTTTTCTCAATGTACACTCCAGGTGGAACAAAGCAACAAATCATCTGGCAATAAACTTGAAGCAGTGAGGTCACCTAACCAAATTTATAAAAGGGAGACTCTCTCTCATGGGAGGCAGACAAAACCAGAAAGAGGTGTGCAGAATAATCTGGACTCCTTGGAAGTCTCTAAAGCCAGGTCTACACTAAGGGGAAAGTTGATTTAAGATACACAATTGTTTTGGCACCATCCTCACAGCAGGAGCACATGCTCCCGTTGACTTCCCTTACTCCTTGAGAGGAGCAGGACTATCGGCGCCAATGGGAGTGCCTTCTCATTTCAAATTAGGATGTCTTCACTGCTAATTCAAACCACAGGAGATCCACTGTGGCAACTTCAGTCTTCTATGTAGTGTAGACAGGTCCTAAGAAGGGATGGAGAAAATGAGTGTTTATCTTTCTATACATCTCTCATTCCTTGTCTTTGAATAAACGGTGATTCATTCAGAAGTGCCTTGCAAAATTCTGTGTTACTTGATCTGACTGTCACAAAGTCCACAAAGGGTGAAACTTTAATCCAGAATACCCATGAGGATTGAGTCATAGAGAGGACATATAAAAGTTACAGGGGAGACTGAAGAGGTCCATATTTTCCTTGTGGACCTAGAGCAGCTGAGGAGCAGGAGTACCAGAAATGGGTATCAGAATTGGAGTCTGTACCCAAGGAATATGCCTGAAAGGCTGGATATAGAGCCAGTGTGTCTGGATGCTGCTCAAACCCAGTATGCTTAAGAGCACATGGGATCCAAGGCTTGGGTCCAGTAAAGAAATCTGGTGACTGTCTGCAAACAGGAGTTCAGCTAAAGCTATAACAACTGTTATCATCAGAGATGGTCTAAGTGGTGCTTGGTCCTGCCCTGTGTGCAGGGGACTGGACTTGTTGACTTCTCAAGGTCCCTTCCAGTTCTATGATTCTACAGTATAATCTCTTAAAATTCACCAGGTTAATAAAGCAATTGTTTCTCATTTATGTCCTTTGCCACTCTTCCATAATATTATGGTAATTTGCTTTTTATAGGTTTTCCTGCTCTGCTGCTTTCCCCGAAGTTGAACTTATTCAAAACTGCTGCCTGATTGTTCATGATAACGCAAATGGCTGGTAACACTCCTAAAGCAGTGTTTCTCAAAGTGCTCCACGAAACCACTTTTAGAAACCTGTTAAATGACCATGCCAATTTGTTTGTTTATTGGCACTGCGGCCACAGAGCCTCGCAGCTCCTATTGGCTCCATTTTGCCATTTGCAGCCAAGCAGAACTGCAGGAAGTGGCAGTCCAGCGCACGCCGCTTCCCGTGGCTCCCTTTGACTAAAAACAGCGAAATAGAGCCAATAAGAGCTGTGAAGTTCCATTACCACGGCACTGATAAACAAACAAATCAGCGTGGCCATTTAACAGGTTTCTCAAAGTGATTTCGCGGACCACTTTGAGAAACACTGTCCTAAACAGAGGTTTCTCTATTGGCATTCAGTGAAGCAGTGGAATGTTTTTCTAACCATCTGCTCACATAAATTACTTCTTAAGATGATACTCTAACACATTTTTTTCAATCTTCTGTTCCCATAACTTGAATCATAGCCAAAGCCCAGTTTGTGGCTATGTCAATTATTGCTGTTATGAATTCATTGTTAGAGAAGAGTTCTTGGATCTCTAAACTCTTAGTCTGGGAACATGCTTTTCCTTAATGTTCATTGCTTACCTTTATTTTTGTTAGTTTTAAAAACTATAAAGTGTGAGGAGATGTTGATGTAAATGGCATTTTAGAAGAAGGGACTGGTTAATGTTTACTCCACACAGTATCTTATGTGTTACAGATTAAAATTGTGCAAACAAGTACCCTCCCTTACAAAGTTGATTATGACTGGCAATCAAACATCATATTGTAGTAAATATAAAGTCTACAGTGCTACAAGAGATCAAATATATAGACAAAATTGCATGATATTAAAGTGATTTGGGAATTATAGATTCATTTCAACTTGTCAGCACATGACACAGGTCACCAAGCCTTGTGACAAGAACCAAAATGGGAAATACTGGTTTGCTCCCTCTACTTTGGTCACCCCTTGTTTGCTCCCTTTGTTTTCTCTTCAGTTTTCTTGTGTTGTTTACGCTTCTCCTCCTCCTCCTATTTGCTTTCATCTTTACTTTCTCCCTGTTTTTGCCCTTTCATTTATAGTTGCTTTGGAATGTACAGAGGCAGCAGCTCCTAGCTTTGCCAGGAAGAAAGTGGTGATGGTGGCAGTAGGGGCCCACATCTCCTCCCTGTTCCTGTCACTGTCAAAGTGGGTGTGGCCTGTGCATGTGGAAGTCACAACACCCCATGCAGGGCATCTGCAAGATGCAGGAACTCTGCCTCCTTTCTCCAATCCACCTTCCCAGATGATAGGCACACTTCTCTCTGTTGGCCAGAGCATCACAGATACTGTACCCCACTTTACAGAATAAGAAGAGGCACTATATCATTTCAAGTTACAGTATATAATGCACACCAAAGCTGTGCTACAGCATGTCCCACCCACACTAATCTGCTGCTGACTTTACTGTTCCACCACAGCTTTCTGTTCTGTACTACTTGAGGTTTATTGCAGGAATATGTAGGTGGGTAGTTGCACTTTATTTGATCCTCGTTTGGTTTTAGACTTAAACCACTGTAAGAGAAAACATATGTGTCTAAAAGCACAAGTTTTTCCATAAAAAAACCACAGACATTTAGAGTCTCCAACTCTAAGTCTTATTGAATTCAGACCTATGTATTGATGCTCTTTTCTTACCCTATACCTATTTTTGCAAACTATTTAAAGCCAGCTATTTTACAGTTGCTTAACAGGTTTATTTGTCCTAGTTTTTGAGGCATTGTTTATTAGTTCTAGTTTTTGAGGCATTGTTTATTAGTTGTCAGAACTAAATGTCAGTGAGGTGAGCTCCAACAGGTATTGAACTGTAAATGCTGGTTGAGCTTCAGCATCATATTAATGGGCTATGATCTCCTCATGCACATCTCCTCATTGATAATGCTCCTGCATAAGTAAGCTGAGGCTGTATTATAACAAAATTGGGTACACAGCAAGCAATAGACACCTGTTGTATCATCTTAAATCCACACACACAGATCTCAGAGCTTGTAGTTATATTTATTATAGAGTTATATAGCTCACCATCTCAGATGGAGTCTATGGGATCTTCTTAGATTTACCAGAATTGATTCTGATTTTACTTAACCTGGTTTACATTGGTTTAACTCTGTTGCATCTAGTGGTGTTCTTGATATGGGTTGCTGGGGAAGTGACATTAGACCCAATCTCCCTATACTTCAGAAATATTTTATATTGAAATAGTTTATCTATCCATTTTCTTCATCTTTTACTCTTAAGATATGTTGTCTTTATAGATTTCAGGTTTTTTTCTTATTAAAATTACTTAAAGCTGGTATTGCACATACAAAAAATCTGACTTGCACATGCAGAAATGCTGCTTTTTGCATGCGGTGCAAATTACTTTGCTTCATCAAACTTGGTTTTCCAGTGGTAAAATTACAATGTGAATGAAAATAAAAAGCTACTATACAAGTTAAGTTGTTTGAACCTATTGGGAATATTTTTGGACTACTACCTTGTTAGGCATAACTATGGGTCCTAGAGTATTACTGGTCTTTGTCTTCAGTACATTGGATTAATTCCATTTTGCATAGTACCGTGGGCTAAGTTCATTAAAGGAATACAAAGGTACTGTAAATAATTGCAAGATTGAGACCAAAAAAATGACATTTGTGTTCATTAACATTTGAACATAGATAAATAAATGAATAGCTGTACTGGTAACTGGTGGATTTCCATATTTATAGAAATGTGTTAAGTCGATAATAGCGCAACTCCTTATTTTATGTTTAAAAATAAAAATCTGGTATTCTCACAAAATAATTAGTTCATGCACCCTCAGATATTAGCAAATAGAACGGCCAAATATTTATATTTTTCCAAAATAATAATAAAATCTGGAAGTAATTATTCCCTGACTTGTTGGAAGATAGCCATGATATTGGCTGTCTGACTATGTTCATATGATTTTTCTCTTGCAACACAATAGGAAATGCAGGCAAGGAAGGCTGTTCATGTTCTTATGTATTCCCATTTACCTTTGTTTAGTCTTTCTCTTTTGTCTGTCATATTTGCTGACATGGCATTAATTACATGCAGAAGGGGCAATGTTTTGCAGAACACTTCTGCAATGTGAAATTTACAAAACTGGGCAAATATGAACTTTGAAATCTGTCATGAGAACTGTCAACAGTAGAAGCCAATCCAGTGTCACTAGACTGTAAGAAAAGAATTGTATTTATTTATGCTGTATTCTGCTTCTCATTTTGTGAACTCTGTACTGTATTGCCATACCATTTCCTCAACATAACTTAGATTCTGTGGACTACAAATACAATAAAACATATGAAAAGCATCTGGGTATAAGGTAATCTAGGAAAACAAACACGTATAAAATACATTGATACTAGAAGATTTATCCAACGTTGTCCAGGTCCTTCAGGGCAGGGGAGTGGCAGTGGAGGTGTGTATCCAGGAGTTAGGGCAGGGCCTTGGAGATGTGGGGGGCCAGGGCAGGAGGCTAGGGGCATAGGGGGATACGAGAGTGAGGGTTATGGGATGAGGAGGAGCTCACTTTATGGGATCCCATCCGGCAGGGCCTTCTCTCTTTCCCAGCCAGCGGGGCCTTTTCTCCCCTCCCCACCACACCCCTCGCAGCAGTCAGGGGCCTTCTCTCTCTCCTCAGCCCTCCTGGCTGCCGGAGCCATCTTTCTCTCCCCATCCCTCTCAGCTGCCAGCGGCCTTCTGTCTGACCCGGATCCGGCACTGCATCCAAGGGCGGGGAAGGTGAAGGGTTTGGGACTACTTAATCTGGTGGCGGGTAAAATGGTAGCATCCAACCCCTGCCAGCCACCCTCTTGGTGGTACAGCTGCACCCAGTGGTCTCCTTGCTGTATAGTTCTCTCCTGCCTCCCTGCCCCTCAGTGGCTACTCTCAGTTTCACATCCCTCCTCTCTGTGCCCCCCTTTCCATCTTATGGAAAACAGTCCCATTCCTGGCACTTCCTGTTTTCTTGGCACAACTTAAAGCAAGGCCAGGATTTGGTTAAGATAAGAAGAAGCTGCATATCAAATTAGGTGGTCCTAGCTGTTTCCGTTAGGAAGTTTTTTTCATCAGACTCATAGACAGACAGACAGACTGACTTTCTAAAATATATTATATCTGGATGTATGAATGGATGGATATGGATATTAGGCAATCAAGAAATATGTTTATAGTTTTTGAAAACAGATCTCTTTATATCTTCTGCATTTGATGCTTACAAGCCAGATTCTGCAAACACTTTTGCATGTGGGTAAAGTCAACATGTAAATACTGTCTTTGAAGATACCAGAAATAGTTAAATAAATAAAGTTAATTACATGCTTATTAAGTCTTTACATTACCAGGACCATACTCTTACTTATTTTGCAGTGTAAGTAACAAAAAATCTGTGACAAAGCTATGTTCCCAGTTCAAGGTGTCAGTGTCATAAATGATTTTAGTGTTGTTTATATTTAGGATTTTTTTCCCATTTTAGGAAGTAAATCTTCCTTATTTTTCCTCCAAACTTCCAGGGTTTATCAAGAACTTCTCCACTTAGTTTACGTATTTACCAAGGCCACATGTACACTTTCCCACTCAGAAAGCAAAAGTCCTTATCTATCTTATTTAATTGGAGTGTCTCCCCCTGACCCTCACCGCTGCCCCCTCACCTCTTGTGCATCTTCACAAACAGCTTTACATCTGTTTGGTAAATCAACCAGTAGGTGGTGCTTTAGGTGAGGGACAGCATGTATCCATACCTGTACTTCTACTTCCCCCTCTCCTCAAGACAAAGAGTGGCAACCTCACAAATGCAGCTTGAGCATGAATTCTCGTTTTAGTCTTTTTAGGCAAGATATTCAGGGGCACAAAGAGTAGTGAGAGAAATCTGAAAACTAAAACTTCTTTATACTCTGGGAATGTTGAAAGGTTTTTTTACTAGGTATAATTACTCAAGAACTATGTTTATGGTTTCCAGAGATCCCACTGGTCTTATACCTGTTTGCCCTGATTTCCATTACATGGCTTTGGGGAGGACTACACATGGCTTACAGGCACCTCTGGATGTTAGTCTTCTTTGTTATCTTCAACAGCCTGCAGGTAAGAGCTTTTCCTTTCTACAATTCCGGAGAATGTGAAACCCTTCATTGTGCATAATATCTGACATTTCAAGTTTTAGAAGTTGTGTAGAAATGAGAAGCAAATAGAAGGCTCAGCAAGTTAGCACTGGGCAATCATTTCTAGGAATTGGGTTATTTTTAGAATTAATATATTGGATGCATATTCAAGTAACTGCATATTTATTCCAAAACAACAGCAACAATAATAATTGCACAGAAATTCATTGCATAATCAATATACTGGTAAGAAAACAACACCTTTTCTGGACACAGTATAATCCTGTGGCAATAAGTCTAACGAAGCAATGGACATATCTGCAAGCAACTGCAAAAATAAAATAAGAAGAATTTCATTTAAGTATCAGATAGAAAAAGTTTAAAATTATATTAAACAAAACATTAATATATTTAAATTGAAACCTGACCCATGCTATGTGTATACAGATAAAACAAGATCTTTTCAGTTGAAAGATCAGTATAAACTAGAAGTCGTGTTTGAGTTACAAAACCCACAAAATATATATGATATACTAGTACTCTCATCTTGATACATAGCGCTACATTTAACTTCTGTTAATGCTGCCAGTGGCCCTGATCCTACAAACACTTATGCATACGTGTACCTTCTGACCTGTCAGTACTAATTCCATTATTACTCATTTGAGCAAATGTTGCAGAATTGAAACTCATGTATCAAGATTGTGAAAATGTCTGTAATTCCTACAAAAACAAAAGGAAAAACTATGTAGCACTTTAAAGACTAACAAGATGGTTTAATAGGTGATGAGCTTTCGTGGGCCAGACCCACTTCCTCAGATCATATTCTGGAAGAGAATTGGCATGACCATATTATATACCAAAGGAATACAATGAATCATAGAATCATAGAATACTAGGATTGGAAGGGACCTCGAGAGGTCATCGAGTCCAGTCCCCTGCCCTCATGGCAGGACCAAATACTGTCTAGACCATCTCTGATAGACATTTATCTAACCTACTCTTAAATATCTCCAGAGATGGGGATTCCACAACCTCCCTCGGCAATTTATTCCAGTGTTTGACTACCCTGACAGTTAGGAACTTTTTCCTAATGTCCAACCTAAACCTCCCTTGCTGCAGTTTAAGCCCATTGCTTCTTGTTCTATCCTCAGAGGCCAAGATGAACAAATTTTCTCCCTCCTCCTTATGACACCCTTTTAGATACCTGAAAACGGCTATCATGTCCCCCCCTCAGTCTTCTCTTTTCTAAACTAAACAAACCCAATTCTTTCAGCCTTCCTTCATAGGTCATGTTCTCTAGACCTTTAATCATTCTTGTTGCTCTTCTCTGGACCCTCTCCAATTTCTCCACATCTTTCTTGAAATGCGGTGCCCAGAAATGAAAAAAGTGAACACATTATTAAACTGACAAATCAGATTTAGTACAGAAGGTGGGGTGAGGGAGAGGAAGGGAGGGAATAGCTATTTACGAGTCAATGAATGGCTAATCAGGGGTGATAAGTGGGGGAAGCTATCTTTGTAATGGTTAAGGTAATTAGCATCTTTGTTAAGGCCCATTCATAAAGTGTCAAATTTAAGCATGAAAGAAAGTTCTGAAGTTTCCCTCTGTAATCTGGTGTTAAAGATTCTTTGAAGTAAGATGCATGTAGTAAGGTCGTTAAGATTATGTCCAGGTAGGTTGACATGAAAAGCACCTGGTTTTTCCTTGTGAAGATGTCTGATGTCTGATTTGTGGGCATTAATTCTTTGGCAAAATGTCTGAGAAGTCTGTCCAATATAAATAGCAGGAGGACACTATTGGCACATGATGGCATAAATTATATTTCTGGATGAACAGGAATATGTGTTCTTGATCATATAACTGACATGGTTAGGTCCAGTGATGGTGTCACCAGAGTAAATATGTGGACAAAGTTGGCAACGGGGTTTGTTGCAAGGGAAAGTTCCAGGGTTGGTATTTGTGTGGTATGTCATGTGGTTGTTGGTAAGAATCCTCCTGAGGTTAGGTGGTTGTCTATAGGAGACTATGGGTCTGTCCCCCAGAGCCTCTCGGAGTGTAGTGTCCTGTTCCAGTATAGGTTGTAGTTTATTGATAATGTGTTGGATGGGTTTAAGTTGGGGGCTATAGGTGATGACAAGTGGTGTTCTATTGTTGGTTTTCTTGGGCCTATCTTGAAGTAGATGGTTTTTGGGTATTCATCTGGCTCTTTCAATTTGTTTTTTTTATTTCCCCCAGTGGGTAATTGAGATTTACAAATGCTTGGTAGAGATCTTGAAGTTTCTGGTCTCTGTCAGTGAGATTAGAGCAGATGCGGTTGTACCTAAGGGCTTGACTATAGACGATGGATCGAATGGTGTGTCCTGGATGGAAGCTGGAGGCATGTAGGTAAGTGTAGCAGTCAGTGGGTTTTCTGTAGAGAGTGGTATTTAATTTTCCATTAGTGATTTGTACTGTGGTGTCCAGGAAATGGATCGCTCATGTTGAATGGTCCAGGCTGAGATTGATGGTGGGGTGTAGGTTGTTAAAGTCTCCGTGGAATGCGTCCAGTGTTTCTTGGCCATGGGTCCAGATCATAAAGATGTCATCGATGTAGCATAAGTAAAGGAGGGGTAAAAGAGGACGGGATCTGAGGAAACATTGTTCTAAGATAGCCATAAAGATGTTAGCGTACTGTGGGGCCATGCGGGTACCCATGGCTGTGCCGCTGATCTGGAGGTATAAGTTGTCCCCAAATTGGAAATAATTGTGGGTGAGAAAAAAGTTACATAAGTCTGCTACCAGATTGGCTGTGGTATCCTCTGGGATAGTGTTTCTAATCACTTGTAATCCATCTTCATTTGGAATATTGGTATAGAGAGATTCTACATCCATGGTGGCAAGGATGGTATTATCAGGGAGGTTATCGATGTTTTTTAGTTTTCTCAGGAAGTCAGTGGTATCTTGGAGACAGCTGGGAGTGTTAGTTACATAGGGTTTGAGGAGAGAGTTTACATAACTGGAGTATCAGAGAGGTAGCCGTGTTAGTCTGAATCTGCAAAATCGGCAAGGAGTCCTGTGGCACCCTTATAGACTAACCGAAGTGTTGGAGCATAAGCTTGCATCTGCATCATGCATCTGACAAAGTGGGTCTTTGCCCATGAAAGCTTATGCTCCAACACTTCGGTTAGTCTATAAGGTGCCACAGGACTCCTCGCCGCTTTTACATAACTGGATAATCCGGTAGTGAGTGTGCCAATATCTGAAATGATGGGACGTCCGGGGTGTCTAGGTTTATGGATTTTGGGAATCAAATAGAATAATCCTGGTCAGGGTTCAGAAGGTGTTTCTGTGTGAATTTGGTCCCGAGTAGAGGCAGGGAGTTCCTTAAGGAGATAGTATAGTTTCTTTTGGTATTCTGAAGTGGGATCAGAGGAAAGAGGTCTGTAAAATGTGGTGTTGAGACAGCAAAATGTTGAAAAATAAGAATTCTGTTCTTTTTGGTTGTTATACTGTGCTCATCACTGTAGGGTCAGAGAGCCTTCCAATAGTGTCCTAAGCAGTATAATAAACATCTGTCAAACCTTATAAATATAGATTCATAATCCTTGAACTTCATAGTGTGGGAATTCATTAAAATAGTCTGATTTCACAAACCTGTTTTTTTCTTATTATGTTCCCTAAAAAATACATTTTCTCAAAAATGGACCTTTCCTTAAGCAAGAGTCTACATCTTTCCAGAGTTCACATTTTATTCATCTATAGATAACTGGGAGGCTTAGCCTCCTTGTCGATGTGGTCAAAAAGTTCCCTCTGGCTTCCAGATTCCATAATACAGAGCTTATGCATGATACGAAGTGTCTAGCCTATCCTTTGAAGATTTAATTTCAGATCCACTCTTTCAGAGGAGGCAGTAAAAAAAAAATGAAATGACACTTAGTGGACTGTATTATGTCAGAAAAACTCTAAGAGGAACTTGAGTCATTTCCATTCTGTGAATTGATAGGAACCAACTACAACTTAAGGGTATGCCTACACTATGGGATAAGGTCAAATTAAGATATGAAACTTCAAGTTAAAGTACCTTAACTCGACTTTTGGCACTGTCCACACTGCAGGAAGTTGAAGGGAACACATTCTCCCTTCAACTTCTTACTCCTCATAAAAGCAGGACTACTGGCATCGACTGGCGTGCCCCTCTCAGTTTGAATTAGCGTGTCTTCACTAGACCCACTAATTCGAACCCTGGAAGATCAACAGCAGCAGCTTTGATCTTCTCTGTAGCGTAGACATACCCTAGTTTAAGCATTTGTCAAATAATAAGATGCTTTATAATTTATTTGTCATCTTATTATACATTATACCTTATTTCAGCTTGAAAACATCAACTGAGATTCTGCTAGTGCCTTTTCCCATCAGTAAAAGAGCATATAAAGGTTCCAAAGAAACAGGATCTTCTTCCATGTTGTTGAAGAGATACAGAGTGTATAATAAAACAGTGGTAAAACAAAACAAAGCATAACACTGAATTGAGAAACACTTGTATAAATAAGTTCCTCTGTAAAATACTTCACATGTAGCTTCCAAAAAGGGCTCAATGTAGGTATTTTGTAAGGTCTTGTATATTATCCAACTTGGCTGATTTATTCTGATGATAAACAGCTTTTGGGAAATACACTTGGTACAAATAACCAGCTATACAGAACAAATTGTTTCCATTCACTTCCTTTGCTTTCTCTTTGCACAACTGACAGTTATATGAAATATCACTTGTTTCCATTGGAGCCGAGTATAGAGTATAAACTATTCATGTACAGTGGAAAGGAAGGCTACTCCTTTCCCTGTAATCTCTAGAATAAAAATGCAAAGGCTTGTTGGTGGGGACAATTGTTGATTTACGAGGTCAGTGAATAAACAGCAAACTAGAAAGTGAATATAGCTAAATTAGCTCTGTGCATGAAGGCCAGAACAAAATTTTTAAAGTTTTATGTTATCCTTTTACTCATCCTGCATACTTGTGTCACATGGGGAGACCAAAAATGAAAAGTTAAAGAGGAAAATGGATAAGAGCATATTTACAATATCTGGTGTTTTGAGTTCCTTGGCTGTATGTTCTTGATTGTTACTAGAGTGGCATCTGTGACACAGAAACATCTCTGTGTTCTCGTGTGAAAGGCCTTGGCTGCTTGTTCTCTTTGGTTGCAAAACACAGCAGTGAACACTTGCCTCCTCTTTGTGAATTTGATTGGCTAAGAAGAATGATTCACAATATGCTCATCAGGGTCAGGAAGGGGAAATTAAGATGCTATTTAAACGTCTTGTCATAGAATGAAAGAGTTCAGATGACGCAGTCTTGCACAGTTACAGTAATATAAACTAATCTTTGTATTTTTCAAACGATTAATGGGTTTGTTTGGATATGTGACAGGCTGCTTTCAGTGTTTGTATGTGCTATTATAAGGTTGATCCAAAGCTTAGTGAAGTCACTGAAAATCTTTCCATTAATTACCAATGGGCTTTGCATCAGGCTGTTAATGTATTTGGACACTAACTCCTCATATCTTCCCAGTAGATGCATTGTTTTATCTTTGCAATTTCTCAGACACAAACCTGACTGCCTCCTTTTGCCATGAATTTTCCACTGGCACCTTCCTTCCAGCTACTTTGTTACCCATGCCACATTTAAGACCCGCTATGGGATTCAGATAACTCTAGTGGACTCCAGGGGTATGTCTACACTGCAGTTAAATGCCAGCTGACTTGGGCTTTGGCTAAGGGGCTGTTTCATTCTCTTTGGTTGCAAAACACAGCAAGAATGTGTTTTTGGAATTGTGATTGGGGTGTAGCCTGGGCTCTAGGATCCTCTAAGGTAGGAGGGTGCCAGAGCTGCTACATTTACAGTGTGATTAAACAACCTCTTAGCCTGAGTGAGCTGATGGGCCAGACCAGCCATGTTTTTTTAACTGCAGTGTAGAAGTGGGGTACGCTAGCTTTTGTGTGCCACGGAGTGCTTTGAGCTTTACAGAGTGGTGCATGGGACCTAGCATGCTGGCTGCATCCTGCATTTCATCTTAAAAGATGGGGGGTGAGGGACGGTCAGTTAAGGTTGCCACCTTGGTGGTATTTCTGGTATAGCTGGTTAATTCTAATTTAGGATAGATATAAACATTTGCTTCTGTGCCAGTAAAGCTTTAGCTTCCTCACAATGACAGATCTCACTTTAACAAACCAAGTGTTGCTGCTTACTCATTCAGTGTGCTTGTAAGATAGAGATCCTTCAGTATTTTGACTAACTTTAGAGTAAGAAAGAAGCAGGACTATTTATAAAGGGCCCCTTTAAATGAAACTGTCCTTAATCATAAAAATATTTAATGTAGCTGGTTCTTATTTTTCAGGAACCCTGTTTCCTTTTCCTTAATTTAGGTTTTTGTTGCCAGTATGTATCAGTTGTGTGAGTTATCATTACTATGCAATAGCCACTTTCCAAGTGACTTAGTATTAAAGAGGCAAGGTTTAATAGAAGCTGTAAAGGAAAAACTGACTAAAAATAGAAGCAACAGAGTAGTTTCACAAAATATTGTTCATTTTTTGAAAACTTGTAGGTAATACACAAAGTTTTTATAGAGATGTTAGTAGACTTTTATTTTGAAGCATTTTTACTTTTGTGGAAAACTTTTGAAAGAAATGCTGACTACATAACTCTAGTTATAATTTTCTAGCAAGGAAATTATGTGGGAAATCTCAAATCCCTATTTGAGATTTCAATAGGTTTTTCTGTCCCTAGTCAGGATAAAAAAATAATCAAATCTAAAAAACTTTCACAAAGGAATATGGGGAGAACCCTCAAATTACCCTAATCTAAACATTTCATTTCAATAATTTTAAACATTACTTTTCTATCAAAATTGAACTGTAGCCTTTATTTAGTAGGAATTAACTATGATTTCAAAACAATAAGTCCATTTTAAAAAATGATGCTTTGTTTTTTTCCAAAATATTTTTTAATTGTATTTGTAATTTTTCAAAACTGACCCTTTCCTGCAAACAGTTTAGATTTCAGTGAAAATACATTTCATCAGAAATTTCCAGATCAGTTTTGCCTAATACCATTCCGACTCCAAAATGTTACAAGTAAATTGTTACAAGTAAACCGGTTCTATTATAATCAATAGATTGGGCCAGTAAATCAAGTTAAGATTGGGGGACTATTCCATTCTTCTTGTGAGCCTCATAACTAATGTTGTGAACATACTAAGCCATTATAGGTGTTTTCTCTGAACACTTAATCAGTTTAAGTGACTCTGCCAGTTCAGTGTTCAAGTTTTCCATCCACAAAAAATGTCATATGCAAAAGGCATCTTTTCAACAAGTGTAGTGAAAAATGTGGAGAAATCAGTTTATTGCCAAATTTTGCAAAATGGCTGAATCATATGATTATCAAATAGTAAAAAAATGAAGTGATTAATATTAGATTAGTAATAGGGATAAAGGTGCACAAACTCAAATGAGAATGTTCAGAGCACCTACTCTAGATCTGCCAAGAGCTAACTACATGTGCAATGCCAGTTTAAGTGGAGTGTACACAGAAATAATTCATCAAGCAGCACAGAGGAATTATAAAAATATAAGAAAAAATACCAAAATTTTGCAAAGGGAAATGCACAAAGTGGAAGAGAGGAACAAAATACAAAGGAAAACCTGTGAATAATGTGGAGAAAAACATAATGGAAAACAGACTGAATGTTCAGTTGTATGCAATAATTGTACCAAGAGTAATCATTGTTCCAAAGCTTGCAAACAAAAAAAGCAAAGGGGAAAACGGCACCATGCTAAAGAAGCAAGCAATGATTAGAAGATGAGATTTTTCATATATACAAATGAATGCCATTTGTAACAATAAAAAGACTAGTCTGTGCTTTAAAAAACTTTTCTAACACCAGCTATAAAGATAAAGTAACAGCACACAAGTCGAACATAAGAGTGGCTATACTGGGTCAAACCAAAGGTCCGTCTAGCCCAGTATCCTGTCTGCCGACAGTGGTCAATACCAGATGCCCCAGAGGGAGGGATCATTAGGTAATCCTCATGTGATCCCTCCCATCACCCACTTCCAGAGAAACAGAGGCTAGGGATACCATTCCTTCCCATCCTGGCTAATAGCCATTGATGGACCTAACCTTCATGAAGGAAGTCAAATGCCAAACATATAGAAAGGCGTCAGTGATTGTGCTAGGTTACAAAGATTTCCTCAGCATTATGCAAGAGAAGTAAGTGAAGTTGCAACCAAGCAAAGCGAAACTAAAATTATATACTGCCAACCTGGGCTTGACTAAAGATATTAACTGACTAACACACTACAAAGCCAATTTCCCCTGCCTTTGACATTTGCGTTTTCACATCAGAAGCTATGAATAGGACATATCTCGCCTATTTAATTAGCTTCATTAACACAGTTCCTACAATTGACAAGTAACTTCTTTTGTTGTTATGCATACTTTGGATTCTGTTATTTCCACTCCAACTCGTGATAAAGTGAGTTTTACCCATGAAAGCTCATGACCCTATGTTTTTGTTATTTCCTAAGGTGCCACAGGACTACTCATCACTTTAAAAATTATATAGTGTCACTGGGTTCATAAAGTCATTAATTTTACCTGAAAACAGAGGTCTTTGTACAGGTTAAACCTCTGTAGTCCTGGACACTCTGGTTTGGCAACATCTGTGGTCTGGAAGGACCATGGATGTTGTGGGACTAGAGAGCCCCAGCAGCAGAGGTTGCCGGCGTCTCAAAGAGGAGCCAATCAGCGGGGCAGCAGAGCCTATAGAGCTCCAGATCCCGCAGCTGGAGGGGAAGGGAAGGCGGCAGGGGGGATGGAGCTGCTTCCTTTCTCCCCTTCACAGGGTTATGGTGCTAGTGAGAGCTGAGTCCTGGAGGGTAGGCTGAGGAGAGTCTACTCTGCATCCCTAGCCTCATGCAGAGCTTGCACCCCTCCCCTCCAAGCCAGAGCCTTTGCACCCCAACCCTCTGTTCCAGCCCTGAGCCACTCAAGCCCAGCCCTAGAAGCCACACCCCAGCTGTAGCCCTCACACTCCTACACCCCAATCCTCTGCACCAACCCTAAGCCCCCTCTCCCACACACAACCTCTTGGCCCCACCACATGAGTTTGGTCATGTGCACCACTATGAAGGTGATGTGTCATACATAATCACTGTATTGGTGCACATAAGAACATTCATTCTGCTCAGGGGTAGGAAAAAATAGAGGAAATATTGGTAGGGAGCTCTGAAACTCCAGCACTGGAATCAATTAAATGAAAAATGAAAGGAGAACATGGAAAGAACAAATGTAATGGTTAAAGGATATAACTACAGGAAGGGAAAGATTTCTCAACTTATGTCACATGAATAAAACTTTTAAGTGTTTGCTGGAATAAGTAAGTATTTGAATCTGTGAATTATAAAAAATAGATGTAATAAACAATTTTATAAATTTTATCAACTAACAGTTTTCTTCCACTGTGGACAAGGTTTAATAACGTTAAAATAATATTGAAAACTTGGGGAAAAAAACCCCATGAGCCTTGTATTTCTTTCTTTAACTATATCAAGTGTTCATCTCAAATTCATTTCGCAAGAGATAAACTAAAGGAGGTGTGGAGAATCTCTAGCCCTCAGGCCACACTCACGTCATTAGAGTTAGCCACTGGGAGCGTCGATGCCTACAGATGCTCAGGTAAACAAACCATCTTCTGGCCCAACAGCAGCTAACCCTGATGAAGTGTGTGCAGTCAGCACACTATAGGTTCTCCACCTCTGTACGAAAGATTTTTTTCAGGTAACTTTCACTTGTTTAGGTAAAAACAACAAGGAATCCAGTGGTATCATAAAGACTTTATTATGGCGTAAGCTTTTGTGAGTTTCAATTCACTTCATCAGATTCATGAAGGGGGGGAAAAAAAGAGAAATAGATAGTAGGAATACAGAGTTGGGAGTGATACATTAGGGTGGATGTGGATAAGAAGGTGGAAATACATAATGGAGAAAATTACGTATTGTAATGAGAGAGCCATTCTGATGGTGTCAAATTTGCATATGAATTCCAGCTCAGCAGTTTCACATTGCAACCTGTTTTTGAAGGTTTTTTTGCTTGAGGATGGCAACTTTCAAGTCTCTAACTGTGTGTCCAGGGAAGTTAAAATGTTTTCCCACTGGTTTTTGTATGTTACCATTATTGATGTCTGATTTGTGTCCATTGATTCTGTTGTGTAGAGACATTCCAGTTTGTTCAATGTACATGGCAGAGGTGCATTACTGACACATGATGGCATATTAGTAGACATTCAGGTCAATGAGCCTTTAATGGTATAGCTGATGTGGTAGGTCCTGTGAGGGGGTCACTAGAGTAGGTATATGTCAGAGTTGGCAATGGGTTTGTTACATAGATTGGTTCCTAGGTTAGTGTTTCTGTTGTGGGGTGTTGGTTGGTGGTGAATATGTGTTTCATGTTGGGAAGGGGCCTGTCTATAAGCAAGGATTGGCCTGTCTCCCAAGGTCTGCGAAAACAAGGGATCATCATCTAGGATAGTTTGTAGATTCTTGTAGTGTTGGAGAGGTTTTAGCTGGGGGCTGTAGGTAATGGCCAGTGGCATTCTGTTGCTTTCTTTGTTGGGTCTGTTCTGTACTGGGTGACTTCTGGATACCCATCTGGCTCTGTCAATCTGTTTCTTCACTTACCCAGGTGGGTATTGTAGTTTTAATAATGCTTGATAGAGATCCTGTAGGTGTGTGTCTATGTCTGAGGGGTTGCAGCAAAAGTTGTTCCGTCTAAGGCTTGGCTATAGACAATGGATCATGTGATGTTCTCTGGATGAAAGCTGGAGGCATGTAGATAAGTACAGCCATCAGCAGATTTATGATAAAGATATATAGAGGTGTTTTATGTGGCCATCACTTATTTGCACTGTAGTGTCCAGGAAGTGTATCTTTTGTATGGATTGGTCCAGGTTGAGATTTATGGTGGGGTGGAAATTGTTGAAATCCTGGTGGAATTCCTCAAGGACCTCTTCTTGTGGGTCTCTATAATGATGATGCCATCAGTGTAGCACAAGTATAGGAGGGGCACTTGGGGATGAGAGCTGACAAAGTGTTATTCTTAGTCAGCCATAAAAATCTGGGCTTGCTGTGGGGCCATATGGCTACCTCTGAATTTGTTTAGGTATCAACATGGAACAGTCCCTACATTAGACTTTGATTAATCTTGACAATCCATTTTAAACACATTGTGCAATTGCCAAACTATGAAAAAAGAAAGTGTTTATAATGTTGATGTTTTTAAAATGTTATTGGTATATTTTTACTTTTCAGACTACACCTACATTAAAGATGCTTGATACAAGAAACAGAGTCTCTGAGATGAAAATGTCTTTGTGAGACAGAGAATAAAAGTGCTTTAAAGTACTGTAAATAGACAGGGAATATAGCATTTTTAATCAACATCTTTTTAAATTTAGGTATGCCGCTTACTCAGTTCATTTTTACCAATGCTTCTTAGAGCCTTCCTGACATTTGTTATAACAATTTCCTGCAAGGGAAAAAAACCTATTTCTGAACAAGTTACCATTTATTCCACTTTCATGCCTCTTTTTCACAAGACTCTGTGAGTTAATATCAGTTTATCTAGACTCACCTGCAAGGATAGTACCAGTGAATTGAAATTATCCAGTGATTTTTGTTGCTTTCATACCTGCTTTGTTGGGGTCTCTTGATTGTTACTGGAGTGGCATCTGTGACATTGAATCATCCCTGCGTTCTTGTGTAAAAGGCCTCCTTTGCTTAGACAAGTGGCAGGTGAGGCTTTTACCTGGTACACAATAGAGTGGCAGCAGCAATGAAAGAGTAAACATTTAGTGTGCAAATGTAAGGGCACCATTTTTACCACAACTAATGGGCACAATCAGAACCCAGTCCTGTACTCTTATGAAGGCAAAAAGTCCTCCTGACTGCATAAAGATTGCAATACCGGGCATTAAACTGGTGAAATGTCTGAAAGTTTTTTTTTAATTTAAATTAATAGATATAATTTAAATAAGTGCCTCTTAATTTATATAAGAGGCATAAGTGCCTCACTTATATAACAAAAGGCAAATAGGACATGCAGGCTTTGATTACACTGAGAAAATATGTTCTTCTAAGAACCAGTTTAACTGGTTAAATTCTTAGAAAAACATTTTGCAAGCACACAGGAAAAGGGTTCAGATGGTTTACAAGTACTCTGAGAACCATTCGGAGAAGACTTCATATTCAGCAGGGTTAAGAACATTCAAAGCTGATTCAATCTGAACTGATTTAGTGACAGCAGGGACACTCATCCTCTCACTACCGTTCCACAGTGCACTGGTGCTAGTGTAATGCTGGCAGACTCTGGTTGTCAGTGGGTGGAAATGAACATGGAATCTGTGGAACTTAGAACAGGGGTTTTCAAAGTTGGATTGCGGCCCCACCTGAGTAAGCCACTGGCAGACCACAAGATTCTTTGTTTATCTAAGTGTCCATAGGCCCAGAGCATTTCCACCTAAGAGGAGCTATGGGAAGTGGCAACCTGGCCCACCCAGCTTCCCGCAGCAGCCCTTGGCTGGAAATGACGAACTGCAGCTAATGGGAGCTGAAGGCTCCGTGCCTATGGATGTTTACAGAAATAAAGTGTCTTGTGGCCTGCCAGTGGCTTACCTGGGCAGGTCCATGATCTAGCTTCGAAAACCCCTGGCTTAGAGCATGAGCCTCTACCATATGAGCGAAAAGCCTGTTAGCTAAGGCTGTAGAGCAGACTCTATTCTCTCTGTAAGTTGTCTTGGTGCCAGTAGGTGGTATAGCACACCCCTCGCAGAAGGTGTGTGAGTTAAACTAGTCTTTCAAAATCTTCTAGAATACACTGTTACTGGAACTGAGATACATACCCAGAGAGGCTGCAAATGAAACTGTTTAGGATCGTGCTAGTGTGGATATGGGACAAATTTGCAAGAATTATCCACTTTAGCAAGCTTTGTGAGGATGTGCTGAACTGTTTCATCTTAAAACTAACAAAGGGTTTAGTTTTCCAATGCAAAAAGGTAGAATACAGAGTAAAGGGGAAGAGAAGTTTAGTTAGAGCCTGATTTTCAAAGTTAGGGACACAATTAATGCTTTATCAAAACTGCACTCTCAAATGCAGTATTTACATACACAAATGAGTAGATAGCTACATAGCCTAGATTATCATGTGCAGAAATGCGCACTTAGACCCCGTTTTTGCATCATTAAAGTAATGGGAACATTGCTATTGACCTCAATGACCCTGGGTTGGAGCCCTTAATGGCCACTAAGACGACAGAGTTGTGGGTACATTTGGGTACATAAAAAAAACCAAAAACCTTCTCTCTTGTTTGAAAATCAGTTCCTTAATCAGCTCTAATTCTGCAATGTTGTGTATTCTTATTGACATTTTTAAGGGATATTTTTCCACCCAAAAAAGAAAATGTCAGCAGTTAAACTTGAGATTTGAATAGAAACCACTTAATAAAAAGTCTCTTAGGGAACTTTCTTTCCAACACATTTGAGGGCTGCAAATCATTTGTGTCTGGAAAGAGTTGAGCAATTGTGATGCTGGAGCTAACCATAATTTGATGAAAATTGTTGAATTATGTTTTCTTTATTTTGAGCAAAATGTCAAGCATTATTCTTTTGCCTTGACAAAGGTCAACTGGATTTTTAAAAAACATCAAATCAGCTTGTACTATTGGCTTATTATTAGTTTAAATCTTCAGAAGTGCTTTGCTGTTACAATAGAGTCATGGAAAATGTTAGTGACAGAGATGTGTTAGATCATAAACTGTTAGCAGGATAACCACCTTGACATATTTTCTTTGTTCTTTACATATCTTCAGGGAGGAGAGGAAGGAGGGAAAACACTTGGTTTCAGCTGGGGTATCCTCTTTGTTGCATGTTTGTATATGTATAAATAAGATATACAATGTATCTGAGTGCACATAATTGAAGGAGAGATCTCTTAATATTGTAACTGTGTTTTTAAAAAAATCAGGAAAGCAAACTGGAAATGGTGGGACTGACTCTGCAAGTTGCTGAGCGCCCTCAATTTTTGTCAGGAACAGGGACGGTTTAGTTGTTCCCAAAAGGCCCTCAGAAACCTGCAGAATTGGGGTTTGGAGTTTTAGCAGGGAACAGGAAATTAGGAATTTTAATAGGCTGGGAATTCTAGTGAATGATATAGAGCCAGAAGCTCCTTTCTCCATTCCTAGCAGATTTGAAAAGGTGGAAAGGTGAAAGGTGAAAAGGTGGGAGGAATGTAAAGGTTCTCTTTTGATCCTACATATTTCCAATACTACTTTAATATTTTCATTATAACTTATTTAATTATACAGATCCTGTTTGTTAATAACACTTAACAAAATAAACTATACACTGTGGTTCCATATTTGGTCTTTGCCATGTGATCCATAGCAGTGGCTACTTTAGCCTGTAATGAGTACCAGTTGAAGTCAATGAGAGGGATACAGGGACCCATTCTCATGGATCAGATGCCACGATAAATGACCTGGCTCATTACCAAAAGCAATGTTATGTGACTGCTCATAATTTTGTGACTTTTCAGAATCCCACACTAAAACTTTAGAATAGACTTGGGGCACATTTTGTTTGGCAAATTTGGCAAATAGTTTTGACTGACTAACAATGGAGAAAAAACAAATTATGAAAAAGCGAAATCATTTTCTTTGCACAAAAAAATGCCTGCCCTGATGGCTGTGCTCAGTGTTTTGTGATCTCTGCTGCCCTGCAGGCATGTGCCACTTCCCCTTCAAATTCCAGGGCATATCTGACAGCTGAGTGTGCTGTACCCTTTGGGGGAACAAACTGAAAGAGCAAATCATTGGAATGCTATCGTTCTTCTTTGAGTGATGCCCCTGTGGCTGCACCACTATTGGTGACGGGTTGTCCTGGAGCCGCAGATCAGAGCCTTGCAAAGGAGTTTCCAGTTGGGCCACGCATGCACGAAAGGCACCTTGTGGAGTTTGCGCCTTAATACCTCACACACGCAGCCTGACCCCCTCCCCCTTCAGTTCCTCACTAACCGCTCTTGGTCACGGACGGAGCTTGGTCTGTCACCTCACAGTGTAATTACCTTTGTAGTTAGAGTAGTTTACTAGTTGTTTCTCTCATATACATAGTTCTTGTTCTTCATAGTTAGTTTTAAAAAAAATTGTCAGGGGAGCTCGACATGACCCAGGTCGCTCAGGAGCCCATGAAAGTCCTCTCTGTTTTCCAGTTCTCCCCTCCCGTGTTACTTTGTTTCCCCTTTCCCGTGTTTAAAAACAACGAAAAAAAGAAAGAACGCTGAATATAACATGTTGACAAGGATGGCGGATGACATGCTGGGCTCACCGGGGTTTAAAAAGTGTGACACGTTGTGGCCCCATGACAGTGTCAGACAGACTTGCATCCTGCATTTGCTGTTTGGGTGAGGTCCATATAGCTCAGAAATGTGAGCACTGCTACAGTTTGACAGCCAGGGCCAGAAAGGACAGGGAGGTGTGCCTCAGGAGGATCCTGTTTGAAAAGGCTATGCAGCCTTCTGAGGCTCAATAGTCTCCCCAGCCCCAGGAGGGGTCTGCCAAACCCAGGAAGGCTTCTAAGAAAAAAGCTTCCCCAGCACGATCTCTCCCTTCTACGCCATCTCCCAGGCTCAGCAAGGGAGATAGATCAGGTACATCTGGTACCGCAGCACCAAGACCCTCCACAGGTGTGGGCTTGACGCCTGCAGAACCACCTTCGGCACTGGTCCGGGCGTCTTTGGCACCAACTAGACCTCTCAAGCAAGTCTTGTCACCGACCTTGGCAACTCACAGGGACCTGGCACTGACCAAAACCTTGGCACCGGCCACTAAGCCGATGTATCAGAAAACAATGCACGCCTTCCACTTCTGCAGCACTGGTGGAACAGCCAGTTAACGCTCCTCGCTCGGCACAGATGGCATCTGACTGAGGACCACCAGCACCGGGGGTTTATGGCAGAGACTACCGCTCCCGCCCTGCCACTAGAGAGCCATCCCCGGCTCTGTCAGAAGCCTGCAGCTCTCCTGGCCTTATCAGATCTCCTGTTTTGTCGGAACACAGCATCCTGGGGGATGAGGACCATAGGAGTGTTTTCTCTTCACAACACTCCTTTCCCACTGGATCACGGTCATACCATTAAGAACATAAGAACATAAGAACGGCCGTACCGGGTCAGACCAAAGGTCCATCTAGCCCAGTATCCTGTCTGCTGACAGTGGCCAGCACCAGGTGCCCCAGAGGGGGTGGACCGAAGACAATGATCAAGCGCTTTGTCTCCTGCCATCCCTCTCCAGCCTCTGTCAAACAGAGGCCAAGGACACCATTTTATCCCTGGCTAATAGCCTTTTATGGACCTAACCTCCATGAAATTATCTAGCTTCTCTTTAAACTCTGTTATAGTCCTAGCCTTCACAGCCTCCTCTGGCAAGGAGTTCCACATGCTGACTACACGCTGTGTGAAGAAGAACTTTCTTTTATTAGTTTTAAACCTGCTACCCATTAATTTCATTTGGTGTCCTCTAGTTCTTCTATTTAGGAACTAATAAATAACTTTTCTTTATCGGCCCTCTCCACACCACTCATGATTTTATACACCTCTATCATATCCCCCTCAGTCTCCTCTTTTCTAAACTGAAAAGTCCCAGTCGCTTTAACCTCTCCTCATATGGGACCCGTTCCAAACCCCTAATCATTTTAGTTGCCCTTTTCTGAACCCTTTCCAAGGCCAAAATATCTTTTTGAGGTGAGGAGACCACAATCTGTACACAGTATTCAAGATGTGGGCGTACCATAGTTTTATACAGGGGCAGTAAGATATTCCGGGTCTTATTTTCTATCCCTTTCTTAATAATACCTAGCATCCTATTTGCCTTTTTGACCGCGCTGCACATGTGTGGAAGTTTTCAGAGAACTGTCACGATAACTCCAAGATCTCTTTCCTGATTTGTCGTAGCCAAATTAGCCCCCATCATACTGTGCATTATAGTTGGGGTTATTTTTCCCAATGTGCATTACTTTACACTTATCCACATTAAATTTCATTTGCCATTTTGTGCCCAATCACTCAGTTTGGTGAGATCTTCTTGGAGTCCCTTACAGTCTGCTTCTGTCTTGACTATCCTAAACAGTTTGGTATCATCCATAAACTTTACCACCTCACTGCTTACCCCTTTCTCCAGATCATTTATGAATAAGTTGAACAGGATTGGTCCTAGGACTGACCCTTGGGGACACCACTAGTTACCCCTCTCCACTCTGAAAATTTACCATTTATTCCTACCCTTTGTTTCCTGTCTTTTAACCAGTTCTCAATCCAAGAAAGGACCTTCCCTCTTATCCCATGGCCATGTAATTTACACAAGAGCCTTTGGTGAGGGACCTTGTCAAAGGCTTTCTGGAAATCTAAGTATACTATATCTACTGGATCCCCCTTGTCCGCATGTTTGTTAACCCCTTCAAAGAACTCTAATAGATTAGTAAGACAGGATTTCCCTTTACAGAACCCATGTTGACTTTTGTCCAACAAATTATGTTCTTCTACATGCTTCACAATTTTATTCTTTACTATTGTTTCAACTAATTTGCCCGGTACTGAAGTTAGACTTACGGTCTGTAATTGCCGGATCGCCTCTAGAGCCCTTTTTAAATATTGGTGTCACGTTGGCTACCTTCCAGTCATTAGGTACGGAAGCCGATTTAAGGGATAGGTTACAAACCACAGATAATAGTTCAGCAATTTCCCATTTGAGTTCTTTTAGAACCCTTGGATGAATGCCATCCGGTCCGGAGATTTGTTAACATTAAGTTTTCTATTTGTTCCAAAACCTCCTCTAATGACACTTCAATCCGGGACAGTTCCTCAGATTCATTACCCACAAAGGACGGTGCAGATTTGGGAATCTCCCCAACGTCCTCAGCCGTGAAGACTGAAACAAAGAAATCATTTAGTTTCTCCGCAATGGCTTTATCGTCCTTGATTGCGCCTTTTATAGTTCGATCGTCTAGGGGACCCACAGGTTTTTTAGCAGGCTTCCTGCTTCTAATGTACTTAAGAAACATTTTGTTATTTCTTTTTGAGTTTTTGGCTAGCTGTTCCTCAAAATCTTTTTTTGCTTTTCTTATTACATTTTTACACTTGATTTGACAGTGTTTATGTTCCTTTCTATTTATCTCACTAGGATTGGACTTCCACTTCTTAAAAGATGCCTTTTGTCCCTCACTGCTTCTTTTACATGGTGGTTAAGCCAGTGACTCTTTTAGGTCTCTTGCTATGTTTTTAATTTGGGGTATACATTTAAGTTGGGCCTCTATTATGGTGTCTTTAAAAGTTTCCATGCAGCTTGCAGGGATTTGGCTCTAGTCACTGTGCCTTTTAATTTCTGTTTAACTAACCTCCTCATTTTTGTGTAATTCCCCTTTTTGAAATTAAATGCCAGGGTGCTGGTCTGCTGAGGTGTTCTTCCCACCACAGGAATGTTGAATGTTATTATATTATGGTCACTGTTCCCAAGCGGTCCTGTAACGGTTATTTCCTGGACCTGATCCTGCGCTCCACTCAGGACTAAATCGAGAATTGCCTCTCCTTGTGGGTTCCTGCACTAGCTGCTCCAAGAAGCAGTCATTTAAGCCATTGAGAAATTTTATCTCGCTTCTCTTCCTGAGGTGACATGTATCCAGTCAATATGGGGTAATTAAAATCCCCATTATTATAGAGTTCTTTGTTTTGGTAGCCTCTCTAATCTCCCTCAGCATTTCAATGTCAGTATCCCTGTCCTGGTCAGGTGGTGGTAATATATCCCTACTGCTAATTTCTTATTTTTGGAGCATGGAATTACTATCCATAGCGATTCTATTGAACATGTTGATTCATTTAATATTTTTATTTCATTTGATTCTACATTATCTTTCACATACAGTGCCACTCCGCCACCCACCCGGCCTGCTCTATCCTTTCGATATATTTTATATCCCGGTATGATTGTGTCCCACAGATTTTCCTCATTCCACCAGGTTTCAGTGATGCCTATTATGTCAATCTCCTCATTTAATACTAGGTACTCTAGTTCACCCATCTTATTAGTCAGACTCCTAGCATTTGTGTAGAAGCACTTTAAAAATTTGCCACTGCTTATTTGTCTGCCCTTCCTGATGCATTGGATTCCTTTATGTGGTTGTTTGTCTGCTCTGGCCCATGGTTTGCCCTCTCCCCTCCTCTCTTTCTGACTACAGCTTAGAATCTCTATCAATGGATTCTCCTCTGAGAAGTCTCCCTCCGATTCGTGCATCTCCACACCAATCGGCTTTCCCCCATCTCTCAGTTTAAAAACTGCTCTCTGGCCTTTTTAATGTTTAGTGCCAGCAGTCTGGTTCCACCTGGTTTAGGTGGAGCCCATCCTTCCTGTATAGGCTCCCCTCTCCCAAAAGTGTCCCCAGTTCCTAATAAATCCAAACCCCTCTTCCCTACACCATCGTCTCATCCACGCATTGAGATTCTGAATCTCTGCCTGCCTACCTGGCCCTGCGCGTGGAACTGGAAGCATTTCGAGAGCACCATAGAGGTCCTGGATTTCAGTCTCTTTCCTAGCAGCCTAAATTTGGCCTCCAGGACATCTCTCCTACCCTTCCCTCGTCATTGGTACCTACATGTACCACGACCACCGGCTCCTCCCAGCACTACACATAAGTCTATCTAGATGCCTCGAGAGATCCATAACCTTCGCACCAGGCAGGCAAGTGACCATACGGTTCTCCCGGTCATCACAAACCCAACTATCTATGTTTCTAACGATCGAATCACCCACTACTAACACCTGCCTCTTCCGAACTGGCATTCCCTCCCCTCAGAGGTATCCTCAGTGCGAGAGGATACCGCAACATCCTCTGGGAGGAGGGTCCCAACTACTGGGATGGTTTCCCTCTGCTCCCATTGAATGCTCTGTTCCCTTGAGACTTTCATCCTCCTTAAGAGCACTGGGGCTCTCAGACTGGAGGTGGGACAGTACTACAGTGTCCCAGAAAGTCTCATCCACAAATCTCTCTACCTCCCTTAGCTCCTCCAGTTCAGCCACCCTGGCCTCCAAAGCCCGAACTCGGTCTCTGAGGTCAGGAGCTCCTTGCACACATCGCCACCCGCCCACAGGGCAGGTAATCATACATGTTACACTCGGCGCAATAAACAGGATAGCCCCACTCTGCTGCTGGGCTTCTGTCTCCATTTTTCTAATGAACAAGTTTAAGTATAAACTGGGATTCTTTTTAAACCTCTGGAATATAGATTATGATAAGAGTTATGTTTTAAATATCGACACAGACCACGTCATCCTCCTTGGTATTCACACTGGCATACCTACTGCTCCAGTATCCACATCCTGAGAGCACTGGGGTTCCTATAGACATTGATCAATGGTGTCATCCATGCTAGCTAAGAGACACACACTGGTCTCACCACCTCATACTCTTCTCCCAATGGAGGAGAAGGGCCATATTCAGGAGCAAGATCCTGACCCCAAGGCCCCAGATACATCACCAATGGACAATTCCTCTTTGTCGCCTGACAAGGCAGTGTAATATAAACCTGAAGCTGAAGAAAAGTTGGCGGAGTCCCTCGTGTAATAGCTAGCTTTCCTAAATGGTGAATTCATTTGCCAGTGAAATTGTAAAAATATAGCAGAGTAAGAGCTGATACCTAAAGAGAGAGGCCTGGCAGAGCTTGTGTTAGAGATAAAGCTAGATGGACGAATTCAGCAGCTTTGTTATCTATATGATATGTACGGGTAAACTGTGGCTTTAAGATACAGTCTGGAGTAGGGGCCCCCTGCCACTGCATGGGAGTTGCTGGAGGTGCTGATCCTCAGCAGGTGCAAAGCCTCTGGGAGTCAGGTCACTACACCACCATTTGGCAGTCCTTTTCAGCGAAAAGCTGAGCCCTGCCCTTTGCCATTGCTCCCAGTTCTGATCCATTTCAGAGAAACTAGCTTGCAGGCAGTGCTAGACTTGCGAGTTTTAGCAGTCAATGGAGCACGAGAACTGTGGCTGACACAAAGGAAAAGTAAGGCCCTTGCAGATCTTTTTCTGTATAGGAAAATCCTTGCCCAAGAGCATTTGGGTCTTGTTACTTTGTTTAACATTAATTAAACATCTATAGACCTACCATTTTCAAACCAGGAGAGAGGTGGCTCACAAATGGGACTCTACTCCAGCACCCAACTCCCAGCCCATTACATGCTTGGGCAATTATGCTCTGCTTTATCTGTCTGTTCTTCTCCCTCACTTCTGAAATATGTGTCCAGATAATCAGGGCAGAGTTCCATGCACTAGCTTTAGGCCCACTGACAGGAAGGAGGGAGGAGCAAACAGGGCAACTGCTCCTGGAACCTGATAATTCAAAGGAGCCCACATGCTGCCGCCACCACTATGAGCCCCAGACCACGTGCTCTGGATAGTGCCGAAGGGAATGGAAGGGAGGGAGAGGTGTAGTTCTGGTGGCACGGATGGCCAGCTGCCCCAGCCCTACTCTTCTCACTGAGGTCCCACACTTTCCCACCACCACTCCCACCTTGCCCAGGGGCCCAGCGAGTCTGTCGACTTGCCTGCTACTTCACAGAAGCACCTCCCAGGTTAGTGCGGCTTAGCACTCCTTGCGGGCCTTGGTTTTCAGGCTGAGCATGGAGGGCAGTTGATTGGACTAGCTGAGGGAAAGGATAGGAACAAGCAAGCAAATCGCTATCTCACACTGGCACCTGGTCGGGAAGAATAAGGGAGATATGGTCAGCTACAAATAAGGGCAAGGAAGCAAAAAGAAGAAGAAAGCAAGGCAGCATTTCTTCTTGGCTTGTACTGTCTCTCCATACCACCTTGCAGAGCTCATTCTCTGGCTGGGATTTGGCAGCTCTCTGTATTTGCTTTACACTGGGCTTCACTGTGCAGCCAAGGTAACTCTGTCAAGCACTATGGGTGGTTTTGCAATATGAAAACATGATCCTGCAGAGCCAGCCAAGGGTTACTGCCAGACCAGGGTTTCTGGAAAGAATGGACAGCAATCCACAACTCCACACACAAAGAGTGAAACCTCAAGAGGCCACAGTTTCATTGCATGAAAAAACCCCACAATAAAAAGCTGTTTGCTTTTTAAAATGTGAAAGCTATCCATTCTTGAACATCTCATATTGATTTCTTCCCTTAAAAAATGCTCCGCAGATGGCAGAAGCAGATCACAGAACAAATCATATTACACTTTTTCTGTTCAATGCTGCAAGCATTTCTTAGGTCACTCTTGGCATTAATCCATCCGAGAAAAATAACAAGAAGAAAAGTAACTTTCTCTGTTTTTCCAAGTATAAGGCAAGCAAACAGTTAGATTGTGTTTCATGACCTACTGTATCTGGTGTTGACATTGGAAAGAGCTGTACTTCCAGCAAATGTAAGGAGTGTAGCAAGACACTAAAACCAAAACTTTCCCACTACTGAACCTTGAAATATGTGTACGTGTCTGCACGTCTGTGTATATATAAATTATATATAAATTGTGCTTGCTTACATCAATACATGGTAGGGGTTTTTAATAGATAAGCAAATAAGTACAACATGGCAGTTATTGAACAAAGGGCTTTGATCCTCAATTCATTGTCACCTATCTAGAGTTAGTCAATGGAATTATCATTATATTTTTTTAAATTATGTTTTCATGTATATAAGCACTTTATCTCCTGGTTTGGGGCTCATGAGAGCTTACTGGTATCAGGCTTTAAACATGCTGATGTTTGTACTTAAAAAGCCAAGTTTGGAAATGTTCAGTGCCTTTGAAATATGTATTTTGAAACAAAAATTAAAAGTTGCAAACTGTGAAACAAAATAAAAATGAGAGAGAGCCTTAAAATAGCATTTACTTTTTAAAATTCTAGAAGAGTAACTTAGCCAGCTAAAAACCTTCTGACACAAGGCTTTGATGTCATATTCGGGTTTAATAAGTTTTGTGAGTGACAGCTTCTCTGTGAGAAAATTCCATGAACTTTTCTTTAGATTATTCCTTTTATTAACTTGCTCTGCACTACTTTTCTGGTGGTTGAATGGGTGTGTGTGTGTGTTTGGTTTTGGGGAAATCAGCTAACCACATCAAGCCAGAGAGTGAATGGTTTCAGCGATGGAGCCAAAGCTATCACTGTTACCTCCAACTGCTTACATTCACCTACTCATCAGATATGGAAGGGCATCTGTTCCTTGTCCCCCATTTGCCCACACATCACCTACTGAAGGGAACACTCCTAGTCAAGAAAGTGTGAGCCACCTACTTTATAAATAAGATTTGCCTTCTGTTGCCTCTTATGCTGCAGAAAGGCAAGGAGCACCCACAACAATTTCCATTAAAATTAATAGGAGAGGATACTCAATGTCTCTCAAAATAAAACCCTTTGAACAGAGCTCCTCTCTATTATGAGAGAGCATGCATAATAGGTTATACTCTACTCTTTACCCTGAGAATGGTGGCAGGGCCTTTCGTACACCCTTTACTAATGGCTTTTGGGAGTAGCAGTAGCTAAGTGTATCCTGGAGTTAGCCAGGTTTTATTCAGTTACCAGTGTAATTTAAGTAGCCTTGGAGCTAGGGATGTAAAATTTTGATTAATTGGCTAATCGAATAGTCAATGCAATTTGCATCAACTATTTGATTAGTTGATAAGGGCACCTCCACCTTTGAAGTGTAGCAACAGCCATAAGGCTGTTGCTACACTTCAAAGGTGAAAGCGCTGTGGGGAGCACGGGACCGGCGGGGGACTTAAGCAGTACCCCACTAGTCCCATGCTCCCCGCGGCATTTCAAAGCGGCAGCGCCGCATGGATCCCGCAGTCAACCAGGGACTCTTGAGTCCCCAGCTGACCCTGGACTCTACGCGGCACTGCCACTTTGAAATGCCGTGTGCAGCCCAAGCCAGCTGGGGACTCCTAGCTGACCCCAGGCTGCACACAGCAGCACTGCTGCTTTGAAGCACTCCCTCCACTCCCCAGCCTTGCTGCCTCTTTCTGATAGAGGCATCAAGGGGTGGGGGGGGGAAGCAACTAGTCAACTAGCACGTCAACTATCCGATAAGCATTTACTTATCAGATGGTAGACTAGTCGTTCACATCCCTGCTAAATTGCACCTATCGCCAAGGGGTTATTCTGTCAGGCAGGAATTGCTAGAGTACAAAAGTCCATGTCCTATTTCCATCAGCCTTGCTTCCAACAAAGCCGCCTGTGCCAGATGCTGTTGGAGAGGTGGTGGTGGTGAATTCTGAAGGCTATTTATCACCTAGGGCAGGGCTACTCAACTTCGAAAGCCCCAGGGGCCACAGTGATACTCACAGCACATGCCGAGGGCCGCAGCTTAAGCATGGTTGCATATACATGCAAATATATATGTAAATAGCTTCTTTGACAGCTCACACTGACAGACACGAATACAAAGATTAAAGCTAGACTGCACAACATGGAGGCCCCATTAAAGTAAGTTCTGCTGATATTAATAAAATGCGATATTTATCCGATTTCCACCCGATTTGCACTTTTAATGAGCAATGACAGTCCAGGAATTTAACTACTAAAATGCATATCAACAGAAGATCATTATATTGACTTGCTGTTGTGGAGCTTGTTCCCAGTGGAGGCCATGATCAAAGGATCCCATCCGTGGGCTGCATGTTGAGCCCTGTGTCAACCCAAACTGCACCACAGGCCGCAAGCAACTGGACCTTGGGCCGAATGCGGCCCACAAGCCACGTGTCGATCATCCCTGACCTAGGGATTCCCCTTACAATTATTGATGCTTTAGCTGCTTTCTGCCATCTAGCTCCTTTTGTGACAGATCAAAGCAGTGTTGCTAAATCAATGACCTAGCTAAATTCTTAGCTATTTTAGTACCACAGAATACCAGTGACACACTGGTAACAGTGGGTGTGCAAGAGAGATTGGTGATCAAAATATTTAGGGACGCTAACAAATAAGGAAACAAGGATGAAACATCACATGCACACCATAATAATAATTCTTAGCTGTTACCTAGCTCGTAATCTTGTAAGTCTGTCTTGATCACAACAAGAAAGCCTTCAGCACTAACCACAAGTTTACTTTATCCCTTTAAAAGCTTTCTGTCTTTCCATACAAGCATTTTGTGCCACTGTATCTTATTTTTAGGCTCTTTTATGGTTGCCGTTAATGTACAGAAACAAAACATTGTCTACAAAACATTCCAAGAAAGGGAATAATCTAGGCATTTGAGGGTTTTCCCCCTTTTTAAAATTAGGGACACTGGCAAAGGCTGGCCTGATGTTCCTTACACAGCTTCTCAGATTGGTCTGAGTCTCAGAAGAAAGGTTCTTCAATTTGTAGCAGAAGTAACTATCTGAAGGTCTTGCAGGAAATTTCCACTCTTGAGCATCATCTTTGCTTGGCCACATGGCTGCTTAAGGTTGATGCTATATCTTACCAGCTTCATGGGGAAATACATGTTTCCACAGAGTGTACACAACTGTTTAGGATGGTAGGGAATTTCTACACTGAATGAATAGGGTTGTGTGAAGACCCAACTTGGAGTGGTTTGACAGGCCTAAAAGCCCCTTTAGCATGCACTTTCCTTTACAATAGTGCAATTCGGTCAGCTTTTTAAAGTTACTTTTGATTGTGAGTATCCTAATCTACTACTTGAACAAAAAATAAATGTGTGATGCTCACTTCAGATTTCAGCCTGATTTCAAATATAGCTATAAAATTCACTGACTTAATGTTATTAGTCAGGGAATTCCTTAGCCTGCGGGCACAGCTGACATAGACACAAGCACCTGTCATCTCCAATCTGTATTGGGGACCAGTTAATAAAGCAATATCCTTGGAAAGCAAGGGGCAATGTGAAATATAGGGTTATAAAATATTTACCTACATCAAGTAAGGGTAGGAGTAAGGCTTTGCTGAATGTTATAAGATACAAACTCTGTGAAGTCATGAATTCCGTTATTTATTCTCTTTACAGAGGCAGTCAATGTAGTGATGGAAAAATAAGAGAAATACATTGCTGACATATGTATTAGGAAATAGCCTAACAGCTGATGGTCCCGTGGAGAAACAGGACCAGATTCTCCATTGATTGACAGTGTAACTGCTTGTGCCACCTTACCAGCAAATTCTGGTATTGAAGATGACACAAGCAGCTGAAGGGAAGATCACTGAGTGCAAAGATGATCCTCCAGTGTTGTTCCCGGTCTCTACTACTAACATAACAGAGAAAAGAGCATGTGGCCAAAGGGAAGGGGAAAGAGCAGGGTTTCAGTAAGCTCTGCCAGCTCAGCTCTGTTTTCATTCCTAGGGCCATTTGCAATCAGTAGAAGCTAGAGCAGCCCTTAGTCTGCTATAACACAGTGCAGGGCAACTAACATTCTGCGGAGTTGTTGCAGGATCAGAAGTGCGTAAAGGTGAATTTTAAGCCACTTTTGTATGTAGTCCCCATTCATTTTGTTTCCTGAAGTCACATCCCAGCATCAGTACCATATTGTATACCTCACCACTGCAATTTCTGTCTGGAACCAGAAATGCTGAAACACCAAAAGATGGCTCTCTCTGTGTTTCCAGCATGACCAGGAGTGGAAAGTAGTGGAAATCTTATCAGTGCTCCCATTCTTACAAGATTTGTAGCCTAATTTTGCATATTTGACAATTTTTTAAACTCTAAATTTTCTGTACTTCTCCAAATTGAATTGCTGAACCTGTTCAGGTTTTTTTTATTGTTGTTTAGCTCCATATCAAATTTAGGAGAGACATTATGGCCTAGTGGACAGCACACTGGTCTCGGACTTGGGAGACCTAGGTTCTAAGGCCTGCCTCTGTAGCTGAGTGGGCATAGGCAAGTCATTGCACCATTCTGTGCCTCAGTTTCCCCATTTACAGAACTGGAATTGTACTGATGTTCTTTGAGATCTACTTATGACAACTACTATATTAATTATTATTAATCTTTTAGCAAAACTACCCTGGAACTCACCTGATAATTTACTGTACTAATTACCCTTCATAAACAGTGCTTCTATATTCTGATCAGCCATGTAAAACTCTGACATCTGATTCCCGGATGTGCCTCAGAATCCTCTGGACTAGTTCCTATAGCAACACAAGAGCTACAAAGATTCTGTTGTATAGAGACAGTTGTCAGTACAAGGCAATATGGAGAGCTGTGCATATGTTCATAATGAAACCTGACCCTCAGAGAAAATCTACTTAAAGATTTGGCAAAGCCTATGAACCTTTCAAGTAAGCCTGGGCCAAGTTGTGAATTAATATGAGCGGAATGCTAGGTGCCAAAGAGCAGTTTATGGTTTTGAGTGGAAACTATGCAAGAGTGAATGGCTTTGCATGCTTGTACAGTATTGATGGAGTTTCAGGTTTGTTTGAACTTGAAAACCCAAAGTGAAATTCTGGGGATTTGAATCTATATGGACAAATTGGCAAAATAAAACTATTGAATTTTTCAGTTACAGTTGATGAACTTCATGGCACTGTAATAGGGAGAAAGCTGGCTAATTTTGGGAGGATTTCTCAAAGTGCTGAAATCATAAAATCACAGAATACTAGAACTGGACGGGACCTTGAGATATCATCAAGTCCATTCCCATGTCCTCAAGGCAGGACCAAGCACCATCTTGATCATCCCTAACAGATGTCTATCTGACCTGCTCTTAAATATCTCCTATGATTGAGATTCCACAATCTCCCTATGAAATTTGTTTCAGTGCTTAACCACTCTGACGGGAAGTTTTTCCTAATGTGCAACCTAAACTTTCCTTGCTGCAATTTAAGCCCATTGCTTCTTGTCCTACCATCAGAGGTTAAGGAGAATAATTTTCATCCTCCTCCTTGTAACAGCCTTGTAGGTACTTGAAAGCTGCTATCATGTCCCTTCATTGCCTTCTCTTTTCCAAGCTAACCAAACCCAATTGTTTCAGTTTTCCCTCACAGGTTATGTTTTTTAGACCTTTAATTATTTTTGTTGTTCTTTTCTGGGCCCTCTCCAATTTCTCCACTTCTTTCCTAAAATGTGGTGCGTAGAACTTCACACAGTAATCCAATTGAGGCCCATTAATCAATGCAGAGTAGAGAAGAAGAATGAATTCTCGGGTCTTGCTCACAACACTCCTGTTAATGCATCCCAGAATCATGTTTGCTTTTTTTGCAACGCTGTCCAACTGTTGACTCATATTTAGCTTGTGGTTGACTATGATCCCTAGATCCCTTTCTGCAGTACTCCTTCCTAGAGAGAAGCTTCAGGGGGTAGCAATCACTTCCCATTCTGTATGTGTGAAACTGATTGTTTCTTCCTAAGTGGAATACTCTGCATTTGTCCTTATTAAATTTCATCCTGTTTACCTCAGACCATTTCTCCAGTTTGTCCAGATAATTTTGATTTATGATACTATCCTCCAAAGCAGTCGCAACCCCTCCCAGTTTGGTATCATCTGCAAACTTAATAAGTGTGTTCTCTATGCCATTATCTAAATTGTTAATGAAGATATTAAACAGAACCAGTCCCAAAACTGATTCCTGCAGAACCCCACGGCTGCGTCTAGACTGGCATGATTTTGCGGAAATACTTTTAACGGAAAAGTTTTTCCGTTAAAAGTATTTCTGCAAAGAGCGTCTAGATTGTACGGATGCTTTTGCGCAAAAAGTGCTTTTGCGCAAAAGCATCTGTGGCCAATATATAAACGCGATTTTCAAGAAAGCTCCGGCCATTTTCGCCATCGGGCTTTCTTAACGCAAAAATTCCTTCCTGTCTACACTGGCCCTCTTGCACAAGAACACTTGCGCAAGAGGGCTTTTCAGCGGAGCGTCAAAGTATTTGCGCAAGAAGCACTGATTTTGTACATTACAAAGTCAGTGCTCTTCTTATAAATTCAAGCGACCAGTGTAGACAGCTGGCAAGTTTTTGCGCAAAAGCAAGTGCTTTTGCGCAAAATCTTGCCAGTCTAGACGCACCCCCCACTTGTTTTGCCCTTGCAGCATGACCATGAACCATTGATAATGACTCTCTGAGAGCAATTATCCAACCAGTTATGCACCCGTCTTATAGTAGCCCCATCTATGTTCTATATCTCTAATTTATTGATAATACAGCCTCTTGGTTTCATACAGGTTTCATCTCAAAAAGTAGAATGGAGATTTGTGAAGTGTACTCAGCTTTTGAACTGCTGATATGGAGCAAGTATCTTTGAAAGTGAATCTCCTATTAAACTCTCCTATGCTGATGAGGAGAAATGTGATTAGAACTGACCTTTGTCAAGTTGTGAGATACAACTCAAGCATTAACTATAATGATAATCAAGTATAATCAAGTCCTATGATAGAGGCTCATTGTCAACATACACTGCTTCAGTAACAAGGTTGGCTCTAACATACAGAGACTGGTCAGCTACAAGGGTGTGATGCTTTAGGGTTCAAACCATTCTGTGTCACCACCTATTCTGCAACTCTGGATGCCTTAAATGCTCTGTTGCTCTAACTTAAAGCCTGACACCAACAGTGTACCAGCATGTTGACTGCACTCTGTCTTCCACCTCCCAGTTTCTTTTTCAGTGACCCCAATACCCTTTTGTTTATTTCCTCCAAATCATATTCCTAAGTGAAAATCTGCTGAGGTTCCCAGAACTGTGCATTACTGTGTTGCCGCGCTCAGCCTCAGCAAGCTAAGGCACTATCTACACTGGATTTAAAAGCTCACAACGCTGAATATCAGAGCCCAGGTAATTTGAGTGTAGGGCTAAAATAGCAATGTAGATGTTTAGGCAATTGTCATGGCTACTCCAAAACTGATGCTTAATGAAGACAGAACAGTCAGTCTTGATGTAAATTATATCCATTAATTAAGATGCTCAGTTAACAAAGCTGCACTTTTCAAGCGACACTGAGTAATAAAGAAGAGAGCTGCATTTAAATAGAAGAATCTGATTTAGATTTCAAAGGTTAATACTTCAGTGGAAGCGTGAGTGGGATTATAACATGATGTGACTGAATATAAGTGATAGCAACCTACCTGCTTTTGCCATGATCACAACTCTACAGGATTTTTATTCAATCTCAACCAACTATTTGCAGACAAAAAAAGTGAGAGATTCAGAGCTCATCAGAAAAGTAAAGTGAGCCTGAAAGCTCTGATATTAAAATATGTAGACATACAACATACATGCACAAAAATGTTGGGCCTTCAGTTACTCTGAATATTTATGCTGACTGGACAGATATGCATCTAACTATCCCTCTGTATGCACGAATAGCTGATTAGTATGAGCAATTGTGCATTTGTATCTGCAGTTTCACGACTGATATTTTCAAATAGCATTTTCAAAAGGCAATACCCATTATCAAAACACGTCAGACATAACACAATAGATCGGATGATGATTCTCTGAATGGTTTTATCATTTTCATTGTGGATTGTTCCTATGTGGATTACAACCTTCTTGCACATAAGACATGCAAATGTATCTGGTTTAATCAGAATAGTAATTGTCATAAGAGCAGTCTATACCTGTAAAAACAGGCAATGATAATCTCAAGCAGCGGTTCAGTAGCCTAACAGTGATGGAAAACTGCAGGAAAAGCAGAAGGCAGCAACATGAGAACTTTCTGTAAATCAGTGAAAATCCCCAGGGAAGTTCACAAAAGAGTCAGCTAAGCTGAAAAAAAAGTATATTAACCAAGAAGATACCACAAGGAGGAGCGGCAGCAGCACATGTGCCCACAGACAGCCACTGAAGAAACCACAGGCAGCAGAGAAGAAAGACCACCTGAAAGCTAAGCAGTGAGTAATGCAAACACCCACCACGAAATTGACAAGCAAAGTACTGTAGAGGGCTAACTGCCAAGAGCAAGCTAGCAATGTCCAGAAATAAAAGTTATATGAAATCTGAATTTGATATAACTGAACAAAACATGAAACCAATGAATATCACTCCAAACCTTTAAAAAAATAAAACTAGCAACTCACACTAACAAGTTACTTTGGTCAGCTCATAGGAAGAAACTGATCAAGTCCAGGTTGCTGCTGGACTTGGGGGCGACTTCTTTTGCTTACCAAGGGACCAGCCTCCGAAGCTGGGTAAGTGCTCTCAGCTGACAAACACTGCTACTATTTGTTTCTCCACCAGCCTCAATACGGGAAAAACCAGATCAAGGCAAATGTATGCACTAGATAAAGAAGGAATTTGCCACTAAGGATGGGAGATCTGGTTCAGAGGAGAAAAACAAATGGCCTGAAATTTGAACTCAAGTTTATCTTTAATAATTTTAATTTTCCAGTGCCTCTGCACTGCCTAGCTCTCTTGCCTGTACTAGAAGCAAGCAAGAAGTACTAGAAAACTCAGCCCATTGTGGCAAACTCAACACATTTTGATAAGCATCCAACTTTTTCAAGCTTTCCAAATTCCAACTCTTTTGAGGTTTGCTTATTGCTGTTTGACGGCTGATGCGTTCCCCTACCCCCCTTTGCTTACTCATGCAGCTTGGCAATTTACCTGGTCACCTGTGTGTGCTGGAAATCTCTGCATCCAGATCAAACATGAATCTGTCAGTTATTTGGCTTACAGAGCCTGTACTTTCTGTAGCAGTTAGGCTTGCAAGAGCCTTGATTTGGAAGTATTCACCTTGTGGTTCCCTAAATTCGTCAGTCCTTAACCCAGGTCTTAACCCAGGACATCAGCCATAACTGAATGTTGCCATATTCTTTTCATTCTCTCATTATTAAATAAATTGCTCAAATCAGAGTAAAATCCTGTGTAGGGCTGAAGCTGCTTAAAGCCCTACAGACCAATTCTTCTGCCCATATTCGGTTCAAGAAGTAGGACTTGATGCATTAGCACGGAGGACTCAATGAAGTCCTGAAGCCACAATTGCCTCATTAGACCCCTGTCTAATTGAGGCAAATGGCTGAACCATCACAGTAGTGGGTGCATTTATCAGCCCAATTCCCACTCTCCTAGGCTTCTACTTCATCACTGCAAAACTCCGCTGTGTATGCAGAGTCTGCATAAATTCCTCAGATCCTGTCCACTGCCCCTGCACAGTAGAAACAAACCAGTTTCATTACATTTGAAGACCTCTGCTGCCACAGTGGGAAGGGTAGATATGCCCAATATAGCAAATACCCAGGAAAAAATAGCCATAAGGCTAATGTATGGCATGGCTATAGTAATGGCATTGTCAGTACAACAGAATGACGTTTCCTAGTCTGACTGGTATAAATGGGATTGACTCCATTGACTTCAGTGGGGTGCACAGATTGACACCAGCTGAGAATTGGTCCCTTTCTTGTAAATCTGTAATACTAAAAGTATGTCCATTAGGCCAAACTATACGTGTGGAATGCTGCAGTAATACAGCTGATGGCTGTTTGTTTAAAATATGGACTGGGGCAGTGATGGGCAACCAAGGCTATTGAGCGGGTCACATGAGTGGCCCTCTTTCATCTTACTGAGCTTCAAGATTGAAATTGGGCATGTGCTCTATCCATGACCCCAATAATAAAATTAAATAATTTCACTTGATCCTCCATCTTTATCATGCCTTTTCAACACAGGGTGATCCATTATTAGGGGCAAATTAAATTGCTGGCAAAAGTAATATAAAGAAGCAGAGGGAGCACCCAGCTGTCACAATGTTGTGTGCAATCAGCATGTACCCTCATGTGTGCCCTTGCTTTAAATGTGTGTGCCAGTTCTCATTTTGCCAGGGGTTGCTTGACCCTTCCCTTCATTGTAGGCCCCACCCCTACTTTACCCCTTCCCTCAAACCCCTACCTGGCCTCTTCTCTGCCTCCTCCACTGAACGTGACCGGCCCCTTCTTCTGGTCCTCCCTTCCTCCCAGCATTTCCGGAGCATTATGAATCAGGTGATTTGTGCCCTGCTCCTTCTACTCCCACTCCTTCCCAGAGCTTGAATGCTACAAATCAGCTGATTTACAGTGCTCTGGAAGTTCTGGGCAGGTGGGAGAGGAGTAGGTAAGTGCAGGGCCCTCAGCGTGCAAGAGACGCAGTGGGAGAGGTGTAGGGATACATTTGGCCTGCAGGACCCAGGTTGCTCACAATAATTCAATTTAAAAATAAGGAAGGCAGCAGCCTTCTTAGGTCTATTTTTGGGGAAAACCCATTGCAAAGAAAGGAGTTGTTACTGCTCTATATTCTGGTCTGTTCTCTGACTTTACATTATTAGTTGAGAGATCTTCTTAAAGCTCAGCTGTAATAGAGCTCATAGCAATAGCAGCCCAGTGACACAGAGCAGAGATCCCAGGCAGTGCAAACAAAACCAGTTTGTGTTCGATGTATAATGGAGACCAATATAATGGGCCAGCCTTTCAGATATCTGTGTGTTTGTGTGAGGATGGGTATGTACTCTGTACTTCTGCTGAGAGCCAGTCAATGTCTGTACTGAAGTTGTTGGCTGACTGCAGCGACCTACTTCTTGCTTTTCACCTTTCCGTGCAAGAAATATCAGAGCTGCAAAAGCTCAATCTTTCCAGTGTCTTATTCAACAAAATAAAACCCAGAAACTAGTAAAACACCTTCAAATAATTGCCCCCTAAGGAAAGTCCCAACTCTAGAAATAACAAGACAAGAAACAGAAGTTAATATTGGTATTCCTTGTTCAGTGGAAAGTGTGCAACTCTAGGCTATTGCAGAAACTGATGAGAAAAGTGGCAGGCATAGCAAGACACATACACACAAAAGTGGGGTTTAATACTGGCATACTGCCACATGGTTGTGGGCATCCAACACCAGTAGGTAGCATTTTCAGTAACATGCATTCTCAAGGTGTATGCACGTGGGTCTTGATTTTATCTGGCTGAGTTGTGCTCAGTGTAAGGCCCAAGAGAGTGGGCAAAGTTGACATTGTTGCCTTTGCATAACTGTGATTTATAATGCTGCTGGAGGAAGGTTCTGTCCCTGGCATGATTCAGAGTAGCGTCAGGGCTTTTATAAATTCATTGATTGAAATGGTCCCAAAGGGCAGACTATGCTGCTTGTGTGTCCCCTGAATATACAGGTAGCTGTATCTGCTGGGTTTCTGGCTGTTTTGTGCTGCTGAAGCAGTGCAAGAAGCCAAGGAGAGAGTGATCAGGAAGGCTATGAGGATCCATCCCATGTTGTACACGTGTAGTTGTTGTGGTAGATTCATAAGACCTGACAGGCACCTTATATTGGATAATCTTAGTAACAGGTACCCTATTTAATGTATGATGTATATGCCTCAATAAAAAAAACATAAAAAACAGGCTGTATAGTTTGAGTTCAGTATCACATCCACATTTAAAGTGACTCACCATACGTGCAGAAGAAGTGATGGCAGCAAGCCACTTGACACTGTCTGTCCTTCCTCACTTTCATGTTACTCTACTCTTCTGCCACTGGTTGTAGCGTTGCTCTTCGGTTTCAGCAACCAGAAGTCGCACCAGCACGTCCCTTCTCCTCTGCCATGGCCACTGTCAGTAAGAAAAAAGCACCACCACAGCTGCAATGTTAGTTCTAGTATCATCATGACATCTTCCATTCTAAGTTCGGGTAGTTTCAGCCTTACCCCCACACAGCACAGAACTAATTTGTGATATATGGAGGACAGTGGTTTTAGGCAACTTGTGATTTTTTGCACACAATATATAGAATGGTCTTTAGAACAGTGAGACCAGCCTTGTATTTATCAGAATTTTTCAAATTTCTAATAGAGATGGCATTAGGTGCATGGCGGAACCTGAGTTGCATAAATGCCATGCTTTACCATTTTGTCTTTGATCTCCTGCTGGAGTAGTTGACTGATCTCACTGAACTGCTGCATTTTTTTTTTAAACCAGTTCACTTGCTACTTCCTTCCCCATCACCCTGTAGGTCTGGTAGTGTCATCAGCCTAACCTTTCCGTGGTCACTATGAGCCTCCTCAGCAGAAACCATGTTCCCATATATCCCTAAATATATTGGAGTGAAAGTATGGAAGAAAATCTAGGCATCTGGCTAGAAGAACTTGGCTTTTGGAAAGTGACTTCATTGTCACTGAGAATGGTACCAGCTTGGGCAAAGCAATTAATAACGAACATGGTAACAAAATCCATTGCTTTGAGGAGTGCTTTTCAGAAAAAGCTGTAATGCTGTGGAAGATATTGTTGCCAATACACGGAACATTTGATGTGTGCATTTTTCTAATGTGCTTTCAAAGCAAATAATCATCTGCTACTGATATTTGACTTCTTGCTAAAATAGGCTTAGGTCAATGTATTCTGGTGCAGGACTTGTCAGTCTTCCCAGTTGTTGGAACTCAGCAAGACCACCTGATTGCACAAAAGCAAAGTGAGTGCACTTCCATTTTCCAACAGTCAATAAGTGTAGTGAGGGTAATACTTGAGATCCCTTTAGATATATACATCACCACAGAGAGAAGAAGTAGCATCACTGCACCTTATCAGTGAAGTTCATATTCTCAATGCTTACATGGGTCAGTTGATGCAGGGGAGGGGCAGGAGGGGAGGAGGGATGAGTCAAAGAAGGATCTGCCTTTCTCAGTTAGCAACAATTTTCTATTAAAAACCGAACTAAAAGTTTAGCAAATTCGTGACGAGATCATGGATTGATCATATTTTTAATAGGCAGTCCAGACTAGTTATATTACATGCACATACACACTTATATATCTGTATAGATGTATAAGCTTACGCTTACACACATACACTTTTTTAATAGGGCCAGTTTCACAAAGCTGAAAATAAATGTGAGCCAATAAATTGAGTCAGAAAATGCTGAATAATAACTGGGAGTCTTTTCAGAACACCTTGCTAGATGCGCCTAATTGGAAGAAGAAGGCCATGCTGGTTTAAAAACAACCTGGTTTAGAGGGGAAGTGAAGGCAGCTGAAAAAATTAATACAACAAATGGAATAAAGGAGAAGTTGATAGTAGTAAATGTGGTAGTCAATATCGGAAGTTAGGAATTGTAGAAAATAGATAAGGAAAGTCAAGAGGCCTGGATTAACTAATCTGCATGGAATGCATTTGCACGGAACCCCCATTTCAGGTTTAGTCTGGCAGCCCCAGATCAATGAGTGAGCGAGTTGTATTGCGAGCTGCCTCACAGGGTCATAGTGCCACTCTGTTTTACACTTGCCATCAATAGTGTAGAAAGCAACTTGTCCACTGCAGCTGATATCAACACTACTATTGACATCATCATGCCAGGCCTAAGGCAAGAGCCCAAAGGCAGAAACAGGGCTAGGAATATTAGTCTCAGTACAGCGTGGCTGGAGCTCAGGAAAAGTTGGGATTAGGAGCAAGTTCTGGCCACATGTAGGGCACAGTCCCTTTCCCCATTCCCATGGGGAGGGCAGCAGCTCACAGCCTTGGGCCCTCTCTGAAAGAAAAGGTAGGTAGCCCCCCCATTTCTATAGTGCACAGGACCCCAAAAGTCTTTTAATCTGGCCCTGATAATCAAATGGGTTCTCTTCAAATGTCAGATCTGTGAGGCTGATAAAGACAGACTGGTTTCAGTCAGTCTGTCACATGGGTGTGTACACATGCAGAAACTGTGTGCTCCCAGTCTTGTTTCATATTTAAAATTGCAAACGGTAGAAATTCCCGAGTATAAGAAGCTAGATGAAAGCTCATTTACTACTTATAATCTCAATTACAAGTTTCATGCCTGTCGGGTACATTTCATATGTCTTGTCCTATTTTGTTTTTCCATAAGTCCTGAGAACAGAGAGAGACATTAAAACAATGCAAATTCAAATACCAGGAAGCCTTCCTGAATGAATCTTTTTTCAGAACTTATTAAACTTGTTCTCCCCTCCCTGTATTCATGTAATTTAATTCAGATGAGAAGCAAAGAGTCAGATTTCATTCCCAAAAGTTAAATGATATGATTTCTGTGCAGACAAAAGACACAGTTTTAACATTTTTTATGTTGGTTGCTCAACCTAAAGGTCAAAATTAGCAAGTTTTAAAGAACAGCCAAAGAGACAAACAGAAGAGGTCTTGTAAAAATCGTTAATAAGAGCCACTGTTGAATTAGGGAGTAGCATGGAGAATTTCTTTTAAAACAGCGTATTCATATCAATGATGGAAGCAATGCAGTTTGTCTGAGACTGATGTTGGGGCGGAAATGTAAGGACCCAGTAACAGAACAAAAAACAGTGGCTGTCAGAATAAAATAAGTGGTGAGCAGTTGCCAGCTTCTATTGTAAAGCAGTCCCTCAATCTGTTTTCTCACTGTTAGGATGGCTGTGAAACTTTTTTGTGTGTCATCTTGGCTTCTAAACTGGGTGGGTTAAACTAGATAAACATTTTTAATGACCCATTATTGGAGGCCTCAGGACATAATGTTATGCTTACTGTTAACTTCCAAGCTCATGCTTTACAATGCTACCTGCTCTTGTTATTCAGCGTATCATACATATCTCAATCACATGAACCATTGGCTGTTGGAGTGATAGGAGGCATCTGCTGTAGCGTGTAGAATCTTGTCATGATTCTGTGTTCTCAATCCAGGAATGCTTCATTTCACTGATGCTTTTTTCCCTTTGTTTTTTTTCCCAGGGTCTTTATGTCTTTGTGGTGTATTTCATCCTACACAACCAGCTTTGTTGCCCAGTGAAAGCTAGTTATACCGTAGATATGAATGGACATACAAGCCCAGGCTCTGCCTTTTTCACACATGGCAGTGGGATGCCCCCAGCAGGAGGAGAGATCAGCAAGTCTACTCAGAATCTTATCAGTGCTATGGAAGAGGTACCCGTTTTCTACACCTCATAATCATTATTATACCTACTGAGAAGAGGCCAGTTGTATAGCTGAATGGGAAAAGAGTGACATACATAGCTATGAATAACCCCAGAGGGGGGGTTATTTTTTTGTTTTATGCTTCAAGTCTGAATTGGGAGAAGCGCAAACATATATAATGATGATAACTTGTACAATAAATGTTGTTTTTAACATTAGAACTATGGATCACCCCCCCCCTTCCTTTTTTACATTGCTCGTTTTGCTCATTAGCTTTGTTATAGAGCTATGGATCATGTATATGAAAAGTAGGTCACGGCCAACATCATAAACTTTTCAGGTTACTGTAATTCTCATGTAAATCCTCACCCTATTGAATTCAGTCAATAGCAAAACTCCTGTTGACTTCAGTAGGGACAGGTTTTCACCTTTGATCTTTATGGATGTCACAGTTGGTTTTGTCAGATGTTGAGTTATATAAAACAAAAACAATTGAAATTCAACTTTTTTTCGGGGATAGAAATTCTGTTTTCTGGCCAGATCTAGTTTTGGATTAGTTGGCAGATGGAATAAATGCTCCTCCAGCATTTTCAAAGACACATAATATTGTGAAGATAAATTATTTAAACAAATAAATAAGATTGTTGTGAAAAGGGTGTGAAAGAGTAGGGTGCCAATGAAGGGTATTATTCAGTGGAAAAGAAGAGGACCTTAGATGGTGTGGAATGGAAAGACAGGGTCTACTGAAGAATTGCAGGAGAGTGGAAAAGTGAGGGCCATCATTCGGATTTATGGGGTCCTACATAGTACTATTAAACTGGTGTGCCCATGCCCAACAGCATCCTGGGGAGTATGATGTTTTAGAAATGTGATTTTATACTCTTTAGCAACACACTAATGAAATCTCATTAGAGGGGTAGCCGTGTTAGTCCGTAACTTTAAAAGCGAGTAGTCCCGTGGCACCTTAGAGACTAACAAATGTATCATGAGCTTTCATGAACAAAAACCACTTCATCAGATGAGATGAACTCTTAACTCAAGCTCATCTCATCTGACGAAGTGGGTTTTGCTCATGAAAGCTCATGTTACTATATAGATATTTGTTAGTCTCTGAAGTGCCACAAGACTACTCATCGTTTTTATACTAATGAAATGTTTTTAAAGCAAATTTTAAACTAAGGTCCTGTAGATGAACACAGTAAATTCAGAAACTGTCAGTATATACTTGGGGTTGGCAAATGCCTGTTAAATGGCTTCATTACCTCTGGAATAGCTCTTTCTCAGGTTCAGTGTTCTGCTAATAGGTCTGGTAGGCTTTTTCACTTTTAAGCTAACTAGATCCTGTCCAGAGGAAGCAGAGCCACAGGATAGGGAAAGAAAGACGCAAGTGGGTGGACATTAAAACTCAGTGGTGCCCCAAATTTTCAGGTGCCTTACACAACTGTATATTCTGCACATGGGTAAGGTTGGCCCTGGGAAGAAGCAACCATGTTGATGTTCAAAGAAAGAACAAGCAGGAAGATTTTGAGTGGAATTTTAAAGTACTTGAGGAAAATGTGAGGTTCTCTGTACCTGAGGAAAATGTTCAGAAAAAAGAAAAAGTTGGACAGTTTTTAAACCAACTAGCCTATCCATAATGAACACAAAACCAGTGTACTTGTAAGCAATTATCATTTTAAAAGAAAAAGATTGAGCTAGACTTTCTACTGGAAGAGGCACAAAAAACCCTTTTGCTACTTGGAATGTAAAATCCCTATTAATCAGTTAACCAGTAAAACGTTAGGTTAACCTAACCTAACCTCGGGTAGGGAACCTAACCTAATCTCGGGTAGGGGACAACTCCACCCTGGCTGGAGCAACCCTCAAGCCCATGGGGCTCCTGTTCCTGGCACCTATCCCCAGAGTTTGAGCTGGGGCTGCTGCTGGTTCCTGTCCCCAGTGCTGGGGTAGCCCTCTACACTCGGCAGGCTGTGGGTGGGGGGCCACTCTTGGGCATTGGTTAACAGTTACCTGGTAAGCATCACCCAGTAAGGGTGATGCTTGCCGGGTAACTGGATAACTAATTTCCATTCGCATCTCGAGTTGCTACACCCCTGACCCTGCTGTAGTCATGGGCTCAAACTAGGGATGTTAAATATCGGTTAATTGAATAGTCGTGTAACCTCATGAAGTCTTATTGGTTATTCAACTATTCTATAGCAGCTAATGTGCTTCGGCCCCACTCCTAAGGAGCCCCCTGCCACTCCGCACTGCTGCCAGGCGGAAACTGGTCAGTGAAGGGAACCAGTTTAAAAACCAGCTCCCCTTGCGGATCAGCTGCCTGTCGCCCCGCACTGCTGCCTGTGATACAGTTCCCATGTGTGCCAGAACTGAGCTGGGCTGCCTGCCTGGCTCCTGATACACTTTAAATGCAGAGCTGCAATGGGGCTAGGTCCTGAACCCGGCACAAGCAAGTACTGAGCCAGGCTGCTGGCTGGTGTGCTAAAAAATTTACTAGCGGCAGGTGGGGGTGGAGGGGGGGAGAAATGTGTGTAGTCTATAGCATTAACCTATAAGCTTTTGCTTATCTGTTGATCGACTACACTATTACATCCCTAGTTCAAATCCATTCAGACAACTGGGGCGGAGAGTAGTTAAGAGTCCAAATAGCCAGAACTATATATGTACTATAACTTTGATTATAACTGTAGCTTTGAGACTTTTTAACTTATTTAAGGTGCCAGGAGACTGGGAGAGGGCATCCTTGCGTCCAGCTAGTCAAGCCAGTGGTACTTTTAAACAAAGCCCACAAAATGGGAATGTCTTCAGTGCTTCTGGAGGATTTAGTAACAGCTCATTGGTGGCTGATGAGGAATCACAAGAGTTTGATGACTTAATATTTGCTTTAAAAACTGGTGAGTAGTGTTTTTTTTTTCTTTGTTTTTAGAAGTCTGTATGCTATGCTTTGTCCTCACAGAATAGTTTCCCCAGGAGTCACTATAAAAGGGCAGATCCAATTGCTACTAATACATTCTGAGTGCCAGTGCAAATGTAGAACCAAGTTTTTGTTTTGGTGTGAACTGTTATTCTATGAACTAAACATAATGGGATATTATCATTCATAACAAAGGGAAATAGCCTACAAAATCATAATTTGAATCACATTAAGCTTGTGATAAAACCTACAAAAACCAGGAAAGGCTGAAAGTTTAACATTTTTCTCCAAGTACTTGGGGTAAATCTACACAGCAAACAAAACAAAAACAAAACAACTCCCACAAACAAACACACACATATACACACAGGCTATGTCTATACTGCAGCCTTCTTCCTCAAAAGCTTACGCAAATGAAGCGCGGAGTAGAATATTGCCGTGCTTCATTTGCGTAATTAATTAGCAGCCGTTTTCGCACAAGAGGCTTTTGCGCAAAAAGGAGCTGTGTAGACTGCTCCTTTTTGCGCAAAAATTCCCTCTTGCACAAGAGCCGTTCTTCCTCATTTTTACAGTTTTTGCAGAAGAAAGCTGCAGTATAGACGTAGCCACACAAAAACAAAAGCTAAAAACAAAAAGTCTTTAGAGTAGGGTTGCCAGGTGCCCGGTATTCACCCGGACAGTCCGGTATTTTCGCCTCCTGTCTGGTAAAAAAATTCAGAGAATACCAGACACGTAAAATGTCCGGTATTTTCTGATTTTTTCCCGAAATGCCAGGCACCTGACAACCCTACAAACACTCAGCGCCCGGCCTCCCCCCCTGCCCCGAAACCCCCTACTCTGGCTTCCAACACCCCTAGCCCCCATGCTTACCTGGTTCCGCAAGGCTGCCAGCACAAAATGGCTGCTGACAAGGGCTTCCCCTGTGTCATAGTGCTCAACTGCTCCTCTGTTGCTATCCCTGCACTCACTCTTAAAGGGGAGTCTTTTTTGGAGGGGTTTTTTTTGGGGGGGGGTCGGTATTTTTGTTTCAACCATCTGGCAACCCTACTTTAGAGGCATCTAAGTCTGGGCTGACTTAGGTTTGCAGGGCTTGCACAATGAGGCTAAAAAAGCAGGGTAGATCTCCAGGCTTGGTCTGCAGCTTGGACTCTAGGACGCTCTCCCTTTACCGGGTATCAGCCATTCAGTTAAGTATATTTATACCATTTTATACCATTTTATGACTCCCTCCAACTCCTATTAAAGAGTTTAGAGAGAGCGATTGAATGAATCCCATTAACTTCAATGGGAATTGGATTGACCCCTCAAATGTTAATCTTTAGATGGTGTTCTCATTGAAATTCCTAATACATGGTGTGGTACTCTATCTATATTGTGTGTTTATATAAACGTATTATGTACTGTACCATGAATAATCATTTTAAATATGAAAGAATACTATTAAAATATAATATTTTAAATATGAAAGAATACTATTAAAATATAAAATATAATTCGGTATCTTGGATTCATGTCCTTTGTCTTTAATACACAGACATAGACAGAGTATATGTACAGTAAATTTAAACTGCCCTTTGAACATTTACATATTTCCCATTTTTTAAAAAAGTAAACCCCAACAGTGTGGTCCCTTCACTTTTGTCCTGTACATATGAAACACTAACCATTTAAAAGTCTTTGTGTTCCCATCTGTACTTCAGAAACTCTTCACATGTAATGTAGTGAAGCTTCCAAACACATGACTTTTAAACAGCCAGTGTTACAGTAAATACACACAAATGCACATTCTGTTGGTGCCACTTAATTTGTTATTTTTTATAAAACTATAGCAAGCCAATCATTTTTTTCCGTGGAGAATTGTAGAATGATTCTAGGGGTTAGGCACAAAGCAACCAAACTAACACTAATCCTATACATTTCTCAATGGTATTGCAGTAGTATTTCTTTACTTTGCCCACTTTGCTGTTCATTTCCTGAACATGTACATTTTCACTGGATATTTTGTCACCCAGTCTACTGCTAACTACTGAGGTATTTGGTTTTTGACCAAGACTGAGTGCCTGAAGTTAAATTCCTAAATCTATAATTAGGCACCTAAATAAGTTGCCTGATTTTTCAAAAATACTAAGCACTGAGTTCCATTGTATTCAGGAATTTATTTTAAAAATTCATGGACTTTTTTTTTAGTTTTTTGTTTTTTGTTTATTTTTCTTTCCATGTGCTTTAAAAAAAAATTCATAGAAGATTGGTAATAAGCAGGGATCCCAGAAATCTGTTTACAATGGAAAAATACAGAATTTGCATTTTTCCAAAGAAACTTTAGTTTTAACATTTTGTGGAAAAAATAAAAACATAAAATAGAACCCCATTTATCTGAGCCTCTGTTACCCAGTTGCCCAGGGCTTACTGCCTGAGTCCCAGACATTGTCTGCCCTGGGCAGCTGGTGGTTCACTTAATACAAGAGATGGATATCAGAAGCTTGCATAAAGAGGGTTTTATTGTATATAACATTGTGTTCAAGTGATGCCTATGTATATTGTGGCTAGAGAAATTAAAGTTAAATGTTTCGTTTTAATCATGGAAAATTGGGGATTTTATGTGTTATTTTCATTGCAGGATTCCTGGTAATAAGATATGGAGGCTTTCATAAATACTGATTAAATACTGTACATGCTTACTACCAATAGTGATAATTGTCTTCCACAGTTCTATTGATTTCAGTGGGGCCTTTCACAATAGTAATCACAATTTTCAGTAGTAAAGAGTGTACAGAAGTGGGTCTTAAAATATGAGAACAAAGGGATATAATGTGATGGCTGTTTATTAACAGTAAAAATAGTTTGCCTTAATTCAGCACAATTTTATTTTATATGAGAGTTGAGTCTCAGCCAAGACCTTGGTTATGAACAGCTCCAGGCTCTAGGAAAACTCCAGTAATGGAGACCATAAATGTGTGGCTCTGGTCCATCACACAATACATGGCAGAGTTAAATAATACAGTTAAAACAGGGGTGGTCAATAATTTTTTTGGGGGGGGGGGAGCAATTCTAACAATTTGGCAAGTGATCAAGGGCTGCACTCTTCCATGATATTCTCCTTGCCTATTATACCCACACACACACAAACACTGCTCAAAGTGGCTGGCTGGGGTGGGGGACATATGCATTTCTGCATGCCATGGGCCCCTTCAGGGCGGCATGGCACAGCCCAGGCAGCTCCTTTTGGCTGGTTTTCAGCCAGTGGGGGCTGTGAGAATTGCTGGGGATGGGGGCAATGCACAAAGACACCAACCCAAAAGGGTACATGGTGCTCCGAGAACACACAGCCCTTGTAGCCAGCTGCTTTTAGCAGTGTACAGGGGCTCAGCAGGTGCAGCCTTCAAGCTATATTTTGCCTACCTCTGATGCAGGCAGAGGAGAAAAGCTACATTTTCAAATGAGACTTTTAAAAAATGGTGACTAAAGAGGCAAAGAGATACAAGAAGGGTGATTTGGATGTCAGATCCTCTAGAGGGGAAGGTTCTGGCACTGACCATGATCAGATTGCATGCCAGGACAGAAGGTGACAATGCTAGAGGACCACAGGGATTATAGAAGGGAATAGAAAGAACAGAGTCCTTGAGCTAGTCTGAAATCAGATGATGAAAGTCCTTTAAAAATAGGAAGGATAATTTTGAGCTGGATCCTGAAATGAGTAGGGAACAAGTTTTGAGGTCTGAGAACATGAGTGGTGCGATCTGTGTATATATGTGAAGAGGAAGCAGCTCCTCATACATGCTGGAGAGTTCCGAGCTGGGAGACATATCAGAGGGGAATGAATTACCATAGCCAGTGCAAGAAGAGATAATGATAGGAATGGAGATTTCAACAGAGGTAATATTGTACATCAAGATACAGAAGCATTGTCTGGCAAATTTGCAGTCATACAGACGATGGAGAGGAAAAAAACTTTCAGCAACAAGGATGATGGCAAGGTTACAGACAATGGAGGCAAAACACATAATAGAGGAGAAATAGTTATACTGAGATTATTAAGAAAAACATTTCTATTTGATTCCTGTTAAATACTATCTAACAACCTTTTTGCAAACTCAAGACAAAGACATGAGATTGCATGCACATGGTGTTCGTGCTGCTCTTGTACCGTACAGAGCATTTTTGGTAATCCCTTTAGAAAAAGGTTGAGGAATATTAACAAGGTAGGAAAGCTTGCTCTACTGCTGCCTTTGTTTTACTTGTTCTAAGGGTAAATAGAAGACTTCATTCCCCAAGATTGTCAGCCTAAAACCTTCTACAGGTAGTCATAGTCATGCTGGAAATAATTCTCAGATTCTGCAAGGCTGCCCAGCATGAGAAGATAAAGATAAATATATCTTTATGACACATCTGCACTTCTCTAATCCTGGATTTCCCTGCATGCCTGAGTAATTTAGAGCAGCCTGAAGGTTTCTCTAATTTAGGCTTGCTGCTAATTACCTCAGGGGTTGTTTGTAGGCCAGGAATTGGTGAACATAAGAAAACCTAGCTGTGACCTCTTGCCATCAGCCATGCCCCCTTGTATTGGAAGGAATAGTACAGGAGCCACTCTGGTGAGTTTACATCACCCCAAGGGTTCCACTTAAGGGAATTCTCAAGTGATCAGTTAAGCTGGCTCCAATGCAGATTTGTGCAAGGGAATGAGAGAATTGAGTATCAATACAGTACAGTATCATGGAGTTTGCATAACTCCATGAACTTCAGGTCTGTGCGAAGGATTAAGGAAAGATTACTCTAAGAAAAATAATATGAAAAAAAGGTACTGCCTGTTGATGTATGCTAAAACCTTGTTTGTTTCCTGCTAGTAATTAGGTTGGTTTAAATGGTATGTTTTGTTTTATTTCTTTTGTGGTTTTTATAATAAATCAAAGGATTACACTTCCATGGGATAATGATAATTATTCCATAACTAATTATTGCTAATTATATTAATTATCTAATAATACCCCTTCATTTTGGGCTAGATCACATTTCGCTTATGATTCCTTTTTTAGTGCTTAACGACTGAACATTTAGTGCTCAAGCTCATCTTGACAGTTTAATGAGCCCCTCCTCTTTCAGACTGATTCACTCTAATACATGGGGTTAGCGTAATTGAAGTATAAAACCATTTTAATGTGACTCCAGTTTAAGTGCAGATATGTTTCAGTCCTCCTATCTTGAAAGCAGCAAGCTGCTGGATATTGGCATGTTGTGTAAGGGTGGAGAGTAGTCAAAAAAGGATGGGATGAAGGAAAAATGGGTGTATTCTGGCTCCAAGCAGTACATTATTCATAAATTGTTCTCCTTAGGCATAACTTTTAATGTTAGAACTGCATACTAGCCTTACTGACTTCTCAGTTCCAGCCATATTCCCACCAATCACAAACACTCCTGCCCCCCCTGCCTTTTAGTGATATGCAACTGAAGTCACTCCCTCTGGGCCTGATGCAGGTTCAATGCATAAAAATCTCTACAACAGGCCTCATGTTTTGCTCCTTCCTCCTTCTCTTGCTTATAGTATGAATAAGTTGTTTGGAGAAGCAGGTCTCTTTATAGGGGTCATTCAGATGTAAGGGCAGACAACCCTTGGCTCGTACGCACTACCACAGCACAGCTAAGATTATCAAGTGGCTAGAGAACCAAGATAGGCAGGTTTTATGACTCATGTTGGCAATGCTTAATGCGATTTTGTTCGCTGCCAGTCTGAATTTGGCCCTTCTGCATTAACAATGACAAAAACTCCACAATCAAAAAGTAAATCTATATTGAAATACAACAGATAATGCCACATAAGCTTCCCACAAGAATTTATGGAATATAATATAGAAAGGGATCAATATTTTCAAAAATGCTTGATAAATGATGGCAGCCAAAATTAGTGTGCTCAATTTGAGACTCGGGTTGGGAACTCAAAACTAGAAGAAGTCATTTTTGAAAGCGTTGGCTGAAATGTTCAGTTGTTTCACATTCCTGAAAGATACTGGGATAGACTCCAGCTACGTCTAATCTGCAAGCCTCTTTCAAAAGAGGCTTTTTCAAAAGATACTTTCGAAAAAGCCTCCTTTGAAAAAGAGCATCTAGACTACAACCAGTACTTTTGAAAAAGCAAGCCGCTTTTTCGAAAGAGAGCACCCAGTCAGTCTGGATGCTTTCTTTCAAAAAAGCAGTTTGCATTACGTAGCGCCTTTTTTCAAAATAGCACTTTCAAAAAAAGGTGTTCTTCCTCGTAAAACGAGGTTTTCCGTGGTCGAAAAAACTGCCGCGTTCTTTCGATTTACTTTTGAAAGAACGCGGCAGCAGTCTAGACTAAGGGGAAGTTTTTTCAAAAAAAGGCCACTGTAGTCTAGACACACCCTCCTTGTGAATCTACAGCCATTGCACCTGCAGTGGCAATGTTAGCTTCCCCAGCTTGTCTTACCAGTGCACCTCATATCCCATCTGAAAGGAAAAAGTCAAAAGGTGAGAAAAGGGGGAGAAGGTATTCTCCCTGCCCATTCAGTTAGCTTTGCCTCTGTCACCAACAAAGGTTGAAATAGTGGATGGGTACAAGATTCCACTAGGACCAAGGACTCATTTCCATTGAACCCTAAAATTTCTCTATAGAGGTATGAATATTAATTGGTTGCATATTACTGTACCATTCTCTGTATCCAGCCAATCCCATAAAACAAGATGTAATGTATAAGAGTGTGTGATATCTACAATTGATTTTTGTGTTTATTGCACATTGACTATAAAAGTGTGATGGATTCAGAATGTAGTATATGTATGTATAATATGATAAAAAATACCCCTAGAGAATGTATAAAAGAGTGAAAAATAGCAAGTTAAAAAACACCCAACGTTTTGCACAGATATTATAGTGAAAGCTTGATCTGTGTGTAGGCAAATAGGTAAGATCAAACTTGGGCCCTTCATATGGAGCAATAATTACAGAATGTTGAGTGTTGGGATTCACTGAATAAATCTTTTGTCCAGTAGATGTCACTGGAGGGGCCTTGCTTGTTTTGCAAGCTAAACTGTAACTCTCCCATGCTTTCTGTGAAATGATTATTTCTAATTCTGAAGCAGGAGGTGTCCTGAACCGAGAACAAGCTGCCCCAATGAACTCTGCAAGCCTTGTCTTGTAAACACTCCTAGCCTTACTAATCTGGAGACCAACTGTTTGGTAGTTTGGTATCGTAGTTACATTGATACTCTAAATTCCTATAAAGGATCCAATCCTAAATATTTAGCCAGGAAAGTGACTCTTATAAAGGGAATTAATCTATTTTAAATACAATGATAGTGTTGTCTCCTTTCTAAAAGGATGCTGCATGACCATGTTCCATTTAATAATGTAATTACTCCAATACCAGATTAGTCCGATTAGTCCAGTATCTTGTCTCTGATAATGACCAGTGTCAGATATGCTTCGAGAAACTCCCACAATGCTAGAATAACATGCCTATACAATAAATACCTTTTTCACAACATCAGTTAGTGGTTACCTGTTGCCCTGAAGCATGAGGGTTTGTGTACATTATACAATAATTCTCATTAACCATATAAGTGTGTAATTCTTTTTGAAAGCCTTTTATCTCTTTGTCTTAAAGATAGCTGTAGCAATAAGTATCACACAATAATTGTGTTGTACAAAAATAATTTTCATTTTTCTATTTTACATGTGTTGCCTTTCAAGTTCTTGTTCTTGCATCACTAGAGGGCCAATATGTGTGTCTGATTTACCTTCTGTATATCACTCAATATATTGTATGTTTCATTCCAAACTAAACAGTCCCCATCTAAGAGCAGATAAAAATGCAAGAAAGAAAAAGAAAAATATAGTTGTTCTTTTTCCTGTTTCAAAAGTTTTATCACTAAGGTACTTAAGCACGTCTAACTTTAAGTGTCGGAGTAGGCCCACTGACTTTGATAGATCTACTCCTCAACTTAAGAACTTTGCTAATTCAGCTAAACTCCTCCACAGCTAGCGTTATGGTATTCCTTGCCCCGATCAGACAGCTTTTTATACCTCCCTCAGTCTGTAGTGATCTCTTTCCTGACTGAATTCAGGCATCACTCACACAGAGTGTTGTACCTTCGTACGGAAGTTAACGTGACAGTTTGCTTCCTTCTGAGTCCTCCTCCATATTCAAAATCGCAGCCTGATTATCTCTTATAGCTGATCTTCCTTATTTCCTAAATTCAGAGCCGCCCCCCAGTTTCCTATTTGGAAGTGCATGGTGAAACTTATAAGAGGAGAGAGCAGCTGGTGAGCTACGAAGATGTGAGGCATTTTCTAAAACTTAAAAGAAAAACTATTGACTCCCAACCTTTCCATTCCTAAACATTCTAAAGCCTAGGGAGAGAAAAGCAAGAAGTTAGCTTTACAACTGATTTATATTTCTTAACATATTTTAGACTGAAAAAATGGAACCTAGTGAGACATGTATCATTCCTGGTGTAACTTCTTTGCAGTCACTGGCGTCGCTGGATTTTGCCCAGTCTGTGTAATTTTCCTTTTCCCTGGGTTATTTGTAAATGTTCTCACTAGAAAGTAATGTCTGGTGTTAAGCTCTTCTGGAGTTACCACACGTAATTTCACTGATGTGCGGTGCTGAATAAATCTGAATCTCAAGTCCTGAAAAGCCCAAATAAGAGCTGTTCATTTTTATGTTTTGTTTACTGCAGTGTTATTGTGCATTAGAGGAAAGTGCCAGTTGTAGATTTAAGCAGAGTGAGTTAAGGATGAATGTTTAACCTGCTTTTTTAGCCATGTTGAAAGTGAACCCTACTGAAACAGCTGAAATTATTATTTTACCATCAGTGTGGTAGATTCCACCACTAGAAATTAATCCCCTAAGCAGAATCATCTGGGGGACAAATATTGAGTGCGACCTTAACCAGGCTTCCATTTATGCATGTGATGTCAGGGAAACTCAGCTGAACATCTGAATCGCTGTTCACACCATCGCATCAGGTACTGAAACATAAAAGTGACTTACATTGCAGACAAAGGCATGAACAACTGTAGGTGCAGAGATGTGCCCTCAGTTAAATGAGCCTATAGTCTGTGGGTGCAAAACTGTAGATCTTATCAGAAAATCTGCTGTACTTTTGTGGGGGAAGAGAAGAGCTGCTATAATATGAAAAGCAAAGTAGGGTAGGTTTCCCTGTTTAACAGACTATGATGTCATTCTTCCTGTTTCAGTCCTCACCATTTCTTTCTTGGTTTTGTGTTTCAGGTGCAGGCCTCAATATCAGTGATAATGATTCCTACCGTGGCAGCCAAGATGGAGGTAGCATGGCTAACTCCCAGATTGTAGAACTTAGAAGAATACCCATAGCAGACACTCACCTCTAACACCATTGATATTTTAAAAAAATCAAATCTCCATATTTTTATATTTGCGTTTCCCTGCACTAAAACACTACATGCAGCTGTGTGGTAGAATGCTGTGAGCTGTACTGGATGATTAACAAAGAATGGTAGGTTTTCTTTTTGTATATTGGAAAATAACCTGTACAACTTGGCAGTGACTGAGCATCAACTAGAAGTTGGCCCAGATTTGTATCCTGTAAGTGGATGCATATATTCCATGAAGTGTAGATTTTTTTTAATTAACCTGTATGTGTAACACCATTTAATAAACCCAGTAGTGTTTATTTGATATAAACATGTCTGTCATTATTTGAATCTGACCACTGTCCAAATGAAAAATATTTCTGGAAGTTGAGGTGGTGAGATATAATTGAGCATGAGGGGATTTTATTGATACAGCGCCTCCCTGTAACATGCTCTTTGTTTTTTGAGAACTAACAATTATGAACTTCACAGAAACAAGTAAAGACACAATGCTGGCTCAGAAGAGCTTACAATTTAAATTCTGACATGATACAACATGTGAGGGTCAGAAACAAATAGAAGGACAATTATAACCACTCAGTTACTCAGCAGATAAATGCATATCTTGATGATAGTTCTGTTACACTGTTGTTGGTCTTTTGTCTTTTTTTTTTTTTTTTTTTTAAACAAAATTACTTCTCACACACCAGCAGAAAATGTGTAGGAGGACTTTCAATGAGTGGAATTTTCTAATAATCTCTGAATAAAGGACTGTATTCTAGCTGGTTTAAGGGTTAAGAATTGCATTACAAGAGAGTCAGATAAGCAATCTAGAGTTAAAAAACAGCACAGAGAGAAGTGATGGTGGTGGGGAGGGGTTTCTAATGAACAAGATACAATGAAAGTGACTGAGAATTCAGAAGGAGACGCTCAGTAGTCTTATAAAAATCATTAATTGTGTGTTTCTGCACTTGAAGAGGGATGCCAAGTTAGTTTTCCACAGAACATTTGTTTTTAAAATAGTGTATTGTTGAATACAGTAAATTCTAAATAAGATCACGCCCATGTCAGGGACTTGCCTGAAGGCTTTAAACTGGAACAGCTTTGAGCAACAAGTTCTCTTATTTAAAAAGAGAGTTTATTATGGGACCATTTCTGAGCATTTTAAGTTGAAATAATGCATTTTATAATTGCATTTTGCATAACTAAGTGACATTAAAGCCCTTGCAAGTCAAACTGTCATTAAGAGGGTTGTCTGGGATCTTTTACTAAAATGTAACCTTTATACTTTGTGCTCCTAAATAAAAAATAAACAAATTAGCTATGATAAGCTTGTCTGGTATATCCTGCTGTTGTTAGCGGGTTATTGTTGACTCGCTTCCATGATAAATCCCATATTTTCATATGCTTAAAACTTTGTGAACTTCTGCTTTCTGAAATTTTGCATGTTTGGTTTAGAAGGAAATTATTTTGGTAAGTGAGAGCACTGTCACTTCCATAATTTTTGGAGACCTGTGTGAATTCAAAATACACACTTTTAGTAAAAAGCTTAAATATGAGAAATAGCCCTGGGTGAGACTGTGGACAGAATGCAGGAGAGGTAATTATAGGGACAGAATATGTGTACCTTGACTATAGCTCTGCAACTGATCAGAAACAATGGAATCTGTTCCATGAATTTCATAACTAAATAGATGTAAAAACAATGTCACATACATATTTGGTGGTACAGTGGCAGGGAGAAGGCGTGTCTCCCCTTTTTTGCTGAAGCCAATTACTCTTGAGTGTGAATATACAGCCTAGCAAAGAGGAGCCTTTCAGTTGCCATTCCCCCAACTCCTGCCACTGCTGAGGAGGGTGGCAGTGCTCCCCCTTCCCACCATTCACAATCTGGAGAGGAGAGTATTGTTGACCAGATAGACCAAATTCAGCAAAGCATTTACAGACACTGAACTGTGTATCTGCAGCAAATCTCTTAAAAATATGCTTAAATTTACACATCTACTGAAGTCACATTGAAGTCAAAAGGAAATAAACTCATGCCTAAATTTAACACACACTGTTGTTGAATGGGGTCCTAAATCCTCTGCCTTCTAGGTCTTTTGTCAACTGTTCTTGTGCTCTCCACATGACAAAGCAAGTGCCCATAGGGAACCAAATCCTGGTACTGTGGAAGTCAGCGGCAATACTGCAGATGAGGAGTTTGAGTATCTATGTTTTGGGCCACAATTCACGAAAGTCTCTTTATTTATGACAGAAGTCAATGAGACTTGAACACCATATTAGCTACAGCAGAGACAGTCTTTAAAAATTAGGTGCTTGCAACTTAGCCATTCATCAGGCAACTTGCTTGGGGACCAGCCATACTGGATAACATTTTACAAAATAGTGAATATACATATTTTTGGATTTATAATTTTGCAGTGTTATCCTAGAGATGTAGGCACTACCAACAGGGGAAGCTTGTTATTCTGCATGTGTGTGTCTCTTTATATGCCATTAAACACAGTCTTTCATACACCCATATTAAATTGAAACCTACTTCGTGCAATCTGCTTGTCATGATAATATACATGATTTTTGTTGTTGTTGTGGAGGAGAATCAGCAGTTGAAGGAGTTTTGTGTTCTTCCTGGGTCAGTTTATGGTGAGAATTGGCCAATGCAGGCATTTCTCATCTGTCCACTAATGCTTTAATACAGAGAATAGTTCTGGAGAATGATTGCGACAATACTGCATGAGGCTTGCTCAACTGCAAAGGAGTTAGTATGGTCAGAGATATTTTACTGGCCTGCAGTACGTGCACACAAAAGGGAAACTTATACAGGAAGAATGCTTGTTTGATTTTGACTCACAACCATAAATGCTGACATCTTGTGTCACTTTGACATGTTGCCTAATGGGCCTGGTATGAGTTCACTGTAAATGTATCAGTATTTCTGCAAGAAGCTGGTATGGTGAAGCTAGTTGCAGAATTTGGATGTGCAGACACTGGGGAAATGCTTGTAGGGTGCATCGTCACAAGACTAATCTATTTTACTATGACAGTTTCAATGATTTGGGAGAAAATGCAAACTGGAGGAATCCTATTTTCTGTTTGCTGAGTGTCTGAGAGACAATGAAGATTCATCTGAAACCACTGAAGCTGCATGCTCCTCTTCAGATCTGTCACACAGCCAGACCCTGATTGGAGCTGCTTTACCGCTGAAGCTTAGATCCTCCCTTCTTTTAGATGTAGAATGACCCCCTGATTGTTCCCCTGGGAGCTCGTCCGTGAGGTGTTAAAGGGGAAGAGGAGCTGCACCTGCAGTTTATGCCTAGGTACACCTTTCCAAGGCAGCCAGAAAAAAAAATCTATTTTCATGCTAACTCATGTCAAAGCAACTCATCTTTCTACCAGATTCTGCGTGACTATATTAGCATAGTGTACATAAACATGTGCAAAGCATGGGTGCTCTTTATGAGTTTATGGTGATTTACATGTTGAATCAAGTGCACAGTAATAGACCTGATGGGGTATTCACATTTTTTTTAAAGGATGTTTGAGTTGGCTGGTGCTTCAGAGTCTTGCTGAGAAGACAAGTAAATAAATAAAGCAGTTATTATTGTTTTGCTAACTAGGGCAGAAAATCCTATTAGGAAACTTCTTAGAGGAAGCCATGAATTATTCTGATCTTACCTTAGCTGGTGTAAAATCCAAAGTAATCCACTAACTTCAGTTACTGATCTTCCATAGCAATTTTAAAATGTCCAGAATATGATTTTTAATCTTCAGAGATTGATAACTTAGTTAAATTCCATCCATGCCATACAAACCCTAGATCCCCCTAACATCCAGCAACCAGATTTGTCACTGACTTACATCCTGCAAGCCCATAGATTTGCACATTGAAGCATGTGGTCTTCAAGGATTATCTCTGGTATTATAAACTGTTATTCTTAACCAGAAACTTAATATGCTAAAGTTTTACCTCAAAGTGTGTTCTTACTGGGTCACATAACATGAGTATTGGACAATGTAGATATTTCTCATTGGTCATCCAGTGACTTAATACAAAGCATAGTTTTGCACAATTGAGTCAATAAACAGGGATTATAGTAGAAAAACAGATTCAATTTAGGGCCAAATTCTACCACGTACATGCACATAGCGTCTGTTGATTTAACCATCGTAATCAGTGTTCTGTATGTTTGACTACTGCAGTAAATTCTGCTTTCAATAGCATGTTATAATTTGGAAGCAACTCTGAATCTACACTTATATTACCCATAACAGAATTTGGCCTTATGCTACTTTAAATTAATAATAAGGTGTTGTGTGTGTGCATGCATACATACAAGTTAGCTGTAGACAAAAGTTTAATCTTCTACTCTCAATGTGTTTCCCTCTATTTGGTTTCACAGTAGGGAACTAAGAGCGTGTGTGTAGGTCATTTCATGGTTGATTTATCATGTGTGTACTAAATATATTGAAGCTACTATGTGCACCATAATGTTCAAACCGTAAGTTGTCATTTTCAAATGTTATTGAACCAGCTAAATGAGACTAATTATTGAAGACTAGGGAGTAAATGTGTATCCCAGCCTCAATGGTAACTTGAAAGCCTCTGGGTATGAAAGCTTTCTAATAAACACACATGCATTCACTGTAAACAGAGGCATCTACTTTATGCAAATACACAGCTATTAAATACATTTGACAGGAAACATTATAACTCATTAGCCTCCTGCTGACACACCCACTGGTGAGGCACCTCCATAATCATTGCCTTTACATCTGCAGTGAGTGGAAGGCTGAACACTTTAGAAGCAGGGCTTGGTCTGACTGACAAGGAAAGGTGTTGCTGATGGAATCATTTTGTCAGTCGTTGCTAAAGACCACCTAAGGGCAGGGCTGGCCCGAGCCATTCGTGCGCCCTAGGCCCCGGGAGCACGGCGCTGCCCCCAGGAGTGCGGCACATGCACGGCCCGGCCCCTGGGCGCATGCGCAGCCCTGCACCCCACCCGGTCTGGCAGCCCCGTGCAGTGCCCCCTATAATGGGGCGCCCTGGGCGGTAGCCCCGTCAGCCCATAGCTTGGGCCGGCTTTGCCTAAGGAATGTCAGTAGGGACCCAGAAGAGAGTAATGCAGCCTGGGAACTGTCAGCACACAGGCTGGGATCGTGACTCTAACAACTCCCACCCCAACCTGTGGCTGAAAGGTAGCAGCTTAAAAAGGTCTCCCTGAATTTGTTGTGATAGTGTTTGGTGTCAAAAGCACAAGAGAGGGATTTTCCAGAAGGCGGATGGATTTCGCACTACATTTTAAGCTTTAAGGACACATAGCCAACCCCTGAAGTGGAAAGTGGCTATCACAGTTCAGAGTATTCAAAAATGCTCCCCAGAAACTCTAACTTCCAAAAGCCAGTCCCTTCAATATAATTGCAGTCTCCAAGCAAAACAAACACTAAATGTCGTACTGATGAGAGACAAGAATGTGTTATAATACAGACACACAATCAAAACAGTTATGGTATATGTGAATTTTATGTAACAAAATCAAATTCAATGCAAATACCATGGCCGAAACACTATGAACATGTTGCCATTGAACTTGATGGGCATTTAGCACAGGTGTGTCCATGGGAATGGAATTAGGTACTAAATCTAGAGCTAGGAAATTTATAGTACGCTTTAGTGTAAGGCGAATTATAGTGGTTGAGCACCAGTGTATTCTTCCATCTCGGTCCTCCTTTCCTTCTCTTGTATTCTGGTCTCTCTCTCCCCGACCTCTTTACAGTTATCACTGCCAGAGGGAGTAGGTGCCCCAAAAGATAGGGGATGGGGGTGGCCTTTCCCCCACCTCCTATGTCCTCCAGAGTGGTTTCTCTTAATTAATAGAGGGTCATACATACAGATACAAAACATGCCTGTATGGCTTTACAGGTACTGAGTGTATGAACAAATACTCATCACTTTTAATCAAGGTGATGCTTTTTCTGCCCACAATACTTGTTCAATAAGGGTGCATCTACACTGCACCCTTATCTCGAAATCAGTTACGTACTATGAGCTACGCAAATTGCGTAGCTTATTTCGAGTTAATTTTTAAATTGAGCGCTATTCCAAAACGCCCCTTAATCCTCGTGGAATAAGGTTTACAGGAACATCGGAATAACAAGCCTGTTATATTTTGAAATAATGGGCTTGCTCAAAAGACACAGAATAGCTATTTCAGGATACTTCCGGTATCCCAAAATAGTTCCGCGCAATGTAGATATAGCCTAAGTGCCCTGTGCCGTGATAGCAGCACACTTCCCAGTGCCAACTCCTGACTGATTTACATCTTCTGCAGCGTTGTTTATTTCCACGGTGAGGAGGGGGGTGGAAGGAGTTTCCATACACACCGTGCAAGGGCCACACAGAATTTCCCTCCATGCACATAAGGGAGCATGCAGACAGCTCCCTCCTGCATGAGACCCCAAAGGGGAGAGTGAGGAAGGCACAGCCATGGCTTCAATCCCCTCTGTGCTGCAAGAGTAGGTGGGATAGTGAGCTGTGCATCACCCAGAGTGCAGAATCAGTGTCTTAGTCTATGTGTGCCTAGCATTTGCAGGAAGAACAATGTATTGTAGGCATATTCCTCACAGGGACTCCCAACAAATGCCATTCTACGATAGACTTATAGAAAAGTAGAGGAATTCATAAGTTGTGACTAGACTATTTATCAATGAAATATATATTGGAACAAAAACCTTCTCTGGTAATTTACTGCTTTAAATTCATGGACTAAAACACTGAAACTCAGGCCATGGGCTCAAGGTCCAGTTTGGAGGCTGGTGAATAATCATGCAGCTAGATTTTTTTGGGTACAACACACAGGGCTTGTCATGAAACCCTCCCAGGGCTCTGAACAATCTAAAAACAATTGCTCTTCCACCTTCCCTTAGACTGACCACTGTCAGGGCCAGAGATGTGCGTAAATAGGAGCCTAGACCAGCCTTGTAATTAACATAACTACACCCATGGGAGGGGTTTCTTCAAAGAATTAAGCACCCTTCCTTTTAGATTTTTTCAAATCAAACATAAAACCTCTTACCAAATGCTGAAGCCAGGTCAAACAGAATGTCCCCCATGTCAGTGGAGCAGCCCAAGCAGGAAAGGCAATGAGAGCAGCCATGAAAAAGGTGCAGCACTCTATCTCTTAGCTGAGTTTCCTGTGCTTACAGGGTAAAATGTAACATGAAATTTGTCTCTCTGGTATGTAAAAAGATTGCTCACACTCCACCTGCTTCAAGGGGAACTGTAATGACAGCTCAACATGTCATCACATGCTTACAAATGAATTATATGACTTATAAATAGATTTTGCTAGTGCCAAGCTTCCAAAAGGAACAGGAAACCATGTGTCACTGCTAGCGTTTACATATAAACTTATGCAACTCTAGAGACCTTAGCTGACTGACCCATAGGTACAGGGGCAGCCCGTGGATGTAGGCAACCTCGGCAGTTGCCTAGGGCGCCGCGTTTAACACGGCACCCAATGATGACGTCACGCCATTGAGGGCTATGGAGACGGGGGTGCCGATCGCGCATTCCACCTAGGGCGCCAGTTGCCGGCAGCTCTCCTCGAGCCACTCCTGCATAGGTATTGCCTGACCTGCCATCCCTCCACACTTCCCCTTCCTCATGCCTGGGATTCCAGCATTGCCCTGACAATCCAAGCACTCAACCTTGTTATGCCCACAATCCCAGCATTCTCTGCTTTGGAGCTGATCAGAGTCCTTTCCTGTCTCAGAAAAGTCCTAAATACTTAGGGTGTCTCACACTCACACTCATGCTCTGTTCTTCTCCCCGCCCCCCCACTCAGAGATGCTGATAAGAACAGTGAAACTGCTTCATTAATCCAGAGCCAGGGAGACCCTGCATCAGATTGTCTTGCAGCCACTGGTGAGTGTGCTCACTTGAGAGAAGGTAGAGCTCTGCTCAGGTGGAGGAGGGCCCTGAAGAGTGATGGGTGGGGCTTAGGACATACTGATCTCAACATCACCTAATCGCTATTTTAGGAGAGGAGTTACCTACCATGCTGGTTTTGTGGAGTCCAGTCTCAGGTGCCTATCTATTCCCATTCTTTATATAGGGAGCCTAGGTGCTGATTTTGGGCTTTGTGAATCCCACTGATTTTTTTTTTTAGGCACCCAGATATTGGGTATGGTGATACTCAGTGTCCCCACACCAAAGTTTCTTGGTTGAAGCTAGCCCTTCAGCACAAGTTCAAACCACTGGGCATATGCATACACTTACAGTTAAATGCTTTGCATGCTGCAGTATCAAACCTTTAATGCTGCAGGAGGTTGTGCCAATTGTATGTAGCTAGTAGTGCTGCATGTGGAATCAGACTAAGGATGAGAAGGGGGTCTGGGATTGGAGTGTAAAGTGCTGGTAGACAGATTAGCTGGAAAATCAAATTGATTCAAAACTTTGAAAGTAGCATGGAGGAGGCTAATAAATTGCCAGAGATCCATTGACTTTTACATGGAATAGCTAATGCAGAACTTCCAGTGATTTATATTAAAGATAAGCCCCTGAATATCAGAAAATTCTACAAAATCCCCAGGAGATGGACAAGTAATCCTCTGAGCCAGTATACACGGTTACTGTGATGCCATTACACCCCAGGGACACAGACCTTGTTTTTGAACACAGCATGCTCCAAAGGAGAAAGTAAATGGAAAAACAACACCAACTTGCTCATTTAACCTAGCAAATGAGACTTGAATATGTCTGAAAATGATCTTGTATTGCAAAGGAAACAGAAGCTGAGGTTTATCTCCTCATCACAAAACTGATAACATGAGTCAAAGGCTTCTGACCGCTTTTCTGACACTGTACAGGGTATAAGGTAACCACAAAGAGAAATCATCGGGGAGACTCTGAATAGATGGGGAATTAAAATATGGAAGTTTGCTAAGAGTTATTGCTGGAAGCAAAGAGACTGAGATACAAAAATTTTAATAATGGATGTGTCCTTTAAGCCTTAGGGAAAAGGTAAGGTAAGTGTCCCTACTCTATTAGGCTGTGTCTACACTGGGCCACTTATTCCGGAAAATCAGCCGCTTTTCCGGAATAAGCTGCGAGCTGTCTACACTGGCCCCTTGAATTTCTGGAAAAGCACTGACGATCTACTGTAAGAAATCAGCTGCTTTTCCGAAAACTATGCTGCTCCCGCCGGGCAAAGTCCTTTTCCGGAAAACTGTTCCGAAAAGGGCCAGTGTAGACAGCACAGTAGTCTTTTCCATAAAAAAGCCCGATTGCGAAAATGGCGATCGGGCTTTCGAAGCGCGTCTACATTGGCCACGGATGCTTTTCCGGAAAAAGGGCTTTTCTGGAAAAGCATCCTGCCAATGTAGACGCTCTTTTTCCAGAAATACTTATAACAGAAAACTGTTCCGTTTTAAGCATTTCCGGAAATTCATGCCAGTGTAGACGTAGCCTTAGCGAATGGACTGGGTTCCTCTTTCTCTATACTGGGTTTTATCTCATACATACTGAATGTTGAAATACTAACATAACGGTATTTATCCCTGAGCAAAAGCTGTAGACATTTTCACGTGATCTGAGGAAAAAGGTTACATTTTGATTACAGAATATATAACATACCATTTCACGCTCCAAAACAAGTGGCTGAATGGGAAGGAAGAGGAGGATATCCAGGCATGTGCATTAGGCTGAAGGTGCACATTTTTTTCCCTGGGAAATGGTCTGTATGTTTTAGCAATAATTTGCAAAACAACCAACCAAAAAACTTGGCTTGCACCTTCACTAGGTATCTAGTGGGATTTAGCCAGAGTTAAACTACATTCAGGGAAATCATATGAAGGTTGTTATGAAGGTACTCCTGAGTTCCTATCTCACTATAGCAAACTTTACACTTCGGACTTGAAATCAAGTAAGGAACTAAAAAATGTAATATGCAATAGGGAGATATAAGGCCCAAGGCTCCTTTGCCCTACACAGATGTCAGACTAGCCATGGAGAGAGAGGCTATATGTGCAATGACCAAATATCTTGGTGAAGTTTTTTAGGGCAACAAAGTTCTTTCAAGATTCAGAAAATTTTAGTCTTGTGCTGCTCTCACTATCCATTGCTTCAATCCCACCTCCCTCCACTCACTGCCCCCAACAAGTTTTCCACAAGTGAAGGGACATCTTGTCAAAATATTATGATGATTTAAGCATTGTGCCTAGAAACAGTGATTAACAAGGAATCTGCAGATGTTGAAATGGATCAAGGAAATGGAATGTAGAAGCCTTCACTACTAACATGTCTCCTGAGACTGCAAAACGACATTAGCATTTGAGGTAGACAATTGTAATAGTCACCATCAACTCTCCGATGATAAGACGCAAGAGTCCCAAGGGTGCAAGAACATCTGCAGTTACAGGTCCTTTTTGCAAAGATTCTGTGGAGACTTTCTTTCATCAGTGCAAAGGGGGAAAAAAAAAAGAATGATCATGTTTCCACACAAGATAATGCTATTTTCAGTCTATATTGCATGGGATGTTAACATGTGAAATAGAAATGCATGTTAATTTGAGAGGGTGAGCAAAAACATGTTTGAGCTCCATTTGGGATATAATATTCAACAATTAAATATGGACCTGCTGAACCCTGACTTTTTAAAATATGAAAGAAAATGAAACTATGTCACACTTAACCACAGGCTCCAGCAAAAATTAGCGAAATTTCCCATATAAAGATTTTCCACGGTACTCATCATTGCAATAAGAACATAAGAACAGTCATTCTGGGAGAGTGAAATAGTCTGCGTACCTCAGTATCCTGTTTTCTGACACTGGCCAGTGCCAGATACATCAGAGAAAATGAACAAACTGCATCAATTCTGTGTGATCCATCCCCTGTCATCCAGTTCTGATATGAGATTGCATCCCTGACTGTCTTGGCTAAAAGCCATTGATGGACCTATCATCCATGAATTTAGCTAATTCTCTTTTGAACCCAATTATAGTTTTGGCTTTAAAATGTCCCCTGACAATGAATTCCACAGCTTGACTGAGTGGTTTGAAAAAAATACTTCCTTCAGCGTTTTAACTTGCTACCTATTAATTTTGTTGCATGACCCCAGTTCTAGTGTTGCGTGAAGGAGCTTCCCTATTCACTTTCCCCACCCAATTCATGCCTTTATAGATCTCTATCACATTCCCCTCATTCCTTTTGTTATTTCTTTTCTAACATGAACAATCCCAATCTTTTTAATCTCTCCTCATGTGGATGCTGTTCCTTACCCCTAATCATTTTTATTATCCTTCTCTATACCTTTCCAATTCTAATAAATCTTTTTCTGAGCGAGGTGACCAGAACGGGCCTGTAATTTCCAGGATTGCATCTGGAGCCTTTTTTAAAAAATTAGTGTTACGTTCGTTATCTACTGTCATCTGTTACTGACACCTCAGTCTGGGACTGTTCCATAGATTTGTCACCTAAAAGGAATATGACGTGTGGAGATCTGACCCATATCTTCAGCAGTGAAGATAGATGCAAAGAACTCTTAGTTTCTCCACAAGAACTCTTCCTTGAGAGCCCTATTCGCACCTTGATCATGTACTGGTCCCATTAATTGTTAGGCTGACTTCCAGCTTCTGATGTGCTTAAAAAAATTGCTGTTAGTTTGTCTTTAGTTAGTTGGGCTTTGCATTCTCCTTTGGCCTGCCATATTATACTTTTATATGTGACAGAATTTATACTCCTTTCTCTTTTTTCTCATTAAGGGTGTGTCTAGACTACAGGGTTTTTTCAAAAAAAGTGGCCTTTTCTCAAAAAATTTCCCTTGCATCTAGACTGCCACCGCGTTCTTTTGAAATTAAATCAAAAGAACGCAGTGGTTTTTTTCAACCACGGTAAACCTCATTTTACGAGGAAGAATGCCTTTTTATGAAAGTGCTCTTTCGGAAAAAGGCGTTCTTGAATGCAAACAGGACTTTTTTGAAAGAGAGCATCTAGAATGCCTGGGTGCTCTGTTTCGAAAACGCGGCTTGCATTTTCGAAAGAAATGGTTGCAGTCTAGACGCTCTCTTTCGAAAGAGGCTTGTAGTCTAGACGTAGCCTAAGATTTGATTTCCAATCTTAAGGATGTCTTTTTGTCTCTAGCTGTTTCTTTTACTCTAACCATGGCACCATTTCCTTTTTTATTTTATTTTATTTTTTTTTTGGTCCTCTTACTTTTTTAAACAATTATTTGGAGCATGCCTTTAGTTTGAGCTTTACTTGTGGTGATTTAAAAAAGTCTGCATGCAGTTTCCAGGCATTTTTCCTATGTGACTGTTTCTTTGAATTTCAGTTTAACTAGCTTCCTCATTTTTTTTATATTCCCCTCTTTAAAGTTAAATGCTACTGAAATAGACTTTTTTTTGGTATTTTTCCCTACAAGGTTGTTAAATTTAATTACCTTTTTTTTTTTTTTTTTGTTCAGCTGTATTCACTTCTTGGGCCAGACTCTGTGCCTCATATAGAGCTAAGTCAAGAATCATTCTCCGTGTGGGTTCCAGAAGCAGTCATTTTTGGTTCCTATAAATTTATCTCTGCATCCCATCCTAAGGTGACAGATACTTAGTCAATATGAGGATAGTTGAAATCTCCCATTATTATTGTGTTTTATGCTTTGGTAGCCTTTGTGAAGGAAAAATCATGGTCAATCTCCCAGACCATTTCACAATCATTGTCACCATCCTCTTCGGGTGAGTGGTAGTATATGCCAACTGCTATACTCTTATTATTCAACAATGGAATTTATGTCCACTGAGAATCTATGGTACAGTTTGAGTCATTTAAGATTTTTACTTTATTGGCGTCTACATAATTAAGTGGTTCCTTCATTCTCAAAACTATACCCGTTACTGCCAAGTACAATATAAGCACTTAATCATGTTAAATTGAGACTATAAAAATATTAGTCATGGTATAATAAGTGTTTTAAGGCACTAGAGAAATGAATTGTTGCCAAGAAGACTGATACCCATATGCAGTGTAAATCAATAAATCGTAATTGCACGCTGTACTTTGACCTCCTCTTTAAAGTAGTATCCCAGTGCTGAATGTAAACTGCAGGAATTTTTGAGAACCAATTAAATAAATTAAAACAATAATTTTAAATGGTTTGTTGGCAATAATAATTAGTTAATAATTAATCCATATCCCAACCAGGATTTGAGTGAGTTTGATTTAAGTGGCATCACATCAGGGATAAATTTGGCACACTGAATTTTAATATGAAGTTAATATTGACAAGGTGCTAAACATTCATGCTTACATTATTGTCTATTCTTTCAACCTGCTGATGCATTATTTCTCCAATTCCCATAAGCCAAACAATGCATGCTAAAAACCAATTTACCTATTTCTGCCACTGCATCTAAACTAGATATGTCATAGCAGACTCCAAGCCAGAAGCTTTGCCTATTAAAGCCATAATTATCAAAACTCTTATCAGCTGTGTCAGTTGTTATCTTTTCAGTAGTTGAATATCATAGAAGTTGTGATTTGGTTCAATTCTCTCCACCCCCGCTCTCCCACTCAACTCTGAACTCAGTGCTGCTTTATGGCAATTGCTGTTTTATTGCATCATATTTTACTAGCAATGGGAAAGAGAAAGTATTTATTATTATTATTTGTTGTAGTTCAAGTATTTCAGAAGCTTTGGTCACCATGTTATTTAGGCATCTTTTAAACTAGTTAAAAGAAACAAAAAATCATGAGAGGTGGAAGCTTGTAATCTATAGCCCCCAAAAGAATCTGACTGTCTCCTTGATGAGCTCTGATCCAACAGAGCTCGTTCAGAAGATGAGAAATGGAAATAGGAGTTTAATGACTAGAAGAAAGCCTGGACAAAGAGGTGCATCTTGTATCTCTCTATGAATATGGCCCTACTAAGGCTTAGACAAATTTCCAGCTCGATGAGATTCCAGAGATGAGGCTACTATCTACCTTGAGTTTCCTTTAGCTGTATCTAACTGATATACGCTCTCCACAGGTGGTTGTCTTAGTGGGTCATACAAGAGAAAACAAGTTTCAACAACCTACCCTGGAAGCCTATTTCAGTAACTATCTTTATAATTTGGTTATATACTAGGGAAAGCGTCCCACATCTCCTTTGGTGTAGATTTCTTATTGGCCTGCCTTCAGTGAACATGAAGAACATTTGATGCCTTCACTCATTTGAACAGACCTTAAAATATTGAAACATTCTTACTAGGTGCCCCTCTTCAGTCTTCTATTCTCAAGACTGAACATACCCATTTTTTAAACTTTTCCTCATAGTTCATATTTTCTTTTATCATTTCTGTTGTTTTCCTCTGGACCCTCTACAAAGTTTCTTTTAGGATAGTAGAGCGGGAGGGCAAAAATGGTAAATATTTTTGACAGTTTGACAGCACCCTACTTCTCCCATTCATTTTACATATCCAGCTCTAGAGCCTTAAAAACTCCATTCGTCCTGAAAAGGATTTCCCCTGTGCAGAATGAATTCTGCTGAGTATCATTTAGTTCCTATCAAAAATGGAAAATAATATTTTGCTCCCTTCCTGAAGGACCAGTTATGTTGCAGGACTGTATTGTGCCTTGCACCGGTAGTACCTGAAGGTCCTGCAATAGCTCTATGCTCAGCTCTAGGGAGCCCAGAGTCTTTGCCCCCAACCCAGGTCTGCTCCTCCACACTGATTTGTCTGACCACCCTACCATAAGGAAGATGTTATTTCAATAGTTCCAATTCCCACTTCAATATCCTCCTGGCATGTGAAACAGAGCAAGTCATAAGAGCTGGCTACCAGCTTCACCTACTTTCACTTTCTTCCCCCTCTATTCTCAGGCCAGCAGAGGCATGCTTGAGGGGCTTCCACAAGCTCCTGAGGAATAAGGAAGCATGATAAAGGGTCTGTACTCCCTCTGTAAGTTCCCCAGTTTTGGGGCCCTCTTTGGTCTGTTCTGGTGTCTTCCAAAAGCTTCAGTGGAGAGGGTATCTGTGCTTATTTGTATTTTTTTTTTTAACTTCTGGTCTTAGCAGTAGGATCTTGGCCTGCAGTGACTATATGTAACTGTACTCCCACCAATACTGTCTTTCCTATTACATAGTATTAAGCCTACTAGGCACAAATTAGGTGGCAACTGACCTAAAATACTACCCGGCTGCGTCTAGACTGGCATGATTTCGTGCAAATACTTTTAATGGAAAAGTTTTTCCATTAAAAGTATTTGTGCAAGAGAGCGTCTAGACTGGCATGTGCCTTTGCGCAAAAGATTTGCTTTTGCGCAAAAGCATCCGTGCCAGTGTAGACGCTTTCTTGCTCAAGAAAGCTCCGATGGCCATTTTAGCCATCGGGCTTTGTTGCGCAAGAAATTAACGTTCCTGTCTACACTGGCCCTCTTGCACAAGTATTCTTGCGCAAGAGGGCTTATGCCTGAGCAGGAGCATCAAAGTATTTGTGCAAGAAGCACTGATTTTGTACATTACAAAGTCAGTGTTCTTGCGCAAATTTTCGCAGCCAGTGTAGACAGGGGGCAAGTTTTTGCGCAAAAGCATCTGCTTTTGCACAAAATCTTGCCAGTCTAGACGCACCCCCCCAGTATAGTTTACTATAACATGCTTTGTGCCTCAAAGACCTAGTTTGAAACGTCTTTCAAAATTTACTTCTAGATTATTATTATGTTCCCTTCCTAATCACTCCTCAGTCAGCTGAGAAACAAAGGGCCCATCTTCTATCTTAGATGTATTTACAGAATTCATTCTTTATGTACATTTGAGTCCACTTGCAGCCCACTCACTTTCCTGCTACAAGTGAGTCTGAGCTCAGAAAGTTTGAATTTGGCTCAAGAGTTTCTAACACAGCAGGTAAGATATGTTTATTTTTCAGAAAAACATTCTCCCCAATTCATAGTCATTTAGAGTTGGCAAATAAACCAAGTAAACTCTCAAAGGTAAGTGATCGGGTGATCCAGGGATTAGCAATTAGATAGGTGCCTTTTCCTCTTGGTTGCTGACTCAGATTCAGCTCTCATTAATGGAGACTGAGAATTATTGATTTTAAAATTATAATAAAAGGGAAAAAAATTCTTGTCTTTGAGGAAAAGAGGGATCTACACAAAGGAAACTCATCCTCTGATTTGATTATTAATTCACATGTACAACCTGAAAGTGGCTAAGAATTTTATTCACGACTTTCTCTCTTGGATCTGAGTCAAAAGTAGCTTATTACAGTTAAATTTTCATACTGAATCATGGCTGCCTACTTTCAGTAATAGCAATAGGACATATTGTCTGTCAGGGAGAGGGCTTTCTTGGAAAAGCCCCAGGAAGTGCAGCAAAGGGGAGAAAAAAGGCTGCTTTCCCTGGCTAGGGACTTGCACCCTGGGCCCTCAGATTAAAAGTCGGATGCTCTACTGACTGAGCCTAGCCAGGCTCATTGCATTGACCCTATGACTGCTTGCATGCTAAGCAAGTGCTCTATCACATGAGTTAATTCCCCTGCTTCCACTTTTTTGGTTAGAATTTCATTCTAGAAGAAGATTAGGAAAAGGTCAGTTCTCAACTGCATATTACTGAGCATAACAGCCCAGCCGACCAATACAAACCTTATCAAAATTCCCATCTGCCATCTAGAAAAAGCAAGCCAACATTTCCACACCTGCCTGAACAGAAGAGGTCATTCAAAAGGTTTCCAGTACAGCTTCCATCTGTTTCTTCACAATGTATTAGAAATCGTCTCCTTATTCTCCATAATGAAAATAAAATGGGAATTGTGCACTTGTGGGTTTACCATTAGATTTTGATCAGTCAAAGACTGAACTTGGGCATGTGAAGAAACTTGCACTGTGCAGTAAAGCTCTTAAAACATATGCAGGATAGAACAAAAGTTCAGTTTACCAAGGAGTTTCAAAAATCGGACTTCTGTAAACAGCGATTAGAACAATGGTTCCAAAGCATGACTAATTAACTTCACAAACTGACATGGCCTGAGGGAAAACATGCTTAGGTCTCAGTCCTGCACTGAACTGTCTGGCTACTTGTCTGAGGAAAGAGGCAAGTTTATAGTTTTAAAACTTTCTACATAGTTAATTATCCCTTAAAACTGTGAATCTCGACTAGGAACCTCATTGGCAAGCTCCTGCAGGGACAATTCTGTTTCCTTGCCCACTGAAGTCAATGGAGCTTTTATGGGTATAATAGGCCACCTATAGTGGGCATGTGATGGGTGATACTTACAGGGTTGTGGTTAACCAGTACCTGTGACCCATCTCTGTCATGGCATTGATAAATAACCCTAAATATATGTTGCAGAGTCATTTGGGATTCTCTATACAATGTTTTTGTGAGTGCTATTGCACTTCTGTGCACAGGTGCAGCACTTGAATTTTAAAATAAGTATTTGTACAGTGTGTTTGAGATTAGAAGCTGGCTCTAGCAGCATAATGAACAAACATCTTTTTGCAATCCAGTTCACCATTGAAGCACAGGCTTGCAGGCAGGAATTTCTGGGGAGGGGGTGCTTTTTTGTAAATGTGGACTGCAAGGGTGTGAATGCACCCCATAGTCCCCCAAGTAAGTGAGGAAATCAGCCCCAGCCTTTCCCCAGCTGGCCAGAACATGGGGGAGGGAGGCTCAGGCAGTGTGCGCTGCTCCTGCCTTCCCCTGGCTGGCCGGAGCATGCTTACTTGGGGGACTATGGGGGAGGCCTGCATACAGGCCTGAAGCATGATTTGCTTTCCATGACAGATCATTTGGTTTTATGGGATACTCATTGCTTCACTGATCTGTGCACAAATACAACATTCAATGCTATGTGGGCTGTTCCTTTCTTTGTGATCTTGGCACTAACAGAAGTGGCTGCCCTATGGGAATGCAACCATAATGTCATGCCCTAGCCCTGTAGGTATTTCCCTGGCAACCTTAGTGAAGATACCACTTCTAAGATCCTCTTGAGAGTATTTGAATGGCTGGGTCTCAGATGGAACACACACCATTACACACTCTAATGCCTGTTTTCTTTTTTCAGCAGAGGGTGAACCTGTAGACATTTGACTTCTGCTGTTGACGGTGACAAAGCTTGGCAAACTTGAACCTGAACTCTTCCTGCCTCTTCTCCGGGGATGTCTGCTATGTCTCAGCTGGCCCTCCCCTCCCTCTTTTGCTCCAGAGATAGCCTACCAGATTGTGGGGTGGTTCTTGGCTGGCTGCTGCTGCATTTGGCCATCTCTCTGGAGACAGGATCCTAGAACTTGTATGCTTCTGGGTTAACTGCAGAGAAGCAGCTGAATTTTTCCTTCCAGGAGCATGTGCATTCTCTGGGCCAGATGCTGGGAAGCAGACAGCATTTTTTCAGAAATCTGCATTCCTAGAATCCTGAGATCTTACGAGCTAGTGACAAACCTTATTTGATTCCTATGCTCTGGGGGCCAAATTTTCCATTCCATAATTGAACACAGCTTCATTGTCTACAATGGCCAGATTATGCCTAGTGATGAATTTGTATTCTGAAGCATGGGCTCCTCTAAGCCAGCTGCAAGGAATTAGCCTTTTGATCTTCTCTTAGAAAGCAGACCCTTTCCAGCTATTTGTACTCCAAGAGTTCTGGGCTCATTTCAGCGAGATGCAGTAAAACAGCTAATTACTGCTCTTCAAGAGTTTAGAACTCTGCAGTGCTGGCAGGCCCACATTATGATATGTTTTCTGCAGAGACTTAGGATGGTTACTGTACTCCATATGCCGACACTTTTTACTGTGGCTGGTACAGCCCACAGGTATGGCCCATGAGGAGGAGTGGACATGAAAAAGAGGCTTTAAGCCTCCCAAGTTCTACCTGCTCCAGAAAACGTCATAAATTAGTGCACCCACTATGGGCTCTGTACTCCCATTGGCTGGGAAATTTCTGCTGGCTGCTCCTAGGGTGCAGCATGGTCTGTGGTGCCAGGAGAGGCAGGAAGCCTGCCTTAGTACTCCCACTGCACTGCTGACTGGGAGCTGCTCAACGTAAGCCCCTCCTGCCACAGCCCTGACACCCCCTCCTAATCCCCACCCCGGGGCTTAATATGCAACCACATTTAAGTTGTGGCCCTCGGCATGTGCTGTGAGTATCACTGTGGCCCCCGGGACTTCCAAAGTTGAGTAGCCCTGCTGTAATGATTTGCTCCCATATTGTCAAACCCTGATTCCCCACATTAAAACAAGATGCATGTGATTTGTGTGACACAGCAGAATGCATCCCTCAATCCAGAGGCAGGGCAATCTGGGATATCGAAGGAACTTTGCCTGATGGGACCCTCCCATATACTATACTTTTATGAGCTTGATCTGCAACCTCTTAACATGAGCTGTCCTTACTCATGCGAGTGTACAAATAGAAATCATGGCCTGTCTGTGATCAGGAATTTTCAGGGTTATGCTCCAGGTCAGTCTAGGCTTAAGTTTTTATTGGCATAGCTGTCAGAAACATGTATAATTTTATTATTTTTTGTCAACATAGCTATGCTAGTAAAAGCTCTAGTGTAGGCACAGTTATTTGGGTTTAATGCACCAGTGCAGCTTAATTTGTTTTGCTGAATTAGAATAAGCTATACAGCCATAAGTATTTTATGTGGTACTAATTAAAACAGCAACATTTTAAGAATTTGGTTAACTATTAGTTAACACTGTTAATTAATACAATGCTATTATTTGGGGCCAAATTCTGCCATTGGCTGTACAAGGATCTCATCGTTTTCTATGGGAGCGGCCACTGAATGAAAAATTTGACCCTTAGAATCATAGAATTGTAGGGCTGGAAAGACCTCAGGAGATCATCGAGTCCAGTCCCCTGCCCAAGGCAGGACCAATCCCAACTAAATCATCCCAGCCAGGCTTTGTCAATCCGAGCCTTAAAAACCTCTAGGGATGGAGATTCAACCACCTCCCTAGGTAACCCATTCCAGTACTTCACCACCCTCCTAGTGAAGTAGTTTTTCCTAATATCCAACCTACACCTCCCCTGTTGCAACTTGAGAGCATTGCTTCTCGTTCTGCCATCCGCCTCTACTGAGAACAGCCTCTCTCCGGCCTTTTTGAAACCTCCCTTCAGGAAGTTGAAGGTTGCTATCAAATCCCCCCTCACTCTTCTTTTCTGCAGACTAAATAAGCCCAAATTCCTCAGACTCAACTCACAGGTCATGTGCTCCAGCCCCCTAATCATTTTGGATGCCCTCTGCTGAACCCTCTCGAATGCAGCCACATCCTTGCTGTAGTGCAGGGCCCAGAACTGGATGCAATACTCCAGATGTGGCCTCATTAGTGCCGAATAGAGGGGAATAATCACTTCTATAGATCTGCTGGCAATGCTCCTCCTAATGCACCCGAATATTCCATTCACCTTCTTGGCTACAAGGGCACACTGTTGACTCATATTCAGCTTCCCATCCACTGTAATCCCCAGGTCCTTTTCTGCTGAACTGCTACCTAGTCAGTCAGTCCCCAGCCTGTAACAATACTTGGGATTCTTCCATTCCAAGTACAGGACTCTGCATTTATCCTTGTTGAACCTCATCAGATTTCTTTTGGCCCAATCTTCTAATCTGTCTAGGTCACTCTGGACCCTGTCCCTACCCTCCAACATATCTACCTCTCTTCCTATTTTATTGTCATCTGCCAACTTGCTGAGGGTGCAATCCATCCCCTCATCTAGGTAATTAATGAAGTTGTTGAATAAAACTGGTGCCTTGGGGCACTCCACTTGAAACCGATTGCCAACCAGGCAACAAGCCGTTGATCGCTACCCGTTGGACCCAACAATCTAGCCAGCTTTCTATTCACCTTACAGTCCATTTATCCAATCCGTATTTCCTTAATTTGCTGGCACGAATATTGTGGGAGACCGCATCCAAAGCTTTGCTAAAGTCAAAGACCCTTCTGCAAACAACTTTTAGAAACAAACTTCAGTTTTCATTAAACTTAATCAGACTACATAAACAGATCCACAAGACATTCTCCTCTCTGACAAGCAAAAGAACAGGGATAAAATTCTATTCAATTATGTGGGCGCAAAACTGAAATAACTGCATTGCCATCAGCTGAGTCACTCTGTAGTTACATGAGTGTAACTGAGAATAAAATCTGTCCCAGGAGCTCAGAAAATGGATTATCTAATTTTCAGGATGCTTCCTAAAATTGTGCCCCATGTGTATGTTTGGATGGAGAGGAGGGGGAAGTGAGGTGTGGAGAGGGGAATGGAATGGTGGAGAATAGATAGTAGAGAATGCAATGTAACCAAACTTGGGCAGCCCATATTTGGTTATTAAACAATGGTATCTTTTTTTTCCCTATGTCCTGCCAAACTATCTAACCTAAGTGTATTTCATTTGGAGATAAAAATGTGGCCCTATTTCTCCAAACAAATGTCCAATTAATATCCTTCAATTGTTGGCATCTCTAACAGCATGAACTTGTCCCCATGTGTCCTGTGATCAGCTTGACTGAGCCAAGAAGGTTATTAACCTTTTAGCATGGAATCCAATGCAAAGGTCATTGGCATACTATTCAAAGTCTACTATGTCAGAAAATGTTGTTGACTAGTAGAAACTGAATTATCCATATAACACTATAAAAAGCAGTTTGTGGATGATTACTGGACATCAGTATATCATTGTTTTTATTTGTTACTTAGATAAAAGGGAAGGAATATTATCACATGTTGTCAGAGTTACCAGGCCTTACAGATTAATCTGATAGGTGCGAGGGGGCAGGATCGAGAAGCAGCTCTTGGACTGGTTCCAAGCAGCTCTCGGACTGGTTCCAACTGCTCCAGTTGTTCTTCCTTTCACTGCTTTGTTTTGAGAATCATTTATTCTTTTTCTTCCCTTTACTCACTGTACACTTCTGGAACAATGCCTGCAAGGGGAGGGGAGGTGGGCAGGAGGAGGAAGGATTTTAGGAATGCAGAAAGACTGAACTTAGATGGTGACTCTTCTTTCCAAAGCTCAGGTATCTGACCCTAAATTAAGACAAGCTGCACCTTCTTGCACTCACTGTCCCACAGAAAGACTACTTTGAATGCTGCATTAAATCTAGAGGACCGCATATGAAACAAGAGGATGTCTGATACAGTGTTTCGAGCAGAGATTCAGGATACAGCCTTCTGAATTTTGTTCCTGCCTCAGTTACTTACTTTTAGCAAGTGAGTTAAGTCCTTTATATCTTGGTCTACACATCATAAAAAATCAGTACAATAATACCTCACAGAGAGGTCAGGAGGTTTAATAAATCTCTAAGATAAAGGCTCATAGGGCTCAGTTCAGCAAGGTGCCTGATCACATGCATAGTCCCACTGAAATCAATGGAGTATCCAGGTATATAAAGTAGTGCACAAGCCTGAGTACACTGCTGAATTGGGGCCTATGACAGGTGCAATTATTGCTAGCCTACTATATGGAGGTGGCAGTAGTTGCCATCAGATTTAAAATTAGACAAAACAGACTTGGAAAAAAGTTTTATACTTATGGTCAGGTTTTCAAAAAGGCCTCCAACATTTTACAGGAAAATATACACAAACCTATTTAGAAGGTTCAGTCTGAACTACGTGTGCCATCTGGATTGCTGTTTATGCATTTAGAAACTTTAGTCATGGTAGGCTTGAAAATTAAATAACACTAACAGATTCACCACAATCTATGGACCCTCATTAAAAACACCGAAAAGAACCCTTATAAAAAGTAAAAGATCCTGTTTGTCTCTTTTAGAAACCACAGAAAATGTTATTACATCCAACAATACCAATATATTATTGGTCAGATCATCAGCTGATGTACATGGGCCAATGTATATAAGCTAAGTATTTGGCCCATTCCCAGCATATCTGACAGCTGGATGCATATGATTCTGATCTAGAATATGAAGGAGGCTATGATACATCATGAGCTAAGAAGACATCTAGTATGTAGAGGGACAAAGGAAGGACCCATTGTTTTCCATGTGTCAAACAGGACCAGAGACTATTCAAAGCTATCAAGGAGGAACTGGAACTACAGTATTTTATCACAGAGACAAGGTATGGTATCTGTTCTCTTTTCTAAAAATCAGTTGTAGTTAAACAAGATAGAAACAGGCATTGAAGTTACTTCGAAGATCTCTTGTACTGGCTGTTTGTACATAAACTGACTGTCGAACTCCAGCAACTATTGAAAGGAAAATCATACTTGCAGGTAAACAAGATCCTGTGAGATGTTTTAAAAATTGAGAATACTCCTATTGTTGTCTATGGTCTTTGGATCAAGGTCAGATTTCAATTTCCTATCTTGAATATGTAGCACTTTAAAGACTAACAAGATGGTTTATTAGGTGATGAGCTTTCGTGGGCCGTCTGGCCCACGAAAGCTCATCACCTAATAAACCATCTTGTTAGTCTTTAAAGTGCTACATAGTCCTGTTTTTTGTTTCAGCTACACCAGACTAACACGGCTGCATCTCTATCTCTATTCTATCTTGAATACTATAACTGAGCAATATATAACAGCCTACAGACTATAAAATTTTATTCAGACCATGTATTTGGTAGGGGAAAAATGATACCTTCAGTATATATTGAATTATAATGTAGTTCTGATTTTAAAACTTATCTGAGATTGTTCTACTCTCTTGCTTGAATGATCTAAACTAGCTTGAGTAAAATGTTCCTGATTTTAGTTTTGTATTTAAATAATTAATATTATAATAATATGACATGATTTTTCATATAATAAGAAACACCTCTTCAGATATTCTCATTAAATAATTAACAACATGAAATTCAATTTCTGTAATCTTCACCAAATGAAAAAATGGCTTATTTAAACACACATACACTCTCTCTCTCTCGGGGGGTCAAGTTCATTACCCACATTTCCTAGTAATTAGCAAATCATTTGCAGGATGTCCCACTCCAGCAAGCCTATAACTCTAACTAGAAATCCTTTAATATCTGAACGAAAATCAGTCTTGTCAACTCATATTTCAGAACGGAGTTTAAATGATCTGTTAGAGCCTTGAAGAGGACCCATGGCCTAATTTGTTTTCCAGGGAGCTGTGCCTTCTCAGCTCCCTTTTAAGTCAATGGAGACAGCATGTGCTCCCCACCTTTCAATTAGGCCACTGGAGTTTTGCAAACAAGTTTTGCTGACTCTGAACGTCGAGGCTGAAGGTCGAGGCTTAACAAGAAAAATCAATATACTAAAGGCTAAGTCTATGAGTCTTTTGCAATCATGCAACATTAAACAAATTTCAAGCACACAAAGATGTGTAGCCTTGATATTGTTCTTTTAATTGCCATTCCAGTCATTCAAGAATGGAGAGCTGACATGTGACTATCAAATAGTTGGTCAAGAGAGCCAGCTGATTCAACTAAAGAAGCTCTGTGAGGTTAGAGGTCCCTTGGCTCAATTACCATATCTCTTTACAAAATTAATGGCCAAAACACTGCACAATGAAATGCTCCTCTATATCTGTTGTATTTATTTGAGACCAAAAAAAATGTGCTATGAAATAAGAGGCGTATACGACTTTAGCAAAAGAGGGCTCCACTCTTGCTTTCCTATTTCATCACATTAGATCTGAAATCTAATGGCTATATTGGGCTTGGGGTTTTTTGCGGGAGGATGAGGGGGGGCTAAAATAGAATCAATATCCACATTCCTTATGCAGCAAATGGTGCGCAACTGACCAATGCACGTCAGGTCTGCACTGCAAACAATTTAGAATGATCTAATATTAAGGTGCAGAATTTCATCAAAACTTAGTCAAATGGTTCCAGTTTCACAAATGCTTTATATTTGTGTGAGGAAAAGCATATTCTGACTAGGGGAAAAAATGGTAACAAATAGTTTGCCCAGATGAACTCTCGATATCAACCTCACTTGGCTGCTTGAACAGGTGACTACTAGGGATGATGAAGACAATCATGATTAGATTACTTAAATTTTTCAAAGAACTACACATCCACTAATACACAACACAGCCATGCAAAGTTCTATTCCCCATAACATGCACCTGAGCTGTATAATTTTTCTCATTCATTAACAGATCAGTATCAGTATCATTCATCAGTATCAGTGTTGTGGGGGTGGCCTCACCCTGCCCCTGAAACTGTAGTTGGGTTTGTCATGGAAAAAGTGACCGAACCCCTCAGAGATGGCTAGAGAGTTGGCAGGAAATCCTGCCTGTATGTCCTGCTACTGTTTCTCCTTTGACAGGTGGCTGGAATTGCTGTGGGAGAAGGGACAACACACAAGGAAGGAAAGGGAACCTACTTTCACTGCTGGGATACAGCAGCCTGAGTCTGAGCTTGGAGCTGGGGAATAGGCCTAGAAGGCAACCTGAACATGTGTCCTTATGAGCCTGCACATGTGAGAATCTGCCAAGGGGAAAAAGGTGCCTTAATTAAGGATGAAGGAGCCAGGGCTGGAGGGGCAGAGGAAACAGAATTCCTCGGAGACATGCAGAGTTTATGTAATACTCCCACTGCCTGCTTTTTTGCAGTGACACAGGGGTTCTGTTCATGTTAGCATAAAGAAGTGTGCTGCAGTGATTCCTGGATGAACTCCTGCCTCCCTTGAACTTGAAAGAATATGAAATATCCTGGGAGAGAGGTAAGCTTCCTATCACACACCTCACACTCTATTAACTGCAAACAATCAGGCTCCAGCGCTGCTGCTTGTTTGTGTTCACCTTAGGGTAGCTGACATCTCCTACATTGGCAGATCTTTTACTTCCTTAGCTTGTTTATGAACCACATGGGTTCTATTCCTGCAATTCACAGCCAGGGATTATTCTTGGAAGAGTTAACTTGGCAGTCATCCCTGTGGAAGAACTAACCACTTTGTGTGTGTGTATCATTCTTGTATTGAAAGCACTGGATGGAACATAATGATACAATAAACCTCTGTCACAGACACAATGAGAGCCTCAAGTCTGAATTCTCTGCCAACATGAGTTGTCTTTATTTTTTTTGGAAATGGGAGGCAAAAAGAAAACCTGGCATCCTTAAAACAATTTTGTAAGTTCACAAGGTGCAGAGCCAGTATATGTCTGGAAAAGTCCCTCTTTCCCCACTGCAAAGTCCATATAAGGGATAAGGCACAGTTATAGTATCTGCACTCTGGGAAACTCCGGGATTGCTTCCTTCTTGTGTTGTGACAGGTGGATAAGCCCCACAGCAGGGGTATGGGGAGGAGGCACGGCTATGTCTTTGTCACACCAACACCCTTAGCTCCACTGGCCCACAGATCTAGGAGTTTTCTGGAGTCTTTCCACCGTCAGAAAAATAGATTTCTATTTTCAGCAGGGCGGAGAGAGGTAGTTCATGCTATCAGAAGGAGCACAATGTAACTGAGCGATGATTCCCACATAAACGGATATTGGCTGTGACACATGATTGTCAATAAATACAGCAGAAAAAACCCCATAAATTGCAGAAAAAACACTCAAATTCCCATTTCTTGAAGATGTCTGACTCATAATTCTGAGCCTTTAGCAAAATGTTAAAAAACTCAATATAACCTGTACAATCAAAGACACTAAATGATGGGACAGGTTGGCTCTCGCTGGTCCAGCGCCCTTGGGACCTGACCAGTGCCGAATGAGGGAATTTGCCAGACCAGGGGAAGTCAGTTTCAGCCTCTCTGCTGATGAACTCCAGGCTCTCCTGGGTCCATCAGCAGACCCATTTGGCTCACCTCTGGCTCTGCACCTCCACCCAGCTGCCAGTCTGGCTGGGCTCTGTTGTCGGCCTGGGGCTGCAGGCCACAGGATTCCTGTCCCTGGGCCACCGGCCCTGCCCGGGCTCTGCTGATGTCCAGCCCCGCCACTGGGCTCTGTGCCTTGGATGAGGCACTGCTGCTGGTCTGCCCCAGCCTTGGCCACCACGTTCCTTGCCCCTGGTCAACTACTGCTACTGGTCTGACCCCAGCCCCAGCCACTGGATTCCCTGCCCCGAGTGCCAGGCTCCCACCTCTTCTTCCACCTGCCAGCCCCCAATCCCACTCATGGCTGCTGCACTCCCAGCCACTGGTGCTCCCCAGTCCAAGGGCTCTCTTGTCTGTCAACATCTGTGGTCCAGTAGAGAATCTTCCATGTGGTATAGGACTTCAATGACTCTCTGGCCCTCTCACTGCCCCTGAAAGGAGCTTACTGTAGAAAGGGATGTGGCTATGGAGTATATTATCCATATGATTCATAGTTGCCTGGCTTAAGGAAGATACAAGTGGCTGTAAGAAGGAAGATGTGCTTTGTGCCCTGGCCTCTGTTCTATACATAGGCTTTTATACCGCATTCATCACCACTTATCTGAGCTCCTTCCAGTAGCACATTAAGTAATGTGATTAACATCTGTCACCTGTTGTTTGTTCTCTTGCCTTCTCCCAGCAGGAGAAACATTTGCAGTGGAGTAATTTGTTTCGCTAAGGTTTATTTCAGTACACTTGTTGCTATGTGTATATATTAGAGAAGGCACGGTCAAAAGAAATGCATAGAACACTTGGGGCAGAACGTGGTGAGGATTGTGATGGTCCTTAGTTCCTGTAGGAGTTGATGCCATCATTGTGGACTGCACCCTGAGAAAATTCTGTCTCCTTTACAGAATAGCGTTATTGTTATTGTAGTGTGCTCTACTGCGCCAGAGGAGCAAAATTGTTGACCACAGTCTTCGTCCCAGAGATTCAGACAACCTTTTACATATTTTAAATTCTATGGGAAGCCAGTGTAGAGAGTGGAAGACAGGTGGAATGTGCTCATGATAGCCTGTGTCACTGTGGAGATGTGCTGCAGCATTTTGTACTAGTTCAAATTTCCAAAATGCTGAAGGCTTCATACTCCTTATATTGCATTGCTATAGTCCAGCTGAGATGTAACAAAGGCATTAATAAAGGAGGCCAATTTTTCTTCATATGCAAGGATTGAACAGAGTCTCCTAGCCAATTGGACATAGTCTATGGACGTGGCTGTTGTGATATGAGTGTTTAATGTCAGAGAGGAATCCAAGAGTACTTCTAGTCCATGCACTGAATTTAAAAATTGCAGACACAAGCCTTCAACCAATGAAGACAGCATCCTGGCTGCAAACTCCTCGAAATACTTTCATCTGCTTACCTATATTTTGTTCTACTATGGTGTGAACAATGGGTTAGATATTTGTATTTTTTGTAAATACTGTAGGCATCCCTTTCTATACGATTATCATCATGCTGTCTGCTAGGTGAGGGCAAAGAGTAAACTCAATTTTGGATGGTTTTACAAATCTCCAATACAGCAGAAATGAATCTAACTTAATTGCTGGTACTTAATGGACAGTACACTGTATTCACAGCTGCATGTCTATTTCTGACACAATTAGTGCCATACATAAACCAGACTGACCAAGTTTAGGGGGCTCATGGCCCTAAAGAAATCTAAAAAGGAATAAAAACCTACCTATGAACTGAGGGGAGACACTGACTAGGACAGAAGCTGTAGGGCTGCAGATCAGCTCACCAATACCCGCTGCTGTGGCATCTTAACAGCAAGCCCATTATTTCAAAATATAATGAGCTCGCTATTCCGACATACCTGTAAACCTCATTCCATGAGGCATAAGGGACGTTTCGGAATGGTGAGTTATTTTGAAATTTGGGGCTGTGTAAACAGCCCCAAATTATGAAATAAGCTATTTCGAAATAAGATCAAAATAAGATACATAATTTACGTAGCTCAAATTGTGAATCTTATTTTGATCTACCGTCCAGTGTAGATGCACCCTGGATGTTGACAAAGCAGACAGTGCCGGACTAGAAACGTTCAACCTGTAGCTGAATGTCTGATTGACTAACTGCACAAGTGAAAAAATAATTACATATTTTCCCACTTGGAATTTATTTACCTTACTTCCACACACATTTCTGCATATATTCCTCTGCTTTATGACAATTTACCCATAATACTAATGAGAAGAAGGACCCAATACTGCATGTTGAAAGATCTTGTGATAGCAATGCAAATGAAGACAAATGTAGGTGACACAAACAACCCCACTAGAATTTCAAAACAAGTGGATCATACATCATCCCAAGCTGTAGAAGACAGTCTACATGAAGGCAACAACATGATATTTTTTTCTAGGCCTTACCCTGGCTGCTAAGGTCAGACCACAGGAATTTATGATACTCATAAATGCTTTTTTCTTATTAGTGACGGGGAAGGAGCCACCACTTGGTCTCTTGCAAAACTGAGGGTCATCAGTGAGAACAAAAGTTCTATTTTCTGGGACCGTGCTGACGCAAAAGGCCTGGCATATGAAAGAAATCACAAGCAGAAGACCCAGAGGGAGATGAGGAAAATGAGTAAAGCATGGAAAAAATGGGATTAAAGCAAATATCTAGCTTTGCTTTCATCCAGGGATAACTAGAAAATTCTTAACTTGTTTATGGTGTTTCTTTGTATTTAAAGTTACAGGGATTTATTCTGATAAAGCTCATCGGCAAGTGACTAATTTAACTCACGTAAGTAGACCCAATGAACACAAAAGGACTATTCACATGAGAAAAGTGAAATCTAGAGAAACTGTTTGCCTCTCCCTGTACTGAGTGTCGTGACCAGATACATTAAAACACTGTCAGTCTCCATTAAAATGGAAACATTTACAGAAGAGTCTTTTCCAGTTCTTTGAGATGACTCAACATATCCATTTTGCTGTGTATTATTGTGAAGACTTCAAGCAGTAACTAGAAACAGACTTTTATATTTAATGCCAGGAAGGCAAGACAACTAACATGCCACAACAAAATTACTGAAAAGGGATTTCCAAGAACACACTGTAAGCAATCCCAGGATCCCTGTACTAAATTCTGTGTCCCTTGGGTAATTGCAGTAAACAAAATACATTTTTGAGTCTTGTATCTTTGAGTCTTGAATCTTAGTAAATACCCTTCTAAATGCTTTTATGCACATTTTTGCATTTGGAAATATTAACCTAGTTATAACCTACTTTCACTTCATTCAGTCAGACTAAAGCAAGAAGCAAACTCTGAAGATATTTTGTTTGTGAAACAGGAAATATTAGCCTTCTTTACTGTTTAATTTGAACATTTTCAGAATCTGAAAGAACACTAGCCCTGATTCTCCTCTGCCTTTCACTAGGGTTTGTCTACACTAGAGCTTTTAACTCGATTTAATTGATTACCAGGTAACTCTAGTTAGTTAACCCATTTGTAGACGTGTCTGAATATGTTTTCATGTTGCCAAAAATCATAAGCCATTTCCTTACCAACCTCAAATCATGAGATTTTTTTAACAATACTAAATGTGGGGTTCCTTTTGTTTGCTTTCAGTTCACTCAAGGCATGTTTTCATTTCTGGACTTCAGGATTTTTCAATGTTCCCTTCCCTTCCCCCCCCCCCCCCCACACACACAGTCGTGCGGTCTACTAACTGTTTTTAACTCCATCAGCTGGAACTTTTAAAATAAAATAAAACAAACACCGCAAAAAACAGTTGAAGCTGTTCACATGATGGTTTGACTGACTGAAACACCTTAATACCAGTGCAACTGGATGCACAGTAGTGGGGTTGCATTAAATCAGTTTAAAAAAGACTGATCTGCTTAAATTAGTCAAATTGGTGCAAATACTGTGGGTACACAAGCCCCATTAGGAGAAACATCCCTGCGTCCACTCTACTTTTCTTTTCTGTTGGAGCTCTGCATATTCTCATTATCCATATAGATTTTAAATCCTTCTTTGACAAAGACAACGTTCTTAGTCTCAGTGGTATCTCATGTTCAAAAAGCTAATTGTGAATTATATAAACCAGATGTTTTCTTATCAATTTAGAAGCTGTTTTTCACTCTGGGTATGTCCACCCCTAAAAATCAAAGTGAAACTCATGGGATACAAACTGAAACTGCTGATTTTTGCTAATTTTGGGACTATTATATCATTTCTTGATCTCTGTTCTCAGTGCATCCTTAGTTCAGTTCCACAAGCATCGTGCCTAAGTTTTAGAACAATCACTACAATTTAAACCCAAAGGGGAGAAAAACCACCTTACTTTCAATCCAGTTATTTTGGATGGAAAGCTGTTGTTCTCTCACTACCCTTCAGTGCTGCATTTAGAAAAGATTAATTCAAACTGTAAAATTAAAATGTGATGAGTGACAGTTCCCAGAAAAACAGCTGTTGCATTAGATTTTCATCATTGCAAGACAGATCAGCTGAATTTCTAGCCACTTTTTTTTCCCACTGGCACTGAGCCTCGTAGATTAGAATTATTGTTTTTCTGCTAGCTATATTCTAACCCACTGGCTGACTTCATAAGTAAAGAGATTTAATGGAGTACAAATTGGGAGCTATTCTCAGGCCATTTTGAGTGAAATTCTGCCCTCGGTAATACCCAGCTCATTGATTCAGAGGCTATCTGTGATATAGTGAAACCAGGTAATAACAGCTATTCTACAAAATCATCCTACACTGCTTAAAGCATGTTCTACTGTGTTCTCATTTTTAAACAATGTAATATGGAGTTCACAAAATCCTCTATCCAGACCAAAACAGTGACAGTAGTGTTTGTGGTGGCAACATTAGCAGTTGTTGGAAAGTTATATTTAGACCTTTGTTTTGTAATCAAGCTTTTCCCATTTTTGATGATGATAAGAGGCTGCTTAAAATGCATTCTGTGCAGTTGAGCGACTCAACCTGGTACCAGTAACACACTAAGCTGATGTACACATAATGAATTATGGTGTATATAGGAAGTAAGATCTTGTAAAAAGACTGGGAATTGAGTGGGCAGGAAGACAGGTGACAACAGTAAATAAATAGGTACTATAAACATAGGTTTTACCAGATAATTATGGGGCAGAAAATAATCCGTGTAACTCTGGACCAAATTCACTTACAACCCACTGGGCATTTTTTATTGAAAAAAAAATAGTTTACTTTTATAGCGTATCACTTGTGTTCATCAGTCCTATACCCACAAGGATTGATCCTGAATGGGGAATCTCTGTCAAGCTACTATGGGTCTCTCCAAAGCCCTGTTCAACTCTTCATGATCTTTGAAAGCCCCCCTCCTTTCTCTGTCCCCCAACATCTCCACTAGCTCCTGAGAATTCCAGTGATCTCTGTTTTATCCCCCACCAGGTTCATAATGATAAGAGAAGATGGCAGTAAATAGAGGAAACTGATGAATGTGAATGGTACAGTCTACTAAGTCTCATGTAGCTCAAACAATTTATTCAGGATAAATTGTGGTCTCTACTAGTTTTTCCAAAAATGGGATTTGTCTAGGGTGGGGTGCTATTAAAGTTTGTCAATTTGATTACACTTTGTGGGCATAGTGGGATTTCTATCTAGAAGGAATCTCTAAAAATGGGCAGAAAACAGGGCCATTGTTGAAAGTAGTTAATGTGACTCAGAAAATTCAATCATTGTCTGAAAACTTATTGGGCCAAATTTAGCAACTAAATGCAGTGATAACCAGAGGAATTTTAATCTTGCTCGAAGAAATGGGTAGCAACTCTATAGTTAAGGTTACATTGAAATTTATGAGAAATTTGAGAGGCACTGATTTGACCTTTTTAATGTTACAGATAACATAATACATCTCAGATTATTTACCATAAACTCAGTTGCAAAATCCAAGTTGTAAATAATAATAATCAGTAATCAGTAAATTAAGTCTATAGTTGATCTGGTCAACACAGATTGTTGTTTTGTTTGCCCTTGAAGTTATGATACAGACATTGCAAAACCAAGTAACTTATTTCTATCATTTTTAATTAAAAATATAAAGATAGAAAATTAAAGAATCTATAGAATATATTAAGTCTGCTGGGGGGTAACAAAGCAACAAATTTGATCTCATTTTTCCTTTTTACTATGTTTCTTCTTCTTCTTCTTCTTCTTCTTCTTCTTCTTTTTTTTTTTTTTTAACAAAACAACAAGCACTTTTCTCCTAAAATTAACTTTAATTGAAAGGTTAAAATGGCAGTCTTTATATTGTCAGCAAACTCTCTTGGAGATAAATCCTGAAATAAAGATGTTAACAGTGGTATTTTCACTTATTGCCAACCTAGGAGCGGGGCCACATTATGACTTTCGTGGGCCCTAGGCACTTTTGCCTTCGTGGGCCCCTCCCACCATAATAATATCAATATTAAAAATTATTTTTGATACAACTTTAAATACTTCAACATTTTTTTTTTCTGTTTTAGGCAAAATTTAATAGATTTTCGTGGGCCCTAAAAGTTCATTTTTTTCTTCTGATTTTAAAAGAAATTAAAACATTTTCATGGGCCCCTAAAAGTATCGTGGGCCCTAGGCACTGTGCCTACTGTGCCTAATGGATAAGTCGGCCCTGCCTAGGAATCCCGTTAGACTCTTAAGTTTGTGAATATGAGTCACCAGCCTGTTTTATATATAGACAACAGGCAAGAATCCCATGAGAGATTAATATATTAGTAAAGCAACAAATACTTTGAAATAGCCCTATAGCTTGGCAAGGGGAATGATGCTAGACATCTGAGAAAAGTGCAGTTTTTTTGTTGTATCCAAAAGGTAATCGCTTTTAAGCTCTATGTAACTGAATATCATATATGTATTGCAAGTGAATAAGTATTTTTTTGATAAAAATACTATCCACTAATGGAAGTAGATCTAACCTAACAAAGTAACGTATTCCTTTAATTGTCTAATATGTGATATCAGTGAGGACAAGCCACCTAACAAATAACCTGCATTACTCTCCCCTCTGAAGCATGCATCCCTGAGGGCATACCAGACCACTGTAATTTGACAGGATTGCCAAGAGTGGTATTTCCAGAAGTCATTATTTAACATTTATATTGTGGCAGTACCTACAGACCAACCATGTCAGGTCTCATTATGCCAAACAGTGTGCAAACATATTGACAGTCCCCACCACAAAAGAGCTAACCATCTAAAAGTTGTGCTTTTATGAAAACTCCTGTGAGGTAATTAGTTTCAATGTTGCTTACAAATTATGGCTCTTGAGCAGGGAGGAATGAAGGTAATTGCAGCCTCCATTATTTAATAACAAAGGGTCCCCCAATGGCTCTTCAGGAGGTATTGGTTGCTTCTGAAAACTGAAGAAATTGGTAAAATGAGCAATGGGTAGGGGAGGGAAAAGTGGTGCACAGAGTTCTGGCAGTGTTGTTGGAAAACCAGGAGGGGAACTGAAATAAGGAAAACAATCCATCAATGTGAGAGAAGTGCTGCTATGTAAAAACTGAAGTACTTAATATGTTTCAGTTCACCTTCTCAAGCTTAAACTGCTATAGGCTGAACCTCTATAATCCAGACTTTCCTCATCTGGCAACATACATGATCCGGCATCCCTGGATGCCCTGGGATTGGAGAACTCACAGGGAAAAGGTGGGGCCTCCAAAGCTTCTGGAGCACCACAAATAGCTTATTTTGCAGCATTCATGATCGAGGAGGTGTGGGGGCAGGGATAGGGGGGCGCTCAGAGGAAGAGGTGGGACAGCTGTAGAGCTTTATGGACTGGGGCCAGGAGCCTATAGCCAGGGGCAGTAAATTCAGTCCTACACCTAGCAGTGGGGGCCAGGAGCCCACCACCAGCCCTGGGGATTCATCCCTGGATCCCAACTTCAGGGTTCCGCAATTGTCTTGCCTCTTCCCCTGAGCTCCTGCCTGTCTCTGTTCCATGAATGCCTCTGTTGCTACTGGAGCCCTGCAGCCACCAGCAGCAAAGAGGCTGGCATTGTCCTTCCCTGGTCCAGAAAATTCCCTGGTTCAGTACCAGTCAGGTCCCAAGGGTGCCAGACCAGGGAGGTTTAACCTGTATCACAATTGATTGCAAAACTTTTGTAAATGAAAACAACTCAAATGTAGCAGCCATTACTATGGATAGAAGCATTTGTAGAAAAATAGATGCTCTAGCTGTGGGACTTTGAGCACCCTGTAATCAACGGCTTATAACTTATAAGATGTTTATTTTCTTCATGCTATAATGTTGAATGAAATAAGACAGGGGCAACACAATAAGAAGTGATCCACAATGGGGACTGGAGAGCTTGGGGTATATAATGGGTCAAAGAAACCTTCTGCTGTAAGGTCACGAGTTCAAATCCAGGTCAGTAGTTACCCAAAAGTGTTGTTACCATTTCATTGCTGTTCAGTGAAACATGCTTACTAGCCTCAGTGTTGCACACAGTAGGCTAGTACACCAGCTTTACACCAGGATAATGCCTTTGCCATGCCTCAGCTGTCTGGCTGAGACTGCCTCTGGGTTATGTGGACAATGGGCTATAGAAAACTAATAGAACGCATTATATTTCTATGTGGTGAAAGAGATTTCTCTCTCCCACCCCAGACTGTCACTAACAACTCCCTCCCACTGAGTGAAACCGATTGTTACATTGGCATAAAACTGATCTAGCTGTAGGGAAGCAGGCCTTGTTGGAACTCCAATTCGGTGCACTTTGGAGAGGGGGGGGACAACATTAGATAACTCAGTCCTATTTAACTACTGAACTTTGGTGGGGCCCCTGCCTCTGTCTGGTACCTTTTACGCACAATGATTTTTTTTTAATTGCTGTTCTCTTGTGAGGGTCATTTGAGTCCAAGTGCAACAACAAAGCACACAGTTTCCCAGTTTTGATGCCTTCTGGCGATCTGAGTTTCAAATGTCTAATCTGGAACAAAGGCGGTGCAGGAAAACAGGGTGACTCAGTGTCTGAGGCAGCCTACCAGACAGCTAGTAAATAAGAGCTAAACAGACTTATCTGACTTTAGGAGCCTACACAATGATTTCAGTTAGCATGGAGTTCTTCTCCCTATCGCAGTGTGTGAACTTGCTGAAAATTGGAATAATTTAGTAATCATGGAAAATCTTTGTAATTTAATACTTTTTTAATTTCTGTTTAGGCCCCAGCTCATGTTCCAATGGGGGGAAGAGGAATTCTGTGGGGGATTTTCCTTATGGAGTTTCTTCTGCATTTTCCTATTGGCGGGTGGAATTTTTCGTATACCGAAAGTGAGAGTGTAGGCCACTGTCACAGGCTGGACTGAACCATTTAAAAGGGAATGCTTCAGTTCACCTGTGCCTCATTAACAGCTGTGATTGGGCTTGATAGAGGACAAATGTTCTCTATAAAGAGGCAGAAAGGAACAGGAAATTGTGACTAAAGAAAGCTGAAGGGAGCAGGAGATGCTGACTGGGAGAAGCCAGAGCCAGAAGGGCTAGCTAGGAAGGGCTCGGAGTAGTGTCTTGTGAAGAGCAGTTTGGGACAGAAAAAGAGTTGTGTTAGGAGAAGATGCCAGGTTTCTTATTAAACCACCTGCAAGTACAGGTGATGGTAGCCATGATAAAAACAATGTGGAGTTCTTAATGTGTCTAGAAGAAGGAAAACTGAATAAAGGTGCTGGTGAGCCATCCTTCATCATGAGGTGGTGCCCAGGATGTAGTTCATGGGTGGGCAATAATTTTCGCAGGGGGCCACTTAATGAATTTTGGTACATAGTCACAGGCTGGCTCCACTCTCAGAAGAGGCTGGGCCTGGGGCAAAAAGGGTGGGGCCTGGGGACTAACCTCTAGAGTTGTCTGGGGCCGGAGGTTTTGAATTAAAAACACAACAAAGGGCTCACGGCTCTTGCCCCCACTGCTACTGTATTGCTTGACAGTCATTTGGGGTTGCTGCAGCTATTTTAAAGGGCTCACAGCTTCAGCCCCTGCCAGAACAGCACCATGGCCATGAGCCATTTAAATAGGATCCTGCTGCCTGAGCCACCACCTGGAAATTTGGTGGTATGAGCAACAGGATATAAATAGAAAGTGGCCAGATGCAGTCCGTGGGCCAGATCAAAGTATTAGGCAGGCCAGAACTGGCTCCTGGGCTGCATCTTGCCCAGATCTTATGCAGATCTGTTAGAGCCACAAATGGCATGGATGCACATGGGCCCCATCCTCATGGAAGCCTTCTGCCTCTACCCCTCTTTAGCCATGCCCAAACTCTCAAACCCATACTATGGGCCACATCTTTATCTGTGCGGGCTGCGCTGTGGGAAAATGGATCATCTTTCCTTTCCTATTGTATTTCTATGAGGTCAATAGGGGGAACAATATGCATCTCTGTAATGCCAGCCTGCTCATTGCCTGCCCCCATATATTGTATGACTTCTTAGATCTCTCCAGTGCAACAATGGGGATTGTTACTGAATGTGGCTCACTCCCCCAATTTTCCAGGATGTATTAGAGCTTCCAATTATTACCATTTCAGCTTTTCCTACAAAAAGTGTGTGTGGGGGGGGGGGAGGAATGTGCATTTATATGATGATTTTATCCTCATAATTAGTGTTAGAAAAAGTTTCTTGTCACTAATGTGAGAATTAATACAATCATATTTATGCAAAGCTGTAATTTTTTTAAAATAGAGTACCACGAATGAAAATTTCTAATTAGTCAATTGCTGCATTCCAGGACAATGATAATAAAACATATCACTTGTATAGTGCTGTTCATTTGTAGACAGAACATTTTACAAAAGGAGGTCAGTGTCGGCATCCCCATTTGATAGATGGAGAAACTGCGTGAGAGGTGAAATAGCTTGCCCAAGATCTTAGAGAGACAAGGTGGGTGAGGTAAAATCTTTTATTGGACCAAGTTATGTTGGTGAGAGACAAGCATTTGAGCCACACAAGGCTCTTCAGGTCACAGTTAATATGTCTCCCTAATAACAGGGCCCAACACAGCAGCAGGCATATTCCCCAAGATCTCTCAGCAACACTGGTAACAGAACCCAAATCTTCAGACTCCCAGGAAATTGCTCTAGTCCAGTGATCTCCAACCTTTTTAAGCACAAGATCATTTTTTTGAATATAAGTGCAATCCAGGATCTGCCTCACACCCAAATACCCTTGCCCTGCCTCCTTTGTGCCCCTTCTCAAAGGCCCCACCCTTGCTCACTCAGTCCCCCTTCAGTCCCCCATCCTTCCTCCCTTTCATCAAGCAGGGGCAGAGGGTTGGAATGCAGACTCTGGTCTTGGGTTAAGGGATTTGGAATTGCTCTGATCAGAGCCTGGGGCAGGGAGTTGGGGTGAAGGAGGAAGTTCAGGGTACAGGCTCTGTAAGGGAGTTTGGGTCTGGGGTGGCTCAGGGCTAGGGCAGGGGTTTGGGCTGCAGGAGAGGTTTATGACTGGAGCAGGAGTTCAGGATGCAGGCTCCAGCTGGACACTGCTTACCACAGGTGGTGCAGTGGGGCTACGGCAGGCTCACCTCTCAAAAGCAGCCATCAAACTCCCTCCATCCCAGGCCCTGTTGTGCCCCCCCCCCCTTTCATTCTGTGGTGATAAGCTACAGGGTGGGTGAGGAGGCACCCTGACATCAGTGCCTGCTCCTCTTCCTTCCCTGCCCAGCAAGTGGGGGAAGGCAGAGGCAGCTCTAAGACAAAGGGCAGGAGGTGCACAGCAGTGTGGGGGAGTGAAGTGCCAGCATTTGATAGCCTCTTGGCCAAACCAGTCAAGATCACCTGTTAGAGGCTCCAAGATCTACCAATAGATCCTGATCTACTGGTTGGTGACCACCGCTGTAGTCTATTCATTAGGCCACACAGTTTATAGGGCTTAACAATGGGATTCATTAGGTAACCAATCCTATTGAAAGTAAATGGTGGTTTAAGCACTCACATAATTAGGATTTCTAAGGTGGCTTTGCTCCTTATTTTTAAATTCAGAAAATAAACCATTAAACACTGGTGATGAACCAATGTAAATAATAATTGGATTATGATTACTATTATTACAATTCACTTAATGAGAAATATGTTTAATTTATTATTGCAGAATTATTAATTTGGACATAGTTGTCTCACCTAAACAGCTTTTAGCTATGGGGGCTAAATAGCACTTAAATAGTCTCAACATTTCTATTGTACTTATTGTGCTGCCTTTATCATACAGCTGGGCTCAGTATTTAAAATAGTGAGACATGGAACAAGGCATTAGAAAATATAAAAGTTAATTGAATGAAATAATGATCAGCTTGATCCAGATAAGAAAATACTAGAGGTGTGTCAGAACTGAAACAACAGTAGCATCAGTAAATTAGATGGGTAGGTGGGTAATAGATGCATCTTGTACATCAATACAAAATGTTCTCTGCTGTTTTACTTTGCCCCTCAGCACCAGTGCATTGTGCCAAGTGCACATCTGATTTGCATCACAACTAATGGAGACTAGTGCAAAAGCTAATTATCAAAGGGATAGCAAAGGTAACCTTAGAATGCTGAGGCTTGTAACAAGGTGAAAGTTTATTCCAGAGGTATTATGTTCATTTTCACTATGCACAGTGTGCATACAAAGGTGATTTTTATTAATATTGTAGTCTCGTCACTCAAGAAATTCAGCCAATTGAAAAACTTCAGATTATTCATGAAAACAAGACATCTTTTAAACAAGCAGTCTAATCAATTCAGTGCTTACAACACACTGGCTAGCTCTGAAAGTCATGCTGCCCTGCACATAGACACTGGCAGGCAAACTAGATTGGAGGGGATTTAAACTAGAGTGAAAGAGTGTTGTTGCAAGGCGGTCTGTGATAGGCTAACGAAGAACAGCTGACAGACTGGGAAATCCATTGGCAGGGAATTCAGTGAGTCAGTGCTGAGTCATCTTCTGCCCTACGTGACAGAAAAGAGCGCACAGCAACAGTTGCTGGACTAGCACGCAGACTAAAAAAAGTGATCAGAAACTTCCAGACAAAACACCTCCCCCTTTCAGAAAGGACAGTCTTGTCTGGCAGTTCACGTAACACCACTTGAACAATTTACTCATGATATTGAAAACCTTACGAAATTGGGAATTTTACACTAAAAATGGCTACGTTTCACACATGGCAACTTGGATATCCTAAAGCCACGTGCTGTCATCTGCCACAAGAACACTGTTTTTATGGCTGCAGGCGTTACTTGGACCTTTTTATTGTTTTCCTTTATAAAAAGAATTATGGAAAGACTGAATTAATAAAACAAGCTAGACTTGAATAGTATACAGCAGAGTTTTAGACTCTAAAAGTTGTAATAGGTGTGAAGTATGTTTACAAAAGCCCCCTAAAAGCCCTGTTAAAATGCCGTCTTTTGATTTGCTTTGATGTCTATGGAACAGCACTATGTAAGGCTTTCAGCACAAAACTCCAAGCTATGCAACTCCTGTAGTTTAGGAGATTGATCTGAACTGAAATTCAAAGCAGTTTGAGAAATTAGTAGAGGTTCATAAATCCTTGGACTAAACCAGGGGCAATCTTTTGACTTCTGTATCAAAATCTTAAAAACATCACCACTTTTTTGTGTTAAACAAGATGTGGTTTGTTCAGACTGTCGGATTTCACTGAGATTTGGATTTGTGATATAAGGGTTCAAACTACCTTACCTGGACACCAGGTTTATGTAATTAATGGTGGTGCCCAGAACAGGAACAGGATAGACTGGAGCAATTACCCTGGGCTCTGCACTTGAGAGGTGTGTACTTCGGGGGGACTCACGGTCCATTGTGGCCTGGGGAGTTAGTGAGGTCCTGGTGCCAGAAGCAGTGAGTGACCTGGCCCTAGTCTGCCCCTCTCCACCTCTTCCCGCCCCTGCTCCATTCCTGCCATGCTGCCACTCCACCCCTACCCCATCTCTTATCCGCTTCTGCCCCCTCCCCTAAGCTCATCAAGAACCAGTGGGGGTGGCGCACGTGTGGGGGAATTGAGGGCGGGTCACTCACTGCTACTGGCACCAGTACCCCCAACTAATTCCACAGGCCACCCTGGACCCCAGCATGTCCCCCTGATGCATGGGGCCCCCCAAAGTGTGGAGCCCAGGTCAGTTTCCCCAGTACAGCCTAAGAACAGGACAGCTCTGAAAATAGAAGCCCAAACATTGTGGAGCCCAGGTTCCTGAATAATGGTGGAGCACAGGCACTGCAGGCCCATATAACTTGCGTCCCATGCTCCCTTGTATGCGAACTGATTAAAAAGTTTGTGTAAATCCCTGGGGAGTGAAACTGCTTAGTTGCCTATAACTCTGTTTGGAGACATTATGTAAACTTCAGCTCCATGACTTGTAGAAAACATTGCATAAAAGTCCATTAACATAATTGTATTACTATTATTACCGTAGTGCTACAAGCACCAGTTATGGACCAGGACCCCATTGTGGTACTATGGCTCAGTATTTCAAAATCCCCATAATAAGGGCCAAATTCTTCTCTCAAAATACTCAGCCCATCTTCCATTTTATAAATAATTTATATCACTCAGAGGCTGAAATCAACTACAGTTTGAACTTCTCTAGTCTGGCTCCCTCAGGACCTGATTGGTGCTGAACCAGAGCATTTGCTGAACCATGGGAGGTCAATATTGCCTAGCAGCATTACCGACACTTCCACTGCTTACTGGGCTCTTAGATGACATTTGGGGATAAATTAGAGCTAAATAACAGCACAGAACACTGAGAGCGAGGGCTGGTGGTGCTAAACAAACTTTATGGGACTGTGGGGAAACTTGGCCACACCCATGATAAGTGTACATCTGGCTCACTAAAATCATACCGGACCTCGGATATTGACGGACCAGAGTGTGCCGGACTAGAGAGATTCAACCTGTATTTCTCTATATTTTATAGTCCATCTGTTGTCCATAGTTGTGGTAAATAATCTGTAAGGATTGGGTTGTTAAACATAGAGGTTTATTTTATTTATGCTACCATCTTTACCCAAGCAGAGCTGGATATTTTCATACAATGCTAATTTTTTCAAAACATGAGTTGGGTTTGATATCTTTTTGGGGCACCTAACTCGACACAATTTAAAGGAAGAAGCCTGTTTTTCCAGAAGCAAGTTCTCAGAACTTCCTGAAAATGAGACTCCTTCAAGGTATCTCAAGTTGAGCACTCAGAATTTCAGATCCCTAAAATTACTGGTCTGCTTTTGGATATCTTGGCTGTGTATTACAAATGAGTGGGCTGCTTCACAACTAATCTGTTTCTAAACTGAAACAAACTTCTTTAATGTGCAGAATCAGCAACACCTCATCTCCTTTTCTTCTTTTGAATTCCATTCTCTGCTAGTCTCCATATACCCACCAGCAGGCTAGCCTTCCATCAAGCCTCCAGCTTCCCTGTGGCCTCTCCCTTCCCTTGCCCTTCCTCCACTGGCTCATACAATCATTAAAGGATTTTTCCAATCGGACATTTTTCAGATTGCATTGCCCAACTGCAACTCTCTGCCATGTAAAAACCTTGCTTGAGTTGCAGAACTGGATTCATCTCACATTTTATTGCTCCCCAGAACAAGTAAGAATTAAAACTAGCAATTTTAAGCAGAGGGATAGCCGAAGGCACAATGTATTTTTAAAAATAGATATCATAGTGACCTGGATGGCAAAATATGAGAGAAATATCACAGAGGGCTGGATGTGAAGAGATAGAAGGGACACAGGGCCTACCTAAAGAATGTAAAAATGACAGCTCACACAGAGTGGACTAAGGGAGAGGAGTTAAAAAAAAAAAAGTCTTGCTGACGTGATGAAGGAAGGGGGAGAGAAGAGTTGCAGCTACTTGAATGTAAAGAGGCAGAGGTCTAAGCAGAAATGAGGAAAAAGGGGCACATGATCTAAACATTGTACCTTTTCAAATTTGGTTTCCCATTAGTGTCAAATAAAAGAGCTAAGGAGTTCTCAGACTTTTGGATATTGTGGGCCAATTCTTAATAGAGACTGTCTTGTGGGCAAGTCACGGCCCATGGTTTGACTCACCTCACATTACATGACATCCATGAGGTAACTACAACAATTGTGTATATAGAGAGATACTATTAGTAAAGCATGTAATACATTTTTGCTGTACACATTGAACCTCTCTAATCTGGCACCCTTGGGAGCTGACCAGTTCCAAAGGAGAGAATTTTCCAGATGAGGGGAGGTCAGTAGTGTCTAGCAGCATTACCAACACTTCCACTGGTTATTGGGCTGTTAGAGGACATTTAGAGGTAAATTAGAGCTAAATAACAGCACAGAACACAGAGAGTTAGGACTGGTGGCTGTAAACAAACTTTATGGGACTTCAAGAAACTTGGTCACACCCATGAAAAGTGGACATCTGGCTAACTAAAATAATTCCGGACGACGGATGTTTCCAGATCAAAGAGTTCTGGACTAGAGAGGTTCAACCTGTATTTAGTTTGATTTAGCATCTGAAAATAAGGAGAGCCAGCAGCCTGTGACCTATTGTCTCCATGAATCACATCAGGATGTGCTTCAAGAACCAATAGTGTTCCATTGGCTACCTCTATGAACCTCAGAAATAATCAGCAACATAAAATCCTACTTATCCTGAAATTAGATAATGGGCCAGACTTTAATAGTATTTAGGCACTGCTGCACTCAGCTTTGGAATGCCTAACTGATTTAGAAGTCTACATCTTATTTTTCAGAGGCGTTTTAGGCACTTAGGAGCCTAAGCCCCACCGGGAATCTCATTTAAGAACGAGACTTAAACTGCTAAATGCCTACTACAGCAATGCCTAAATACCTTTAAAAATCTAGGCCAAAGTGTTGACTTCTGCATTTATCAGTGCTGCTAGGATCAGAAATTTCAAAAATTTCTAGCATGGTCAAAACTAAGAAGCATCAGCTACTGAATGTTACATAAAAAATACCTGCAAATAGTATTGACTGTTTCAGTAACTGTGAATAGCATTAGCTGAATAATACTTAATAATTGATGAAAACTCCAGAATGCCAACAGTCAGTCATAAAGAACTTTATTTTAGAGGAAAACTACATATAAGATTTACCTGGTATTTTTTCTTCTTACCTTTACTGTAGTGTCCAGGATTTTCTGTTAAGTAATATTCATTCAATGAGTTGTTGGCATGCCAGAGTTTCATCCAACAATTAACAAATGTTCATATAATATTGTTTAGCTGGCCATTCTTCTGCAAATACAGAATGAGTTTCCTAGTCATTATACTTACTTAGTGAAAGGCATGCTATCTAAACAAAAGGGTTTAAAATGCAATTATGCTTTGAAAAGTGGGACTGTAAAAATAGATCAGGGAGTCTCCTATGTATTACCTACCAAAGACTTCCAGATTGAAATTGCCCATTTGAAAGTAAAAATGGCTTTCTAACTGCTAGCCTGGCAAGTCAGCCTGGGACTTAATATTCAAGGTGTGTTCTTTTCTTCTCATGTATCATCAGTAATAATTGAATTCCAATTGCAAAATCCTTAACTATTTTGTGGAGAGATGTAGGACCCTGAACAGAATCTCACTTACCTTTGTTTTCACTCCCCTTAATACAACAACAACAACAACAAAATCAGATCTGCTGTGTAAGAAGATTCTGTATTTATATAAGTACAACAAAACATTTCAAAGAAAAGATCTTCTAAGAGTATTAAGTATGTAGAAAAAATGGTCTTATTTTTCTGGGCTGAAATTCAAACATTGCATAAACTGACAACTACACATACGCCAGACCTGCACTAGTGAGCAATATACATCTAATTTGTGTAAAATACTCAAAGTTGCTCCCACCTCAGCAGGCTTAGCAGAGCTTCTATTGGTTTGGTTCTGGAAATGCAAATAGAAGACTGAGCCCTAGGTCTATAGTAGGACCTCAAAGATACAAACACCAGCGTTACGGACTGACTGGTCAACTGGACACCTTATGAGATTGGGGCTATGTCTACACAGCAGCGTTATTTCGGAATAACTAATGTTATTCTGCAATAATAAACAGTGTGTCTACATAGCAAGCCACTCTTTCGAAATAAGGGAAGCTGGAGGACTTCTTACTCCGACTCCTGTAACCCTTACCCTCATGGAATAAGGGAAGTCAAAGGAAGAGTGTTCTTTCTTTGACTTCCTGCTGCGTAGACAGTGCCAAAAGCTGAATTTGAAAAGCTATTTCAACTTAACCTACACAGTTAACGTAGCTGAAGATGCATAGCTTAATTCAACTTTAGCCCTACTGTGTCAACATGTCCTGGGAATAACCATTCAGGCAGCAGCACAGAAAAAAAAATGCTGTATTGTGCCAGTATTGCATCTTAAAGGGAGGCACATCTGCTTGTCTCTACCCCACCTCACTCTCATCCCCACTCATGGGGCAGCTACTTACAGCAAGAGGCTGGGGCTGCCAGCCCAAGACAAGTGGACCCAGTAGAGCAGGAGGAGAGCTGTGATCTGTGTTGCTTCTCCCTGCCAGGAGGGGAACATGTTATTTTTAACTCTCCTCCTGCACCCAGAGGGGGGCATGCTGCTGGGCTCACTGTCACTCCCTTCCCCTTCCCCCATTAAGCTTGCAAACTCATGCTAGCACTGAGTAGGAAGTTCAGCTGCTACTGAAACCTGGCCTGGGGTGTCAGCTGCTGGATCTGGCATCAAAACTGTGCTTTGTTCAGAGTTATGGACAACCTTTATTCCCAAGGTGTCTATAACTCTGAGGTTCACCTGTACTGCATTAGATCCAGTGCTTTAAGAAACGGGGCACAAAGTCCAAAGGGGCTACTCTGGACCTGAGGCTAGAGTAGAAGTTCTGGAGTAGTTACACTGTTGCTGAGTGACCTCCAGGAAGCATTCTTTCCAGACCTTAGAGATAGTCAGTGTCCGGCCTATTTACTCAGCCTGGGTGCTGCAGTCAGGATTTGGGGCTAAGTTCTAGCCACTAAAAATCATATTGGATTATTGAAACCAATAAATAATAATTTAATTAAGAGAGAAGACCAGGAGACTACAGCACTGTCAGAATAAATTGGTCTCCTGCTGTTAAATTTGTCTCATCATTTGTCAGAAATATATGGCCTCCGTTCCTTTTGAGTTTTCTCATAGTAATTACAGGTACTTTAGTATTCTGATCATTTCTTTCATTAGTATGCTTTTATTGATGTAAAACATTTTAATCTTAAGCAAACTGTTGATGCAATTAGTTCTGTGGTTCACTGCAACCCTTCCATTGTTCTCTAATTATCAATGTTTTTATCTCCTTACATCACAGCTTTATCAAAATCTGGGAAGATTTTCAGTTTTGTGGGGCATTTCCTCAGCTCAGCATTTGTACATCAGCCTAGCTCCATGGAAGTCAATGAAGATACATACGCCCATATACCAGCTAAGGATCTGGTTCTGTGTTAATCCTGTTATTGTAGTTTTATGTTTAAATCTTGAACCTGAATGCAAATTCAGAATGCAGAAACAATAGCACCCAGGGAAATTAATCAGGACAAAACTGTTTTCACATATAAATAAACACCACAAATCACAGCGTAATTCTTCATAACTCCTATAATGTTTTGGAATTATAGTTTTAATTACTTCTTATAATGCTAAATGGATGGTTAAACCTTCTGATTTGAATACTTCAGAGTCAGCCTGTGGTTTTAAAGACTGCCTGAACCAGGGAAAGGAGGAGAGCTATAAAGTTAAACTGCACCAGGGCCAGTCAGTCACATTAACACATAGGTACAGGAACTAGAAGTGCTGGGATGGTCCTGCATACCCTACTCTGAAGTGGTTTCCATCATGTACAGTTTGGTTCAATGGCTCTCGTGCTCCCACTATAAAAATTGTTCCAGCACCCTTGCACTTACACACATCACATCAAACAGTCCACCCCCCTTCCACATGCACTTTCATAGATTACAGTGTGGGTTCCCCTCTGAGCCAGATGAATGTTGCTACCTGTAGCAGACTGGAAGCAAAACCTCCTTTATCTCATTTCTCCTACCTCCTTCCTGCACCCCCTTAACCTGTGACTAGTCCCTAAATGTGAACTGAGCATACAGGATGCCTTGTCTCGCCCTTCCCCACTCCCACTGTTAGAGTACCCATAGGCTGTCACTATTTAATCCTTAATCTATAGCAAGACTTGTGATGCTATCAGCAGAATACTGTGCAGACTCAGTGAATAACTGTGGCAACAGACCAGACAGCCAAGTAAAATTTTCCAGCATACAGTGAGGATATAAGCTTGGGCAATGATAATATGTAGCATTATTGTAGCACCTGCCATCAGAGAATTCCAAGTCATTTTACAGCATTAATGCAATAACCTTTACAGCACTTCAGTGAGGAGCTGAACATAATAAAGTCATGCTTTCTTTTTTTCCCCTTTTGCTTAGCTCTGATGACCCATGGAATTCTTAAAGGAGGAGAAGGAGTTAAAATAGTCACTCCCAAGACTGCAACATCCTCTTTGTGACACAGACCTCCAGCTGTGCCAAACTCTGTCCTCCCCTCTTTTTGGGGGCAGTATCACAGTTCCTCACTCCAGCCATTTCCCTCAATGGCTTCTGCAGCCAGTTGTCTGGTCACTTAATCAGTAGCAAGGCAGGGGAGGGGTGGAACCTGGGCCCGCCCACTTTTTCCAGGTCCCAGCCCAGGGACCCTGTAGATGGCAGCCATGTGCTGCATCCCCTCCAACCTCTCTCTATCTTTCGTTGAGCTACTTCCCAGTGCCTCCAAGCACCCTCTTTGCCCTTGCTTTAGGGCAGTGTTTTTCAAAGTGGTCCATGAATCCGCTCTGAGAAACCTGCTAACTGGCCACTCTGGTTTGTTTGTATACTGGCTCCACAGCCACAGAACCTCATGGCTCCCATTGGCTCCAGTTCACTGTTTGCAGCCTAGGGGAGCCGCAGCAAGTGGTGTGGGCTGGGCTGCCACTTCCCACGGACCACTTTGAGAAACACTGCTTTAGGGCTTCAGCCTACAGATTCCTGCAGCTTGGCAGGAGCTGCCTTTAGCTCCCCAAGCCTGGGCCTGTAGCACTGCTCTGACTGGTACTTGCTACCTTCAGCCTACATGGCAGCCAATGATCCTCTCTCCTTGAGTTCTAGGGAGGGACTGAAGCTGCTCTGCTTGCCCAGCCCTATTTGACTGCTCTTCACAGCCGCTTTCTGGTTGGCTGCCTCCTGAGCAATCTCCCAATGGCTCTATGAATCCCTTAGGGCACATGTACAGTAGGAAATTATTTCAAAATAACTTATTTCAAAATAACTTCAAAAACAACTATTATGAAATAAGCATTATGCCTTGTGGAAAGCATGAGTTATTATTTTGAAATAACGGACTTGGTAGTGTGTGGCTGCTCCATTTGTTATTTTGAAATAAGGGGAGTTATTTCAAAATAATTCCCTAGTGTAGATCAGGGCTTAGAGTCCACTATGGGGTAGCCACCCAATCACAAGGGCATCAAGTTATTTAACAAGAGGGAGACATTAGTCTTAGGTATGGAAATGTTTGGTTGGTCGAGGCTATAGAACTTGGTTGTTTTATTGGTTCACATAAGCTTTCACTAAGCATCCAAATGTTCACATTTCTGAAGCCTTAAGATGCTTATACATCATTAACAGTTTTTGAATGTTTTTTTAAATTGCATAATTTATCTAATGGTGCAAAATGTGCTTCAGTTCTGACAAATCTAATTTGATACACAAGATACTCTTTTTTAAAAAAAGCTGAAACAGATGTTAAAATTGTCACTCTGATGAAGTTAGATGTAAATTCTGTCACTCTGGGAAAGCAGAATCACTAATCAGTCTCTTGTCTAGCAAGTAAATAGCTGGTACATGTTGTTATGCTATGGTGCATGCACAATGTTAATTTAGGACTTTTTAAAGAATTGCCATATGTATCTCTGCGAGACAAGGTACAGAGACTGATTAAGAGCAGAGAAACACATGCTATTATGTTGCAGAATATGAATGAGAAAAAAATGAGTGTTATGGTGGGTAGCCTACAACTATGCGTACATTTCAGACAAAGAGTGAGAGCGGGAGCGCTGTGGCCCAATCCCATTCCCATTGAAGTTAATGAAAATATTGTCATTTGCTGCACTGTGGAAGGCAAGAGGTTCCGTTTGTAAGAGGAAAAGGAACAACCCCATCCAGATGACTGTACTTACAGTATTCAGTGAAAAGCTTCTATTCTGATGTATCTGAGGTAGATCCTTCTAAAGTGATCCTTCTTGGTTCAGGTAGAGGGACCTATATGCCCTTTATATTTTCCTCTTGGACCATGGTTTTATGACTGGTGAGGGTAAATGGTACAATTATCCCCACACCCCCCCAAAAAAATTACAAATCTGTTCAGATCAGACCTCTTTAATGTGTTGGAATTACATTGTTATGTCATGGGTTTAAATTGACTAGATTAGAATATTGTCAAATATTTATACCTTCACTGCATGGTATTCTCTGCTTTAAGAGCCCATCCCCAGTACAGAGAGCAAGAAAATGGCTTGACTCATAAACAAATAGTCAGGCAAAAAACCTGGCCCTTTGGCAGCCCACCTATAGACTATGGAGGCAGCTTCCCATGGAAACAGTGCTTTCCTGAAGCACTTGTCTTCAGCCCATCCCTTGAGCCAGGGCATCTTTTGGCTTAGCATAAGAATGTGTGGATGTATCACGCCTGGATTAATTTTTATTGAATCTCATCGGTAAACCTTGTCACAGAGAGCTAAAAATTGGTAATTAAAGCTGTGTCTCATATATTTTAGTGGGAGCTTCTTGGTGTACAGTATGTTTATTTAGAGGCCTAAATATGAATTTAGGAGCCTTACATGAGAGGTCTATTTTTTTTAAATCTTGGCCAAAATAGCAGCCACTGAAGTCAGTGGATACTGACCCCTATCAATGACAGATGGATGGTTTTCTGTAACTCTGGCCCAGGTTTATGTGAGCAGGGTGCCACCACGCCTGTGGCCAGTCTCTACAGCTAATGAGGAAAGAATGTTTTAGTAACTGTAACTATGGGATACAATTGTTTCCTCTCTGGTGTTCCTTCTGCCATGATGCCCAGTTATTCTACTGCTCATTTTCCACTGTATTTTAGCAAACTATATGTTTTCCTTCTTTCTCTTAAATGTTTCATCTTTGTGTTTTTTAAATGCTGTATATAGAGTCACAGCCTAGGCCTGAGGTAAATGGAAGGAACAACCATGAAAGAGTCTGGTCCAAACTGAGTGGTGATGGAAACATAAAACCCTGGTGTAGGTTATAGTGAGTAGAAAATGGCTGTTACTAAATAGTGGTATGGGTATAACTTTTAATATAATAGTAGCTACCACAGTCACTGGACAATGACCCTTATCACGTGATATGGTAGTAATCCTAGTCCAGACAGCTAATGAGGGCCAAGAAATCTAGCTATCTAGATAAAGTTCAGGCTGTTCTAATGGTAACACCATTCTAATGGTAAAGTGGTGCATCTTCCCTCTATTTGAAACTCAACTATGTAAAAGAAACATAACATGCTAATGGGAGATATGACAGGGAAGGCAACTTACAAGAAGCGTGTGAATTAATGTGGGAGAGGCCTGATGAGAAAAGAGGAAGCAGGAAGCAATGATGATTACAGCTTTAAAATGCCAGTTGCCTTTTCTGATGTTTAGAGTCCCATGTTAGATGTGTATATATGTAAAAGGTGGGCTGGGGAAGGAAATGGTTGCTTGCTCACATAGCAGTTTTAGCCTAACTGACTCCTGTCGTCAGTTTTGTCTCTGTTATATTTGGATTCTCAAAAAGAGGGAAGTAGATGGAAAGCATTCAGTAGATCAAGGAAGCCTCACTGACTCTGCTGTTAAGAATTACATCTCTGGCTAGTTAAAAATGGATCATTTTCATTTTAGGTGGTGTTTGCATGTTAGTTTATAGCTAGAGTCCCTGCCAAAGACACATTTACAGTTGTCGGAAGAAAATGGAGAGCAATTGGCAGCTGACCAAGAAACTCCTCCACCTCATCCCATCAGAGAATATTTTCTTAGACACTGTAACTTGGTTTCCAGTATTTTAAACTCCATTTAATACACATGTTGAAATATGTAGCATGTTATCTGAAGTCAAAGAAAACACTGAAAAACAAATTGTGAAATTTCACTTGGCAGAGGACAGTTGCGTCATTGGCTTGCTTCTTGGCCTCAAGAGGTTTCCTAACATCTGAAAACATCATCATCCATGTGAGAGAGTTGACATTTAAGAAAGACTGGGAATAGGAAAGCTAAATTAACCCTTAAATGGCAAGGATGTTTAACAACCTGAGCAGTAATAGGAAGATAAGATGAGAGCCATGCTTTAAAAGAACAATTGACTCACTAACGATGAAGATCTGCAGAGCTCAGTACAAACAGCATGAAGGTGCTGCCATGCTTCAGGGCATAGAATAGTTTCTGGTTGCTTATAAAAGTTTGGGAAAAAATCCCGACACACAAGAGGAAGATGAACTGTATATCTGCCCTCTTGATCGCCATATAAGAATTAGGTATTATCATGGTTCTTTGTTGTTAGCATCATTTCTTTTGCAGGTCATTGCTTGTAGCAAGAATCTAATCTGAGTACATCATTGATTAGCCTCCTATAGTAAATTTTACACCTCTGATATAAAATGAACAGTGTACAGTAAAACTCCAATAGTCCGGCATCCAATAGTCCGGCACTCCTGATAGTCCGGCATCAAAATGGCAAGAGCCTAGTGAGTGAGCTTCGCCAAAAAATGAGTCACAAGGTAACAGCGGCAGCAGCTGAACTGAGCAAAAGGGTAAAAAGGCTTAAAAAAACTAAAACGTTACGGTATACTGTATACAGTATGTACAATAAAAAGGGTTAAGAACACTTTATATACAGTATATAATGTATACACTATATATATAACCTGCTTATAGTACCTCCTGATAGTCCGGCATATCTGATAATCCGGCACCACCTAAGTCCCATAGGTTCCGGATTATCGGAAGTCTACTGTAATTTGTGACAAGTTTTTCTAGAGATGTATTTTTCCTAATATCTCTTTAAATGTATAGGTTCCGGATTATCGGAAGTCTACTGTAATTTGTGACAAGTTTTTCTAGAGATGTATTTTTCCTAATATCTCTTTAAATGTATATACTTTAAAAAGACACATCATTATTTTGATTACTAATGAATGATTTGATCTGTTCCCAATGAAATAAAAAACGTTATAAACTTAAGTGGGAAGAGGAATAAGTCTCCAAATACATATATGGCCAAAAATATTGATTCCAGTAGAGCCCTGTGAAACTTTGGTGCACTTGAATTTGATTATGTGTTTAGATTTGCTCTGTAAGTTACAAAAGCTTCTCTGATTTGCACAATGCAAAAGAATCCTGTATTTTGATGGTTCAAGAACAATGAGGTCTTGGCCAATGTCTGGTGTTCCTAGGCATTATGGAATACAAATAATAAAAATAATTATGAGCAGGGCTGATGGCATCACTTGTTATTAATAATAGGTGGGTGTGACCAGCCCTATCTATTATTAAGGTTCCTTGGCGCTTGCCATTGTAAGACTCTGTTTTCAGTTTGAAGCTGTTTTAATATAAGCAGACTCTGATGCGTAGCACTTGCTAGGGTTGTCTGTAGAAGGAAAGGTTTTCCTAGGTTACCATCAGGGGATGATAAGACCTTAGATAAGATAGATGTGGTTAGACTTCCTTGTTTTAAAATCCTTTTCTTAAATGCTGTGTATCTAGTGTTAAAATTCAATAACACTTTTGTTTTTAAGAAGGCTGTCTAGTCAACATATACACTATTGTTGTCAGGCTCCTGAAAGGAAAAACTACACATTCCCAAATAGGTTAAGAACCTGGTCTGAGTGTGGGATATTCCTGTGATTCCACCCCAGGGGAGGTAAAGGCAAGAGGGTTCATTCAAAGAGACCACAAAGGGGACAGAGGAGTAGCTAGCCCTGCAACCTCGGCAGTCATTAAAACAAGACAGTCTCAAGGTGCATTGCAGAGAGAGGTAAAACAATGAGAAAATATGTTATATAATACTAAGGCTTTATTCATAAATGCCCCAATCCTACTACTATAGAAGCTAATCACAAAATCAAAGAGTTTATTACAAGAAAAAATACATTTAAGTCAGAAAACAATTTGAGAGGCTCAGTCCTCTGTTATCCTGAAGTCATTTTCCATTGCTAAGATGAAAGTTTCTTGTGTTAAGGACAGCTCTCCTGAATTATCTGCTGTGGTGATCTTGGAACACTATTATAATGCTCATGATTTAAGCAAAGTTCCAAGTTTACAGAATTTTCCAGTTTTACAGCCATGCCTGTTTTATAACAACAGATGTCTATCTATGGTTTAGGGCTGTACACCAAATATGTTTGCTTGGAAATATGAATTGTAAATACCCCTGAGATACTATGAATCCTTTATATGAGCAACTGATTCATTTTCAAAACAAAAATACAAATTTACTTTAGTATTCCTAAAGAATGCTCTTTTACTGAATCTCTTAATTTGCTAAGATTTAAAGAAGTGTAACTTCCTATACAAATGATCTAATTAACTGACTGTTCATGGCTATAAAATTACACGTGAATTCAAACTTTTGCAGGATTGGGTCCTAATAAGATATACTGTATAATTTACTGTATTATACTATGCATTCACATATTGTCGTTAGTAGTATCTATTTCCATCTTCCAAGCTAAAAAGGGGCCAGGATTAGTTGCTTCTTGGATGGGATGCCACCAGGGAAAACCAAGGTTTAAGAGGGAGGTAACATGGTGATTGAGTAGATAATGTATCATTCTGTCTTCTGAGTAACAATTGAATCATTATAGAAGTGAGAGATGGAGAAGACCAATGGCTATTAAAAATTCTTAGATACTTTTAAGCTAAATTATAGGAAACTGCCTATAGGTCATTACCTATAATTTCCTGACCAAATTTCTATATAGGTAATGACACTTTGACTATCAAAATCCCTGGTCTATAATAATTGGGTAAGGTATTCTTCATTTCTTGCCCCTAACCTGTTTTGTAGTACTATAAGTATAATTATAATGTTTATTGTGCTACATGCTAGACTCCTTGAAATGTGAGGCTGGAGGGGATCTTGAGAAGTCATCTAGTTCATCCCCTTACATTGAGGCAAGGCCAAGTATATTTAAGATAAAACTGACTAAAATGAGGTTGATTTTTTAATTCTCCATATACATTACTGAAAAAGAGACCCATTGCCTTAATATTACACACATTACATCTGATTGTAGAATGGAAATCTTTTGGGAAGCCTGGAAAACCTAAGAGTTTTCTAGTTGTGGGATTTAAAATATTTTTCTCTCGACTTTTTGAAAGTTTTCCTAATGCAAATTTGGATCATAATGGTATGGGAGCGAAGTTAAGGTTGGGGAAGAGTATATTTACACTGCAAAAAAAGTGTTATCTTAATCCACGTTAGCCAGGAGTGACACATAGGGGACATGGGGAGGGGGGGGTGGAACATGCCTGCCCAGTGCCATGGGGACTAGCCAGCCAGAGTCCTAGGAAATCCACGGGGACTAGTGGGCGGGTCTGCCACCTGCAGCAGAGATCCAGCCCTCCTATAATCACTGACTGTGGAGGGGGAAGCACAGCAACATTGCCCCAACTTACTATGGTCTCTTGGCATGTCCCACAGGGGGAGGAGGACCACCCCTGCATTCCGTCTTGAAGCCAAGCGACGTTGCTGGGGGAACAGAGCAAGCTGAGGGCCACGTTGCTCCACTTCCTCCGCCATTGCCAGTGAGTATGAGTGGGGCCAGACCCTGCTACCATAGACAGACTCCCAGCTCTGCTAGTCTCCTGGGCTGCACAGGTTGGGGGGAAAGGCATGGCAGGGGTGAGGAGAAGGGAGAGGAGAAGGTGGAGCAAAGGCAGGAAGGGGCAGGGCCTAGTGTAGAGGGGAGTTGTGCTGGCCCTTCCCTGGGCTGTGGGGGCAGGGGACATGACAGGCGGCCTCCTTTGTCCCCCCTCACCAACTGCCCCGAAGTTAGTTAACTTGGTTTAAAATATCACTGTAGACCCAGCTCAGCTTTTAACTTGGGTTATCGGGTTGAGTTAGTCCTATAGAGCAGCCAGAGGCTGAATATCAGTTGCTACCTTGACTTTAGAAGTGGTGTTGTACTGTATTCACTGCTGTTTTAACCCAAGTTAGTCAACAGGGGCTAAGAACTGGGACATATTGAGAATTGTGTCAGAATTGAAAGCTACCATTTTAAGGCTACATCTATGCTACACACAACTTTTGATGGCACGGGGGGTATATATAGCTACATGCTTCAGTGAAAAGCAAGCTGTGTCTTCTCTACAGAGGTTACCTACACGTGTTAGTGAAAGGCTCTGATGAGGTAGACAGCAGGGAGAGACTGCACCTTTCCTTGCTGACTACCTGTCTACCAGAACCTTCCCTACTTCCAGAGTCATTCCTGCAGTGGGGAAGGCTTCATCAGCTGGGAAGCAGCAGGACAGTATATGGCTAAAATAATATTGCAGATAGGAAGTTACAGCTTGGGTAAGTAGAAAAGGGTGTAGGATATGTACTCAGGAATATACCCACACCCTTTAGTCCTATCTGCACTCACCTAGCTGTGCCTGACCACCTACCTTGATATTTAAAACTGTGCTAGGGGCTGCCCAAGCTCACACTCTACACACTACTGAAAGAATTATTCAGTGTAGATGTAGCCTAACAGTGGAGGGTTTTCTGGTCCTGCTTGCAAGTGAGGTGTTTTGTAGGGATACATGCAATTGGAATCCTTCTGGAAAAGAATTAACCTAGAACAAACTAGAATAACTTATGCCTCTCTGCCTTATGGAATAGCTTGTTTTCTGTCTGGTTTTAATTCCTGTTATTCTGGATTCTAAGAATAAAAGTGGAGTATTTGATGTATATAGGTATGCCATGAACTTTACAAGAACATACCTTTTTTGCAGTGTATCATAGAAAATTAGGGTTGGAAGAGACTGTTAGCTGTGTGGACATTGTTAAATCAAAATGGAGTCTGTAGACTGAGACACAATTCAAAATGGAACCCAAGAGACTTTTGCTGCCAAAACACCACCTTTGCACACCACATGTGGCTATGCTCACAGCACCACCAAACTGCACACGGCACTGAATCTGCACGAGGCCCCAAGGTTTTGCACTGGGGATGCCTTGCTTTTGCACTCGGGACCTTCAGAGTTTTCCCACCTTGGGCTCTATAAAATCCACATTCCTGAGGCGATCGGGTCGGCAGTTTCCCGTACCATCCTGGAGGAGAGTCGTTCCATCATCAGAGACAGTGGTGAAGGCCCAGTCCAGTGACAGACCAGACCTAACTCTGCTGCCGCCCACAGGGTGCTTTGGCCCACAGCTGTAGCAATAGCTCAGCTCAGTGAGCCTCAGCTACCTGCTTCTCCCCACATCATCGGGATTGTGACCACAGGGCTCCGTCCATCGTTCTGCGCCTGCTGTAACGAAGGCCCTTCAAGGCACCCAGAACTGCTCTGACTGCAATCCACAAACTGTACACTGGTCCTTGTGAAAGCAGGGACCAAGCAGTGAACTGAACTGTTTGCCATACCACCACTAACACCGGAGCATCAGGACGCCTCAGTGTTCCTCCCCTGAAAGCTACCATCAGCTAAAGGGTTGAAGGTCCTGAGCTTCAAGCTGCCTCAGACAGATTGAGTATTAAGTTCTGCCATTTGTTATATCTATCCTGTCTTCTATTATATCAGAGGGTGAGAGGTTGTTTTATCTGTTCAGTGTTTGTAATCCGTTGTTTTAACTTACCTGTTATCTGTTGTACTTCACAATATACTGTTAAATTTGAACACTATATGTATCTGTGTTTATTCGGATTTGAGCCTAGAAACCCGCCGGTGACAGATACGGTGGTTTCCAGGTCGGACCATCTTCTGGGACAAAGGCATTTAACATCATTTAAGATCAGGCCCATTAAATTTAGTTTACTAGTGCGCCTTTGCAGGTAACAAGACCTCAAGAGGTCATCTAGTCCAGCTCCCTGCTCAGAGCAGGACCAAACCCAACTAAAACATTCCAGCCAAGACTTTGTCAAGCTAGGACTTAAAAAACCTCTAGGGATGGACATTTCACCACCTTCCTAGGTAACCCATCCTGTACTTCACCACCCTCCTAGTGAAATAGTTTTTTCTTAATATCTAACCTAGGCCTCCTCCACTGCAACTTGAGACCTTTATTCCTCCTTCAGTCAGCTGCCACCAAAGCTACACCCCAAGTCAGGTGATACTTAAGGTGAGTTCGGAAGTGTGGGAACTGCTGGATCCCATCACTCTTCATTTAAATATATGGTTTTGCTTGAGGTTTTTGAATGGTGGTGTATTTTTTTTCCTGGGGATTATGGAGGATCCTGAGCTGGAATCTGTTGAAACACTCTCAGCCTATATTTGGGTCTATACATCACCAAATAATAAAAATGTCTATGGCTTATTTTAGTGTTACTCTTACTGGATATCATTTGAGGGTGTAAATCCATATTGTTGCTGACTTTTAAGGCCCTAAAGATTCATCATCACCTCATTGTCTTTGCTGTACATTACTTAGTCCTTTATCTAAGTTCATCTCATCATGACCTGCTGCTTATTTGAACATTTTAAAGTGCCATACTTTTCAACACCTTGCTTCCTTTTGCTCACACTCTCCCCCCAGAGAGATTGAGTTGGCCAGCTCTCTGGCTATTTTTAAGTCTAAACTGAAACCTTTTCTTTCTCTGAGCACTTGTAATTCATGTCTGTGGTATGTACAGTCTAACTTTGTTAAGCACCAGAGTACCTTATTCTGTATCAGTTTTTAAAATGCCACTGCTATTAGCATTGCTTGGGGAACTCCCATTATTGACTTTTCCAAACAGCAATGTCCATTTTAGTGGTTTTTAAAGTATTTAAAACTATTTACTAAGCTACAATCCACTAATAACATAACTTATTTTTCTGTGTTGAAGTAGTAGTCATTTACTTTCTTGTGCAGTTTTCCTTCTATTGTTTGTAATATCCTATTTCCCCACCAAATTGTTCCTTTTTCCATTTGGCAGAAAAACTTACTTTCTGTTTTCTAAAACAAACTTGGCTATGTTTGTTTACTTCCTTGTTTGTGTATCAGAATAGTTTAATTAAATAATTGCACTGTTGGGAACATTGAAAGCTGGTTAATTAAAAGCTAATAACACACTTACTCAAATGACCAGAAACTAGATTCTTAAAAACACTAAATATTGTGAGACTGGTGAGAAAATCAGAAGAGTAGGAAACATTATTTAAGGGCTGTTATCTAGTGAGACAAGTTAGAACAGCCCTGAGAATCCTCTAATTTGTACTAGGGTTTGATTTGACACTTGGCAGCCTCTAAGGAGGTAAAAAAAGGGTATAAAGCCATCCAGGTGTGCAGAGCACAGCTTTGGTGCATCTGTGGATATACACAGTGTCTGCTAAAAATTAAGATGTCTTCATTTTTTTGAAAGGTTATGAAGATGACTGTGACACAGCTTGAGAGCAAAATGGTTGCCATCTCTACAAGTAGGTACACTTTTTAGAATGCAAAGCTATGATACACAGAAAACAAAGGCATCACTGTTTCACAGCTACATTTACCACACCTTCATAGGCCAGAGAGAGATGTCACTAAGCAGGTTGTACTTGAAAGAGAAACCAGGTACCTGCCTGCATACAACAGATGACAGGTGAAACAAACAAACAAAAATCTTATTACTGAAGTTTAAGCCTTTTACATAGGGAAGAAAGCCAATCTATGTCAGGGATTGTTTGGACCACATCTGACTTCATCCCAAAAAGGCAGCTGGTGCTTCAGTTCTAGACAAATGAAGTGGCATTGCTCCGAAGATTATAAAGCATCATGCATGCTGCTGAATGCTGCTAAAACTTCATCAAGTTGTCATCATTTTGGAAAAAACCTTATCAAAATTTCATGTATTGATTAAAACTCATGATAATATGCAGATCGCAGATGAAGCTGCCGGAGGAGTTCCTAGAGTATGACTTTCACATGGCACAGTGCCTGTTACTAGTTTATATGTTGCTGTCTTAAATGAACTTTACTGGGTTTTTTTAATAGTTTCTATTCTTAGTCCTCACTGAACTTCTCTTGCTAGTTAAAAAGACTGTTTTATTAGGAGAACAGGTTCATCTTTATTTGTGAGGAATCCACTTGTCTGTCTTCTATTAACATTTATTAGCTATGATGAGAATGCTCTCCTTTATGTGTAGACAAAATAAAATACTCCAACTTGAAGTATTCAAAAAAATCACGAGCCAAAGAATTACAGGACTGTCTTATGAATCATTGGGTTATTTTGTTTGTCTTCAGGTTTTAGGGAATTTAGGATACACTGGGCACATTTTCAAACTGTTCTCTGTGAAGTACAAGAAAAATTTTAAATGAAAGTGGAATCACCTGGCTTCCAGGGCTACATGAGACTTGCAATAAAATCATGAGAGTTGGCAACACTTAAATGAAATCCCAAAGCAAAACTAAAAACCTTTAATTAGAACCAGAATCTCAATGATAATAATGGAATATTTTTTTTAAAAGTATCATTACATTTTGTGTAAGCTGCTTTTCCTTCCAGGTTTTAATGTATCCACAATATACGTGCATCTGCCTGAGTTCATTTTGTCTAATGCAGGCAAAACCCTTTGATTTCCAGTGTTGGTGTAACAGTTTTTTCTGTAGTTTTATTAAAGAACACTAGATAAATCAGTCCAGCCTGTAGCTGGATCAATCTGCTCCTTCAGCAATAAGCATCCAGTGTGTATCTAGAACATCTATAAATATTTGCCTGGAAGAAAGCTAAAGTTGCTAGAAGTCAGGCAATCTTAAATTCTAATTCTAGCTCTGGCCTGGGTTTACTTTATAGCACTGTGGAAGTCATGCATTATCGTGCCCCAGTTTCCCCACCTGTAAAGTGGGGTTAATCTTTACAATTCATAGGTCATGGAGTTGGGGGTGTGAGATGTAGTACCTGGGCCAAACCTAAGCAGCACTGCGAACCCAAGAACCAGGTCATAATGCCCCTCACTCAGATTTGGAAAGGGTAGATGGTAGGCTAATGAGCCAGGGGGTCAGGTCTCTGGGGACCTGATAGAGAAAGAGAGTAAGGGAGGATAGAAAGGGTATACTATGCCCCTCCACTTCAAATGTGATTCTATTTCCCTATCAATTGCCTAGTTCTCAGGGCTGTTGGAAATGTGTGTGCTTAAGAGAGTTTTGTACACTTAAGGTGCTATATGATTACTAACAACACAGCTGGTAGCCAATCACATAGCTTGTACAGATGCTTCCTCCCCAACCAAAATGATGTAAGCTGTATAACTGCTTGTTTAAAGAAAATATAGGGCACAACTTTATCAGGGTTTCTGAGATGAATATCTCCCCTCACTCCCATCCTACTAGCATTACTAAGAATTTGCAAGAAAGCCAGCCTTGTGTGCTATCAAGAGGATTGCTATAAACAGCTGCTCTCAATTATCCTGATGCGGGAGGGATACGTCAGGGCTGAGATGACGCAAAGGAAAAAAAAAGGAACAGAAACTAGTTCACATAGACATGACTCAGCTTCTATTAAATAAATCCTCAGTTTAACTGTGTCTTGTCAAATCATGACACAGCACATTTAACTGAGCGTGTTTTACACTGCTCTCCTTGCTTCTCCATTTTGATTTCTACTTACTAGTGCAAAAGCTGCTAATAATGCAATATAAACATACATTTTAAAGGCCAAATGGCAGTTTTGCCAGAGAAAGGACTGCAGGATTGAACTATAACTGTTTTAAATTTTGGATGCAATTTGCAAAGACAGTTAATGAAAAATTAAAAAAAAACATGGACTGTTACCTCACTTTGCATGGATCCACCTTTGTTTCTGCCTAAAGCTTATAACTATACTTTATGATTTTTAAAAAGAAGCTTTTATTGTAAGGCACAGAAAAAGGTGAAGGAACATAACTATGATATCTTTAAAACTTCCTTTTAATTGGCTTTACCACTGAACAATATAACTCAAACCTGTCATGATTTGTGGGTCCCATTATGCATGGATCAGCCACCTAATTATGGCCAGGCTACCTCCCTTCTCGCCATTCAGGATGTGGTTGTACTAGAGAACTTACAGTGGCATGGTTGCATTGATGCAGATGTAGAACGGCTAGTGCAGAGCTCAAAGTCGACAAGAGGGAGGTCCAATAAGAGGCAATAGCTGTGACACCCAGGAGACCTTATACCACTGACATAGTGCTGTATTGTTCCAGAGATGGCTTATTCACACCCCTGAGTAAAATAAATATCAACCTAAACTGTAGTGTAGATGTAACCTCAGATTGCATTCCAAACTCCTATGTTCCATAAGACAGAAATAAGCATATGTCACTAAATTTGTTTTTTCCAATGTACTTATTTATGTTTGTAAGACTACAAAGGGACTTTTGCAAATCTTGATTTATATGTCTCCAATGAATAATTTAAAGATCAGGAATAGCACCAAACTGAACTCTTTAAATGTCAGGTCTCTGGGATGGTTACATATAATTCAATTTAGTAGACGACTGAATGACCCAATAATGACAGAATTAAAGATTTTGTTTAATATAAAACAATTAAGCAAACACATATTACAATATAACCACACACAGCACTGATACTTCCATGCTAAGACAAACCAGTATTATCTTTAAATCATGTTCACATGTTCTGTGCATTCTAGAGTGCTGTGTGTCTGTCAAATCATGAACAATTTGAAGTTGGGGAGTGGCAGGCACTCACAACACCCGTGAGCACCCCAACAATAATAACCTGGTATGCAGCTCTAAGTTTTAAAAAGGGTCTGCTTATACAGTACAAATAAAAAAAAAACAGTTGCATGCAATAGTTGAAGTAAAACATTAGGAAACTGCACATGCAGTTAATCAATTTGTGCATGCAATTGTATATTTTGCAAGTACAATGTCAGCACACATTTTAAAATTTAGCCCTTTCTGTGCAGTATTTGATGCATCAGGGAAACTTTGGTAAGAAAATCAGTGTTTGTTTCAAGTTTACAAAGAATTATTATTATATGCACCAGTGGGCAGTTTTGTTTTGTTTTAAAACGTTTTAAAAATATGAAAAATTTACGCTATCCTGTTTGGAAAAAAATCCTTGGTTGATGAAATAAAGATTTCTGATTTGTTTTTGTTAAATTACTTTAGCATAGTCTGGAATTACTGAAATATGTTGCTGATTACCACTACCAGTTTTCCTTACTTAAGAGGAAGCAGAAGAACTGAAAAACTATAATGAAGGAAACCATTTGAGTAGCTCTCCTGGCAAAGGATGCCTCTTCCTTCTCTTTAAAGAAAGTACTGTTTATGTGTTTTACCATTCAGTCACATAAACATCATTCAGCTCCAAATCTATATGAGGTTTCACTTAACACTTTATGGTCATGCTGTAAGGTTGGGATAGATGGAAACCATGTCAAATAGTCAGTACATTTACTGCTGTTTAAAGTTCCAAAGCCTCCACAGCTTTAAAATTCAAAGGACTCTATTGAGATCATAATGGAAAGAGTATTTTAAGGTGGGAAACTAGTCTCCAACAAAAGCTAATATATTATTTTCAAGAATGTGAAATAAACTCCCTCAAATGATTTTCAAATACTAAGTTCCCTTGCATATTAACTGCAAGCACTTTTATGGCACTCAAAAAAAGCATCAAAGGCCAGATGATGCACTTTGAATGGAAAAATGCTCAAAGCCAGAGTGCTGGTACATCTCCATGCCCCATAAGGGCAGCAGAACTTGTCTTGAATGATATCCTTTGATTTCTGAGAATCTGGCTGTAGAAGGAGTTCTGCTCCTTAGAGACACATGGCCAGTGTCCTCTGCTAGGCCCATATTGGGACTAAGCAGTGAAGTTCTATGTTTTTTTCGTTCCAAGGATTTCATTTTGAGTCCAGACTGATAAGTCCTTCCTGCACTGAACATCTTCACACTTAGGCAGGGGTGGGCAAATTCCAGCCTGTGGTCCCCCACTTCCATGTTTACCTGAGCCTCTGCAGGTATTGAAGGTTCGCAGCTCTCATTGGCCAGAAATTGTCATTCATGGCCAATCAGAGCTGCAGAGGCATAGGTAAACATAGTGGTGGCGGCCTGCCAGGGACTAACCCTGCGGGCTGCTGTTTTTTTATTGCCTGCCTCTGCTTTTAGGAATAGGGTTTGCTGAAATACATATTTGTGGTGAAGAAGCAAGATTCCAGTAGACAGTGCAGATAACTCATGATACATTATCTCAGGCAATATGTGCTTAGCATGTCACTTATAAGAAAGAAATTAGTCTATGACATCTTAATATAAGGTCATACACATTTTTATCAACATAATAATACTTTCTACAACTGTAAGAGGCTTGTAGAGATTTTTGGCATAAAACAGTCAAGTTCCCCTTTCTTAATTTTAAACATCAGAAAATTAGCATGTTTTCAGACCCTGAATTTTATTGCACAATGTGAACATGTTAGGTCCAATACACTTTTGGCAGTACATACTATGACATTGCACCCCATATTCTTCATAGCATTGTTATGATTATAGCATAACTATGATGTGTTTTATGCAGGACGGGTCATATATGATATAACTGGAAAAATTATGATTTTCTGAATATGATTATCTTATTTGGAATCTGTACTTCAGTTGTAGTTATACCTGGGCAATACCTACTAGACAAGATGCTTTCAGTCTAGATAACTGGATGGGAAAGGCCTGTTCATGGCAATGAGTCATTAAGGAAAACAATAGGCCTATCTCCCACTTGGTGAGCCTTCCTGAGAACTCTCTAGACAGCCTGTAAAGTACTGGTAGCTATGAATCTACAAGGACACATGACCAAACCATATGGTTCTGGATTCCATCTTGGGATATAAGTATTGTTCCACAATCTGGTCTGGGAACCAAGTTTTGAAACAAAGGGTTCCCACCATAATCTAAAGCTAAGGCAGTTATATATATAATCTGTTTTTCTTCAGTTCCCACCCAAGAAGACTTCTGGAATCACCTGAGGAACAACTGAGCTGGGGGAATTGCTGGATCCAGACTACAGGGATTTGTAGCCTGTGTATGAAAGAACTGGGGATTCCAAGCTGTAAATCAAGTGCAGTTTTCCCCTTAAGAACCTATAGCCTGCCTGTGCGATCAATTAGGGTAAGAATCTGCTAATTCATATTCAATCTATCTAGTATATTAAGTTTAGTTTGCATTTTTGTTTATTTACTAGGTAATGTTTTGATCTGTTTGCTATCACATATAATTACTTAAAATTTGCTTTATCTAAACCAGTGAGTCTGGAGTGAAGCGTATGGGAATCTTAGCTCAGAGGGGCTGGTGCATATTTCTCGCCACATGCGGGGGTAGGGGAGGGGAACGACTCTATGAGCTTTTAAGCTGTACTATTCACTGTGCAGCACAAGATTGTATAATTTTGGGTTTATGCTCCAGAATTGGCACATGCCTGGGGAGCTGAGAGATACCTTGGCTTTAGCCTTGCTATTGTTGTTTCTTGCAGTGATTAATCAGAGAGCCTGCATATAACTGCAGCTGGATGTGTCCCTACCTGTGTGTATGCTGGGGTAAGTGTAAACTGGGAACGCATCTACAACTTCCCACAGCAACATAGTATGAGCAGAAGGCCAGGCTTGTGGGCCAGAAGGCTTAGTGGTTCCCTAGTTCCATGCAGCACTCCGGGGAGAACCTGTCACACTTATCATTGGAGGAGCCTTTTGCTAGGCAGCAGTAATGTGAGCACTGTTCTTACACTAGCCACAAAGATAAAGATGAAAACACGCTGCTAAGAAATGGGCTCCCCAGTATAGCAAACACAGTGGTAGCATGAGTGCTTGTTGTAGCCTCCTCACAGACTCTCTTCACCAGTACCCATGGCACAGTGTCATGCGTGCTCTGAATATACACACTTCCAGTAGTGGTTGTTGTTAGCGCTGCCCTTTCCAAGCAATATGATTTTCAGGACAAGCAACTAAGTAAGAAAACCAGAAGCTTTAGCTGCACGTGAAAACAGGAGTGTATTCAAGGGGGCAACGCAGGCACTGAAAATGCAGTACTAATTGCAGCCAATGAATCTGCTGGGTTTTGGGAATGTGTGACATTTAAAGCAACAGTAAAGTTTTGTTTTTAAATACATGATCTTGACCTATTTCTCTACTGAGAACACGTCTAACTTAAAAAATTTGCAAATACAGTTAAAGTGAATTGCAATTAAATTGTAATTATTTCATATTAAATTATAATGCAATTGCAACATTCTTCAGTCACGTGTCAAGCAATTATGAAGCGAGAGAAATAATGCACACAATATTTGATTTTTGTAATAAACCTAGATTGACTAGGCTTCAGGCCATAGCCCAAAAGTAATGGTATAGCATGCCTCTGACTTCACTGATATGCATGCCCCATGTCACAATATCCTGAATTCTGTCCTGTTTTGGAGAAACCGTTTAAATTCCATTGTCTTCAGTTACACATTTCACTACTAAACAATTTAAACAACAGCTGTTCTTAACATCCCTTGAGAGTGACCTTTTGAAAGATGATGCCAAGTTAATGATCACATACTGTTTGCCATGACTGGAAAGAGGAAGAAAGATTTTTATCTGAGCCTTTCTTTTTATAAAATTATTTTGAAAATTTTAGTTACCGATCTGAAGAAAACATGGATGAGTTTTTTTTCCCTTTTAATAACATGGATAGAATGCATTAATATCAGATAATATTTGTCTCAGATGAAAAAACTATATTTATGCTTCAATCTTTGGAATAGTTGACAGATGTACAAAAGCCAATATATAGCCAGACACCTAACCAGACCATGTGTTTGTGGATATTGAGGAACAGAAAATGTTGCTACTTGATCAGCATTTATGATCATGGGTTGTTTTCCTCCCCCAGATCTGCCTTTTACTGATGTTACATGTCTTACTGTTTCATGTTGATTCCTCCCACTTTTGCTTAAAATACTCCCATATGTTGGTGCTATTCCAACAGATATACAGAAGCCCCAGGGAACTGAAAATCCTTTTGGCCAGATTAGTAAAATAGCAGGTCATCAATCAGATGCAGAGGCAACGATGAACCTCTTAAATGTATCAGTAAACCCAAATTTCAGAGAGCAGTGCAAATCCGATGGAATCCTAAGTGTGACAGTGAAAAAGAGTTTCATTTCTAACAATTACATTTAAGTAAATAAGGTGCTACGGAAAAAAAAAATCCAGTGGTATAACCCAATATTATATAGCTGCATAATGTACAACCCTAAAAGTCTAAGTACATAATACTGACTTTGTTACAATCCACGTAAGCAGGCAAAAGGTATTCATTATGTTTTCTTCTTAACTTGTCTACAAGTTGCATACAAACTATTTATTTAAATAAGTGAAACTATGTAGTTTCCCCAACCTTGTTCTTTCCTTTTGGAATGAACAGCTCCTAGAAATAACTGGTGTCAGCTGTGAATTTGAGAGGACAGGTCAAGAATATGAAACCAAAGCAAGCACAGACAGATTAGACTCTTGCTTGGGGCATGGAGAGACACTTTCCCTGCCCCATCAACAGTATGTGATGTCATCGAATACTTTTATATAAATCATATGTACCGGCACGTGCCTGATTTTCTTTGCAGTTGCTACTAAGAGTCAGACAGCATTGCCTCTATGAGGATGCATTTTAAAGTTCAGCTGGCCTGTGATTAAATACTCTTTACAATGCACATATTAATGCCACATTCCTACTTTTGAATAGTGATATAGAATCATAGAATCATAGGGCTGGAAGAGACCTCAGGAGGTCATCGAGTCCAGTCCCCTGCCCAAAGCAGAACCAATCCCAACTAAATCATCCCAGCCAGGGCTTTGTCAAGCCGAGACTTAAAAATCTCTAGGAATGGAGATTCCGCCACCTCCCAAGGTAACTCATTCCAGTACTTCACCACCCTCCTAGTGAAGTAGTTTTTCCTAATATTCAACCTAGACCTCCCCCACTGTAATTTGAGACCATTGCTCCTTGTTCTGCCATCTGTCTGAGATGGCAGAGAACAGCCTCTCTCCATCTTCTTTGGAACCTCCCTTCAGGAAGTTGAAGGCTGCAATCAAATCCCCCCTCACTCTTCTTTCTGCAGACTAAATAAGCCTAAATCCTTCAGCCTCTCCTCATAGGTCATGTGCTCCAGCCCCCTAATCATTTTAGTTGCCCTCCGCTGGACCCTCTCCAATGTATCCACATCCTTTCCTGTGGTGGGGGACCCAGAACTGGACTCAAAACTCCAGATGTGGCCTCACCAGTGCCGAATAAAAGGGAATAATCACTTCTTTAGATCTGCTAGCAATGCTCCTCCTAATGTACCCTAATATGCCATTAGCCTTCTAGGCTATAAGGGCACACTGTTGACTCATATATCCAGCTTCTCATCCACTGTAATACCTAGGTCCTTTTCTGCCAAAATGCTACTTAGCCAGTCGGTCCCCAGCCTGTAACAATGCTTGGGATTCTTCCGTCCCAAGTGTAGGACTCTGCACTTGTCCTTGTTGAACCTCATCAGATTTCTTTTAGACCAATCCTCTAATTTGTCTAGGTCACACTGGACCCTATGCCTGCCCTCCAACATATTTACCTCTCCCCCTACCTTAGTGTCATCCACAAATTTGCTAAGGGTGCAATCCATCCCCTCATCCAGGTCATTAATAAAGATGTTGAACAAAACCGGTCCCAGAACCGATCCTATGGGCACTCCACTTGAAACCGACCACCAACCTGACATCGAGTCATTGATTACTACCCATTGGGCCCAACAGTCTAGCTAGCTTTCTATCTACCTTACAGTCCATTTATCCAATCCATACTTCCTTAACTTGCAGGCAAGAATATTGAGGGAGACCATATCAAAAGCTTTGCTAAAATCAAGGTATATCACATCCACTGACTTCCCCATGTCCACAGAGCCAGTTACCTCATCATAGAAGCCTAATCAGATTGGGCAGGCATGACTTGCCCTTGGTGAATCCATGTTGATTATTCCTGATCACTTTCCCCTCTTCCAAGTGCTACAAAATGGATTCCCTCCATGATTTTTCTGGGGACTGAGGTAAGGATGACTGGTCTGTAGTTCCCTGGATTGTCCTTCTTCCCTTTTTTAAAGATGGGCACTGCATTTGCCTTTTTCCAATCATCTGGGATCTCTCCCGATCTCCACGAGTTTTCAAAGATAATGGCCAAAGTCTCTGCAATGACATTTGCCAACTCCCTCAGTACCCTGAGATGCATTAAATCTGGACCCATGGATTTGTGTATGTCTAGCTTTTCTAAATAGTTCTTAACCTGTTCTTTTTCCACCGAGTGCTGCCCACCTCCTTCCCATACTCATTGCCCAATGCAGTTGTCTGGGAGCTGACCTTGACTGGGAAGACAGATGCAAAAAAAGCATTGAGTACTTCAGCTTTTCCCACGTCATCTGTCACTAGGTTACCTCCTTCATCCAGTAAGGGCCCCACACCTTCTCTGATCACCCTCTTATTGCTGACATGCCTGTAGAAACCTTTCTTGTTACCCTTCACATCTTTTGCTAGCTGCAATTCCAAGTGCGCTTTCGCCTTCCTGATTACTCCCCTGCATTTTTGAGCAATATATTTATACTCCTCCCTAGTCATCTGTCCAAGTTTACACTTCTTATAACCTTCCTTTTTGCGTTTAAGCTCACCAAGGATTTCCCCGGTAAGCCAATTTGGTCGCCTACCATATTTGCTTTTCTTACAGCACATCGGGATATCTTCTTAGTTATGCTACACTGTAAAATGTTACTGCATCAAACTGTGCATAGAAAAGCTTTGATAATCCAAATACTGGCTATCAGACCTGAACTGGTGAAATATACATTGACATGCACTTGGAGATATTAAGCCATGCCTGGAATACCCTATTGTCCTGCCAAACTGTTAGCATTACTGAGTGACATTGGGTCTCGACTAAAAGCAGACATCTGGCACCCTTGAACAAGTGAGATGCCAACATGTTATTTGCTAAGCAGTATCATTTATTAGCATTGCCCAGAGGGTTTTGCCTACTGAATTCAGTTGCTTTAATTTTCCTAGCAAGTTGTATAATAGTATTTGTTTCCTCTTCCCATCCCTGCAACACTAGCCAGCCTTCTGAATATGAGTTTCTAAATGTAAAAATTATTACAAAATGTTTGCTCCTGGTTGCAAGAATTTACAGTATGCCAAAATTGGCAAAAAAAAAAAAAAAAAAAATGTTTACCTCAGTCATGGGTAAAATTCTGAGCCATCGAAACTATTCCCATACTAATGTTCTGAAACTCTTCTTAAAAATGTCACCATATTTAGCAAGATCTATGAGCTGGGAAAACAAAACATCTGCTTATAAGGTTAAAAAATACAACAGCCTATTCCAGTCCAGAATGTCCTTGTCTGAACTTACAAGAACTTTGTTTTGTGTAACTAGTAAACAGACTTGTGACTTACATAGAGGAAATTAGAGGAAAATTCATTTTAATACAAAACCTACGTGTGTGGGGGATAGGCTGGGAGTGTTTGTATGTGTGTGTTAATGTCTCATGAAGGTTTTCTAACCTGGCTAAAGATCTCTGCTTCTTCACAAAATTAGGGAAGGCCTTTCTTAGCTCACTCCAATTGCCTGGGACACTGAAGGCCCTAAGTAGCTGGGCCTCTAGAAACAGCTGCAGTCTCAATGTCCCTTTCCATATGTAACAGTGGCAACAGCTCATCTCCTTCCCTTTCCTCCTCTGCTCACAGAGAGATAATCCCCTGGGAATTTTTGCATTTCATAACTATCTGAAAGGTGATTAAGGCACTGTGCAATGGAATCCGCTTATAACAGAATTAAGCTTCACTCTAAAAACAGAGAAAGTCCACTGAAACTGTAGACAGGGGCTTTCCCTCAACATAAGAAGAGTTTCACTATTACAATTATTATGGTAATGCTAGAAGTTGCAATCAGTGAACCATTGTACTAAGTAAACACAAAATCAAGGAAAGATACAGAACCTATCCCAAAAAACTTACTATGTAATTTAAGATGTCTCATAAGTTGATGTTGTAAACAAATGGAGGTAACAAGGGAGGCAGAACAAGGATAACATCTATAGGAACAGTGGGTTCACAGAGGAAGGCTGATTTTATGTATTAGTTTTGTGTACATGATGCTTACACATTATTTGATAGTTTTTTATTGGGGGGGAATGTGCTAATTATACATAAATAAAATAGATAATAGCAGTTCCTATAAATGGTCAGTTGGCAATTTCCTGAAGGTATCACAGTAGCCATGGTTTTGAGAAGAGATCTGAAGGAAGACAGAGGAGTGGCTTTAGCAAGTAGTTCAAGGATAAGGGGTGAAATGAAAGGCATTGGGTAGGAAAAAAAAAGGCCAATAGGCAGTTTGGCCATGTTAGTGGAGTGGCAATCAATAAGTTACAAATCAAGATAAAATGGGAGGTACTCAGTGATATAGAACCAAAAGATGAGGATGAGAAAGTTACATTTGATGTGACAGAGAGGAGAGAGAGCCAGTGGGGGATTTGAAGAAGTAGGTGATATACTTAGTAGAAGGGATACGGAAGAACATTTGAATAATTTTGTTCTGAAAAGTAAAAAGGAGAAAAGGCCAATGAGATGTTTCAGTAGTCAAAATGAGAGCTAGTGAGGAAGAATTCTGATGCTATTTTTAGCTGTACTAAGAGTGTATTGAGTGAGAAGGCTAGATATTGTAAATGAATATATTATTTTAATGGCACAACCTTTGCAAATTTACATGTAGCTAAATTCTATTTTTACCTCTAAATTGGCTAGGTGTAACTTACCAATCATTTCTCTTTAGAAGTGAACTTAATCATACAATGGATACCTTACAAACAATAAAGTATGTAGACCATACCTATAGAAGTATACCATATGTCACTGTAAAAATAAGGACCATGTGGTGCCATATCTGGTTGCCCTACTTAACATTTGGCTATTAAACAAACATCTATAAGAATATGTCCTGTAATATATTAGAAAGTATTAAATAGCTTCCAAACTCAATGAGCCAAATTATTCTCTGTTTACACCAAGGTAAACAAAGGATAGAATTCATCTGTCTTGTTACCAAAGAATACATTTGTAAATGTTAGCATTCAAGTAAAAATCATTGTTCTTTTGAAAATCTGTGCAAGATACATATTTTTATTTAAAACCATTTCATTTTGAAGGGCCATCGTGAACCAGAGTCCAATATACATATAAAAAACTTAACCTATATTGCTTTTACTAAGAGGTATTAAAAGTGAAATAATTTAGATTCTAACATTTTATGATGAAATCTTCTCTGAAATTCAAAAATAGACTGTCCACGATAGCTGGGCTTATTTGGCCTGATCCAACAAATCCCAGACCAGGGTGTAAATAATCACATATAAATTATTCATCAATTAACCTCCCCCCCCCACGACACACAAAACTAATTAACTGATAATTAATATTTTATAATCTGTAGAGCTAGTAGAATCTTAGATACATTTATTTATAACTAATCTTTTGTCAGTTGGTTGGGGGGTAGAGGGGAACTGGCAAACAAATATCCATTAATACTATAGGGATCATCTCTTATTTATTTTGCTTATGGACACAAAACCATACCCACTGAAGCTTCCTAACAAAACAAAGTTCAGGATCTTTCAAACCTGTGCTCTACCTGTATTACTATAAGTACCAGAAACTCACATCCTCTTATTGGCAGACTTGGAACAGCTAGAGGCATTCCACATATGCTGTCAGCACGAAATTCTGACCTCACACTCAGCACATAATGCTCTCAAACTCTGCTGCACAGAGGCCGCACACCTTCAGCCTACCTGTCACTGTCAATGAGGGCTGCACCAGGATTGGTGGATTCACAGGACTGAGCCAGATCTGGGATCTTCAGTATATTACATCATGTGTGACCCCTTTGTCATGTTGGATGGTGCAATGGTCCTTAGTAGACAATGTGTATTTGATGATGACCTACTGATCAGTTTAATCTAAATTCTAGTTATGTTGACTTTCTGGTTCTGGAGAGCAATGTTATTTTGATTTATAATACTGCAAAAATGTTTAGATTTTTTTTCAATGTAATTTAAAGGAATCTGATGGAAAAAGTATATTCCTGTTAAGATCTGTAATCATCCATTCTTTTTTGTCTATCTTTTAATAATACTGCCTTTTAAATCTAATTTAAATTACAGTGTACCTTGAATGGGGTCACTTATTTGCCTACATCCACACTGGAATTTTACTTCTTATGTCCATAATCTGCTGACAGAACCATTGGCTTCAAATTATGACCACTCACAAATGCCTGACTTTGGTTTGGAGAAAAATGGGCCATTAAGACTAGTTCCTTACCCCAGCACCTGTCTTGTGCAGTCTGGTCAGATGTTGGGCTGATGTGTGGGAGAAAATGGGGAGATATTTTTCAACAAAGCCTTTGGAGGTTACTTTAGTTCAGCCATGTCCTGCCCTGCTAGCCTTAGTTGACTCCAGTTCAAGAAGTAAATTCTGTGATATGCCTCAGGTGCCCCCATTCAACATCCAGTTCCTTCAATCAGGGATTCACAGCTGTTTGGCATGCAGTTTTCACACACATGTGCCTGGGGCACAGGGTTGTTGCTTAATGTTTCTTGAGTATTGATTTAGAAGTAAAAATACTGAGGTAATAATTTTATTGCATTTTTTCTTTACTGTTGCAATTTTTTGCTCAGATTAACCCTCTTGAGCTGCCTGATCACACCTGATTATTCCTTTCACTATTTCTCTTCTGTTTATTTTCTCCTTCACTACCTTTGCTCATTGTCTTGCTCCTGATCCTAGGAACACTGCATTCCAGAGTGCTCAAAACAAAGGTTCTTGACACCACCCAGAATCATTCCTGTTATGAAATGGGTCAGGTGAAAGACATAGTTCAACTTGCAGATTTCTCTGGTGCATGTCTCTTCTGTATGTGAGCTCTCATTCTGTCCTCATGTCCACTAGCTGAGGAGAGAGGAGGATCTAGCTCTAAAAATAGCAGGCTACAGCTGGCAGAGAGTTTCAAAAACCACATGATTATTTTGATAATAAATAGGGTACTTTTTTCCATGCCTCTGATTCCAGCAGAGTAGCAGACAAAAATTGCTCTTTAGCCAAGGTCAAATTGTATTGAGATCTAATGGTATATAACCCCCTTTTTCCTCTCTGGGTTATTCGGGAGCAGGTCACTCTCACAGGTGTGCCTGGGCGCCTGATGTTTTTAAAGGAGATCCTGAATACCCCAGTGGTGATTTTGTTTAGTTGGGGATTCCCTGTCCACTCCCTTGCTGCAGTCCTTTGCACCCTAAGAATATACAATGGTGGTGCCTCCACCTGGCTGGCCCTGTACAAACCCCAGGACAACAATTATAAATAATATACATCTAATTGATTGCATAGAATTAACACACCTTTACTTAACAACTTAAAGAAACAGGATTTAACAGGTTAACAGTGAATAAAATCAATTAACAAAGTACACAGAAATAATAGGAACTTATCTATCTGGCATTTGCACTGCCACCATTTATCCCACCCCAGAGCATGCACTCCTCTGGAGTCAGAGTCCCAGATGCTTGCATGGGCACGCTTGAAAGTCTGCAGCTGGAAGGGAGACAGCACTGTGCAGGTCCTGTATGTGTTAGTCCAAGCTGAGCAGCCAGCTGCGAAAACCCTCTGCCACTGGCGCAGGCCCCACCAAATGTCAGCAGCTCTGGTTCCCTGGGCAGATTACTCTGGCTCTCACTGGACCCAGAGTCAGTTTCTTTTGTGCTCCATCCCAGACAGCACTTTTCTAAACAGCCCAGTTACTCACAGTCACCTCCTGTGTAGGTTTATGTAAGCTCTTCCCAGCCACAGGCACAGCCAGGCTGTGTCTACATTGGCATGATTTTGCACAAAAGCGCCCGCTTTTGTGCAAAAACATGCTGCCTGTCTACACTGGCGGGGAGTTCTTGCGCAAGAACACTGACGTTCTAATGTGTGAAATCAGCGCTTCTTGCGCAAGAACTATGATGCTCTTGCTCAGGAATAAGCCCTCTTGCGCAAGAGGCCAATGTAGACAGGCAACATGAATTTCTTGCGCAAGAAAGCCCTATGGTTAAAATGGCTATCGGAGCTTTCTTGCGCAAGAGAAGCGTCTACACTGGCACAGATGCTTTTGCGCAAAAGCACATCTCTTGCGCAAAAGCACATGCCAGTGTAGACGCTCTCTTGCGCAAATACTTTAACGCAAAAACTCTTGCGTTAAAAGTATTTGTGCAAAATCTTGCCAATGTAGACGTAGCCCCAGAGTCTTTCCCCTCAAGGTACAATCAACAGCAGCCCCCCAAAACAGCCTGCTAGATCCAAGCCCCAGCAGTAACAGTAACAGGCTCCAGCTGCAACACAACAGCTCCTGGTAAGTACATTTCAGAAGTGAAGTATATGTAAAACATTTTTCAGTTCATTTGTGTAAGTACAAGCCACTAACACCTTTTAAAATGTTGGTGCTCTCCAAAGTGATGTTCAGATTCTGTAGCAAATAGAGTATTTTTCACTGGATTCTTGATACCAGCACGTGTAAGTGCACGTGTGTGTGAGAATTATGATAACTTCTAATAGCCTCTTCAGCCAAATGTGTATTTCTCCAAGATTGGGGAATTCTGTGTCCTGGTAAAAATCTATATTTGACCATTGAGTCTGCAACAAGCCCCAGAAAGACCATCTACACTTACACAGTGTCTCATTAAAGTTATAGAGGTTCTGTATTTGTGTTGGAGTTCACCTGTGAGAGCTTTTTATTGGCTAGAGGCCTAGCTTATTGTTGTCCACATCCAATTTTGAATAGATGCAGTGTTTTTCACTTCCAGCCCACAATTCTTAATCTATGGTATAGCTCTGCACTGCCAAACAAAGGTGGCTGCAATTCAATGGTAGGTGTTTATACTGGTTAATTTGGTGAAGCACATGCAGATACAAAATATTATATTCCTGTGTGCTAGTCAGGCTATCGCTAATAGGATGATCTACTTATAACATTGCCAGGTCTCATCTGGAAACATGGATACTAAAAGCATTACAATTTGCCACCTATTACAGAACTTTGAGAGAGTCTGGACTGATAACTGCACATGAACAAAGTCAAAGATTTCAGGGTAGTTGATGGGTATAGTCTATTTTTTTTTTAATCTGTGTGAGGCACAAACCTGAACATAGGTTAAAAAATAAATAAATAAAAGCAATGATGATAACTTATTTAAAGAACACAAAATGCAGTCACATTTCTATAGAATATATTCAGGGCTGAAAACTTTGATAGTAATCCCCACCTCGATAGATAGTACTGCCAATGAACTTGTTCTTAGATGTGACAATAGGAACTCATTCTAGCCCAAAAATAGGTTTTGCAAGAAAAGGTTTTACACAATTATTAGACTTTTTTTAAAATGCCAGTGAACAGTATGTTCAAACAGCCCACACTGGGTTGGAAACCAGATCACAAAATGATTGCAATAATTCAAGCAAAAGCCAGAAAGTAACCAAATGGCAAAAAAAGAAGTTTGGACTAAAAATTGTTTTAATAATAATAAAATAAAGTATTACCAGTATGAAAAACATAGGGGATTTCTAAGCATGTGTATCCGCATTTCCAGGAATCTTAGTCCTAGCATATCCAAAACTTAGTGCTGAAGTTAGCAACTTAAGCCATTTTTAATATATTAGAGCTTTTTTTAAGTATATAGTTCTATTATACGCAAATGCATTCTCATTCCAGTTAGCCAACCACTAGAGCAGGGTGTAGAATTAAAACAGTGAATGATCGTCTGAGCACCCCCAACTTATGAAGAAAGAATCTGCATTTGGATTTTGCAGATTCTTTCTGAGGAACAGTATACTAAGGCCATTTACATTGCTGTTTGTCAGCAAAACTTATGCTGCTTAGGGTTGTGAGAAAGATCACCCCACTTAGCAATGCAAGTTTCACCGTGATCAGTGGTAGCGCTCACAGCACTGTTGACAGCACAGCTTCTCCCACCAACACAAGTCTCCCATTGACATAATTAAACCACCCCTAATCAGTGGCAGTAGCTCTCTCTCATCAGCATAGAGCAGCTACTCAAGAGATCTTACAGCTGTATGGGTACAGCTATGCCTCTGCAATGTCTCAAGAATAGACATAGCTTTAATAACTGAATCTTCCATCTGCTAGAGAATTGATTTCCATTTTCAGCTTGTGTAACTCAGTCTTTGAAGTGCAAAGACTTGCCCCATGAAGGATTGTGGAGGTCACAGAACACACTACCAAAAAGTAGAAAAAGTGAATCTAGAAATCATAGGCCCCTGGCTTCTATCCTAATGGTTTCCCTTAGGCCACATGATATTTTGATACAAGAAGTAGGTAGTACATTTTGCCAGAGATTCAGCTGTGTGTGTGGTATGCTGCAGCAGGAGTTCATGGCAATGTGTTCATTGTTGGAATACTGAGGGGCTTTACTAGTCAGTATCTAGCAAGCTCTACTCAGCAAAACACAAGATGGGAAACGGGAGTTATTAATAGTATATAGCTGCCCAACCAACATGAATGGGGGGCAGCAAAAGGCACCTTCCTGATCCCAATGCTGTTTGCCTAAATGTTACAGATGCTTTTGGCATGGGGGAGGGGAGATAAGAAGGGGGTAAGCACTTATGCTTTCATGATTTGCATTTGGAACTTGGCAGCTCAACAGGCAATCTGAATAGAGGGTTATTATGGCTCCACTGTAACTATAAAGTCTTCTATATAAGTGTTCTATAAATAATTAGTGCTTTCCTACGTGGGAAACTTGTGTACAATACCCTAACTGCCACACATCCTTACAGGTCACTGGGATAGCTGCATAAGTAACAGCTGGTTAGCCTGAAGCTTAGTGCTTCTGTTTAAATGGTTAATCTCACAAACCATCGGTCATGTTGTTCAAATGGAAGACAAAGCTCAATTTTGAGATTATCATTATAATTGCCCAACTTGTCATGTAAACAGTGAAGTGTTCTTAAGTCATATCTTCTCACAAATAATTGCATAACAAATGTTTTGTAGCTGTCAGTATAAAGATACTCAAAACAAAGCGGTTTTCTTTTGTTAAAAAAAAAACAACCTTTATTTTTCCACAAGGAAGAGCGATAGGAAAAAAATTAAATTGTTTTCAATTTTTTTTCTGAAAACAGATTCTGGGTACAAGGACATATTCAGCACCAAACTGAGAAAAAAAAAGAAAAAAAGTACAAACAGCCATAGAATATAATCCATAAAGCAAACATTTAATATTGCACTTTGTTTCTCTTAACATTTTGGATTTTACTTATTTTTTCCTAATTCAAAAATTAGGACTCTATCTTGAATACTGGGCTAAGAACGGTGACGCTCATGTTGTACAATATCAGGAACTGACCGATATTTATATAACAAGAAAAAAATAATGCCTCTAAAGAATTACGTAAAATACTTCAATGGAAAGTATAACATTTTTATAACTTTGAATTTGAACAGTTTAGTGATATAGTGCCAATTACTACAATATTGGTCAATCCTGCTTTATGTGTAATTTTTCATTATATTGCGGTAAGTATTTTAATGCTATGCATATCCAACAATTGTTCCCTAGACTTTTTCAAACAAAAAAGGAAAAAAAAGTAAAACCACCAAATGCCCTTTTATGCCAACAAATCCATTCATGTTTTTTTTTCATTTTGTGGGGAGGGACATTCACAAAATGGTCTCCCTAAAAACAAACAAACAAACAAACAAACAAAAAAAACCAACACCCAACTTCCTTATTATCCAGTAGATTAGTTTACTTGCTGAAGCCCAAACCCTTTAACTGAATCACTTAAGACGTGATTCATATTTACACCGGGTTTTTTTTCACCCTGTCATTTTTAAACATGAAGTGTCTTCCATGTTTTGATAAAGGCCACTTATGGAAAAGCCTATTTTGTTTTTATGGAGCTTTAAAAGCAAGACAGCATTCCATCATTCCACCATGCCAGAGAAAGACTTACATTTTATTTTTAAATATTTACTTGTAACTCATGGCATTAAATGATAGACATGAATCTAAATAGCCAACCCAAGAAACACTACTTTGTTAAAAATCGTGCTTGAATTCTGAATTTATACATATACAGCTTTTGCAAATGAACCTACAAAATTCCTAGTGCCTACATCTGGATACTTGTGCTAACAGATCCAATGGTTCTCTGCCCCTATTCCAAATACTACGATTGTTGGTCCCTTCCACTCTGTGAACGGTAGAAGTCCCCAGTCTTCAAGTAGTTGAAGTTTTGTTTACAATACATCTACAATTTTTTTTATAGGTTTATAATGTGGCTGTACAGTTACAATCCTTATGCTTAGAAGTATTTTAGGTTCTTGAGGGAACCCAGGGAACGCAATCATCAAGGCAAATCTCTGCTATTATTCTAGTACAGCTGGTAATTTTGGTTTCCTGGCTAAGTTTCGCTTTTCTGACAATCTTACTGTTTTACAATTTTGCAAATCCTGAAGATAACCATACATAGTGCACAGTAACTGAGCCATCTCACCAACCCCATACTCTTCTTCCACTTCATACTTTAGACTAGAGACTTACTTAATCACCAATTCTAGATACCTATATTGTAACCATGTATAAAAATAAACACAATTTCCTTTTCCGCTCCCATGGGCTGAGAAAACTCACTATTAATCATGGATAGTATATTACTATTTCTTTTTTAAATTCTTCTTTAATTCTTGCCTGGTGTGTGCTGGTGCTGTCTTCTTTTAAGCTTCAAAACTTGATGAGTATCTTCTGTAGTTGCAGAAAGATACAAGAGAATGAGGGTGCATGTGTTACTTTTGGGCATGTCCCTTTTTTTAAAAAAAATCCCCCTCAAAAAAAAAAAAACAAAAAAAAAAAAGAAAGAAAAAGTAACAGTGCAACATAACAAAACACACATAGCATTCCAACAGTTTGGCAAGTGATGAGTTCACCTGAGATTAAGTGATTTTTTTAGGCAGTCTGTAACAAAATGCTTCTTTGCGGTAATAGTAGAAAGGCAACAAATTCTTAAAAGAAATCAAGAAGGTATACAATCTTGCAGAAGTCTCTTCTTCTTCTGTTATTTTTTCCACATTACTGTTGCTTATCTACTACAGTAGGCTGCAAAACATACAGCAAGAAGGATTGGCTTGAAGGCATTTGATGTTTGTGATAAATCCACAATAGGATCCAAGCTGAAGAGGTGATAAATGATCAGCCTACTAGGACAATTCTGAGCATGTGCATATGCAGGTAAAGTCCAGGCTACATTAAATTAAAAGAAAAAAGTCAGTGCATTTGTCAAGTTTTTTTCAAAGCTTTCTTTTTGCTCCTTGTTGTGCGGAACACAAACAAGTTTCAATGAGTAACAGTCCCGCATAAATGAAAAAAAGCTGTAGTGACACTGAACCGCACAACATAAGCAATGCGCATGTGCAAATTTTCAAATCAGAAGAGGATGTCATCCCTCTTTTACAATATGGTGAGTGTTTTGACACATATTACCGTAGGTTAAAAAGGCTGCTCCTAGTATGTGCCAGTATTTAAGGAAAAAAAGCTCAGGTCTTCAAGCAAGTGGAGCAGTCCTATGATACTGTAGCTCCAGAAGTATGATCACAGGTTGTTTTCACTTATTCACCATTTTACAGGCAAGAGCAATACCGCTTCCTTTGAAAGTACATCTCCAACATAATGCCATGATCCTCAACACAGCAGAGATACGACTAAAAATCCAAGTCAACTCAGCAAGTGAATGATTCCTTCAACGAGACGGACAAGATGGTCTGTCTTCTGTGGGTTGATCAGGGTTTGGATCAATCTGAATGGGAGGGGGGAAAAGGAAATAATTTTAACCTTTTTTAAAAAGTTAATCAAATTTGTAAGTCACAGACACTGTGATAAACAATTAGACTTTTGGGCCCAATCCAAAAGTCAGTAAAGTCAATAGAAAGTAACTAGTTGACTATAATGGACTTTGAATCAGGTGACCAGTGTTCCATAGTGGCTTGCATCCAGTACATCCATGTTTAATTTAGCTTATTTTAAGATCAACGAAAGGATTGTAGCCGTAACCTGATGATACCTTGAGTTTTGCAAAACTCAAGGTATCTTCTTGCCAGTTAGAGACATACAACTCAACAGGCACTGATACTGCCTTCTCATCCCAGGACACTTTATAGATCTTAAAATCCATCCCAAATGGCATTCAAGCATTTTATATTTAAGGCAGATTTTAAATCAGCCTGTTCCAAAAGCATGTCACTTCTCAGCTGGATGATTATTCAACAAAAGTTTGATTTGTCAAAGGCTGCACGAGAGGGACTTCAGAGACTAGGAAGAGAAAGCCAAATAGCCAGCACTGGCTGACGTGATGGCAGGCAGAGAAACTAATCTGAAGGAGATATGAAATATTCTGAACCTAAACCATGTTAAATTATCTAGATATCCAACAAGATACCCAAAAGGGCAACTCAATACTTGAATGGTGACCCACCAAAGTAATTAAAACTGGAATCACAGGCCTAGTGATATAGCTAAATTTACTTAGTGATGTGTCTGATTAAGCCTACTAGGCTTCATTGGAATCACTATCTGGCAAGCCAATAAATGAGAAATATGAGGTATTGACCAATACCCCCCTTTCCTATCACACTATGGTTTTCAGCCTATATTGAAGTACTTATGGATAATCAAAGGATGTATTGCAAATGTAATTGGATTGTAAAAGGTTACAAAAAAGATTCTAGTGTAAAGCCAATATTCTGAATAATGTGTAAAAAGTTGATTGAATTAGCACAAGTCTGCCAAGGGTCTTCTAGGTTTCATGGGCTGATACTCATGAGATCTGAAGCACTAAATAGTCACCATGTTTGAAAGGTGATAAAGTGAGGGTAGCCTGCATTATGGGTTTAAGTTAAAGACTGATGCTAGGATAGAAATATTTTTGTTATGGTTTATGATTAGCAGACTTAAGATTACTGGCCCAATAGAAACAAAAGTAATAAAGAAATAAGAGTGATCAAAGAATAACCAGATCACTTCTGTGAGAATTTTCAAAGACTTAGGAATACCTCTTACTCCAACTTATGTCAGTGTAAGATGTGGTGTTTGGGAGCTCTGAAAAAATCAGGCTAACGTTTTCAAAGCTAAGCGTCTTAAAATGAAAATCCAAATCCATATTTTAAGGCATATGATTTATTGTATTTAAATACAGGTGATAAGTATATGCAGCATCCATTTTATGAGTCTGATAATGCTGTCAGCTGCTGTAGTATAAATCTTCATTAGACAGTGAAGTAAAATAAATACACCGGTATAAATACACCAGTATGAATCTGAAGTAGAAAATACATTGCTCCATGTTTTGCTTTAGTGGTTTATTTTAATTTTAGAGTGGTGGAATACAGAAGTTCTCATTTTCTACATATTAAACTTCCTCCCCCAGAAAGGAGAATACAAACATGTGAAACAAAATGTTGTGGCTAACTGCTTTTTTGTTTGCTTACCTCTGAATAGAGAGGTGGAGGCAGAAAACGAAACTCCTGGATGTATGCAAATAATGGTCCTTGTAGTGCCCTCTCAAAATCATCGTAAGCAGTTATGGGTACAAGGCTGGACTGCCTTTGCTCCTCTGTGACCACTTCAGCATAGCTAGGAGGTGCTGTAGGGAAAAGGTACACGCAGTTCGAACAACAGTTCTTATGCATGTCAAAATACATAACATGACAAATATTAAACTTGATAATTTGCACTAGATAGGTAAAAGAGTTCAGTGAAAAGTGTTTAGATCTCGTGTTCAACAACAATCCATGCTAATTAACTTAAATCTAATAAGTTTACACTAAGACATGTTGAGAATTTTCATCTATTTTCGCTCGATTGTCTTCCTGAAATCCAAGCAGGAAGTTTCACATTTCCCCATATACCTCTGGATCATACCGAGGGGCTCTCTGTGACCTAGAATTCATACAGGGAACTGGGCTGAAGACTAGGTAGACCAAAGGAGGGAACAGGGACAGTGTTCCCTCTAAGCTGCGTGGCAGCACAGCTTCACAAGTGATTATTAACCCCACCCAGTCAGTCACCTCTGTGCACCAAGGGAACACTGACCAGGGATGAACATCATTCCCTCTCCCCAATCATGTGCAGTCACAGTGGTAGCACAGCTGTCTGAGACAGAGTTGGTGTGAAGGCACTCCACGCAGATGGCCCTTTCCTTCCATGCAACCTGTGCACCGATTCCACAGAACCAGCCAGGTGTTGGGGCAGATGAGTCCCATTGTCTTTCTGGGACAAGGAGGGGAAGAGAGAAAAAGGAACTAACCCCATTATAAAGAGATGTAGAGAGCTCACTAAGGGGGAAACCTTGAGATTTCATTCTACCCTGTGGCTTTTATTGTGGGAATGGATTATCTGGGTCTTAATAAATCAGTAAGGATTTATCAAGCTAAAATTAAAAAAAAAGAAAAAAAAAATCAGACACACCAATGAATTGTTTGGGAGTTGCATTGTCAAATTACCTTCAGGTCTTTCAGGAAGCGTCAGACCAAGCCAGTTCATATTCATGCTACACTGGCTGCTTACACTTGATGTTCTGCTGCCAAATGGATGAAGAGGAATAGTACCAATGACAAGTGGTAAATTAAGGAATAAATCCATTGCTCCAGGAATATCAACATATACCTGGAAAGTGAGTGACAAAAAGGCCATGATTAAATGTTGCAATAGTTGTCTTTGGGGTTCTATATAAGCTCTTTGTCTTGATTTAAGAAGACACATGTTGCTCGAAGATCTATGTGGGTCTTGCTTCTGTTCCCCTTTTGGCTCAATCCTGAGAAGTGCTGAGCTCTCAGACTACCAGCCAAACAAATGGAAGTTGAGGATTTTCACTATCTTTCACCATTAGACTCCAGATGCACAAGTCTTTCTGCTTACAGTTTTGTATCTGCTTAGTTGGCAAGCAAATATTTTAATGTCTGCTATGGTTCAAAGTCGTCCCCCAGCACCGGCTCCTGTCCCCCTGCTTGCTGCCTCTCATAGAAGCAGCAAGGGGGGCAGGCGCTGCAGAGAGCAAGGGGCAAGCGGGAACTACTTGAGTTTCTGCTCCTCCCCTTCCCTCCCTCCCCCCCATACTCCCTGCAGCACTTCTGCTTTTGAAATGTAAGAACCCTGGAAGGGCTCTTGTACAGGTCAAAAGCAGAAGCGCCCACACTGGGAACTGGCACGAACAGGGTCTGAAGCAGTCTCTGCTTGCGTCTTTTCCCAGTTGTGCCTCTGCCTCCCCTTTTCCCTGTGGAGATGGTGCTGGGGGAGACCGGCTCCTGCTCGCCCCCCTTGCTGCCTCTATCAGAAGGAGGCAGCAAGGGGGGTGGGGACAACTAGTTGAGTTGCTACTCAACTATCCAATAAGCAGTCGCTTACATCCCTAACTTGTACTATTCATTATAATGCAGCAAGGATTACTACTGCTGAAAATGTCAGTTTCATAACCAACTAAAAACATCTAAGTTTGTTTCAAACTTGTGTGTCTTTGTGAAAATTAATCATATCATATATGCTTTGACAATATGAGCATTTTACTTACCATTAGTGAGTACTCTACACGAATTATACTACAGTCAAGGATAGATGGGGAAACTGGTGGAATTTTCAACTGTTTGCCATTCCATGTCTCTGTTTTCCCAGATGACAGAGATTCCCCACGCAAGTTGGCAACAAGCTGTTTTACTTCCTTCATTTTTCCTTTGGCATAGAATGCCTGTGTTTGGTAAATGGCTGCCTTTGGCACCACCATACGGGAAGAGCAGTTTTCTATCTCAGCAAAGATCTGAATTGATTCACCTAGAACAGAATTTAATATTATTCCAGTTATATTACATAGTAATGCAAGAACATTTTCAGCAATTCAAACATGGCTACAATGAGCCAGATGCTTCTCTTACTGAGCTTACTCGCAAAACACCCATTGATTTCAACAGAAAAAACCCCATACATGTATAGTCTTAAGTAATAGGGTACTTTAAAAAAAATTTTTTTTCTATTACTACTCTGCTACGTACCTGGGGTGTAGCCTTTCCTTTCTATTTTGGCACTTAAGGATATTGGGCCTGAGGTACAAAACCAACAACAGAGAGTCTTTTCTTTTGTGCCTGCTTGTGGTGACTGCAAAAGAACAATAAGAGATACCCATGCTTAAATTTGGCTTCAGTGCAGAATAGAAGTAGTTCTACAGATCTTTTAATCAACACAGAGGAATAACCATTAGAGTTTAAAGACCAACTCCTGCTGCTTGTTTTACTCATGGGAATAGTCTTGTTGAGTTCAATGGCATTACATAAGTAAAGCAAGCAAGTTTTGTCCCAATGCATCCCAGCACTAGCAATGGTTAATTAACCAAAGAGCTACCCCAAGACATGCTCATCTTCAACTGTGGACTTTAAATTGGAAAATACTGTATATGTGACAGTTGGGGGCTTTTTAGCCCATATATCCACAACATACTGTCAGTATAAACTTTCCATATAATAATCTATTCAGATATCATCCCACATTCTATTTTACTTTTGAAAAATAAATAAATAAAACCAAACTCTGACTACTTTAATCTTGAATATTAACATTTCCTTTCCTTCCAGATTGATCCTGCTGCCATTCCCATACAAGTCAATGGTATTTCTGTTACTGCCTTCCATGAGATCAGGATTAAGGGCCTGATCCAAAGCCCACCGAATTCAATGGAAATCTTTCCCCTGTTCTCAGTGGAGCTTGGATGAGCCCTGCGTCATCTAAAAAAATTCATTTTTTTACCCATACATACACAAAAGAAACCTATTTCAATGGACTTTATTTTATTTATTTATTTATTTATTTCTTACAATGCTATTTGAGCAAGAAAGAAAAAAGATTTTATGCCAGATTGAAATGAGAGTGCCTCACAAAAAACATCTTAATGCAATATCAGGAAAGTTTAGTAAAATAAAATTTAAAGGAAAATATTCTAGAGTTGTGATAATTTCTCCCTATTGGCAGACAATATCCATATTGAAGTTATGAATAATGCACTATAGCACAATTTTACTTTGCATGTTTAAGTTAGCAGTCTATTATTGAAAGATTCATAAGAGTAACACTGCTTCCCAGGAAACTAAATTATTCTTTATTAAATCAACAAAGAACAGTTCATAGAATTTTCTCTGGAAAGAGATTTCATAGTTTAGCATGTATTCAGTTCACAGCTGAAGTTAAATGTAGATAATTTAAAAATGTGCAACTCCAAATACTTGAAGTTAGTTTTCAAAATGTCAGCTATTCTGAGTAGTTAAAAAATGGTATTTAAAGCATAGTTGCAGTTTAAGGAGCATATTAGTAAAAATTGAGGATTTTGATGTTGTTTTCAGTTATACTTTTTTGTATGGCAAAAAACAAACAATTAGTAATTCTGTCAATTCTTACCAGTAATGAAGGAGTGTTGATATCTATATGTTCAAAGACTGTAAATTCCTTCTTTAATTTTACTGGTAAAAGCCAAGGCCTGTGCAATTCGGCTTTCACCCAATAGCGCACACTGCCATGTCTGCCTTCGAATGAGGTAGCAAGTGGTCTGTGCAGGACACAAAGGTCAAAATTGAGTAAGTCTTTATCCTCTCTTTCGAATAGCTGATCAGAATAAGAATCAGTAAATTGAACTGTACTGTTCATGCTGCATATTTTTAAGCATAACTTACTTGCAAAGTTTCCATATTTCAAAAAGGATTAAGTTTGGGAGAAAAAAAATCTTTGTAGTTGAATTTTAATTCATCATATATTAGGTATGTCAAAATTTTCACTATCGCCATAGGAATTTTGATGCAACATGCCACCAGGATACATATTTCCTTTAAACTGACAAGAGGCTACTTTTAAATCTGGAATATATGAAGTTCTAGGACAAAGTAAGGCTAACAATGATTTTAAAAATTAAATGCCCAAATTGCTATCTATGGCAGTCTATTTTGTAGATTAATTAACTACTCTGAGTAGCTTAATTGTGCCTACTTTCCTATAGTGTCTGTTTACTCCTTACCTAGTTTAACCTCTTGTTCTTGTAGTTGACTTTAGCTCAAGATAGTCTAGGTTAAACACTCTAAAAAACTACTTGACCAATCCCCATCTCTCTCAAATGTTGTAAAATAACTAACAGCCTCAAATTTGCAGTATTCTGATTTCCTGAATTGTACTTCCATATGTCTATATCCTAGAACAGAGGTCAGGCAACCTTTGGCTCTCAGCTTGTCAGAGTAAGCTGCTGTTGGGCTGTGAGACAGTTTGCTGACATTGAGTGTCTGCTGGTACGGCTCCCTGCAGCTCTCAGTGGCCATAGTCCGCCGTTTCTGGCCAATGGGAGCTGTGGGAAGTGATGCAGAGACCCATCCTAGAATTTCATCCTTATGTAGTACTAGTGTATTTTTTCAGCTTACAGTTTGACACCTCTCTCTGTGCATCTGATACATTTACTTTTTCTTAGTGCTATTAAAAATCCAAGTTGAATGTTTTTATTCATCAGCATCATTGGATTGTTTAGCACGTAACCACTATGCTTATACCATTTCTTAATCTGTATCTTTACATCCTCCACTTTTCTATACTATGATAGTCTTCAGGCTTTCATCATCAGTTCTCTCTAAAGTCTTCATCATAAGCTAATTTTATGGTTGCTTTCAAGTCATTAACACAGGGTGGGAGACTTAAAATGATCTGAAGAGGGGATAAACAGTGAGGTGGCACAATTTGCAGATGATACCAAACTGCTCAAAATAGTTAAGTCCAAATAGTTTGAAGACTGTGAAGAGTTTCAAAAGGATCTCACAAAACTAGATGACTGGGCAACAAAATGGCAGATGAATTTTAATGTTGATAAATGGGAAACTAATGCATATTGGAAAACATAATCCAAACTATATGTACACAATGATGGGGACTAAATTAGCTGTTACCACTCAGAGAGATCTTGGAATCATTGTGGATAGTTCTCTGAAAACATCCATTCAATGTGCAGCAGAAGTCAAAAAAGCAAACAGAAAGTTAAAAAAGGGATAGAGAATAAGACAAGAATATCTTATTATCACTATATACATCCATGGTACACCCACATCTCGAATACTGCATGTGGATGTGGTTGCCTCATCTCAAAATAGATATTTTGACACTGGAAAGAGTTCAGAAAAGGTCCACAAAAATTATTACAGGTTCGGAGAGATCAATAAGACTAGGACTTTTCAGCTTAGAAAAGAGAGTAAGGGGGGGATAGGATAGAAGTCTCTAAAATCATGATGGCTCTAGATAAAATAAATAGGGAAAAATTATTTACTTGTCCCCATAACTTAAGAGCTAGGGGTCACCAAATGAAATTAATAGGTAACAGGTTTAAAACAAAAGGGAGTATTTCTACACACAATGCATAGTCAATCTGTGAAACTTCTTGCCAGAGGACGTTGTGAAGACCAAGACTTTAATGAGGTTCAAAAAAAGAGCTAGATAAATTCATGGAAGATAGTCATTGATGAACCTATTAGCCAGGATGGGTAGAAATGGTATCCCTAGTTTGTTTGTCAGAAGCTGGGAATAGGTGACGGAAGGGAATCACTTGATGATCACCTGTTCTGTTCATTTCCTGCAGGGCACCTTGCATTGTCAGATGTCAGGATACTGGGCTTTATATCCATTTGCATCCTATAGATGGACCTTTGGTCCGACCCAATATAGCTGTTCTTATGACTTTTTACCAATCCTTGTAATATTTTACCTATCTTCTTCCATCTTAAACTCCTTAATACAGACAGTACCATTGGTTTTGATGTCCAAACATACTACTCAGGTTGTTCATCATGTTTACTTATTGATAAGTTTCCTAAAGTCTAGTCCCAATTACAGAATGGAAAACCATTTTGCAAAATGAGAAGAGAGTCTGTATAATACAATTTGACATAGATTTGAGCCGAAAGAGCATTCTGGATGTTGTTCTCATCCAACTGCCCACCTGGTTTCTAAAATATCCATAGAGGGGTCTTTCTGGATGTGTTTCTAGACAGAGTATAGCATTTTCAATAGTATCTTAGTAGTCCAACTAAATCTAAACAATGTTGAGCGTCAATCAAAGCCAATGAGAAATGTAGGTGCTCAGCATCTCTACCACATACATATATTTTAGCCATTTTCAAAGAGGTTAAATGTTGCATTTATGTCCTGATTTTATTTTTGTTAAAAGTATTAACATTGCCTGACCTAATCGTTGCTATCCATTCACCTGCTTGTGTCCACCCTGCTTTCTGTGAAACCATCCTCTTGAAATATGTTTCTTTGCCCCCATTTACTAGTCTAAACTGTCAAAATTATCTATCCCCGCCTATTCAGATGTAGTTCATTCTATCACATCTGAGACAAATAAACCCAGATTAGTATTACATTTGCTTCTTATGACTTAACTCTGTTTATCTATATGGATATGCTTATCTATCAAGTGGAATATTGATGCAGAAGGAAGTGATCCCAGCAACACTGCATGGTCCAGTGATCAACTGGTCCTTGAGTATAGCGAGTAAGACATTGCATGGGATAATCAAATGACACATATTACACTTGTAATAGCTCACAAAAGGAAATGATTGCTGCCCTTCAATCAATAACCCTAATTTTGAAAATGTCACCATTTGGAATAAAAGCAACCTCTTTAATAGGACTATGTCCTTGTGGCATGTTTTAGTGCAATCCCTACCACCATTGAAAAGGGTTTTATTTTTTCCCCAACTAGAATTTTCCAAATATAGTGCTTGTTTTTATAAATATGTATTTCAACATTATTTCATACAGCATTAGTATAACATGTGGTACTCACGTCTGTGGAAGCTCAAAGCTGAATGCATATTCGTGCCTTCCTGAATGAATAGTGTTGAGGCCTTCTTCAGAATTGTCATCCTCTAGGAGAAATAAAAGAAAAAATGCTATTCCATTTCTGATCATTTTTCCACACCAAAATATACTACAAAGTTTTCTTGCTTGTACTGTAATAAGAAATATTCTTAAGAGACTACGTGTTTAAGATACAATCTATTTGGATTCAATAAAACAAAATATTGTTAAATAAGGCCACATGTTTAGAATCCATTGACATAAAAGCACTTTAGCCACAATTTTAAGAGAATAGGCTTGGATGTGAGTACAGGTTGGACCTCCCTAGTCCAGCACTGTCAGGTCCTGACAGGTCCTGAATGACAGAATTTGCTGGATCAGAGGAGGTGTCTCCTGCCATGGGCCCGAGCCAGCCAACCTCCTGCCTCTGGCCCACTCTGCCTTTTCCCCAGCCATGTTGTCCGCTCTGCTACCACCAGCCTCAGATTGCCATGGGTGGCCAGGGTTCTCTGGCCCTGGCCAGCACTGCCACATACAGCCAGATTTCCCCAGCCCCATGCTACCACAGGAGGCAGTGCTTCTCTGGCTCTCAACCCCATGCTCCTGAGGGCTGTCAGGGTTCTCCAGCTCCATGTTGTCACGGGGGCCCAGGCTTCTATAGTCCCGCGCTGTCACAGGCAGCCAGCCAGGCTTTTACAGCCCCATGTTGTTGTGGGCACCTGGTGTTCCCCAGTCCCCGGCTCCGCACTGCCGCAGGCTGCCAGAGTTTTTTGGTCTCTGGCCCCAGCACAGCTGTGGGGCTCCTCTGGCCCCAGCCAGGCTCCTGGCCCTCCTTCTCATTAGGCTCCTGTGCTCTCTGGTCCAGGAGCATCCATGGTCCTGCTGGACCACAGATGATGCTGGACCAGAAAGTGCCAGTTTTCAGAGGCACAACCTGTAGTACAATTCCAGTGTCTATTTAAACATAATACAAACCTATAATGGTAACCACTTTTCAAAAGAATTCCAATGAGCCTTAAATGAAATTGCTGAATGATATTCAGAAAGTAACCCCACGTTATACCGACTATGGAGTCTGTGCTAGAAGAATAAATTTAGCAACTCATCTTCTGTTTATTTTCTGCCTAGCAACAGACTTCAGAAATTAGATGCAAAAATATCCTGTTCTGTAAGAGACCTGGAAAGTACTAGCAAAATCAAAAGGCATGGAAGTGTAGCTCTCTAAACATTGCTGATAATTTAGTAGTAAAGTCATCTGAAGCTCTACAGTATTAGTTCTAGTTCCAGATAAGCTGACCTTCCTTCTTCTTAGCCATCATTCCTTGATGTTACACGGAAAGTGCTTGCAAATTGAATTTTATTCTGAACTATAAAACTTGATATACAGACTCTCCTCAAAATGGAATATTTGGTGACGTTCAACATAAATACTTCCATGCAAAAGTTTTCTAGCAATAACTCAAATGAAGGGAGTTGACTGGTATATCTCTATTCAATGCCTATTTGGGAGCCTGACCCCTCACCCCCCCAAAAAGAGGGGGCAGAAAAATAAGACTTTTTTAGATATTTGTTCTTATCCTTCCCATCCCTGCTTCCCAAAAAGTGTGCTGCACTCCTGACTCCCATTTAACCAAAAAAAAAAAAAAATTAAAAAGTTATATAAAAGGCATAATATCTACAGGATTAGATCATCTAAACCTACTCGGGGAGATTTATGCCCATTTCCAGCATGCGGTGTCACTGAAACTGCATCCTGGATTTTCACAAGGGCATTTCAATCTTTATCCTTTTCTAGGTTTGAATCATTTCCTGGCACCGAAGTTTCTCTCCTTCTCCTCCTTTCTGCCAGCTCAGCACTCCCATTGAGTCTCCGCAGCAGCAGCGAAGCTGTGGTAAACAAGTGCTGAGCTGTCAATCACAGACCAGACTGGAGCAGGAGAGGACCGGCCTAAACCGGCGCGAGCAGCTCCCCAGCCAGCCAGCCGCTCGCATACATGCAGTGTACATTACACTAGCGCCCTCGCTCAGCGCCTCCCCCGCGCGCAACCCAACCTGACAGGCCGGGGGAGCCGCCCCTTGCCTGGGCTTCCGCCTCGCACGCGGCCGGGCAGTGGTGCTCGCGCGCCGTACGGCTCCTTACTGCCGGGGCGCCCCGTGCCGCTGGCCGGCCCCAAATCCCAGCCCGGCTGCTGGGCTAACACCACCCGGCCGCGGGGGTGGGCTCGCCCTGGCAAAGCGCGGGCAGGGGGCGGCGGGGAGGACTCTCTTCGCCTCCCTGGGGACCCTCAGGCAGCCCGAACCACGGGGCGCCCCCTCCCCGCGGGGCAGTGTAGTCAGGACAGAGCCGCTCCGCTCTCCCTCACCTAACAGCCGGCAGCGAGACCCGCCCGGCCTCTGAGCCGAGGGGCATTTGCCACCCTCCGCCGGTTCGCAGGAAGAGTGTGAGTGCGGGGGGAGGGCCCGATCCCAGGGTGCAGCAGCAGCAGAGCCACCCCGCTCACTGGAGCGAGGATCGGGCCCAAACCGTGGGGTGGAGAGGAGCTCGAGCGGGACCCCGGCAGGATAATTTCCCGCCCCGAGCAGCACTAAGCAGCCGCCGGTGGCACCCGCTCTGCATCGCACGTTGCAACCCAGGTGGCGAAACTCCTCTTCCTCCTCCCGCTGCACCCAGCTTCCTTCCCTCCAATTAGCGTTTGGCATCGCCTTAGCAACAGGCTAACAAACCCCACTAGACCAATGACTGAGTGAGCACTGGGCGTGGTCTCTGTTACCAGGCTAGGCTGAGAAGTGTCTGAGCTAAGTCATTGAAACTCCCTTTTTTCCATTCAGCAACAGCCCACTGTTAGCAGCAGCGCCTGCCTGTGCTGCAGATGGAGCGGCTGGCTGAGCTGCTCCAAGCTCACGGTATAAGTGAAAGCACAAATCGCGGTTTACGCAACACACACTGCGCTTTATCTACAAGTGCTTCTCATTTGCAAGCTTCAGACCTACTCCACCTTCCCTACCAGCTTTCGTCTCCTGCTTTCCATTCAAAGAGAGGTATGTGAGTGATACTGGTGGAGAGACACTTGAGATACATACTCATACATGCAAAGTCATTCTTGCTTTTAAAATAGCCATTAGAAAGCTCTGGACATATTTGTGACCCTACACGCTGAATGATGCATGCATTTTTGCGCCTATGCTGGGTGTGGGTGGGCTCTGGGATAGAAAATAGGGGATAAGGCAAATGCACTTTGCATAGACGAAATGTTTGCACGGTAAGAAAATAAAGAGCCTTTTAGCTCAATGCCTCTACCAATTACATTTACCTGCTTCCACCATGATAACTGAAACCCTTCCCATGACTATGTAAAATACTCGATTTAGAGTCAGTGCAACAAACACTAACTTCTTTACTGATATTTCTTTTTTTAGGGAAGGGGGAAATACACACTCATCTCTGCAGCAAATCTACTGCATATAGATGTAAAAAGAGCCGAAAATTACATAAACACTTCTAACATTTTCTTGTGCTAAGCATTAAGTCATCGCCATCACCTGACGTGTGTAAACCAATCTGCGGAGAGGAGAATGCGCACCCCCCTCCCACTCCCTAGTACTGGTCCCAAACAGGATTGAACCGCTTCTAACAAAGGGTGGAAACTTCAGAAAAACAAGCTTAGTCTCCTATACTTCCACTATGAAACCTTTCAAACAATAGATGAATAATCAGAAGACCCACTCCTCTCTTTAAAATGGCTTTTTCCTAACCTAAATCAGATCCTTTTCTACAGTACTTTTCATTTCCATTGGGGCTGGCACAAGAGGCTTCATTGAATGCAGGTTCCAGAAGTCCTTAACTTAGAAATGATGGTCTAATTATATAATAATGGACTCTAAGTGGCCTTTCAGACAGACTTCTTTACAGCTGTCTCACTGACATACAGTGTATTAAAAAAATCAGTTCTTTTACTAACTTTGTTTAAAGCCAAGGAAAGAAAAAAAAAAACACACGTGGAGTGCTGACTGCATATGTCAAAATAAACCACATGGAATCCTTTATCTGCCAACAATTACCCATCATTGAAGGGTTATCAGATATATTATTTGAAAATTGGAATTGTTTCCATAAATGTCAAAAGCAGAATTCTATGCATTAATTCATCTCAGTATTTATGACGAGATTACAAAAAAAAACCCAAATTATTTACACATCTGATTTCTGACTCCGTGTTTTCTTAATATCTTAAGGGAAGCAAAAATCTTCTAATGTCTAGCAAATCCATAGGACAAAAGTATGTTTACATTAAAAATGAAACCCCCATGTATTGAAAGTGCGTATGAAAGAGGCTCTGTTTAAGGGCAGGTAGTTGGGAAAAGTCTTGTTTGTATGCACTTTACAGCTGCATCTCAGTACAATTTTAACAGTAAATGTACATACAATCAAATACAAAGCCGTACCTACTTGCATCCAAAATGACTGTATATAATTTCGACTAGAGTAATAAAATGACTTACCTCTTTCGTGCCCAATTAAGATGTCTTTATGGTTGAAATATTCTACTTCTTCAGTGTAATTCTGTGTATAGGCAGTGTTGGATCCAGCATTTCTAGATTCTGTCCAGCGTACTTTTGCATGTCCTCTTGCATGAATTTTAAGTGATTTTACTCTTATTTCCCCAGTAACTTCTAAATTGACCCTTCCTGAGACTGTGTCCCCACTAGAATAGACGGGGACATTGCTGTCATTGAGACAGTCAAAGCTTATTGTCAAACTCTTCACCTTCCCCAGCACCATGTTTTATAACAAAGTCTATAAAAATATATTGTAAGAAAAAAACAACAAAAAGTCAAGATCTCATATAAAATGCGATCTTCACTTTACACTGATCAATGCCTCTGCCGTGCAAGAAGCTTGCCGGCAGGATCAGTGTATTCTCTACAAACACTTCATTGGGATTGCTAAAAAAGTAACAGCACTAGATGCTGTTCGCAGCTACTACCCAGCTCTGTGGTCTCTGTACAAAGACGGGCTGGTTACAGCCTGCCAGCTCACTTAAGACTAGCTTTGTGAAAAACAAGCGGAGTGCGCATGAGCGGGCCGCTGCTGCTTCTCTTCCTTATAGGTGTAGCAGAGAAGACGAGCCTGCTGTGGAACAGAAGCTAGCGTCTTCTCCATTCTGTCTCCTGTAGTGTGTGCGCTATCCTAAACTCTTTAAACAGGATGCAGATTTCTACCAAATAACCTCTAATACCAGGCATAGAGCATTATATTACAGCCGTAAGGATAGGGAGAAGTGGGGGGACTGAGAGCTAATGCTTCAAACAGCTGATAAAGAACACAGCCACAAGCCCAAACCTCCCAAAGTGTTTGCTTCTGGGAAGTACTGTGCTGGAATGGGAGTGAGGGAGGTAGGAGGGAAATAAGGCACATATTGAGGGGATCTGGGAAATCTTTCATCCCAAAGAGGAGCCTGTTCAATGACTATATCTGGTGCATTCCAGAAAGCAAAATATTTTGCTCTTCAAAGCATTTCAGCTGGAAATAAAAGTCCATCTTGGCAGAAAATGGGATAAACTCCACCAGCTTCAGTGAAATCTCTCTTCCATCCCTCCTATTCCTTTCAATCTGGTCCTGGAAACCAAGAGAGGCACCCCACAAAATTTCAACCTGTTCCATTGGAGATTTCTCTTACCTCTCCTGCATTTTTAAAGTTGATATTTAACAGGAAAAAGAGGGGGGAAATCTTTACGCCTCAGTGCTTCCCTCCTATATACAATTATGCCAATTACAGACACCAGCTACATTTTTTTGGTTTAGATTATTTCCACTTCTGTATGCTGTGCCACCTGTAGAAATACAGCAGAATTTAAAACCCTCCAAAAAGGTTTGGCTGAGTATGAATTTTGTAAAATAAACATTCTGTGAGAATTGGTGCAACTTTGTATATAGATGAAAGAACAAAAAGGTTAAATACTGACTTTTGAATTAAGCAAAGCCCTTTGCATATTTTGCATGAGTTAAAAAGATTCAGCACATGAAGTGTGCTAAAAGATGTTTTCAAAAAAATCAGCAAACACAAGCATCAGGTATAATTAGTGAATCTAGAAGCACTGTGCAGAAACAATTTTTAAACATCAAGCAGTGTGAAGTTTGTATTGTTATATTTTAAAATGTAATTGTTATATTGTAACGTGAGTTTTTTAGAGAGGGCAACAAGGGAATATTGTCATTGCTTGACCAAATTGTCTAGATTAAATTAAATGCTACATTACTTTTCCAAGTTCCTTGTTTATTAAAATAAGCAATTCAATATGATATATTATTTAATTGGTTAATATTAAACAGATTAATTTGTGTTGACAATTATGGTTGTGTAAATTCTGTATCTAAAATAAAGTTCAGAGAAACAGTTTTGCTTTGTAGTAATATATTATTATGTGCCAATATATTGTGCCAATATATTATTTTCTTAAGGAAGTTTTTCAGATTTTCCTTTGGCAGACACCTGGTGGAAATTCTTTTGCTTTTTTAGTCTTCCAGTGTCTTAATACATTTTATGTTTCTGCACCATCTTGTGGCAAATAGGGGGAAATTTTCACAGGCACTTTGCAATGGTACTTCATCTCTTTTTGACACTGTGGTTTTGTTCCCCTACTCACAAATATGTGTGCAAAGGCTCCTTTCCAGGTACAGATCTTCCTTCCCCTGTGCAGTGAGATGATCGTCTACTTCAGTGGGTCTGTCTCCTCTGTTAGTTTTCAGAATCCCCTCAATAAGTCTCTAGTCTGCTGTAGGACAGTAGTTGAAGACTGTTTGGGCCATATATACACTTACCTTTATGCCCTCTCCTACAAAAATCCGGCAGAAAAGTTAATACAGTCTGGTCTGTGTTGTCTTTTGTTATATCTTTCCTGAGATTTTGGGGCAACCATGGCCCGGAGTAGTCCATGTAGTTGAGCCTCAAGGCACTAGCCTCTTGCAGATCCTCTGGGGTTTGAGAGCAGGGCAGGTTCGAGAGAAAAGCTGAAGTATTCAATGCTTTTTTTGCATCTGTCTTCTCAGAAAAGGTCAGCTCCCAGACTACTGCACTAGGCAACACAGTATGGGAAAGAGGTGGGGAAAGAACAGGTTAAGAACTACTTAGAAAAGTTGGATATACTCAAATCCACAGGGCCAGATCTAATGCATCTGAGGGTGCTGAGTGAGTTGGCTGATGTGATTGCAGAGCCATTGGCCATTATTACTGAAAACTCGTGGTGATTGGGGGGAGGCCTTGGATGATTGGAAAAAAGGCAAATGTAGTGCCCATCTTAAAAAAATGGGAAGAAGGACAATTCAGGGAACTACAGACTGGTCAGCCACACCTCAGTCCCCACAAAAATCATGGAGTGGATCCTAAGTAGTCCATTTTAGGAGCACTTGGAAAAGAGGAAAGTGATCAGGAATAGTCAACATGGATTCACCAAAGGCAAGTCATGCCTGACCAACCTGATCGCCTTCTATGATGAGAGAACTGAATCTGTTGATATGGGGAAGGTGGTGGACGTGATATATCTTGACTTAGCAAAGCTTTTGATATGGTGTCCCACAGTTTCTTGACAGCAAGTTAAGGAAGTACAGATTGGATAAATAGACTGTAAGGTGGACAGAAAGCTAGCTGGATTGTCAGGTTCAACAGGTAGTGATCTACAGCTCAATGTCTGTTTGGCGGTTGGTGTCGAATGGAGTGCCCCAGGGGTTGGTTCGGGGGCTAATTTTGTTCAACATCTTTATTAATTACCTGGATGAGGGGATGAGTTGCACCCTCAGCAAGTTTGCAGATGACAATAAGATAGGGGGAGAGGTAGATATGTTGGAGGGTAGGGACAGGGTCCAGAGTGACCTAGACAAATTGGAGGATTGGGCCAAAATAAATCTGATGAGGTTCAACAAGGCCAAGTGCAGAGTCCTTCAGCAGAACGGTTCAGCACAAAAAACCCAGGGGATTACAGTTGATGAGAAGTTAGATACGAGTCAACAGTGTGCTCTTGTATCCAAGAAGGCTAACGGCATATTAGGGTGCATTAGGAGGACAATTGCCAGCAGATCTAATGAAGTGATTATCCCCCTTTATTCAGCACTGGTGAGGCCACATCTGGAGTATTGTGTCCAATTCTGGGGCCCCCATTACAGAAAGGATGTGGACGCATTGGAGAAAGTAAAGCAGAGGGCAACAAAAATGATTAGGGGACTGGAGCACATGAGGAGAGGCTGAGGGATTTGGGCTTATTTAGTCTACAGAAGAAAAGAGTGAGGGGAGATATGATAGCAACCTTCAACTTCCTGAAGGGAGGTTCCAAAGAGGATGGAGAGAGGCTGTTCTCAGTAGTGACGGATGACAGAATGAGGAGCAATGGTCTTAAGTTGCAGTGGGGGAGGTCTAGGTTGGATATTAGGAGAAGCTATTTCACTAGGAGGGTGGTGAAGTACCGGAATGGGTTATCTAGGGGGGGTGGTTGAATCTCCATCCCTAGAGGTTTTTAAATCTCGGCTTGACAAAGTCCTGGCTGGGATGATTTAGTTGGGGTTGGTCCTACTTTGGGCAGGGGGCTGGACTTGATGACCTCCTGAGGTCTCTACCAGCCCTATGATTCTATGATTATATGAGAGCAGGCTCTGTGGCTCATACATGGGGAAAACTCCTCCTAGTGCAATAGAATAACATGGAGACTGCCATGCCCAAAGTTCTCGTGGGGTTTTTTCCCTACATGGGGAAGGAATGATCCAGCCCACAGTATTTTTCGGATTATATACTATTCCTGTAATATTATTTTATTTTCTAAAGTTATTTTCCTTCACTTTTGATGTGTTTTGTATAAATATTAGGGCTTTCTGCTTGGCTCATTTGAGAAGAATCAAATGTCCAGTAAGATGTTGGAATGACACCAGGTACCACCTGAAAGTAAATCCCCAAATTGCTGTCTCCTTCACATGCTGCAAAGTGGGGAATGCTGGGAGCAGGATGCTAAGTGCTATAGCTATTTTGGACTAGAGATAGCCAAAGAGAGGCTGCTGTAAGCTGTTAGAACACCCGCTGTGTGACAGGCAGAATTCAGGCTCCTCCTCTTGTGCCGCTTCTCAAGATTGAGCCCACTGAAGGTAGTGGAACATCCAGGCAACCAAGGAATTCAGGATCCGGCCCATAGGCTCTGAAACTTTCATCAGCTTTTGCACTACACTGTTGGTGGTTTGGGTAGGGATGTTAAATTTCAATTAGTTAACTAATTGAATAGTCGATGGGATTTCCATCAACTATTCGATTAGTTGATAAAGACTAGTGTGTTCCACCTTTGAAATGTACAAGAGCCCCAGTAGGGGCACTTGTGCATTTGAAAGGTTAAATGCCATGTGGAGCCTGGGGTCAGCGGGGAGCCCTGCTGACCCCTGGCTCCATTCGGGCACTTCCACTTTGAAATGTACAAGTTGGAACGCTGCCACTGCGCCCCTGCCCCCTCACATGAGCTGGAGCCCCCAGCATCCCCTCCTCTTCTCACCCCTTGCTGCCTCTTAGTGAGAGAGGCAGCAAGGGAGGAGGGAGGTGGAAGCGACTAGTCGACTAGTGTGTCGACTGTCCGATAAGCTTTTGCTTCGTCCCCCACTCACCCACTCACTCAGATTCGTCCCCCACTCACCCACACTCTGAGATGGACCCTGTGTAAGTACATATTGATTAATCCAGGTCTGATTCCAAGTCCCAGTTTATTAGATGTTTGCCTTGAAGCTCCAGGTCTTGGATTCATGTGATTAGGTAAGAATCTCATCTTTCAGTGTTAAAAGGTACATTTCTCCTAAAAGGCCCTCAGGGTAGTAGAGAAAAGCTTGAAAATGTCATCCAAGTACTCCCTAAAAGCTCAGAAATCAGAAGACAAAATGAGATCAATGTGTGTTATTTAAGAAAACTCTCATGATTTTTGAGGCCAGCCCCTAGTGTTTTTGAATGTTTGGGACTAGCAATGCTGTAATAAATGTGTTGTTAATTATAGAGGGTGGGAGGTTACATCCAGAGGCTTGCAGTGTGAAAGGGGTCACCAACACATAAGTTTGAGAACCACTGACCTAGCACCTTCTCTAGTTCTTTATGGTCTCTCATGCAGTCCTGCTTGCCACCAAAGATGCCACACATCCAGTGTGCTACTCACACATCCAGTTCTCTTCTCAGACTGCCACCTATTAACTCTGCTTGCCAGCTATTTAACCTTCATCCTACCTCACTAACTGCCCACCTGCTTTTCTTCCCATCTTGCTTCATCCACATTCACTCCCTGCTGGGATGCTTTGCCACCCATTCTGCCCTTCCACTTGTCTCTCACCCTGGATGCCACCCACATTCCCACCCTCCCTACAAGCTTCTGTCAGTACTTGCATACACCCCATGTGATATTTGTTGTAAATGCTGTAAGTAATTTAAATATGTAACACTAGACAAACTAATGAATGCTGAAAGTCGCTGTCATATATGATTTATTTCAGCATATATATGAAATAAAGTTCAGACCAACAGCTTTGCTTAGTGCCATTGTGTGTGTGCATGCCTATACATATAAATAATTCAGTAAGTCATTCATAAATTGGTCTTGATGTAAATTCTAATTTTGTCCTTGAGAGGTTATGCTAATTTCTTCTGGGTTGTTAAAAATGTTATGTTCGGTGCCATCTTGTGGTAAATAGGTTGAACTGCCTTTCCTAGTATCTTCAAAAGCTTCAGAGGGGTAGCTAAGTTAGTCTGTAACAGGAAACACTTAAAAAATAACAGAGTGTAGTAGCACCTTAAAGACCAACAAAACATATAGATGGTATCATGAGCTTTTGTGGGCACAACCCACTTCTTCAGATGACCAGAGTGTTGGAAGTCCACATCCAACCAAACAATGAAGGTGCTAATGGTTCTTGATGTCTGTGTAGAAACTGGTGTTGGTCATCTTCCTTTCCAAGTGCAAACTAATGGTTCTTATCAGCTTCTTGTGTCTAATTTAGTCTTTAAGGTGCTACTAGACTACTTGTTGTTTTTTAAGTCTTTCCTGTTACAGACTAACTCGGCCATCCCTCTGAAGCTTATCTACTCGCTGTTTCTTTTTTCTTCCTCCACCCTCCCCATTTTTTCCTTCTCCCCCCTTCTCTCCTTCCCTTATATATTCTTGGATCTGGACTTCCAACACTCCGGTCATCTGAAGAAGTGGGTTGTGCCCACGAAAGCTCATGATACCATCTACATGTTTTGTTAGTCTTTAAGGTGCTACTAGACTATTTGTTGTTTTCTAAGTTTTTCCTAGTATCTATAAGACTTCCTCCTACACACTTGTCCTCCAGATCTGTCACCAATCATTCCCTCTTTCCCTTTGCAACTCCCCCAGAGTTCCATAGTTTTCTCCACATCACTCAGGGCCAGCCCAAGCCATTCATGTGCCCCGGGCCCTGGGAGCGCGCGCCGCCCCCAGGAGTGCGGCGCATGCACAGCTCCGCCCCCGGGCGCGCAGTGCCCCCGGGTGCCCGGTGCATGCACAGCCCCACCCCCGCCCGGTCCAGCAGCCCCGCGCGGCGCCCCCTACAATGGGGCGCCCCGGGCGGTAGCCTGGTCAACCTGTAGCTTCGGCCGGCTCTGACGTCACTCCCACTACAATACTTCCATATTCACCTATCGTTTAGTGTCATCTCTCCCCACAACCCCCATTTTTAAAATTAATATATTTTTTTCTGTTTAAAAATTGTTTTAAGCATCCACAGGAATTTTATTTCTATTTTTCAAATGAAAAAAACTTTTAGTTGAATTTGGCTAAAATTAAACTTGACCATAGATACTGAACCAGGATTTCTAAACTCTAGGGGAAAAAATCATGCTCAAACCATTTTGGATTTTTAAAAAATGGTCAAGAAAACCTCAGCTCACTCATATGGAGTTGTACTACATGTGTCACTGCAGGCCTAGAACATCAAAATGCCTTACTCTGACTCTGTAAACAAGAGGACTGCTGGCTAGTGTTAGTCAGCTAATCTCAATTTCTGTGTCATGGCACTTATTGTAAATATTATTTATGTAAGGTATTATTATGACACTAATTTAATCATACATTCCTTTATTAAATACAAAGGCCAAATAATATTTTATACAAGTTCTCTAAACATGCTTAAAAGCCTAAATAATAAGCAATGTACTATAGCCAAACAGTAGCAAAACATATATAAGCATTTGATCAAGATCCCTAAGATACCTACAAACAAATGAAACCGAGGGATACTTTGACCCATATTGGACAGCTCCAGCTTGGTCAGACTGGCATTACCAATGAACCCTTTAAGATTTTATTTTTTATAGCTCTTAACAAACAAGTGATGTCACTGCTAATTATCAGGCTTTAGCTAAGGCCAGATGAACCAGTTTCTTAGCCAATTATTTACTGCATCTGGTTCTCAGCTAATTTCTATTACCTCAGTCCAAACCTTTCAGATAATACTGGTACTTCAAATGGTCACTACAGGTTAAACACAACAACTCTTTCTTCTCACAATATCATTTTTGGTCTCATGCTTTGGTCCTATTTCTCATGCTAATGTCCTGACTCAATTTAAAACCATAGTTCTTCCAAATCTAATGTGGGCCTTTATTCCTACAGTATTGCACAGGTGAGAATGAGTTTCTAAATCCTGTTCTATGCTTTAAAAGTTTTCCCAGCATAATTATATGGGTTGGGCTTATGAAAAAAATCACACTCCTAACAAACATAACTATGCCATGAAAGGTCCTAGTACAGATAGTTCTTTTGCCAGTATAAGCAGTAGGAGAGTTTTCTGGTATAGCTATGCCAAATCATATAGTTGTTTCGGAAAATCCTTTCTAGCATAGGGAAGGTGTAAGGTAGGCATGGCTTATGTTGTGAAGGGCTTCTTAGATCCAATCCTATACCTTAAGTTTCAAGTCACTAGGATGTTCAGGTAACCCCTGATGAAAAGTCAGAGAAAACACTCACAATGCTACTGGAATAAATCTTGTTGAAAAACTGACTGATTGTAGCATAATGGGTTTTTCATATTTTTACTATGGCTGGTCAAAGGGAAAAGAAAGGTTTCTTCCTTTTCACCCTTTCTTCCCATTCTTATTAGCAGAACAATTCTAGTGGACCTCAAACTGGTTACATTGTAACAGGGACAAGTGTTTCTCGCTGTAGGGAATTTTCAAGTGTCGTGTATGTGAAAACTTGAATTCAGACAATGACGATTGTCATAGAGTAGTAGATTTTCAGCCAATTGTTACTCACTGAGTTGTGGCAGTGCTGGGGGAAGTGTGAACTATGATATGTAAGCCAGAAAGGAAGCGTTCTGGTCATTATTGGAGTCAATATTTCCCTGCAGAATATCAAGGTTCTAGCTTCTATAAAGAAGCAACAATTGGCAACTCTTGCTCATTAAATCACTTCCCGAAGTGCCATCTCCCTTTCTTTAATTTCCTCTTTCTGGGGAAAATTGTTTAGAATTTTACAGATAAAACATTCCAGCCGTGTCTTGAATGTGTAGAACTCTTTGAGCCTGTTCTGTTTGATTTTAGTGTTGACTATAGAATGGAGACTGCATGGACTGTTGACTGATCATCACTTTTAGAGATGGCTGAAGAACTGTTGTCAGTCTTTAGGATCATTGATCACACAGAGCACTGTATGGTCAAAACCAATCATTCATATGATGCTATTCGGTAGTCCCATTACTTCCTTTCTGAGAGGTCTCTGAAAAGGAGGACAGCCCAATGGTAAGGATGCTAGGTACATGTTCTGTCATAGGTTTCCAATGTGAACAAGTCACTCAGGTCCAAATCAATAGGAATTAGCTGCCTAAATATCTTTGAAGATCTGGGCTTCAATTTCTCAATTTTCCAACTGTAAACTGGGGATAATAGCACTCCTCTACCTCATACAGCTGTTGTGAGGATAAATCCATTAATGATTACAAGGCACTCAGATACAGTGGTGATGTGGCCTATATAACTATGATATAGCTTTGTATATAGTAGCATTGGGAAATTACTCACATGTTTTCCTGTGTAGAGCTCTACAGGGTCTCATTTTGGTATAATTTGGACCATGAACTTTGCTCAAATTCTAATAGTCTTCTGGTAGAAGATGAGAACAGTGAGAGAGAGTATAAGAGCGGTTTTGAGATTAGGTTGGATAACCTACATGTGTTTAATCAATAACAGAAGAATCAGGGAGTCTTAGAAAATGGCTCCTAAATTCTCAATGGACTGAAAAAGCTAAACGTTCCTTCAAGTTCTTCATCTCTCAGCAGCTATGTATTCCAGGAAAATGTTATTTGTTAATGAGACAAAATATGCAAAAATTAAATAAAATAATTATTCTGTTTGTGATTAGAAGATTAATAGACTTGAGTAAATAATTCATAACAAATAATTTATTTGTTGAAATTAAATCTTTTTTTCCTGCTAGCAAATTATCTACAAGCAAATTTGGATATTTTTCTATTTATTTCTTATATCTTGAGGCAAGATCCATAAAGTGGACTTAGACTTTGCACTGAAACACCTATCTTTTAGGGGACTTGTCACCTCCTGGAATCCAGTAACCTGAGTTAGGCAACCAAACTCCTTATACACTGCATGGGGAGACTTAGCTACCTAAGAATAGGATTCACAAAGGCCAGCACTGTGAGTTGAAAGCTGCCAAATCTATCCAGTAGGAAATCCTGAGGAGACTAAGCCCTGTTCCTCAAAGGCAGTTAGGTCCCTCCTTGGAAGCACCTCTCTCCCTGTGGGATATAAGACTGTGAACTCTTTCCTGGAATTAGATGCTTAACCAGCTCAGTTCTTTCTCAAAAAAAAAATTGAATTGAACAAGGACTTGGGTCTTCCACATCCCAGGTGAGTATCCTAGCCAGTAGGCTTTAGAGTCATTCACATTCTGACTGTAGCCTATATTTATTAAGTACAGGTTATACCTCCAAAAACTGGCAGGACCAGAGATGCTCCTGGACCAAACAGCCCGGGAGCCTAAGTGCAGGAGGGATAGCCGGGACTGGAGCAACAGGGTTGGCAACCCGGTTGGAGGCAGCACAGGACCGGGGCTGGAGCCCCGGGGCAGCCTCCAGCAGCCTGCAGCAGCGCAGGCCACACCGAAGTCCCCCAGCAGCTTGGGTCGGCGCAGGGCCAGAGTTTCAGCTGAGGAGTCCCCAGCTGACCCCGGGCTCCACGAGTGGCAGCGCCGCACAGCTGATCCCGGGCTCAGCTGTGCAGCGCTGTCCCTTTCAAATGCCAAGGCCCCCACCGACCCCAGGCTCCATGCTGAACTGCCGCTGTGAAATGTACAAGAGCCCCGCTGGGGTGCATTTCAAAGCTGGCACGCTGCATGCAGCCCAGAGTCAGTGGGACTTCCCGCTGGCCCCGGACTGCACGTGGAATTCCGCATCCCTCCTTTGAAATGCACAAGAGCCCCTATTGGGGCTCTTGTACATTTCAAAGGAAGAATGCGGAAGTGCCTATTGACTAATGGAGTAGTCGATGGAAATTATTATGGAAATTCCATCGACTGCTCGACTCATCAATTAACCCTTACTTAACATCCTTACTCAGCACCTGTGTTTCTTTGAAGATTTGCTAGAACTCCTTAAATAAGGACAGGAAGAAAGGCTGAATTGTAAAATCAGGATGATCTCAGAGGCTGAGTAAGCTGCAAAGTTAAGATATCCAAAAACTGTAATGAGGGCATTTCAGAGCCAGAATATATTGTGCAACATCACTGAGAGAGCCTGTTTCTGTGGTCTTCCTGGTGAGGCAGGCCTTAGCTTCAGGGTCCTCTCTTCTCACTGTGGCTAAGAGCTGACTCCTTCATTCTTTCTCACTGCTGCCACTTTCCCCTTTTCAACTGTCAGCTCTTGTCTCTTCTCCATAAACCCTCTTTCAATATTTGGCCCTCTTTTCCATGCAGGAATCTTTCTGTGTTTCCAAGGTTGCATGTGGATATATGTGTGTGCATACTCCCTGGTCTTTCTGCCACTCTTTCTGCCACCTTTATGCCCTTTCCCAACAAAGCAGAAAAGGGAGACCAGATTTGTTATCAGAATTCAGGTGAAAAGAAGCTCAGATTTCAGAACATCTGATAAAAAATAGCTTTACATGGTTTATAGAACGTATTTTTCTCCTCCCTCCTTTTATCTGGAAAGCATTTCCTTTTAATCTGTATCAAGACACTGTAAAGAGGAAGATTTATAATAGTCCACATACTGTTAAAGGCAAATAGGATTTATACCCTATAAATAGCATATTCTTGGATTGCAGCATTTTTAGGAAGCAAGTAGTTTTATATAAGGTTTGCAGCCACTTTTTAAAAAAAAGTAATTGCCATAGGCATCCTAATAATAGTTTGTTGGATTCCGCTAATAAGACTATTCCTGTTGACTTTTATTTATGGGAAAAGGATTTAAGATTGTTTCAACAATCGTGATTCTTAATAAAAAAAACCCTTAAAAAAGAGGATTTAAAAAACGTGACATAGAGCTCAGTTCTCCTCCTGAATGCTGCTGAAGGAGAGGTAATGTAGAGAGGTAAAGCACAGGTGCGAGCAGAGAGACTTCAATACTTTGTGCAGATATATACAAAATGATCATCAGTATAAGCAAATCTTTTTGCCCACAGTGAAACCAAAATGGTTGAGGAAAAACAGAAGTGGGTGTGAGAGGATTAAATGACTTTGTGCCGGAACTTGGGGCTGGAAGAAGGGGGAAGACTCAGGGCAGTGCAGACTCCTAGCTATAGGGAAATCTGATGAATGCAAAGGGTGGAGGTAGCAGCTGTTTTTAGGATTTTCAGTTACTTCTACTGCCAATGTGTTTAAGAGCTATATGAAAGTAAGGCTGAGGGGAGGAGGACTACAAGAGACATTGACAGAAATGCTCCAGAGATTGCTATGTGATGGATCTGCAAAGCAGGGGATTACTATACCATCAGCCCGCTCTCAGCTGTACATTCCCTTCCTCCTGGCTACACAGGGACTATATATCTCATTCCACCCCCCCCTTTCTCTCTGCATTTCTCCTTCCCCTTTCCCTGAACAGGCAAGGCCCAGCTCCTGTACTAGGAAGTGGCCAGGCTCTGTGTGGTTGAGGTGGAGCTGCATAGCAGCAGGGAGCTGGAGCAAGAAGCCCTAGTAACTGTGAACAGAGCCAAGGGGGAAAAGGCTGTGGTTGCCAGACATCACAGCTAGATGCAGCTTTGTGGGCTTATGGGAGATCATGTATGACTGGACAGGGAACCGGTGCCAAGGGGCTCCAGTGAGAGACACTGCCCATATCTGGGCTTGAAAAACTACATGTGTTTGTTTGTTTGAATAGAGTCTGGCCTGGAGAGAGCACCCCTGGCAGTAGGCTTGCAGATCCCTAACTCCTGAGGTCTCTTCCAGTTCTATGATTCTATGAACTCTCACTTGGTCTTAGCCAGGGACCTATACAGGAACAGCTACTGCTCACTTTGCAATATAACTAGTTAAGTCTCTGTACTTAAGATATTTGCAACCTTTACTGCCTTTCCCTTAGTCACTTAACAATGTGTTTATTGGGACACACTAGAGTTTGCACCTACAAAGTCTAAACCTACAGTGCTTGCTCCTGAGATGGAGACAAAGTACACTGAGCATGCTGCTGGCACTTAGGGATTTGACATCTAAAAAAGTAACCTCTGTAATTATACCAGCAAACATGGTCTCGCAATCAGCTACTCAGTGCTCATGCTATGTTTTGAGCACAATGGCTCTGATCCATTAAAGTATTGAGGCTTCTAAACCACAGATGTAGATGCCTAAGTCCTAGTTTTATACCCCTAAGACTCAGTGTGGACCCCAGTATGAGCCACAAAACTCCCACTGAATTCAGTAAGTGCCTAAGCTCACTCTTTCAAGGCAAAAGTTCCCTAGATGTCTATGTTTCTGCCTCTGGACATGTGCACTACTGATTCCCTATAGGCATCTGGACACTATCTTCTGCATAAACCCCAGGGTGATCCACAAACCAGGAGAAGACAATGGCCTATCTAAATCACATATGAAGCCTGATATGCTAGCCTGCTCAAAGGGCACCTACTGGATCATTGTCCTACTCAAACCAGAGAGTAGGGTCAGGAAGAGGAGGAAATGGTGGTGCCCACCTTGGAATTTTTAGCCTAGTGCTTAGAGCACATCTCCTGGGATGTGGGAGAGGTTCAACTTCTGTCCTCTCTGCCCAAGGAGGAGAAAAAATTTGAAGGGGGGGGGGTGAGTCTCCCACCTTTCAGAAAAGTTCTTTAACCACTAGGCTATATGATAAGCTGTTGTGGGGCTCCCTCAGTCTCTTCTGTTGGGGTCTCAATATAGGACTGGAGCAGGAGGACTGGACTCTGGGTCTCTTGCCTCCCAGCTAGGTGCCCTAACCACTGAACCACCCAGTGTTTAGTCACCTGCTAATGACTGAAATTTTGAAATAAGTGTTATTCTTCGTAGAAAGCAGGAGTTGTTATTTTGAAATAACCAGCCTATTATTTTGAAATAATGGGCTTAGTAGTGTGGATGCTCCACTTATTATTTCAAAATAAGAAATTATTATCAGAGATGTAGACTTTTGCTTTTTCACAACCTTCTAGGATCAAGTGTATACTGAATAATAAATCTCAAGTCACATAGCTCACTTGTCAGTCAGGTAAATAGTCTAATTGAGGATGTGTACGTATGATGAATGTCCAAAATGATATGGGCAACAGTGACTCCTGTTAAGTCATGTAATGATTTTAGTAGAGATATTTAGAGGTAATCCTGCTTTAATTTTTTTCACCTCTGAAACCATGAAATAAACTCTAGTGAACAGAGGGAAAGTTTTGGGCCAGCTCTTGATAGCCTGACTCACTCTGCTCCACTATCCTACTCCAGTTAGTCCTGTTGATTTCAGTGAGACCATCAGTATAGTATGGTAAAAGTATCAGAACCTAGTGTTTTGTGAATATAACATGCCATAACTTTATTAGTGAGTGACATTTGTAAATTCCATCCAGGGCAACAGTCTTATGAGCGGTTTCTGCAGAGGTAAAATGTTCCCTAAAATCAGAGTTAAAAAAAGAATAAAAAAGAATAAAAAAAGAATAGGTGATTAATAAATAGTCAGGGTTGCCCCACACCAATTAACCTTGCACACAATGGAAATCTGAACAAGAATGTTTTCCAACAGGATGGCAAAAAAACTATTTTGAAAGATTTTAGCTGAGCAGGCTGGCAAATGGTGCTCTGGTGAGATTGATAATTGTTTTTGTTGGCACACTGAGGACACATAGCCCGGGTCTACACCTCTGATAATAATTTCTTATTTTGAAATAAAAAGTGGAGCATCCACACTAGTAAGCCTGTTATTTTGAAATAATGGGCTGGTTATTTCAAAAAACGTTTTAAAAAAATTAGTAGAAGCAGCAGCAATATTCACAGTGCTGAGTGACTGAAAGATGAGAGGGGAAAGAGCAAGCTTCACCATCATGGCTGGCAAACCCATCATCAGCTGGAACCCTGGACATCTTAGTTCTGAAAGATGTTCTGACCAGATAAGGCCAGTGAGAGGGAGCCAGATGACATCACTATCAACTGGCATTGGCTAAATCCTGATTAGCACTGGGATTTGAGATTTTGTCATACCTCTCCCTTGGCGTGTTCTTTTCCCCTCCCCCTCACCTTATTTCTTGTCTTTCCTATCCCTCTCCTTTTTTTAAGAATCTGGCTTAGGTTATGCCTACATAACAGAGCTTTGTCAGAAAAACGGCCGTTTTTCCAACAAAACTTGAGGAACGTCCACACTACAATTGCATTCTTCTGCAAGAAAATCTAAAGAACAGAGGGGTTTTTCCGGCATTGGCAATCCTCATTCTTTGAGGAAGAAGCCTTTTTGTAAAAGAGCTCTTTTGCAAAAAGGCATGTGTGGACAGGGAAGAGGGAGTTCATTTGGAAGAAGAGGAAAGAGGAAAAAGAAGAGGTGCCCTGGTGTCCATTCCATCCATAGCAATCACAGCTTACATGCGAGAACGCGTCTATTCAGTCTGGACGCTCTCTTTCAAAACACAGATTGCTTTTTCAATTCACTTTTGCAGTGTGGATGCTCTCTTTCGGAAGAAATTTTTTCAGAAGATCTCTTCCGCTAAAAGCTTCTTCCGAAAGAAGCCTGTAGTCTAGACGTAGCCTAAGTCAGCCAAGCCTGTGGTAGAAAGAAGCAGCTAAATGCAATGCCCTAAACTGGTATATGCCCCCACACTGGTACAAGTTTTCAGATCTTAACGCAGCTGATAAGACTAAATGTTGTGCCTGTGTTTTCCAGAAATGAGGTTGTGAGAGTCAACATTAGAAACAGAAGCTGCATTTTCTGTCATTACTGTTCTATTATCTTTCTCTTCCATGTGTACTCCTCTTTTTTTGTCATCTAGGAAATGGGATTGATCTTTAACAGTAACAAAAATTGCTCCAGCCCATCTTATATAACTTTTCCCCAAAAAGGATAGTTATTACCCACTAAGAGATTGTCAAACATGGGTTGTTTTTTCTTCTTTCTAAAGACTCTCTAAAGCTAGAGAGAAAGGGAACAAGGAATGTTGTTAAAATGAAAACTTTATTGATAATTTAATACTTTGAATTTGAAATGCTTTGTTTCTCCCTCTTCATCTGCATCATTAATCAAAGGCTAAAATTATTTTAATAGTTTTTTTGCCGGGATGTTAAGCAGGCTGAGGTCTCTGTATACCAGACCCCAAACCTGGCTGTTTAATGTCAGTCTGTGACTGGATTATGTTCACAACTTTGACTCTTTGGACCCATATAATCCATCTAAGTTAATGTAGCTGGTCCTGCTAATGACTTTAGTTATTGCAGGGGAGAGGTTTTTAATGAACTCTTTTTTTTTTTCATTTTTGTAAGGAAGAACACCCCACTGTAATTTAGGGAAATGGTCTATAATACAGGTGGGCGACCAAATAGTCTGACCCAGTGTTCTAAATGAACTTAGCCATAGAAAAATGAAACAGTTACTGTGATAAATATATTAGCAGCTCAGCATATTGTCCAGTACAGCATCACAAAGAACATATAATTTGGACTGAGACAACAACAACTTCATTAACAAACCAGTCTTGAGTGCTAAAATGCCTAAGACATGCTTACAGTAAGGGTTGCTGAAGAACAAGAAGTTCTAGTGGCAAATCCTCAGTTGGTATAAAATGTCATTCCTTCACTGGACAATTTACATTGGCTGAGGCTCTGCCTCTAATTATGTTAGATGTTAAGAAATGACTCACTTGTGACTGTTCCAGGAATCAAGCTTCCTAGGAGTGTCTTTTGTTTATGACATATTGGGTGTGAGACACTTCTATATAGTTTCTAACTTACAAGAACACCTTTTTAAACGTAGAGTTTCTGATACGCAGTGTACTGTGTTCTTTGAGTTTCTAAGTCTTCATGTGCACACATGATAAAATCATTACATATCTGAGAAGGGGAAGGATAAAAGTCTCTTTTAGTATTCAGAGAAAAAAGAGTTGTGTCTGTGACAAACTAGCAGAGCTTATAGTTTATTGCCAAGGTATTATTATTATTATTATTGGTAGTCCATTGCTGCCAATGATGATGATAGTATCACAATTGTCATATCTGCCTATGCATACCACTCCCCAGTCTGAATCCTGATTCACATTGTCAGTCACATAGAGGCCATGGGAAGTCTGTATCTATGATGTTTGATAATGCAGCTCTGTGCACCTTTCACATATAGCTTAGAGGTATTTTATCAATCCTGCTCAAACTTGTCACATGCTGATCTTATCAGAGACCCAGTGAGTCCTGTTTTGAGCCATTTACTCAAGTTCTTTGGGACTGAGCACTGGAGACTGCTCTTAATATCTTTGAAGTGTTTATACAGATGACCTTTCTCTCTTTTGCCCTGACTTAGCTCTTGTATGAGGAGCTGTTTTGGAACATGGTGCTCTTCTCTTCTGATGACATGTCCAGTCCACTTACATCATGCTGTCAATAACATTTCTTCAATTGTGGTTGTATTTGATCTCCCGAGAATCTTAATACTGGTCACTTTGTCCTGCTAGTGAATGTTCATTATCAAGTATACGGAACACATGTGAAATTGCTCAACGCTGTTACATGTGAGGTTAATAAAGAGTCCATGTATCAGAGACATAATAGAACCAGTGAACTATATATCTGAAATTTGGTGGAGACACGGATGTTGTGTTGGTTAAAAACTTTTGTTTGAAGTCAGCCAAGAGTTTGTCTGGCTTTACTTACTCTCCTCTCTTCTAGAGGAGATTTCCTTATCAAGGAAGCTATCACTTGAGATGGTACTGCCCAAATACGTGAACTATCCACATGTTTCAACTTGGATGAAGATGGCTGGCACTAGGGCATTGGAATGAGGTGCTGGTTGGAATAAGTCCTCTGTCTTCCCAAGTCTGATGGTGAGGCCAAAGAGCTGGGATGCTTTGGAAAATCTATCAAAATTGACCTAAAGGTCCTCTTGTGTATGCGCCATCAAGGTACATCTGCAAAAAGTACATCAACTAGAAACCTCTTTAGTGTCTCTAGTGTCTAGTGTCATCAAGTTGGTAGCAGATGTATTTCCCTGATCTCAATCCTGTGTTGCATAGCTGAGAACACAAGCAAAGAATAAGACGAATAGCACTGGAGCTAGTATGCAAATGGATTTCAAATGCATTGGAAAAGTCACTGCTGATGTGCTCATGGAACAGATGAATTATTTGTATGAACCTTCTTGGGCAGCCCAGTTTATGTAGAATAGTCCATAGACTCATTCTGTTGACTGTATCAAAAGCTTTGATCAAATCAATGAAAACTGCATACAGGTCCATGTTATTCTCTAAACATTTTTCCTCGTACTGTCTTACAACAAAGATCATGACCATAATGCCATGATCTGGTCTGTTCAGTAGAATGCAACCTAATGGGATCTCGGAGCAGCCTCTGTCTGCAAGGAGCTGAGGCCCGCCCCCGTGGATAGGGCTGCTGCCGTCCCACACTACTGCCTCTGTATTAGATTTTTAAACTGGCTCCTCTTGTGGACTGGTTCCACCTGCCACAAAGGCAGAAGCACGGATTGGCAGGGGGCCTCACGGGAGTCTGACACACTGGCTGCCAGACCCACCCCCGGGGAATATTTTAGTAACTGTGTAACTGATAAAAAATTTTGTGGCTACATGATTACTAAAATAAATGCTATCTAACATCCCTACCACCTACACCAGTTCTCACCTGTGGCTCCAAGCAATTGTTTGCATGTGACAGTGGTCATAGCTTGGGAAATGCTTTGATGAGTAGGCCAAATGAGTTGAGGGTAACCGATGGGTCTTTTGTCCTTTACGAAATAGGAAAACTGCCTTTCTTTAGCATGTGAAGATTATTCTGGTGGACTGGGTGATGGAAATCAGTTTGTGATTCCATGGCCATGAAGGCATTTCAGCAATGTGCTGTGGGCATGGAAACATGACAAGGCACAGAAGATGTCCTGGTCACCCACTGCAGCTAAGGAAGTGTCCTCTGCCATAACAATTCTTTGTGCCACTAGAATCTGGTTTTCACAGCCAAGAGAGTAGGACTGCCCCTGTGCAACAGCTTTCTCACTTAATCCCGCATGGATTTTCCCACAACTTTCATCCCATTAACATCCTGTCAAATCTCATCATCATTATCATTATATCATTAATTCAAATCCTGCGGTCATGGAGTGTGGGGAAGCGACAGGTGGAAATGAGCACTGGAAGTCATAGTCACAATCCTGAATGTAGGCAGCCTTGAGACTAGAGGTTGTTCAGCTTTGTCCCCAAGGCAGTGGAGAAGTTCAGCAGCATCCTAGGTAACTGAGCAGCCCTTTTTAGGCTAGCATTGATAGGTAGATATTAAATAACAGCAAAATGATACTGTGAAGGTGATAAATTTAGGGATCAGACATAGTTTGGGATCCTGACAATGCATTTGCTTTATTATTTTGAAAGCATCTAAAGTGATGCTTGTTGATAGTGCAAATGGAAAGATATGGTTCTTCTCCTGAAATCCTGACAATCTCAGTATTTATGATATACAATATATGGCGGTAATTAAAAACTAAGGCAAGAATGAGGTGATGAAATACAATGGTTACTGCAGTAAGGTCATGTGGTTATTAAGCTAGGTTGGTATGTGTAGATTGTATTGACTCACCTCTTATGGGTCCCTATTACTACAATAGGAATCCTTAAACTGTACCTATCACTGTAGTTATATGACCACAATCCACTAGTGCTTTATGCAATGTGATCAACATGTGAAGTTTGGTAGTACAGGCTGCCCCTGATTTGTGACGCGATCGGTTCCGGAGCTCACGTCGCAAGTCGGGGGCGTCGTAACTCGAGTCTGCACTTACGAAAGGCATCATACACCGTCGTAAATGCGGGGCCGAGAACGTAAGTCGGGGAATTTCGGCCCTTTCCGCACTCATAGGAAAGGCCGTAAGTGCGGAGGGGTCGTAACTCAGGCTGTCGCAAAGTGGGGGCCTCTTGTATAAATGCATACATTACATATCCTTTTAAATTTGGAGGATTTAGACCTTTTGACTGGGTGTTTTAAGATGCTAATTTTTGGACATATATTTTCCATGGGAAAGAAAATGTTTTATTTATTCAAAACTAATACTGCTTATAGTCAGCTAGGAAAGAAATTGTCACAAAGCTTGTCAACTGGTATTTTGTGCCATCTGGTGGTTGATTCCATGTACTGCAGACAAAAAGATATTCCTAATTTTTCACGTTGTCCATTTTGTTTTAGTTTGCCTCTTACACAATAAAACAGAACTACCACATAAATATATAAAATAAGCAAAGAAGTGAGATCATCTGGGCTGAAAATGTACTCAATATAGGCTTGATCCTGAAAGGTACTGAGAGCGTTTAAAGCCTGTTGACTTCACTGGTTGTTGAAGTGCTCTGAGCAATGAATGATCGGGCCTGTGCCCTTAATTTTATTTTTTATTATTTTAGTGCCTGTGACTTACATAGGAACCAAGTGAATTGTTTTTGCAGAAATGTTGTATTAGTGCTAAAGGACCATTGCACAGACCATAGGCTGCAAGGCCAGACGGGACCATTGTGACCGAGTCTGACCTGTATAGCACAGACCATGGGACTGCCCTGAATTAACCTGTTTGAACTAGAGCATAGCTTCAAAAGTCTTTCTGTCTTCATATAAACATGTCTAGTCATACAGTAAATTGTTCTGGTGGTTAATTACCCTTCCTTTGTCAGAAAGGGAAAACTTGTTTGGATGTGCATACTGTTATTAACTACTTTTGTTCTACTTTTTAACATTTCAAAATAGTAATTTGTGGCAGACTATTTCTGAATATCCACAAGTACAAATTTGACTATGGGTATAAAGGAATACACACTAGTTTAAGGAAATAAGTTGTAAAGGTTTAGTTCTGATGGAGTCAAGTGAAAGCTGTAATAATACTTAGGTTTTATTTGTCTGAAAGAATGATCTTTATCCTATTTGATAGTTTTCATCTGATTGTATTTCTTTTTGTTGCCTATCCTTCACAAATCCTAAGGAACTCACTCTGAATCTGTGTATGAAGTTTGGTCAGCCTATTTGCTAATTAGTTGTGAAACAAATCTGTTGTCTTTGCTGTCTTTTTACTTTATTTTATATAATCAAACATTGCATTTGCCTGTACAGGGGTATAGCAGCAGGAATGCACTGTGTGTACTGGGATAATCTGCAAGGCAGAATGTGTCCCAATGCTCCCTGTAGCATGAAAAAGTTCTGCACATACCCACAGCTATAGGCTGAGCTAAAAAGTTGCAATCACACATAGGTTGTCTATTAATTTTACTCATCATTTTGTGAATACAGTTCAGACATGCATAATACACATGATGGAAGTGTATCAATGTAAGTTTCTTTGAGAAAGGTTTCAGCTAGGGAGAATGGTTTAATTTAACCAGTAAGAAAGGAAGGCAGCCACAGACCACTAGGCTACGTCTAGACTACATGGCTCCGTCAACAGAGCCATGTAAAATAGTTTATTCGGCATAGTCAAAGAAGCGGGGATTTAAATAATCCCCCCTTCATTAAAATAAAAATGGCCCCCGCACTGTGCCAACTATCAGCTGATCCAGCACAGCGCAGCAGTCTAGACGTCGTGCAGTCGACAAAGGATGCGTGAAACGAGGTTTACCGGAGCGGTCGACAAAGGCTTCCCGCGTCTGAACTGCGCTGTGCCGGATCAAGCTGATCGTCGGCACAACCGCGGCAACCATTTTTATTTTTAATGAAGCGAGGATTATTTAAATCCGCTTCTTTGACTATGTCGATTAAACTATTTTACATGGCTCTGTTGACAGAGCCATGTAGTCTAGACATAGCCCTAGTGTTGAGTTTGGTCAACACTGCTATCTAACTACGCCTGGAGGCAAGTCAAATCATGTGCAGTGATTGTAGTGGTTAGGAGAGAATTAACAAGGAGATTATGTGGTTTGTACACCTTTTCCAGAATAAAATCATAGATCTGAGGAAACTGGATTTTTTCCCAGAATGTGCTGATCTGTCTGACAGTAGTGCAAATTACATGCAAATTTACGGAAGCCCTGATGCTCAAGCTGCTTGCAGTTTAACTTATTGTGGAGGCAAACTAATCAGGCAGCTGTTTGTGTGCCTTAAATGAACTACTGATTTCAGAGTTAGCATTTACTCTCTGACTACTGCAGTATCCTATCTGAGTGTTGTGTTGGCATATGTTGTCCAATAATATATGACAGCAGTCAAATAATTAATATTAAATATAATGTCCCCTCTACCAGCATGAATGTAGCTATGATGACAGCTTCATTATTCCACAACAAAGCTAAGACAGACCTTATCCCTTTCTTAGAATATAGTAGCTATGTTGCAGATTGACTAGTAATCCTAGTGGGCAGAGGTTGTCCTGGCTCCTCAGCAGAGGAGCTGCCTCAGTCACAGACATTGAGTTTGTGGGAATCTTGCAGTGGCCATACTGCTAATAGATACACTTTGTACAAAATGTGTAAGCTTCCTTAATAGTGACAAGCTGCAATATCATGAGTTTCAATTAAGAAAAAAAATCCTGATGTGTTTAATCACTTTCATTCAGGGTCCAGTTATACAACCTCTGTACAGTTAAAACTCCCATAGGCAGCACAGGGAGTTTTGCCAGAGGAAAGACCACAGGGATCAGAAGTTCTGAATCTTAACCAGATGGGAACACTGGGCTGTGGTAGGGTGCAGTCATGAGAAAGTGGAGGTTTAATCTGATTGCATCTCCCACTAGGCTTAGCAAAGTGGTGGTGTGGTGGTGAATGGAAAACTTAGTCAGGTACTCAGAAGGAACACAGACAAAAATTAAAAACAGTTGTGTGAGGCAGAAGGATGATATTTGAGGAACTATGTTATGTTTAGTTGCTAGAGGAATGGGTCATAGCCTGAATTGGGCGGCTTGCTGCTTGAATGGTTGTTTATGTGAAACCCTCTGTTTCCTGTGCTGTATCCTGTGTGCTGTAGGGCTAAAGAAACAAAGCACTGAACAAAACAATATGTGGCAGGAGACTTTTCTATTGTCCACCCCACAGGTTCACTTCATCAGCTTAAAAAGGGTTTTCATCCTTTGAAAATCAGTTGCTATCAACCCAGTAAACTTACTGTAGCAGGATATTAACAAGGCAAAGATCATAATAGGGTTCAACTATGGATTTGATGCTTTTATGAATAAAAAATACAAGCTTGCATTAGTTACGATGAAAATCTGTAAGAAATAACCATTGACTGTCATGGTTCAGGACACAAGCCATCCACTACCAAAGATCAGACTTTCAAAGAAGCTCAGGATCCAAAGGGTTGTGCCCTTCTGAAAATTTGATCCCTACTTTGGTGATGTTGATTGTGGGTGCTGAGCTTTCTTGAACATTTAAGCATTGTGAGGGCATGTAAAAACCACTCTGCTAGAGAACAGCACTGGGCCCAGGAAGTGCCCAATCCTCCAGACTGGCAGAGTATGTACCTACTGGAGAGGAAGCTTAAAAGGGAACAGTCCTTCTCAGTCAGGGGAGGGAGGTAGATCTATCCTGAGGGCTTCTAGACAAGGGTTTTAAAGACCCCTCCCTGGAAAGAGTAGGGCCACATGCTGTGCCTAGTGGCGGCTGAAGATTTAGTTTCCTTTTGTGACCAGAGTTCCAGGGAAACCAACTGAGCTTAGGGCCAAACTGAAAAGAATGGGGCAGGCAACCCCCTAAACTGGTTGTTATTACAATACTTAGATTTATCAAATGAGCACAAAATAGCTTCTATAATACCTTGTTGATTAACCAGAAGCCAGCAACATAGTACCCTTAAACTAACCCAGCCTCAGGCCTCCACAAACAAAGCCCAAACAAACAACCCCAAATTCCTGTATTCTGAGGAATATTTGTGGGTAGATTCTTAATTTTTAGATTAATATAGATTGTTCCATCCTCATTTGCTCCTAACTTGACATATTTGGTGAGAGGTTGTGGGGAGGAATCTCCACTTGTTCTGTTGATGCTACTACTCATGTTAGCTGAATTCTTCCATGAGCCTCCCTCACTGGAGAGCCACACCAATCTGGATTGACTGTGGCTTTTTTGTTTTCTTTATGAGCATGCAGAGGACCCAAAACAATGAACAATTTACACCTATTATTGGTAAATTCTATTCCCTTTAAAGCCTGCAGTTCCAAAGAAAGGTAGCTGGCAGCTATTAGCACCAAAATGTAATGTAGGCAATTATAAAAAAAATGTATAAGCGTGATGTCTAAGTAAGATCTTTGCATAGATAGAGCAAATTCATCCCCTACATCAGGGTCTATCACCTGTAGTATTGCCCTTAAAATGACAAGGAGACGAGTCGTAAGGTGAAACAAAGAAGAGTTATTTAGGGATTTTAATACAATATTAGGTAAAGGGAGAACTGTGAAATAATAACAATCATAACAAAGCAACAGTAATTCAGTGACTTAATAAGGGACATGAAGCCCAGATCCATACACTCAGACACTGTGGTTGAATAAAGGCCTTTTACTCGTAGGCTGTAGCCAAACCCGGAGGGAGGATCACTCAGGAACAGTGTTCCCTGTAAACTGTGTGCTTGTGCAACTACTCAGGAGAAATTTAGACGCCATCCAACTGCTTAGCAGAGTGTCGACAGCTAGGTTTTTGGTTTCTACATTTGTACATGCTTTGGTGCACATAACAATTTTATTCTGCACATGGATGGAAAAAGTCCACACCTGGATAGAAAAGATTAGAGGGAAAATTGCTGAGGAGTCCCTTCATATCTGGACCCGTAGACAGAGACTCTCCAGCTGACGATGTTCATAGGTAAGAGAACCTGTAAAGGAAAGTACAGAATTGCTGAGCAGAGGATCCCTGGACTGGAACAGGAGGCAAACCCAGTACCCTGAACAGCCACTGCGGGACTGGCACCAAGGGGCTGGGAGAGAAAAGACTGGCTAGGGCTTCTAGAGAAAAGGGACTTTGCAATCCTGGAAGCTAGGAACACTGAGTGACCTAGCTGAAGGCAGGAGTAACAAAGAGAATGCTGTGGTTCCTGGAGTAAGAAAGAGGGTCCAGACAAAGCAGGTGAGAGAAATGGTGTAGAAACCATGGTAGGGGGTGTTGACCTCAAGAGCTAATTCCCAGAATGACCAGGGAATGGTGCCAGACCAGTGATGTGTGATGCACCTTCTGACATAAGCATAGCTTTCATTTGGACCCAGCAGCAAAGCCTTTGTATTTATAAATAAGCACTTTCACTACAACAACAGCTGATTCAACTTAAGGGCAGGGAAGATGGACAAGCTGGTAAGAAGCTGGTTTTGCAAGTACAGCAGATTGCAAAAACTAAATGTAAGGGAGCTTGCACTGGGAAAAGTATCATGTATATGCAGAAGGGAGGATCTCCCTAGAGGATGGTTGGAAATGCTAAAAGTATTACACCTTTCTTTTTCATATTAATTAGTTTGGAACTTTATTTCATGTGTTTGTACAGTGCTTCACCCATGGGTCTCTGAGCACCATCATTGTACAGCTAGAAGAAGACTAACGCTAAACAGAAGAATAACAGTTCTCTTAATTGTTGACTTGACTCTTCAGATGAATGCTGACTTATCTGTCCTTCTGTATTCTAATGTGTGAAGCTACTTCTAGAAGCAGCAATTTTAGCATACAAGAGGCACCAATAGGATGTATTTCTGTCTCTACCTTTTTCCTTTCAGATAATTCCTTGTTTTCTATTATTCTCCCATAAGAGAGATCAGGGCATGAGTTCAGGATGGGTTTGCTTTACCCCTCTGCTCCTCAGTGGCCAGGAACTGACATGCTACTGGAGACAAAGTGCCGCTGTGGGGGCTGGTGCCCCCTTGGAAGAATAAGGAGGAGGGCACTGTTATTTAATAAAAGGGAATAATCACAGTAAATTTAGTAACTTATGACTTAATACATTTATTATGACTGCTCTGACTTTTAAAAAATGTTAAAAAATCTGTATGTCTACCCCATTTGTTTGGATGATAAATATAGATGGCATTTGCCTTGTTTCTTGGATATGTAGGAATATAATTTCCTTGTTTTCAACTGCATATTTTCCCTGCTTTGCCTTAGAATTATCTTTATCTCTGGTACTTCCTAGCAGCATTAGTAATTTGTATATATTACCAGGAAAAGAAAGGACTCTCTGTGATTGAATTCAGCCAGGTATTTAGTCCACACACTATTGTAGTAATCTTGGTACAATGTTTACCTGTAAAGTACCATTGAAACTCAATTTGCTGTTCAGTATTTCTTGGTACTTTGTAGCCCCACATTTTATATGAAGTTATAAAACTTCCTGTTTTGCACATGTTCTAAACCCTAGAGTTCTGCCTAGGCAAAAGTTGGCAAACAAGTCTGTTCTAAACAAAGGAATGTGTGCTTGCCTTAATTTGCATTTAAGCAGCCATCAAACAGGAAGGGAAAACAAAAGAAGCTCAAACAGATGGAAACAACATAACAGAGAACATCCTTCCACGTAAACTTTGTCTCCTGGAAATGTTCTTTTTTTAAGTGGGGAGCAGTATTGAAACTATAAAAAGGAGGGGGAAATACTTCTCTTTCTGCCTGTCCTATGAGGACAGAGGATCTGGGATTTCTGTGAAAAGCCAATGTCAGAGATTAGATAACCTAGGAGAATACTTCAGAGGGAACTCAGGGCACGTCTACGCTCAGGAGGTCAATCTTCTAGGTTTCAATTTATCAGGTCTAGTATAGACCCTTAAATTGAACACTGAGGGTAGCCCCTACTGGTGTCTGGTACTCCTCTTTCTGCAAGGAGTAAGGGAAGCGGATGGGAGCTCGTGCTCCTGTCAGCCTCCCACTGTGTGGATGCTGTCGTGGCTCAGCTAAAGGTAAACCAACTCCAGCTATGCATTTTGAGTAGCTGGAATTGCATACCTTAAATCAACCTGCCTGGTCTAGTATAGACCAGGCTTCAGGGACTGGGGTGCACCTATTTTTACCAATTGTTACCAATGCATCCACTATTGCATGCAGTATGAAAGTTCAATAAAAATTTCAGGTAACAGCCACTTCCACCAAGTTCATTATATAGAACAGCTTTCATAAAGACTGTATCATAAAATCATTTGCAGAGTGAAAAAAATACCATTTAATTTCTCTTCAGCTATTAGCAAAGCAGAAAAGCGATGTATTCAGCTGAGACTTGAAATGTGTGGGAATCAGTGAAGCAGAGAGAAACTGTAAGTCATTTCTAGATGACAGAAGCTACAGCAGGAAAGGGTTTCACACCAATAGTGGTGGGATTTGCACAGAAGGGCAAAGCAGTTACTCAGCGCTACTCAGGCAGAGGGGAATACAAAGAGACAAGGGTCTTCTGGTAAGCTGGAGCAAGTCTATGGAGAATTTTAAAAATGAGGAGACTTTTTAATTGCAGTCTGAAAGAAACAAAAAAGCACTGGAGTTGTTTGACTACAAAATGCCACCCCCGCTTTATATTTATATATATATATATAAGAAAATGAGCAGAGACTAAGATTTGAAGAAATAGGACTTGATGGAGCTGAAATGATGAAGATATGAACAAAAACTTCAGCAAAGATGGAGTCAGGGGTGGTGGCATATGTTGAGCCTTGTTATATAAATTATAGTAGATCAATGCAGAAGGTTCTGATTCAGGTATAATTCTAATATTACAGAGAACAGGGCCATATGAAATATCTGAGCCAGGTGAAATTTTTTGAATGAAAATATTTTTAGTTGAAAAACAGTGTTTGGTTAAATGACTTTATAGAACAGAAGAAGCTCCTGAGGAGAGAGACCCTTCTGGAGACATGGCTATGGAATCTCCTGGAGAGCCAACAGAGAGCACTCTTAGGGTATGTCTAGACTACATGGCTCCGTCCGTCAACGGAGCCATGTAGATGAGTTTACTAGACATAGGAAAATGAAGTGGTGATTTAAATAATCGACGCTTCATTTACATCAAAATGGCCGCCGCACTGTGCCGACGATCAGCTGATCAGCACAGTGCGGTAGTCTAGATGCTCCGTGGTCGACAAGGGAAGCCTTTGTCGACCACTCCAGTATGCCTCGTGAAATGAGATTTACCAGAGCGGTTGACAAAGGCTTCCCTTGTCGACCACGGAGCATCTAGACTACTGCGCTGTGCCGATCAGCTGATCGTTGGCACAGCGCGCGGTGGCCATTTTGATGTAAATGAAGCGTCGATTATTTAAATCGCCGCTTCATTTTCCTATGTCTAGTAAACTCATCTACATGACTCCATTGACGGAGCCATGTAGTCTAGACATACCCATAGAAAGGGGCTTGAAGCAGTGGAGGAGAACTAACAGTGTGGGACCCATTTAGGAGTTACTGGGGACTGGCTCAAGCAAGGCAACAGTGAACCACTGTTGGAGAGAGACTGCAGTGGCCCAAGATTCAAGCATGGAATTCAGCCTGAGAGTGCTCAGGAGCTCTGGGGCAAAATATAAAATTGGCTAACCCAGAGGTGGAGAGTTTCTGTTGTAGCAGCTGTCTGCTGGAGCAGGCCCTTTGATCCAGAATATTGCCATGCATACACACTCTCCCATAACTTTTTTCAATTTAGTAATTCAGTGCTAAGTAGTTAACAGAATAGTTGGATTAACTAGAACATTCTTTAAGGACTTTCTTTCTGTATATTTCGTATCAAGCCCTTGATGCATCATTTAATATGTATATACATTCAGGGCCAGCCCGAGCCATTTGTGCACCCCAGACCCCGGGAGCGCGGCGCGGCCCCGGGAGCGCAGCGCCGCCCCTGGGCGCGCGCCGCCCCCGTGCTCTGGGCACCCAGCACATGCACGGCCCTGCCCCCACCCGGCACATGTAGGGCCCTGCCCTACAATGGGGCGCCCCGGGCGGTAGCCCAGTCAGCCCGTAGCTTGGGCCGGCTCTGTATACACTTTGGCTGTGTCTACACTGGCACCCTTTAAAAAGGATGCTGCGAGACACAGCGCAAAATCGGGGATTTAAATATCGCGGCATTTATGAACATAACTGCGCTTTTTCCGGCTGGTTTTGCCGAGAAAGCGCCAGTTTAGACAGCGATCTTGCGGAAAATAAACCCTTTTCCAAGCAAGATCTCTTATTCCTACTTGAAAGAGTAGGAATAAGAGATCTTGCGGAAAAGGGTTTATTTTCCGCAAGATCGCGTTTAGACTGGCGCTTTTCTCGGCAAAACCCCGAGCCGGAAAAAGCGCAGTCATGTTCATGCAAATGCCGCTGGGGATATTTAAATCCCGCGATTTAATTGCGCTGTGTCTCGTTAGCATCCCTTTTCCGCAAAAGGGTGCCAGTGTAGACACAGCCTAAGAGTATGGCTAGACTGCGGGGGGTTTCGGGATATTGGAGGTATACCTAAAAAACTCCGCCGCATCCAGGGAACATGTTTGCTCTTCCACTTTCTTTGGTGAAGAGCAAACGCGCTCTTTTGGAAGTCCCTGTATTCCTCATTCTGCGAGGAAGAAGGGAGTTCCAAAAGAGGTTTTTTTTCCAATATTTGGCCCAGTCTAGGTGGGCCAAATGTCAGAAAAGCCTCTTCCGACAAAAGAATCGGAAAAAGGTACGCAAAATGTGGAGTGCATTTTGCATACCATTTTCCGACAAAAACTTGCAGACTAGCCATACCCTAACTGCTTTTGGGTGAGCTCCTGGATTTAAAAATAAATTATAGTAAAAGACAAATAATTGGTATTCACCACTCAAATAGCAATTTCATACTGTGGCTTATCCTTGTGATAGTTCTGCCAAAGGGTTTTGAGTACCCAGAATATTTATCCCATCAAGTTCATACCAACTATTTAATAAAATGATTCAATTTGCATCTGTTAATTATTGACTATCTATGATATTTTCTCAGCATTTAAAAAATATTTCCTAGAAAACCAAAGCAGACTGAAATTCCTTTGGGTTTAAGGAAGGGTAATGAATTGACCATTTTAAAGCACTTGGAAGAGGGGAATGTGATCAGGAATAGTCAACATGGATTCACCAAGGGCAAGTCATGCCTGACCAATCTGATTAGCTTCTATGATGAGGTAACTGGCTCTGTGAACATGGGGAAGTCAGTGGAGGTGATGTACCTTGACTTTAGTAAAGCTTTTGATACGGTTTCCCACAATATTCTTGTCAGCAAGTTAAGGAAGTATGGATTGGATAAGTGGACTGTAAGGTGGATAGAAAACTGGCTAGACTGTCGGGCCCAACACGTAGTGATCAATGGCTCGATGTCTGGTTGGCCGTCAGTTTCAAGTGGAGTGTCCCAAGCATTGGTTCTAGGGCCAGATTTATCCAACATCTTCATTAATGACCTGGATGAGGGGATGGATTGCTCCCTCAGCAAGTTTGTGGATGACACTAAGCTAGAGGGAGAGGTAGATACATTGGAGGGCAGGGATAGGGTCCAGAGTGACCTAAACAGATTAGAGGATTGGGCCAAAAGAAATCTGACGAGGTTCAACAAGGACAAGTGCAGAGTACAGGCTGGAGACCAACTGACTAGGTAGCATTTCGGCAGAAAAGGACCTGGGGATTACAGTGGATGAGAACCTGGATATGAGTCAACAGTGTGCCTTTGTAGCCAAGAAGGCTAATGGCATATTAGAGTGCATTAGGAGGAGCATTGCCAGCAGATCTAGAGAAGTGATTATTCCTTTTTATTCGGCACTAGTGAGGCCACATCTGGAGTATTGTGTCCAATTCTGGGGCCCCCACTACAGAAAAGATGTGGATGCATTGGAGAGGGTCCAGCAGAGGGCAATGAAAATGAATAGGGGGCAAGTGCACATGACCTACAAGGAGAGGCTGAGGGATTTGGGCTTGTTTAGTCTGCAAAAAAGAAGATTGAGGGGGGATTTGATAGCAGCTGTCAGCTTCCTGAAAGGAGGTTCCAAAGAGCCTGAGAAAGGCTGTTCTCAGTAGTGACGGATAGCAGAACGAGGAGCAGTGCTCTCAAGTTGCAGTGGGGAAGGTCTAAGTTGGATATTAGGAAAAACTATTTTACTAGGAGGATGGTGAAGTACTGGAATGGGTTACCTAGGAAGGTGGTGGAATCTCCATCCCTAGAGGTTTTTAAGTCTCGGCTTAACAAAGCCCTGGCTGGGATGATTTAGTTGGAGTTGGTCCTGCTTTAGGAAGGGGGCTGGACTCGATGACCTCCTGAGGTCTCTTCCAGCCCTATGATTCTATAATTCTATGGTTCTATGACCAGAGAGAGGTTTTTATCGATGGGCTGTTTGGACTGATGAGATGATAATAGGTTTCAACTCTACCTTCACAATGGCTTTAAACAAGGAGGTGTGGACTATAAATAGGCCTTACAGCGTAGTACAAGAGTGTTTTTAAGTTTGTATGAAAACATTTTTCCATATTATTTTAGTCTCATACGGTTTTTTACATATTGTTTTTTATATATTATATGTATATTTGTATTGTGTTTAAAACATTTTGTAAGCCACCTCCAATATTTTAAAGTGGGGGGGGGAGGGTAAAAATATTTAAATAAATAAATAAAATATTGTTGGGTTTTTTCCATATTCCATTGTTCACAGTGATGAAATAATTGGCCAAGCCTTTCTACTGGAAAGCTTTTATGGAAGCAATAAAAAAAGATGTCTCTTGAATATATTTATACATAAAAGGTACAGAAAGGTATATGAACCTTTTGGTTTTAATTGGTTTCATAAACCTTAAAATAGTAAGATCTTGTTTTTAGGGTTTACAGCCTTAAAGATTTGTGTAGAGAGTTGGTTAATAGAAACCTGAAATACTAAGTTGAGACCATGCAACAGTAATTGGCTTCATATGAAGTTGAGGAGGGCCTGTCCTCCTTTTCTTTGTCCTGCTCCACAAAAGGCCTGTAAGCCTTACATTTTATGAACTCTTCTGTCCTGACTCCACTATCCCCTATTATTATCCATATCTTTAGAGGACAGCTGGTTGGAACCGCTTCATACCCTGTAACAGAGGGCATCAGAAAAGTTGCCTGGCATAGCTCTACATACAATTTGTTACTCAGTGGGTTCCAGTGCTCCCTCTAAGTTGCACGGCAGCACAGTCCTGCAGCTGCTTAATGAACCCCACCCACTCAGGGGCTCAGGATTCGTGCATGAAGCTTCCTGAAGGGGGGAGGGGCGCTTCTCCCTCAGCGACAGCAGCAGCTCCCTACCTAAGACAGATCAGTGAGTCTCTCTCAGCTGGTAGGGACATGTCCCCTTCCAACTGGCTGGGAGAGACACTCTGTTCTGTCCTCAGCAGGGAGCTGCTGCTGTCCCTAAGGGAGAAGTGCCCCTCCCCCTGCCAGGCAGTTCCGTGCACGGAGCCCTGAGCCCCTGGCTGGGCGGGCCGATTAAGCAGCTGCGGGGCTGTGGTGCCGTGCAGCTTAGAGGGAACACTGGTGGGTGCTGTCAGTTCCACTACTTGCTCATTTTCTTTTCAATTTTACACTTCCAGTGAACTTGGCCTATGTTATCTGACTAAGTTATTTTACATATTTTTCTTTTCCTCCTACCCAAGTCAAGTAGTAACAGTTGCTTGTAGGCAGGCTAACAAAGATACATTTTGCCACCTCCACTTATCTTGTACAGGGAAATATTTTGCTGGCTTATTAAAACTATAGGGTTTATTTGTATGGCATTAGTATCACATAGTACTATATTAAGTGGCTATAAAAATGTCCGGGAATTTCTCTTGCCTATATTCCAGCCTCTTCTACATTATTACTTTTAATAAACAAAGGATGGTTTGCTGTTATAAACACTCTTTCTGTGAATGGTCTTGCATTCTGACACATTTGAAGATGAAAGGTCCCTCCTGGCACTTACTGTAGCCGTCTTGATAGAAATCTGGGACTGCTTTCCTTTACCACTCAGCGGGAGTGTGACTGAGTAACTTGTGTCTCCAGTCTATATCACCAGGGAGTTCTGGCATGTTTCCAGCATCTTCAACGTTTGTATAATGTTCCGCTGCAGGAGTTTGTCTTTTATCTACAGCTCAGACGCTTTCTTCTTGATACCCTACAAGATTATCTCCTATGAGTGGCGACAGACCTTGAATCTCTTTTCCTCAGATTAAAGTCTGTAAAAGGATTTTTAAAAAATGTTTAAAGGATTCCTTCCAAACACTGTTGTTTAGTGGACTGACTGATCCAGGAGCTGACTGATCCATTTCTAGCTTTCAGTTTTCTCAACTTAGCAAATGTTCCTGATGGGCTATATAGAAATTATTTGAGCAAAATTTTGCAGTAGTTATTTAGATAAAATATCTCCTTTTCACATTCACATCCAGTATGACGATTTGCTTCCATGTATTTGTAGGCAGGAGTTTTAACTGAGAAAGGGCTATATAATTAGGGCCTCTGTACAGTTCTCTTGCTGAAATTTCTGAATCCCAGTGTTTAGTCAGTTTCTCTTATGTTTGTTTAGGTTGTATGTTTTGTGCAAGCCATACACTAAAAAAACAAAACAAAAAAACTCTTATAGAGTTCTTAGAGGAGTATAGACAGGGGTGTTGAATAATTTGTAGGATTGGTAAAACTTACAGTGTTTGCACTTGTTCAATGTTGGCTGTGTCAGGAATGACTGAAAATAGATTAGGCAGCTAGAGTAAAAAGGATGTAGATAGAATGGACTACTGTTCATCCCTAGAAGCAGGTGAGAAGCTCAAGGTTGGGGAGGAGCCTTTTGGTGGGGACACTGTGGAGGGAAGCTTGCATTTTTGTTGCCTGTGTGGTATCTATTTTGTGGCTTGTAACAGGGTTGGCACTCCCTCACAAAAGCATCCCCATCTGGCTGAGTACAGGTTCCTTCATTGCCTCTTCAGCAACTTAGCCCTCCAATTGAATCACACCCTGTGCATCACAAACCCCTTCCATGGTATACCCATCCTGCTGCCCTCTGTAGAGTGTCTGTCTCAGTCTGTTGCCTCACTCTGAATGAGAGTGGTGCCTCCAGGATTTCCCCTCCTGGAGCCAGCTCCTTTGCCCTTACCTCAGGACTTTATCTTCCAGTCAACAGTCTTTCAGTAGCTCTCCACTAGGAGCTGCTGCCCCTTCAGACAGCCAGTTACCTCTCATCTTCTCTCCTTCAGGGTTCCACTGCAACTGAACTACTGCTGACTTGTGGTTCCTTTGGTAGGCCCCCGGACCTCTTATACGCCAGTTTCTTCTGGCCACTCTAGCCTCTTGGAGGTCTTCTCTTTGGCCCTTTCTGGGCTCAGGGCTTGGTCCACCCCAATTCATGGATAAATAATGATTAAGTAAAAAAGGGAATCTGTTTATTAATAACATTAAATCCATAAACTTAAACACACACAATAGAAAATGAAAACATTAAGGAAGGGCCAAGTTTTTCAGCTGTTTTAAATGGAAACTACTCCATTGACTATACTGGAACTGTCCCTTTACTCCAGGAACAGAGCTGGCCCAAGGCTGTCATAGTAACTTGAGCTCACTCCCGCTGTACTCATTCTCTACCTCAAATAACTTAGGGTATGTCTACACAGCAAAGTTATTTTGAAATAACAGCCCTTATTTCGAAATAACTTTCCTAGCGTCTACACAGCCATACCGCTATTTCAAAATTAATTCGAAATAGCGGAGCGCTTATTTCGAATTTGGTAAACCTCATTCTTTGAGGAATAACGCCTCATAGAATAATAGCTATTTCGAAATAAGTGCTGTGTAGATACTTATTTCGAAATAGGGGGCCTCCAGCCTCCCCCAGGGTGCCTTGGTGGCCACTCCAGCCTCAACCAAGAACACTCCTCTCCCTCCCTCTCTCCCCAGAGCCCTTAAAGGGGTAGACTCTGGCCACAGTGCCTGTACCAGCTCCAAGCCTGCCAGCCCAGAGTCAGCAGTCACTGCCCCTGACCCAGTGGCCCCAAAACATGAGCCAGCAAGCCACTGGCAGCCAGCCCTCCACCGCTCCCCAGGAGCAGTCTGCCAGCTCCCAGGAGCCTGCGAGGGCCCGGAGAAGGTGGGCGCCTTCTTAGTCTAGGGTGGAGATCATGGACCTTATTCAGGTTTGGGGGGGGATGCCCCCAACGTCCATGATCTCTGCACTAGACGGAGGAATGCGGCTGTCTGTGACAGGATAGCTGCCAGCCTGGCCACCAAAGGCCACATGCGAACCCAGGAGCAGGTTTGCATGAACATCAAGTTGGCCCAGCGAGAACCCCCAATCCTGAGCCCTGAGCTTCCTCTCCCCCTTCTTCCCCTGGCTTCCCCCTTCCAGCTCTCTCCTCCCAGGTTTCCCCTTCCCCTCTCCCGCCTCCTTTCCCCAGTCTCACCAGAGTTTCATTCCTTCCCCCCTAGTTTTGTTAAATAAAGACAGTTTGTGTTTATGAAAGAACGTGTATTTTATTTGACATCAGGAAGAGAGGTTAGGGAGGGGTAAGTGGAAGGACGTGAGGGAGGAATGAGGCACAAGCCCCCAGTGGGGCAGACCAGGGAGACTGTTAGTGCTCCTCCAGGTGGAAGCTCTCCCGCAGGGCCTCCTGGATTTTGTCAGCCCCCCGATGGACCTCCCGGATGGCACCCTGAAGAAAGTGCAGCCAGGCTCGCAGCAACACGTCCAAGAGAAGCACCAGAGTGCACAGGGGCAGCTCCGGCTCCATGTTGCAGAGTGCTGTGGTGTCCCGAGTGAGGGCAATCAGAGCACGCAGAGACAAAATGCTTTGCTGTCCCTCATCGAGGTAGGCAAGCAAGCAGGGAAACCTGAGAACCGGCTGTCCAGGGGTGTCCCTTTAAGCACAGGCCTCCGATAGCCTCAGGCAGCAGCCACACAAAGTAACTCCTGACCTGATGCCCTGCTGGACCTGGTTCCAGCCGGCCTTAAATGCGATTCAGCGTCCACTCAGTGTGGTCTAGCTATTTCGAAATAGCAAAACGCTATTTCGAAATGCATTTTGTGTGTAGACGTGTTATTTCGAAATAAGCTATTTCGAAATAACTATTTTGAAATAGCTTATTTCGAAATAACGCTGTAGTGTAGACATACCCCTAGTGACTAAAAATTTTAGTGCATGCATGCAAGGTGGGCTAGTTAGTGCTGCTATGAGAACTCTTTGAATTATGCATTTCACTAACTTCTTGACGTAAAGACACAACCTGAACTTTGCATGAACACTATTTTTTCATTTAATGTTCATAGTTATATATAGATATTGTCTTCTAAAAACAAAATGAATACTAAACCCAGATTAATAAATGGACAGTGATTTATTACATTGCTTTCATCGATACTTAGTTACTTAGCAGAAACTACAGTCACAAATTTATCCAGCTACAGTGCCATAAAATCTAACTGACCTAGATTCTGATGGAGGGTTCAGAGGTGGAAAGTCCAGCCAAGGGGGAGTTTGCAGAGGTTGGGAAATAGTTCACTGATTGATAGACCTAAAGGGTGCTGTGATTATTAGAAAATAGCAAGTTGATGACTTGTTTGTGTCTTGCTATCAAGTAAGATCTATGGAAGATACGGTTTCCAAGCTCTGCCAATAATGCTAAGGCGCTTTCTCACTATCCCCCTTTGTGGGATAGGCCAATTTGGGTTCTAGTTTGTGAAGATACTAAAGTATGTGTCTAACTTTAACATGGGAGCAAACCTTGACTTCAGTGGGACTACTTGTGGTGAAAATTAGGCACATTCTTAAGTTTCTTCCTGAATTGGAACCTGGGTAAGCCCACTGATATTTACAAATAATGCTTAAATGTAGCTATTTCCACCTTCCCCAACTTTTAGCCCTCTGTCTAAGATTAGCTCATTCATTAAGTTTCAGAGAGATAGCTGTGGTAGTCTGTAACTGAAAAAAAACAACAAATAGTCCTGCAGCACCTTAGAGACTAACACAAAATTTAGATGGTGTCATGATATTATCTACATTTTTTTGGTAGTCTCTAAGGTGCTGCAGGACTATTCATTTTTTTTAAAGTTTTTTCATTAATTAAGATGAGTAATGTGAATATCCATTAGACTTAAGTACCTGATAATCCAGGTGACTGTCTTAGCCTGTCCAGATTTCAAAGTATAGCTCCCATTCAGATTTTCAGCAAACTAGGTAAAATAACAGGCTTCATCCTGATAGAAATAGCTGATGCTAGGAACATATGTTTTGTTTAGTTGGTGATACTTTCCTTGCAAATATTAATGATTTTGAGCTAATAAGATTTTACACAACTTCTGTTGACTGAACCTAATTAACTTGACTCACTGTGTAGACTTTCTGACTCTACTAGAAAGGTTTTGGTTTGGATTTGTATTGCATGTGGTGCACATGGGCATGAATGCAGACACATGTCCACACACGAACACAGGGTACATTCAGACCCTATTGGAGAAGTCCATTCTTGTATAGGGAAACCATCAGACATAACAGAGAGCTCACTGACTGGCATTGTAAAGTTTTATATTTGCAGTAATATCTCCTTTTCATACTCCCTTCGAGGTCTGTAGAGTTCATTATGTCCCCTGGATTCATCATAACAGTATTTCATAAGATCAGACCTACAAAGAAGCTTTTCATTGCTTTTTGGGTTTTATTATATTATAGTTTGAGATCACTGATAGGATCTTGCTTTGAACTCTTGCAGTAAATAGACCTGAGAATCTCTCAATTTTTTTTTCTGATAACATTAGCTTGTGGTTTAGGGGTTCACTCCTTTAAATTACTGAGCACTCCTATAAATTTCTAAACACTCTCTGCTCCCACAGACCTCAGTGGAAGTTGTTCATCTTCTTGTTGAACTGAGTCCCCTAATTAATAGGTTACACTAGCCTTTCCTCTGGACTGCTTTAACTCTGTTGCAGCTGCTTACCAGACAGGATTCTTCATTTCCATAATGTGAACTTGCCAGCGACTTTCAAATGCATTTTGATATTAGTGGCATTACATCAAATACGCAGATAGGCTGACAATATTCTTAAGAAGGGGCACCCTCAGACTGGCCCCTTATTCTGTGGGTACTTGTACTTCTTTGGAGACAGAAGAGTAGAGTAATCAGAAAATCTATTATGAAGAACCAAAGGAAAAGTCATTGCTACTTGGCCAATAAACCAAGTCCAGAGCTGGTGGGGAAATATTGTGCCTGAAAAGAATTTCAATTATAATGAAAAGTTTGGTTTTGGCAACATTTTTGCTTGTTCTCAGAAAAATCAACCCTTTCCCCTAGTCTTTTGGTTTTCAGGAGAAAACTTGCAACAATTGTATGAAAATATGTGTTGTCAAAAGGCCACTTTTTTGTCAAGATTTGTCAAGTTTCCATTTAGTAGAAATGTTTATACTTTGTGCCAGAAAACCATGCTGAAGATATTGACAGCATAGGACAATGTTTAATATGTTTGAGCGGTAGGTATGGCTAAATGTTTTTTTAAGGGGTGTTGGCTGATCTTCCTCAAAGGAGCAGTTATTTTTAATATTTTTGTCTGTTCAATGTAGTTAAAAATCTCTCTCCTGAAGTAGTATTGGTCCCAGAGCTATGTAATCTCCGAAAAGAGAATAATTAGTAATGTCTATAAGCTGGGGGTTGGGGGACAAGCAAGGTGAGGAGGGCCCTGACTCTACACTCCTGGGAGGGGTGCAGCCTTGGGCAGAAGGGGCAGGGTGTGGGTTCCCCCACAGCTAATCTTCAGAGGTGCCTGGAGTGCCTGGAGTGGGGCTTCGGTGGCTTTAAGGGCCCAGGGATCTGGCTGCCCTTTTGAATCGCCAGGCCCTGCGGCAACTGCCCATTTTGCCCTTCCCTGTCGGTGAGCCTTCTGTAGGGGTGAACTACAGTAGAGAAGAAATCTTATCAAACTCCCTTCCAGGTGGCAGAATTTTAATAAGGGGCTTCCAGGAATGCTCTTGCCCATCAGTGATTAGAAAGATGAAAATGTGGGGTTTTTTTAATGAAATGCATTGGGACAAATGATCAGTGAGTATAAATTGGCATAATTCCATGTAAGTCCATGGAGCTACACTGATTTATACCAATTGAGGATCTGGCTTGCTTGTCTGTTTTGTAACAAGATTGGAGTAAATAATGCAAAAACAAATCTAGATATGTTAATTTTAAAATTGATTCCGTTTCCTTTATTTTGTGTTTCAATTATGAGAAATGCATCTCATGATTGCGTTGTGTTGACAAAAAGCAGAGGACAGTGAATGTCAAAATTGCTTGTATTAGTATTCATAGAAACTGGATATTGTTTGTGCACGTGCACATTTATTTTGAAAGTGCTTGCATTCCTGTTCAGTTACCAAGAAAAAACATATCATGTCTTTTGTCTGAGCAATTGGAGTTCAACTGTACAGCATGAATTTTTAATATCCATTATCAATCCATAGAGAAAATAAATATAAGTAGATATTAATCAAATGAATGTGAATGGTAAATAAATTTGAGGAAATTTGTGATCCGCTTGTAAATATTTCATGAACAGAAAGAAACTAAATGTTGATTAAATTATTCACTCAGCTCCATTTGTAAAATAACCCATGGCAAGAGTAGAAAGATGTTTGTAGAAAACTATAATTTAGAGATGATCCCTCATACGGGATAGTTTTATGAACATAAGAGTTTGTAGATATGCCCTGAAGGCAGAGGTTGGGAACAGTGCCTGGCTATGTGAAGAAGCTCACTATGGAAGCTCTGCAGTTTGTTTTATTTAAATTTTTATTACTTTCATTTGGTTTATTTGAAGAATACCAAGATCATTACAGCAGGGAAGTTTGTTTCACATTACAATACTGATACAATCGAAAGATCTAGGGAAATATTCCCAGTGACTTCCAGGGACAATGAATCAGGCCCATAGTCACTTTTCAATATTGAGGCTAATATGTGCAGAAATGTAATGACAGATACGAAGTCAGAGAGGAAAACCATTGCTATTTTCAACAAGTGAATGTGTTTTTACTAGGCAATGGAGAGTAATAAGTTTAATATTTAGACCAGGGCTACTCAACTTTGGAAGCCCCAGGTGCCACAATGATATTCACAGCACATGGTGAGAGCCGCAACTTAAGTGTGGTTGCATGTACATGCAAATATATATGCAAATAGCTTCTTTCACACAATGTCCCAGAGCTCCCCTCTCGTCCTCCCTGGGGGCTAGAAATGCCAACACCCTGTACCCTTCTGTTCCAGCCAGTAGGGTTGCCAGATGGTTTCAGAAAAAAATATCGGAAAAAAAACCCCACGGCATGAAAAAGTTTGTTGAGCAAAAAAAAAGGCTGCCTCCGTATTGAGCTGGACAGCCCAGGATTTTCACCTCCTGGCCGGGAAAAAATCACAAAGTACCAGACATTTTAGGCGTCCGGTATTTTCTGAATTTTTTTACCGGACAGGAGGCAAAAATAACACACTCTCTGGTTCAATACCGGATACCTGGCAACCCTACCAGCAAGCCTGTCTGTTTGCGCGTTTTTCAATGCTTTCCCCGCCTGGGAGATGCCTCGCTGTTGTGCAACATGTTCCCAGTGGAGGACATGTTCAAAGGATCCCACTTGCGGGCAATGTGTTGAGCCCCATGTAAACTCAAACTTCACTGCGGGCCGGAAACAAACGGCCCACGGGCTGCGTGCTGAGTAGCCTTGATTCAGACTTCAGTCAATATTAAAATTTTAAGTTTTAAATAAAAAACAGTAAGGGACAGATTTCCAGACCAGGATGCAAAGGGTTGCTCTGCTATACTGGGTCATTGCCATCATGTTTTCACCCTTCAGATTCAAAAGTTTGGGAAGTTGCTCATTCATCACTTTGTGTGTGCAAATGTCTTCCTGTACAAATAGTAGCAGGGTGTTTAATTCCTTTTGACTTATATCTTGAAAATGTACCGTTCATTTTCTGAATGACAGAAGACACTGACTTTAACCAGTTATAAAAAGGCTTCTACTCTGACGTTTTTTAAAGCTCATCAGGCCCATCTAATTGAATTTATCAGATGACTTCTGAGCATAGAGGTTTTTAATAGCTAATTGAAAAAAAACATCTGTGGACATAGATTTGGCAAAGAAACCATTGTTTCCATCTGTGGAATGATTTGAAGGCTGATAGAGTACTTGTGACAGTAGAAGGTTACCCCTGCATTCATTGTTTTTTGCACTGACACACAGTAAGTTAATATTCCCACTGACAGTGCATATATCAATTTACAGATGCACTTTTCAGCAGAACTAATAATCTTATTAGCTTTCCACAAGATAATCAGTATCACAGCAAATAATGCATGAATTTTATGACATTGCTGGATTTCTATCTGTCTTGGGAGCTACAGACAGTATGCATGTGGTAATGCATGCATCACCACATAATGACTAATGAGGCAAGGTAAAGAAATCGAAAATCTTTTCATTCCCTCAACATGCAGCTGGTGTATGATGCCAGATGTAAAATCATTGATGTACTTGCCAAGTTCCCAGGATCATGTCATGATTTATTCAAACTCAGACAATAAGGATTAGGTCAATCTTTTGAAGATGGTCAAATTCAAGGAGACTGGCTAATAGATAAGTAGGTGTATTTCTTGTAAATAAATCATTGAATATGTATTAAATATGAGAGTATTATTTACATCTTGCCTTTTTTTAGGTCACAGTGGCTCTTCTGTGAAAAAATGGCTAATGACTGCAGTTCTTAATCCCCAAACTCCAACAGAATCACTTTATAATGAAGCACATACATTTAACAGACCTATAATCGAAAGAACCTTTGGTATTCTAAGAAATAATACAGATACCTAACAAAATATGGTAGTATGGATTATATAAAATCACTAAAATGTTTGTGAAGGTTTTTTCCTGGTTGTCACATACAGAGAAATGACACTGTCCAAGTATAATTTCTTAAGGAGAGAATGAGATCAGTGTATTAAACCACAAATATATGGTCAAATAATTAAATTGAGTCCATTTGTAATATGAGTTTTCTATTGTGTATGGCAAGGAAAATAAAATGCCTGGTGGATCAGGCCCTTTGGTTTTTTAGAGCATAATACCTGATGATGTATACATTTTTCATTTTCCAGAATAATTATGTATTTCATAAGGAAATGTATTCCTGGCTGGCAATTTGTACATTGTATTTATGGGTGTTCCTCTTTGGACACAGTTGCTCAGGTAATGTCATTTCTGGACCCTAAAGCCAAGCACTTTATACAACCAATTCACTTGCATTTGTCTTCCTGAAATTGGAAGAAAATATGTTTTTGAATAAGAGAGATGTCTTGACAAATCATGTGATAGATCACTATCTAGAAGACACATTTATTTCATTTCTAGTGATTAAAGTGCATGGAGGCTTTTTTCAGGGAGGCAAAGATGTTTGGTTTCTTCCATCTCCCTCTCCTTCTATTTCGTGGGAGTTTACTGGGTTCCCTCTGAGGTAGATATCATGAGATACTTACAGAGCAGTATGGGCTGCAATGCTTGCAAGCATGACTAACTGCAAAGTGCTAGTGAAGGAAGTAGATTTGAAGGAGGACTGGGCTCTGACCACTGTGATTAGTAAGATACTATGATAATATTTGTAAGATTAGGGTTTAGTGCCAGGGTTTTTGCCAAATTCCAACTCGGATAATTATTGTGCCTTTTAAAATGTCTCCCACAACTAGAGTGTGTATTGCACTAATATTTAGGGATCCCAGTGGAAATTGAGGAATCAGGATAGATGGTATAAACACTTGATGATAATAGTTAATCCCTGTTCCGAAGAGCTTTCTGTGCAAATAGGCAAGATAAAGTGTAGGAGAAAGGTCCTCTTCTAAAGAAATGGGTTTAATTTCCTGAGTCTGAGATCTTAATTGACTTATGCAAGGTCACAGAGGAGGCATTTGGTAGAGGCTTTTCCCATGCTCAGTTATGTTCATATCATTCATTTTATTTTTGCTTCACAACAGGGTTTTTTTGTCTTCAAAAGGCTTTGTCAAAGGCTGTTCTCTGTAAACATGCTGGTATTCATAATTTCTTATTGTTTGTTATTCAGTATTTGTTGTTTTTTGTTGATTATTTAATACTCTAATTTAAGTTTCATATGTCCAGCCATCTGAAGTGGAAGCATCATTTGACTTAGCTGGCCTGTCATGCAACATGAATAATGAATAGCAAACAAGCAAAGAGAAGCTTGTGAACACCTTGTAGGCTGAAATGTGTTTGCATAATTATTGAATACTTACGAATAAGAAATGCATTAGCAGAACTCAAGATTGGTTTGTGAACAATCAGTAAACAAAAGAAAAAGTAGATTAAGTGCTCTGATATTATTTGCAAAGAATCCTGTAATGCCTCTGAACTCAATCTCATTCTGTGAATGCAAAATATAGTTAGAGAGGTTTGCAAAATTTCAGTCAAACTCACTCATTTCATATGTGTAGTTTAGACAGTTTATCAGTTTGATCAAGAACTCCTCCTAAATGTTAAGAGCTAGGACCACGAAATTTGGTATACAGCTTCCTGTTACCATAACTTAAAGCAATGTAAGGGTTTTACTGTGCCAGAAAACAGGATGTTCCTGGAATGGGATTACTTCTCATAAAACCAAAAGAAAGAGAGACACAATCATCATATCTAGTACAGTACTCAAAACTGAAAAAACTGAGTGAATGTTGAAAGCAACTGAACCAAGATGAGCCAGAAAAATAGGATGAACCTGGAATAAGATTGCTTCTCGATAAGCCTTAAAGAAAAGAGTTAAAATGGACAAAGTTGGTGTAGTGCTCTGTTTTGGCGCAGTTAAATCAACACGTAGGGTTTGAAAACTAGAAGTAACCAAATTGACTATACTCCTTTTTTGTTAAAACGTAGCCAATTATAAGAGTTTATAGGAATGAAGAAAGAATACACTTGGTGGAATTCTCACTTTAAAAATTTACTAAAAAAAATAAACAGACAAATTTTAACAATCCTATTTAAGAAATAAACAATAAAAATTAATAAAATAATAACTTTTTTGAAAAATACGGTCATTTAAATAAAGCATGTACATTTTCCTTTTATTAAAAAAAACTCCTTGAGTTAAGGACCCGAGCAATGCCCAGTACATCTGTTAGTAAAAAATATCTTTTACGTTGCCCTGGAATTTTCCTTGACTAGATGTGTTTGCATGGAACATTATATAGTATGAAATGTATTCATGTGCAGTATAAAACTAGGGAAGCACTTTGTTTGAACTCTGTTGCTGTTATAAAAATGTTTAATTAACCTTTTCAGTTAATGTCAATATGTTTTTATTACATTCTTCAGCTCCCCCTGATGACTAGTGAAAATTCTTGATTTTCTTTACCAAGTAGACTGTGTGTTGCATGATGAATGTGGTAGCTGACTTTTAGGGTAGCTGCCTGGTTGTAGACAGGAGGCTGTGGGGTTTTTTTTTTTAATCTTCTTTAGCAATATTACAGTCTGCAATGTGTTTCTGCTGGTTTTTAAGATAGGAACAGTATCTCCCACGCTGCTGGGCCTGTTGCCTAGTTTGCTCCAGTCACTAAACAGAGATTTACAGAGGTTTCCAACAAGCAAATAAGGCCTCCTATAAGGCCTGATCCAAAATGACTAGAAAGACTCTTATTGACTTCTACGGGTTTTGAATGGAGTCAACAGTGAAGTAGTTTGCAGCAGCAACTGATTGTGCCCCATAGCCCCTCCCCGTCCCCCCCCCCCCCCCCCCCCCCATGCACACAAAATAAGTCACAAGAGCAGAATTCTGCCACTCTTGAACTCAAATGTATTCACAGGAATGCCCTGTTGATGACTAGGGCAGTTTCATTTTCATCTTTCATTTTAGGAAGGAAAGAGCAATTTTGCAGTTACAAATGGCACCTGACTTATTTGTAGAAGCTTTGGATTTTCGGAAAATGTTTTGGGATTGATTTGCAATTGTGGGGTTCTCTGTTGCTCTGTCGTATCCACCTTTGCCCCAGTGCTGTTAACATGCCAAGTGTTCATCTTTGGCTAGGGTATTATGACCTGATGTCTACATGTAACTGAAAAGAGACCATATTGCTACCTACCAGCCAAATGGCAGAAGACCTAGGAGCATGAAACAGAATTGCAGAACTCATAGTTTTCTCTGAATAGAGTCCTTAAGGGATCAACTTTGATTTCTTATAAGAACAGTTAAATGCTCGAGGCCTTAAATTTAACATTTATTTTAATCAGTACACTCCAGAAGGAATTTTTGTTCCATTTGTTCCAGCATCAGGTAATTAGGGTTGCCAGGTGTCTGGTTTTGAACTGAACAGTCCAGTATTTGAGCTTTCTGTTCAGGAAACAAATTGAGAAAATATAAATGAGAAAATATAAATGTCCGGTATTTTCTCAATAAGATGTAATGTAGATTGTGATTGTAATGTCAAGTGTGTCCGGTATTTTTGTTGAGACCATCTGGCAACCCTAAAGGTAATGTATTTATTTGTTTGGTTTTAAAGCAAGCCTTCCAGGGCTGAATAATTAAAAACAAATGAAGAGAGGGAGGTGATGACTCAATGGATGGTTACAACCTTATGAAGTGCTTCATGCCTAGGTTACTATTTCAAATCAGCCCAGGCTGATAGTGGATACAATTTATTACCCTCTGATGGCTGTTTAAAATCAAGGTCCAATGCCACAAAACCCACAACTGGCAGCCCTCCTAAGTCTTTCAGCAGAGAAGCTAAGGATTAAACAGCTAATAGACTCCTCTCTCACCCTGGATGGGAACCTTTAAGATCGTATTTGAGGTGCACTGTAGCTTGCATGGGAAGCTTGTGCTTCAGTCTGCATTTGTATGCTTGTATTTATCAAATAAGAGATTCAATCTCCAGGGCAATCAATTTGGCATCTTTCACAAGCACTGAAATCACCGAGACATCCTGGGATGAGGGGGAGGGAGATGGGAAGGGAAAAATCCACTGTAGGTCCTAAAGAAAAGCAAAATTTGACAAGCATAATCTGTAATCAGATATTCATGTACATATGTATTTGTACATATAGCATGTAGAGAAAGTATTTGTTTTGCTTTAAAAATATTTGGTATTACAAGGGTTAAGATTTCTGCACCACTACCCGAGAGCAAAGAGAACATTCATACAGATAAGCACAGCTTTACAGGTATGATGCATTTTAGGACCTAATAATTTATATTAACAATGTCATTTTAATTTCAAAGAACATTTTGAAAGCAAGTGCAAGGCATTTCTAGAAACATCTTAGGACAAGTAGATAAAACTGAGTAAGATATCTTTATAGGTTTCTTTTAGATTTTTACACTTTCTGCAAAATCTGTATTTTTCCCCACTCAGCTCACTATGAGAAAACAATGTTGCTTAACAGGAGACATGAAAAAACATTGCATCTTATTAGTTATCCTTTGGGGATAGAATTCATATTTGCATGGAATATGCAATGCAGAATTATTGTCCAATGCCATTAATTATATCTGTAGGCACAAACAAAGTTTGCAAGTGATGAGAAACAGAAGTGAGGTTACTACATAGTTATTCCTAATTATTAAAAATGTTTTTAAAGGGTTTTGACTTAGCGTCTGCAGTTAAATTATGTATCAACTTCAGGGAGTTATATCTTTAATCAGTGTGACACCTGTCCAAATGGTATAATGTTTTCTAATTCAGCACATCTTGGTCCAAACTCTGATAAAACTGGTTATATCATTTACATTATAAGATTCATGTGGGGACCAGGGAAGAAGGATGTTTCCATCTCTGTTTTGAAGATGTACCTGATCATCAGCCTAAATGTCTGCATTTGTCATACACCCCTGATAGTGCAGATGTACAAGCATCAGTCTCTCAGTGCTCTTTTGCACTAAACGCATTAAGAATTGAAATGTACAAACATAAGAAGTCAGTGCAGAGCATGGAGCACTAATGTGGTCCTACCTGGAAGGCAGGCTGCTGGGGATGCAAAGGCAGTTCCTTCATATGGCAACTAAAAAAACCCCAACATTAAAGGTTGATATCCACATTTGTCATTCCTTCTATGACTTCCTGTGAGATGACTGAATCAAATGTGTCCCTAAAAAGAAGGATCTTTAAGGATAGCAGTTCACTAAGTGATCCATGGTTTGGATATTTTCTCCAAAGGGCCCATAAAAATAAAACTGTGAAGAGATTGTCCTTTGTCCCATGAGGTTGCCACCATTCTTCTCCACTTCTGCATATCAGACTATCCTTTGTTTTCCATTTGTAGAGTAGATAATTTCATATGAGATTCTGAGGTGGTTCAATGTGATCCAAGACCTGGTCATAGATCCGCAGAGAAACTGAATACAGTAAGGAAAGCTATTCTCATGGTACATGTGAACCAACTCAACTGACTATCTGACTTAATCCAACAGAAGAAAACTGTTCATGGAGAAATATCTAGCCTAATTTCTAGCCCAAGGGGGTTTGGATTCATTCAAATTTATGGATGCTTGTGTGAACTAAGCCTCCACTCATTTCTAATTCTAAGTGAGTTGGGATTATGATCACAGATTTCTGATTAAGTAATGTAATACACAGTGACTAGTAAATTCATTATGTAAATAGAATACACAGTCATCTCTTCTCTATCAACACATAGCTTAAAAATATTCATGGTGTCTATTTTTTGAATGACTTATAATTGTATGACAGAATTACATTAGGTTCACCGCAAAAATTTGAGAGGCAGAATACACAAAGGAGTGTAAACTTCAGTCCTTCGATTTGCCGCCTTAAAGAATAATTTACATGAAGTTTAGAAATCATTTGTTTTCTTCCATAAAGCAATTTGCAAATTCTAGAGCTCACTAAGTCTTGATTTAGTGCTCTGTCTTGTCATTGCCTCTTGTAATGTGCCAGTGAGACAGAAATCAGAATGCATCATGCATAATTTGATAAAGAACTCATTACTTAATGCATTTAATGACAGAAAAGTATGTTGTTTTAGAAACACATTTAAATATTCAGTTTTTAAATTGCTTGTTAGTTCCATTTTTGAAATGGCTAAATTTTTGTTTTGTATTATAATCAATGTGATGTTTGGCATTTTGAGCCCATACTTTTAATCAATACCTTTAATACTTACAAGCACCAGTCAGGAGAACAGTATGATAAACATATTATTGCTGTAGGGCACATTTAAAATGTTTAAATAGTAATCAATACTGAGAAATTAGGTATTGACTAAAATAGTTTTATAATAAGTAATTATTGGTTTGCTCTTTTGGAAATTAGACATTTTCACTTTGGGAATAAAGAGTAAATATACTGTCATGAAATTAAAGTGTTTGTGACCTTTTGATACAACTTTCCTCTTTCTATGAAATTATTAAGTTTAAATATGATTGCACAGCTGTATTATGCTCTAAGCATCAATTTTTAATTATTATAAGGTCAATGTTGGAACAAATGTGATTAGTATAGTACTTGAGTACACTTCTGTTTTTGATTCAGGGACCTTCAGCTATTTCAGGTTACCCCTCAGCACACTGGATGTTACCATAATACTTTAAGATAGGATTTTAAAAAGTGCACAATATTAGTCTAATTCTGTGGCCATTGAAGTCGATAGTAAAACTGCTAGTGACTTCAGTGGAAACAGAGGTGGGCCAAGTGCTCTTGAAAATCGCACCATTACCTTTTAGCAGTATATTGTCCAATGAGTACATTCATAATGTATCATTAGGTAACTCAAAAAGAAATAACAAAATATTTTTTAAGTACATTAGAAGCAGGAAGCCTGCTAAAAAACCTGTGGGTCCCCTAGACGATTGAGATATAAAAGGAGCAATCAAGGACGATAAAGCCATTGCGGAGAAACTAAATGATTTCTTTGCTTCAGTCTTCACGGCAGAGGATGTTAGTTAGATTCCCAAATCTGCACCGTCCTTTGTGGGTGATGAATCTGAGGAACTGTCCCGGATTGAAGTGTCATTAGAGGAGGTTTTGGAACAAATAGAAAAACTTAATGTTAACAAATCTCCGGGACCGGATGGCATTCATCCAAGGGTTCTAAAAGAACTCAAATGGGAAATTGCTGAACTATTATCTGTGGTTTGTAACCTATCCTTAAATTGGCTTCTGTACCTAATGACTGGAAGGTAGCCAACGTAACACCAATATTTAAAAAGGGCTCTAGAGGCGATCCGGGCAATTACAGACCGGTAAGTCTAACTTCAGTACCGGGCAAATTAGTCGAAACAATACTAAAGAATAAAATTGTGAAGCATGTAGAAGAACATAATTTGTTGGACAAAAGTCAACATGGTTTCTGTAAAGGGAAATCCTGTCTTACTAATCTATTAGAGTTCTTTGAAGGGGGTTTACAAACATGCGGACAAGGGGGATCCAGTATATGTAGTATACTTAGATTTTCAGAAAGCCTTTGACAAGGTCCCTCACCAAAGGCTCTTGCGTAAATTACATGGCCATGGGATAAGAGGGGAAGGTCCTTTCTTGGATTGAGAACTGGTTAAAAGACAGGAAACAAAGGGTAGGAATAAATGGTAAATTTTCAGAATGGAGAGGGGTAACTAGTGGTGTCCCCCAAGGGTCAGTCCTAGGACCAATCCTGTTCAACTTATTCATAAATGGTCTGGAGAAAGGGGTAAGCAGTGAGGTGGTAGTTTGCAGATGATACCAAACTGTTTAGGATAGTCAAGACAGAAGCAGACCGTGAGGGACTCCAAGAAGATCTCACCGAACTGAGTGATTGGGCAACAAAATGGCAAATGAAATTTAATGTGGATAAGTGTAAAGTAATGCACATCGGGAAAAATAACCCCAATTATACGTACAATATGATGGGGGCTAATTTGGTTATGACAAATCAGGAAAGAGATCTTGGAGTTATCGTGGATAGTTCTCTGAAAACTTCCACACAGTGTGCAGCGGCAGTCAAAAAGGCAAATAGGATGCTAGGAATTACTAAGAAAGGGATAGAAAATAAGACCCAGAATATCTTACTGCTCCTGTATAAAACTATGGTACGCCCACATCTTGAATACTGTGTACAGATGTGGTCTCCTCACCTCAAAAAAGATATTTTGGCCTTGGAAAGGGTTCAGAAAAGGGCAACTAAAATGATTAGGGGTTTGGGACGGGTCCCATATGAGTAGAGGTTAAAGCGACTGGGACTTTTCAGTTTAGAAAAGAGGAGACTGAGGGAGGATATGATAGAGGTATATAAAATCATGAGTGGTGTGGAGAGAGCCGATAAAGAAAAGTTATTTATTAGTTCCCTAAATGGAAGAACTAGAGGACACCAAATGAAATTAATGGGTAGCAGGTTTAAAACTAATAAAAGAAAGTTCTTTTTCACATAGCGTGTAGTCAACCTGTGGAACTCCTTGCCAGAGGAGGCTGTGAAGGCTAGGACTATAACAGAGTTTAAAGAGAAGCTAGATAATTTCATGGAGGTTAGGTCCATAAAAGGCTATTAGCCAGGGGATAAAATGGTGTCCTTGGCTTCTGTTTGTCAGAGGCTGGAGAGGGATGGCAGGAGACAAATCGCTTGATCATTGTCTTCGGTCCACCCTCTCTGGGGCACCTGGTGCTGGCCACTGTCGGCAGACAGGATACTGGGCTAGATGGATGTAGCCAGACAGGAACCCCCCCGTAACATCCATCTTTGCTTGCCTGGATATGGCAGGCTGCTGTAACCCTGAATGGTTGTAAACAGAGATACGCCAATTGCTGACCAAGAGGCTGCAGAGGAATGTCCTTTACTGAAACCCATATTGATACGAACACACAGCCGTCCGCGGGGGGAGGAATCTCTCGCCCAGTAAAAGAAAATGTCTAGTACTCCCAATTTAGTTATCTCTCTTGCAAGTGTAAATTAACTTGAAACTTGCTTGTAAAAACTGGCATCACAAAGACGAACCAACACAATCTGGCATCTTAGATAAGAAAGAGGATATGGGCCCCTATGGGTATAAAGATGGGTCCAGCAGCACGTTTACTCTGAGTGTCAATCTACCATCTATCTGCTGGTCGGGTTAGGTGTTTGACCTCCCGAGGTTCCACGGGGATGCCCACCTCGTATTCGTCTTTCCTAGGAATTGAGGGACTGGCCCTGGCTTGACCCACTGGAGTCGAGAGGCACAGAAGGGGGTAAAAATTGTACCTGGATGTGGTCCTTTGTCTTAAGTGTACACATAGATTTAGAGCTCTTTAAAGATTAAGCTGCCACTTGGTACCATTATTTCTATTTTCTATCTTTATTTTCTTTGTAACCATTTTTAAGATCTATATTTGCTAGCAGTTAAGAAATAGAGCAATAGCCATTGTAACCATATGATTTATAAGCCTTTTTAATAAACCTGTAACTGTTTAAGTTTTTAACCTGACTCCTTCAGTTGCTGTAACAGAACCAAGCACAATTTAAAAGAACTTCAGCCAGTCATAAGGGACAGGTATAGGAGGAGCTTGGGCGTATGGATCGTGTCACTCCCAGGTGACAGATCTATTGGGGCATCTCTCAGTCTTCCCTAGACTGCCCGCTGCGGAGGGGTCCTGTATCCTAGCAGCTAAAATCTGAGATGTAATAAGCTCTTCCTATTAACAAGGGGTGTCTGTCTGCCTGTTGGCAGCCCTCTGCGACGGACCCCGGTCCTAACAGTAAAGTCACGGACGTTAAACTTGGGGCTCCTTCAGTCTCTCCTAGACTGCCCGCTGCGACGGGGCTTTGTGCCTTAGCAGTTGAAGACTTGGGTGTCACACACACACACACTGCCCTGACCATCGGCTGACAATGGACCTTTGGTCTGACCCAGTACGGCCGTTCTTATGTTCTTATGTTCTTAACTAGGTGACAGAAGCTTGACTTTCAAGCTGGTGCAGCAGTATGAATGCTTTCAGTACGCTCACTCTTAACATGAATTTTATGTGGCTACATTATTTAGTTCTGCTTTCTTAATCAAAGAGAAGGGCTTGCAATCAACACGATGATTGGAGGAAAGTGCTGTGTATATCAGCATCTCCATGTATCTATGTTCTCATTGGTACACTTTCACGTAAATTAACTACTGTATTTTATATAACACATTCCCACAAACTTTCAAAGCTTTGTCTGAGTAGCCTCTTCTGAAAATGCAATAAATAAAATTTAAATACTGTTTCTCCCCCAGGATGTCTTGAATGTCACAGTTTGGGAAGTCCTCGTCTACTGGTCACAGTTCCTGAACAAGATCTATTCTGGATAAAATCAGGGTACAGTTATTTTTGTATTAAATAGAGGTGCATATGTTTTTTCACAAAATAGACCTCAGATATGCTTTTAAGAGTCTGCATGCGGGGAGGGGAGATGTGGGGCTCACCACTGCAAAGAATGAGGAGACTCCTGCACAGTTGGCCAAATCCTAGGTCATGTGGGGCAATGGTCCTACCTCTTTGGTAATCTTGCACCCAAAGGGCATGTGGAAGCATAATTTCATGTTCCCTATGACATGAAGTCAGAAATCTATGCTCAGAAAAGCAATGTTTTAGAGAGATGGTTCATGTATGGTTAACCTCTGAAAGGCTGTAATCACATACTGACTGAGGACTGTTTTATTTTTCCCTGTTGCCTGACTATATCTACAGCTGGCACAGTCTAATTCAGTCTTTCCGGACTACTATAACCCTTCAGGAATCTGATTTGTCTTGCTTACCCCTAAGTTTCACCTCGCTTAAAAACCACTTGCTTACAAAATCAGAGCTGAAAATACACAGCAGTGCTTACTTTCTCATTTTACCACAGAATTATAAAATAAATCAGATGGAACATAAATATTATCCTGTTCAGTGTATAGTATATAGTACAAACAAATCATTGTATGAAATTTTAGTTTGTCCTGACTTTGCTAGTGCTTTTTATGTAGCCTCTTGTAAAATTAGGCAAATATCTAGATGAGCCAAAGTACTCTCCAGCCTCACAGAAGTGTAAGTAATTACAATTTGTAAAGTGTCTTGTAGTTGCTGGGCTTAAGTACAATGTTTGATGGTGTTGTTTCCCCCTTCCTATACTACTTGGTTCACCCTAGTAAGAACCATAGGATATATTGTCATGATTGTTTCCTACCTTTATCCACTTGTGGAAGGGTTCTTCTCCTTCCTCGTGGAGACAGCATCCTGACATGTGTGCTCATTCCCTTGAGACTGCAAAGTGTTTCCTGTGGACAGAAGAGGAAGGCAAACCAGGGAGGAGTTCCTTCAAGTTTCAGTAGCTCTGACTGGTGGGTTCAGTTTGTATGGTGAGGGGAACCTGAGTTCCATCTTGAGTTTCAAGATTGGCAGGAGGACATAATTTGAACAAATCATGCTCTTAAACAAATTTTGTTACAGTACAAACTAGTCACTACCATATCATCCTGCATACAACTCTGAAACTGACTGGGCTTCTCCTACTCCCATCTACTGTTGACATTTGAGAGAGATCAACTTGTCACTTTTCCACCTGTCCATTTGCCATCCCATTCTCTTCGCTTTGTATCAGGCTGTTCCATTTCCCTCATCATCTATGTTTCAAGAGGAGGGCAGCAACACAGGACTTGCCCTCTCCCTAATCATAGGCAAGGAAAGCATGCTGGCCCTAGTGTTGTAGCCACAAAAACATTTGGTTTAGTTGCTGCTGCTACTTCTAACACTTAGTTCAACTGGGCTTGGAAATCCCCATACAATAATTTGTGCCATCTGGTGGTTGCACAGAAAATGTCTAGTGTTGGCTGACCCTAATGGTTTACAACTTAATTTTTAAAAATATTTTTATTATGGACTAAGTTTGAAGAAAACTTGCACCTCAAAGTTTATTTCAGTAACAAGGGGATGACGTTAAGCTTATTTGAGCTCTCCATAAGTGCAAGTAGCCAGAGGTTTATTGAAAATGGAATTTAAGTGATAATTCTATTTTTTGTAATATAGGAAAGTTTACTGATGAAAACATCTGCTTCATATCTTCCCCCAATGTATATCTTTTGTTTCATGGGTTATGATTGAACAAGGGTGGCTGTAAATGTCCAAAGCAAGTATTTTTTAAAAACAAAGTTTAATAATTAAAAAGAAATCCCTACTCAGTATACTAATGAGAGCAATAAAAGAGGGAAAATGTTAGGTTACCATAGTATATTTCAAACTTCAAGCCAGCCCTTGAATGCAATTAACAGACATTTTCACACAACATAATATCCTACTCTCGTATACAGTAGAAGGTGCTTTGAAGCTTGCAGTATACAGTCCCATATGTCCCATATGATGGAGGCTACATACAATCTATTTAGCTGTACTGTAGATGAGATACTATTGCCACAGAGGGGTTGTTTAATGTTCTAGAAGTTATAGTAGATCCCTTTGATAAACAAAAGCTAAGTGATGCAGACAACATATTTGGAATATGGAGGAGGGATTAACTGTATCCAGGCCCGCCCACACAGTGGGGGCAAAACAGATAGTTGCCCCAGGGCCCAGTGATTCAAAGGGGCCCAGAGATCCTGGCCACCACCACTGTTTCTGTAGCAATGGTGGAGGCTGGAGCCCTGGACTCTTTAAGTCATCACTGGGGTGCTACGCCGCATGCCATGTGCACCTCTGAGGGCTGGGGTGAGGAGTGAATTGTGTTCTGGCCAGCACAGACAGCTGGTTGTCTCAGCCCTGCGTCTTCCAGGAGCATGGAGCTGGCCCCTACCACCTCGCATGAGGGCACGTGCAGGCTGTTGGCTTCCCTGACTTGTACCCATTTCAGTTTTAATTCATCTTTCTTGAATATGGGTGACCAGCATTGTGCACAGTATTCCAAATTATGGCTTAATATTGTGTCGTGTAATGACATTAATGCATGGAAGTACCTCATAGATGCAATCCTAGGATGTATTTGTCTTTTTTCACATTGGTGGTTCACATCATATCTCAGAGTCATTTTGTGATTGATCCACACACCAATGTGTCTCCATTTCTCAGTTGCTTCCAAATGATCAGCCTCTAGCTTGTAGCAGAAATTCTTCTTTTTACACCGTAAGTGCATGACCTTGTACTCCATACCATTGAATGTTATCCCTTTTCTGGCACTCCTATCTTCAAGGTCATCTAGATCTTCCTGTATAACTTTCTGATCCTCTGTATTAATGATGCCTCTTACTTTGTATCATCAGCAGATTTCATTAGCAAACTCTTCCATTTTGTGCCAAGGTCTTTAGTAAAAATATTGAAGAAGATTGGTCCCAAGACTAATCCTTAAGGAAACTCCACTAATACCCTCCCTCCTGTCTGACAGTTCACCTGTCTTCACAACCCATTGCCTTCTCCCTTTGGCCATTTCATTATCCACCTTAAAATTCTTGTACTGATCTACATCTTCCCTAATTTAACTAATAATTTCCCATGTGGTACTATGTCAAATGTTTTACTGAAATCCAAGTATATTAAATCTACTGCACTTTCTTAACCAATTATTTTTTAGATATTTTTGGCAAGAAAAAAATCAGGTTAGTTTGGTATGAACTACCTTTAGTAAATCCATGTTGTGTTACACTTTTACTGTTTTATCTGTATAAATTTAATTATTCTTGCCTTTCATAACTTGTTCTAAAGCAATACATACTACTAAGGTGTAGCCAGACATGAACCCCATCTTGCTTTTTCCCCCCCCCAGAGAGCAAGAGAAAGGTAGTCAGCCTTTGATGCCCTGGGAACGCAGGTGTGCTGCCTGTCCCTGACTCTACCATAAACAGAAACTAGACAGTAAATGGGCTAGCTGACGACCCGGGGCCTCCCGCCGCCCTGATGGCTAGTACCAGTAATTGACACGCCTGCACTGTCCCAGGAGAGGAATCTTCGCCCATCACATACCAGAGGTGCCCATTGTCTGCATTTTCCCAGGTGTGAATTATGCTTTGCACCCTTCGTGGGAAACTTGGCATTCAAAGCCATTTTTTCCTAATTGGCCACTTGAGACCAGGAAGAAGCCTACGTGACCCAAGGGGTATAAAGAGGGGTTTAGTAGCCCACCCCATTTGAGCTCCAATCATCTATACCTGCTGGCAGGTATTGATTGACTCCCGAGGTCTGTGGAACGCCCAACCTCGCCCTACTTCTTCCCGAGGGATTGAGAGAAAGACACTGGCCACGCCAAGTCTGGAACACAGGGGTGAGAATATATACCTGCTAGGTGTCTATTTTGCATGCATTTAATAAGAGCTCAGAGAACCAAAAGGGTTTCATGGTACCTGTAAGTGACTTATTAGTGTAATTTCTGTCCTGTCCTTTGTAGTGGCTGTGTTATCTGTAACACAGTAGTAGCATTTAACAGCTAAGTTTACCCTGTAACAATAAAATAGTAACTGTTTAAGCTGTGACCTGACTCCTTCAGTTGCTGTAACAGAACCAAGCACAATTTTAAAAAGAACTTCAGCCGGTCATAAGGGACAGGTATAGGAAGAGCTTGGGCGTCTGGATCGTGTCACTCCCAGGTGACAGATCCGTTGGGGCATCTCTCAGTCTTCCCTAGACTGCCCACTGCGAAGGGATCCTGTATCCTAGCAGCTGAAATCTGAGATGTAATAAGCTCTTCCTATAAACTCTGGGCGTCTGTCAGCCTGTTGGCTGCCCTCTGCGACGGAACCCCGGTCCTAGCAGTAAAGTCACAGACGTTAAACTCTTTTCGGGGCGCCCTCCAGCCTCCTAGGCTGCCCACTGTGACGAGACCTTGCGTCTCAGCAGTTGAAGACTTGGGTGTAACACACACGCACACACTGCCCTGACCGTCGGCTGACATAAGGTCAGACAAATAGGTCTGTAATTGCCTGGATCACTTTTCCCCCCTTTTAAAATATAGGTTCAATATTAGCTATCTCTAGTCATGTGGTACTCTCCTTGAATGCATAGATTTATTAAACATTCTTGCTACAAGGCTAGCAATTTCATATGCCAGTTCTTTCAGTGTTCTGGGATGGAAATTTTCCGGTCCCCTCAATTTGAGTGCATTAAGCTCTTTAAGTTTTTCTTCCATCTCAAAAGTAATTTTCATTTCTAGACACTCATTTACATCAGCCCTACTGCCTTCATGAACATGTTCGAATTTATCACTCTTACTGAAAACTGAGGCAAGTTCATTTAATTTTGGGGACATACTAGATTGTCTATAAGTTTGTTCCCATCCACACTACATAGCAGCCCAATCTCATGCTTCCTTTATGCTCTTTTTTATTTATATAACTAAAAATCCTCCTGTTATTAATTTTTCATTACCTTGGCAAGAGCTAATTCAGCTTGACTTTTAGCAATTATCACTTTATTCCTGCATTTTACAGCCTCAACGATGTGGCTTTCTTTACAGACCAATCCCTTTTTTCATTCCCTGTAGTCTTTCTGTTTGTTTCTGATAACCTTTTTGAGATGATTATTCATCTAGCTGGGTCTGAAGCCTTTTTCTGTAATTTTCCCTCCTTTGGTTGGGATTCAAATTTCAAATAGATTTTTGCATAGTTGATCTGAAGAAATTCCAAGCCTACTTCTCATTGAAGTCCTTGAGTTTGTCAATCCAGGTGACATTTTAACTAACTTCCTTCATTTCCCAAAACCTGTCCTTTTGAAATCAGAAACCAAAGTTTTGATTATCCTTCCATTTAATTTAAGTTGAATCAATCTATAATCACTCAATACAAAGATATTTCCTTTGTGCAGCTCTTATATTAAGTCCTCACCACTTATCAAAACCAATCTAAAGTTGCATCACCTCTTGTTGGTTCAATGACAGTTTGGTGATGAAAATTGTCCCCTTATCAATATTAAGAGCATTTATTCTCCAATCAATATCTGAGAGGTTAAAGTGTCCCATTATGACACAATTCCCAAAAGCATCTCTCTCTAATAAAGGAGATATCTATCTGTATCCAAATCTGACCCTGAATAGGGTCAGCCCCGATAGCAAACCCCATATTATCAATCCTTCCCCACTGTGATTTTGACCCAAACAGATTCTGTTTTATCTATGCTATCACTTCATACTGTTTTGTTCATGTACAGTGCACCACATTTCTCTTTATTTCTAACACTTCTAAATAGCAAATACCCTTCAAGACCTGTATTCTAGTCATGAGTGCTACTCCATTATGTTTCTGAAATCCCTAAAACATCATGTTTGACATGTAGCACCAGTAGTTCTAGTGCCTCCATTTTTATTGCTGAGACTGCTTTTATTCTCATATAAATATATCAGTTATTTCCCTTGGACCTCACTCCAGTTTTCTAGCCTGATTAGATATCGTCCTGTTACTAACTATCACCTACATGACTACCACTTCAATCAATATTTGTTCCCTCTTTCTCCTTGCTGTCCATACTCTTAATTTGTGGTGTTCCATTATCCATTACTATATCTTAATTTGACTGTTTTTTCTGCCCCTGTGTATTGAGGCCAGGTATGGAGATTTCACAAGTCTTTCCCAAACTTCTGTCCTCAACTCCTACTTTAAAGCCATTCCTATTGATTGTGTTGCCCTTGATTTCAAAAGGTTAATACCAAAGGTACTCAAGTGGAGTCCATCAGATGAGAAGAATATTATATCTATGAAAGCCTATCAATTGTTGATCATCCCAAAATCTTCCTTCTTGTACCAATCCTTCTTTATTATCCTGTCACGCCTTCCCCTCCTTCTCTTGTGACCAGAAGTATTCTGTTGAAGATCACTGGGATTCCTACTCCTTTAAGTGTCTTATCCAGCTGAGCATAGTAATTCTTGATTCATTCCAGTGGGAATCTAGTTGTGTTATTCATCCTGACATGTGGCACAATCAGTGGATTTTCCCCCACTCCTGTCAAGATCATTTTTAGCTTCATGTTCCCATATCCTTGCTCTTGGAAGACAACATGCTTTTCTGTTCTCTGGATCTGCTCTGGTGTTGGGTATATTGTGGGAATTAGGGAATAACTTTGACATAAAGGAAGGCTCTTTCCAATTCAGGCAGTTACTATTTTTACTATTCACTGAGTGTACAAAAAATGTACCAGGTCCCGTGCATACGTGAACCACACCCACTAGGTGTGTGAGTTACATAGTCCCATGTAGTGGCACTTAGACCACTTATACATACAAATAGTAATGAGACAGTTCCTGCCTTGAAAGGCTCACAAGAGAATAGACCAAAAAAAAAAAAAAACCCAGAATTCAACATACAACATATACAAGAAGGGGATACAACATAAAAGAAACATGTTTGAGGTGATGTTAGACCAGCATGCATCTAGTTAGTTTTAGCCATCCCCTTACTAACTCCTTTCATCTCCTAGGTACTCTGGCCTATCATTTCTAAGCTTTTGTAGGACTAAACATGGCCTCATTCCACATGGCCCACCTCATACATACATACATTTGAAACCTGGTATAAAAGCAAAAACAAACATCCAGAAAGTGCTGATGTTGATTATTTTTGGAGGTTGAAGTGGGGCTCCTGACATTCTTCCTCTCTTACCCCCCATCCCGGCAGTGACCTTGCACCCATGTATCAAATGACATCTCCTGTTGCTTTCTGCAGAGGAGCTGGGAATGTAGCTCAAAATAGGCTATGCCTCTTATGCTGTGTTACTTTAATACAGTGGTTCTCTCAACCATTCCAGACTACTGTACCCCTGTCAGGAGTCTGATTTGTGTTGTGTACGTCCAAGTTTCACCTCACTTAAAAACTGCTTAATTACAAAATCAAGACATAAAAATGCAAAAGTGTCCTAGAACACTATTATTAAAAATTGCTTGTTTTCTCCTTTTACCACCTAAATAGAAAATAAATCAATTGATGCAAAAATATATTTAAATTTCAATGTGCAGTATACAGTGAAGCATAAACAAGTCTTTGTATGAACATAAGAACATAAGAACGGCCGTACTGGGTCAGACCAAAGGTCCATCTAGCCCAGTAGCCTGTCTGCCGACAGTGGCCAGCACCAGGTGCCCCAGAGGGGGTAGACTGAAGACAATGATCAAGCGATTTGTCTCCTGCCATCCCTCTCCAGCCCCTGACAAACAGAGGCCAGGGACACCACTTCTATCCCCTGGCTAATAGGCTTTTATGGACCTAACCTCCATGAAATTATCTAGCTTCTCTTTAAACTCTGTTATAGTCCTAGCCTTCACAGCCTCCTCTGGCAAGGAGTTCCACAGGTTGACTACACGCTGTGTGAAGAAGAACTTTCTTTTATTAGTTTTAAACCTGCTATCCATTAACTTCATTTGGTGTCCTCTAGTTCTTCTATTATGGGAACTAATAAATAACTTTTCTTTATCGGCCCTCTCCACACCACTCATGATTTTATATACCTCTATCATAGCCCCCCTCAGTCTCCTCTTTTCTAAACTGAAAAGCCCCAGTCATTTTAACCTCTCTTCACATGGGACCTGTTCCAAACCCCTAATCATTTTAGTTGCCCTTTTCTGAACCCTTTCCAAGGCCAAAATATCTTTTTTGAGGTGAGGAGACCACATCTGTACACAGTATTCAAGATGTGGGCGTACCATAGTTTTATACAGGGGCAGTAAGATATTCTGGGTCTTATTTTCTATCCCTTTCTTAATAATTCCTAGCATCCTATTTGCCTTTTTGACTGCCGCTGCACACTGTGTGGAAGTTTTCAGAGAACTATCCACGATAACTCCAAGATCTCTTTCCTGATTTGTCATAGCCAAATTAGCCCCCATCATACTGTACGTATAATTGGTGCATTACTTTACACTTATCCACATTAAATTTCATTTGCCATTTTGTTGCCCAATCACTCAGTTTGGTGAGATCTTTTTGGAGTCCCTCACAGTCTGCTTCTGTCTTGACTATCCTAAACAGTTTGGTATCATCCGCAAACTTTACCACCTCACTGCTTACCCCTTTCTCCAGATCATTTATGAATAAGTTGAACAGGATTGGTCCCAGGACTGACCCTTGGGGACACCACTAGTTACCCTCTCCATTCTGAAAATTTACCATTTATTCCTACCCTTTGTTTCCTGTCTTTTAACCAGTTCTCAATCCAAGAAAGGACCTTCCCTCTTATCCCATGGCCATGTAATTTACACAAGAGCCTTTGGCGAGGGACCTTGTCAAAGGCTTTCTGAAAATCTAAGTATACTACATCTACTGGATCCCCCTTGTCTGCATGTTTGTTAACCCCTTCAAAGAATTCTAATGGATTAGTAAGACATGATTTCCCTTTACAGAAACCATGTTGACTTTTGTCCAACAAATTATGTTCTTCTTCGTGCCTCACAATTTTATTCTTTACTATTGTTTCGACTAATTTGCCCAGTACTGAAGTTAGACTTACTGGTCTGTAATTGCCAGAATCGCCTCTAGAGCCCTTTTTAAATATTGGTGTCTCGTTAGCTACCTTCCAGTCATTAGGTGCGGAAGCCGATTTAAAGGATAGGTTACAAACCACAGATAATAGTTCAGCAATTTCCCATTTGAGTTCTTTTAGAACCCTTGGATGAATGCCATCCGGTCCCGGAGATTTGTTAACATTAAGTTTTTCTATTTGTTCCAAAACCTCGTCTAATGACACTTCAATCCGGGACAGTTCCTCAGATTCATCACCCACAAAGGACGGTGCAGATTTGGGAATCTCCCTAACGTCCTCTGCCGTGAAGACTGAAGCAAAGAAATCATTTAGTTTCTCCGCAATGGCTTTATCGTCCTTGATTGCTCCTTTTATATCTCAATCGTCTAGGGGACCCACAGGTTTTTTTAGCAGGCTTCCTGCTTCTAATGTACTTAAAAAATATTTTGTTATTTCTTTTTGAGTTTTTGGCTAGCTGTTCCTCAATCTTTTTTTGCTTTTCTTATTACATTTTTACACTTGATTTGACAGTGTTTATGTTCCTTTCTATTTATCTCACTAGGATTGGATTTCCACTTCTTAAAAGATGCCTTTTTGTCCCTCACTGCTTCTTTTACATGGTGGTTAAGCCACGGTGACTCTTTTTTAGGTCTCTTGCTATGTTTTTTAAGTTGGGCCTGTATTATGGTGACTTTAAAAAGTTTCCATGCAGCTTGCAGGGATTTGGCTCTAGTCACTGTGCCTTTTAATTCTGTTTAACTAACCTCCTCATTTTAATTCCCCCTTTTTGAAATTAAATGCCAGAGTGCTGGACTGCTGAGGTGTTCTTCCCACCACAGGAATGTTAAATGTTATTATATTATGGTTACTATTCCCAAGCGGTCCTGTAAAGGTTATCTCCTGGACCTGATCCTGCGCTCCACTCAGGACTAAATCGAGAATTGCCTCTCCCCTTGTGGGTTCTTGTACCAGCTGCTCCAAGAAGCAGTCATTTAAGCCATTGAGAAATTTTATCTCTGCTTCTCTTCCTGAGGTGACATGTATCCAGTCAATATGGGGATAATTAAAATCCCCCATTATTATAGAGTTCTTTATTTTGGTAGCCTCTCTAATCTCCTCAGCATTTCAATGTCAGTATCGCTGTCCTGGTCAGGTGGTCGATAATATATCCCTACTGCTAATTTCTTATTATTGGAGCATGGAATTACTATCCATAGCGATTCTATTGAACATGTTGATTCATTTAATATTTTTAATTAATTTGATTCTACATTATCTTTCACATACAGTGCCACTCCACCATTTCCTGGACACCACAGTACAAAGCACCAATGGAAAATTAGACACCACTCTCTACAGAAAACCCACTGACTCATACAGTTACCTACATGCCTCCAGCTCCCATCCAGAACACACCATACGATCCATCATCTATAGCCAAGCCCTTCGATACAACTGCATCTGCTCTAATCCCACTGACAGAGACCAGAAACTTCAGGATCTCTACCAAGCATTTACAAACCTCAGCTACCCACCCGGAGAAATAAAAAAACAAATTGAAAGAGCCAGACGAATACCTAGAAACCATCTACTTCAAGACAGACCCAAGAAAACCAACAATAGAACACCACTTGTCATCACCTACAGCCCCCAACTTAAACCTGTCCAAATACATTATCAATAAAACTACAACCTATACTGGAACAGGATACTAAACTCCAAGAGGCTCTGGGAGACAGACCCATAGTCTCCTATAGACAACCACCTAACCTCAAGATGATTCTTACCAAAAACCACAGGACATACCACACTAATACCAACCCTGAACCTTCCCTTGCAACAAACCCTGCTGCCAGCTTTGTCCACATATTCACTCTGCTGATACCATTATTGGACCTAACCAGTTGAGTTATAAGATCAAGAACACATATTCCTGCTCATCCAGAAATATAATTTATGCTATCATGTGCCGAAAGTGTCCGTCTGCTATGTACATTGGACAAACATCTCAGACACTTCGCCAAAGAATCAATGCCCACAAAACAGATATTAGACAGGATCACAAAGAAAAAACTGTTTCTTGCCATTTCAACCAGAAAGGGCATTGTCTCAACGACTTGATTACCTGCATCCTGCTTCAAAGACCTTTTAACACCAAACTTGAAAGAGAATCCTCTGAACTGTCATTCATGCTTAAATTCGACACTTTACGCCTTGGTCTAAACAAAGACATTAATTATCTTACCCATTACAAAGATAGCTTCCCCAATTATCACCTCTAATATCATTAGCTCACAGACATTTACCTCCCCCCCTGATCCCCCTTCTGTTCTGAAATTTGGTTTGTCCTTTTCATATGTGTTCGTTTTTTTGATTGTATCCTTTGGTATATATGGTTGTGCCAATTTTCTTCCACTATTTGATCTGAGGAAGTGGGTCTGACCCACAAAAGCTCATCACCTAATAAACCATCTTGTTAGTCTTTAAAGTGCTACATAGTCCTGTTTTTTGTTTCAGCTACACCAGACTAACACGGCTGCATCTCTATCCCAATTATCTATGTTTCTAACGATCGAATCAGCCACTACTAACACCTGCCTCTTCCTAACAACTGGCGTTCCTTCCCCCTCAGAGGTATCCTCAGTGCGAGAGGATACCGCAACATCCTCTGGAAGGAGGGTCCCAACTACGGGATGGTTTCCCCCTGTTCCCATTGAATGCTCTGTTCCCTTGAGACTTTCATCCTCTTTAAGAGCACTGGGGCTCTCAGACTGGAGGTGGGACAGTACTACAGTGTCCCAGAAAGTCTCATCAACATAGCTCTCTACCTCCCTTAGCTCCTCCAGTTCAGCCACCTTGGCCTCCAAAGCCCGAACTCAGTCTCTGAGGGTCAGGAGCTTGTTGCAACGGGTGCACACATACGCTACTCGCCCACAGGGCAGATAATCATACATGTTACACTCGACGCAATAAACAGGATAGCCCCCACTCTGCTGCTGGGCTTCTGTCTCCATTTTTCTTATGAATAAGTTTAAGTATAAACTGGGCTTCTTATTAAATGTCTGGAATATAGATTATTATAAAAGTTAGGTTTAAAGAAGGTCAGGAGTCACTAGCGCCCACTAGCGCCCTCTAACCTCCCCCTCTAACCTCCCTCTCCAAACTCCCTGTTAGCTGCTCCTGTTCGCAAGCTCCCTGACTCACAGCTTATAAAGCCCTGGTAGCCCCCCCCCGACTGAGTCTCAGCCAATTAACAGAGGCTTCTAGATTTCAAACCTTTTAGAAGCTCCTTCAAACAAACAAACAAACCAGACAAACACAAGCTCAGCACACAGCAAATACCCCCCCCCCCACACACAAACACACACTACAGACAGCCACTTACCACAAGGGTCCCGATTTTACTCCTCCTTTACCTGGAGAACTCCCCTCTCCAAACTCCCTGTTAGCTATGAAATTTTAGCTTCTCTTGAGTTTGCCAGTGCATTTTACGTAGCCTCTTCTAAACTCAGGCAATTATCTAGAAGAGTTGATGTACCATCTGGAGGAACTCTGTGTACCCCCAGGGTTATATGTACCCATGGTTGAGAAGTACTGCTCTAATGCAACTGTGGATGCTCTTGTATCCATAGACACACCTAAACATTTTCTGAACCCTGCTAAACTCGTGGACTCACTGAGTTCTACAGTTTAGTTACAGGCTGTGTAATTCAGTGAACGCATGGTAGCTGGGACCATCCATTTTCTGTGGAAGAGAAAGGCCATTGTAAAATGGAGCAGCTGTTCCCCTGCACCAGGGCTCTGGACAGTGCAGGAGGTTGTGGGAGATGGCTGTGATCATGTATCCAACAACAGGTCCTTGATTTGGAAGGTCAGTCCTAGTCATGCGTCCACTGAGAACTACAGTCAGACATCTCTAAATTATACCACTGATGTAGAATCCCCTATAACAGTGGGGGATTGGCAGAGCACAGTGATTCTCACAGTCCCCTCCCTATCCCTATTCCTGAGACAGCCCCTCTCTTACTTTATTCCAAATCTGGCACAGTTACTCCCAGAGGAGTTCCCTGAGTCTAGGAGAACCATCCTTGGGGAATTTATAGCCAGATTGTGTCCCCTTTTCCCTGTGAGTGTGGTGCAAAGGATCTGGCTCTCCACAAAAAATCTGGCGAGGGTTCTGTAAGGGAATAAATAAAGGGGTAACTATGAAGGGCTCCTGGGGTCTCCATTGGCAAAATAAATTGAATTTGTATCTTATAAATAAGAACAGCTGGGACTTTCCTCTTGCCTGGAAGCTTCCAGTATTTTATTTTATTTTTTTCTGTTTAAAGAGTTGCACTCTCCTGAGTAGAGTAACTTAAATCATATGTTTGGAAGAAAGAGGAGTTAATGAAACAAGGAAAAGGGATTTATCATGGAGAAACCATTTTACATGCTTTCTGCTGTGAAAAAAGAGCTCTATAGGAAAATATTCCTAATCTATGTCTACACTATTATAAAAGAAGAGTCTGTCCATCCATCACAGAGAACATTTGAGAAGACTTGAGAAGTTTCTAGGGGAAGGCAGGCCCCCAGTCCAACCTACAGCCCTGCCCCCTCCGCTGAGGCCCTGCCCCCACCAAGGGGACGGGAGGAGGAGGAGCAGTGCGCCGAGCACACATGCGCCCCCCCCCACCATGGGGAGGGGAAAAGCACGAATGCGTGCACCCCAACATCCCTGGAGCAGCGAGGAGGGAAAAGGACGCTTTACTGTGGAAAGAACACGCTTGCAGTGTGGACGTAACTCAAGTTTTGTCAGAAAAACAGCCATTTTTCTGACAAATCTCTGTAGTCTAGATGTAGCCTGGGAGTGCAGGGGAGGCAGGGGAGGTCCATTGGCCTTAGGGTTGGGAGGGACTTTCCTCACCCAATGACTCTTACACCCTCTTCCACGGCTTGCTTGGTCTTTATTCAGAGAATAATGAATTTCACACTAAGTATCTGGACCATGGCTGCTACTCCATAATAAGCTGTGGAATGGCTGTGGCCAACTGTACATTTCTGTGCCAGGATTTGTTGATCTACATTGTTACCTAACCTATCAGGTGTTCCCCTACCACAACCATAGTGTGATCCCTGTCTTCCCTCCAAATTCGGACTCAGACACCCATTATAGATTTTTGCTCTGCAGCAGGAAAGTGTAAAGTAACCCTGTGTGGGCTTTCTCTGGGCTGGCAACCTACACAGTAAAATGTGACCTTTCTACTGCACACAAACAACTGGTGCCTCCCCAAACTGGGAGGGGAGGCATCCTTTAAAGAAAAGGACAATGTGACCACACCACATGTCTCCTCCTCTTCCCTCACTGTGCTCAATCAACGTTCTCTTCACCCCATATTGCCTGGTGGAGAGGGAGCTTTGTCTTTCTCCCACTCTGAGACACGTATACTGGTTTCCTGAGAATAATCAATAAAAAGTACTAATGAAAATATAATGAAAATAAACTGCATTGTATGGGAAGAACCTGCTACTCTGTTCAGTTGTTTTAGAAAACAAATCATGAACCAGGACACTTGTATTATGGGCTTAAGATGGCCATGGTCATCTGTGGATACTGAAAGTTAAAAAAAAAAAAAAAGCTACGGGTTACACTGGTATATATTTGAGTCATTTTTCTCCACTTTCTTTAATTTACTGCACATTATCTCTCCTTCCCTTGCCCCTGCTAAATTCACTTTATTAGCAATAAGTGTTTTTGTAATCTTTCAGTTGTCTTGTACAATAATTAGCCTTTTAGCCTTGTTTGCTAATTCCAAAGATGTCCGAAGGAGGCAGGAATGGCCTTCTGAGCTGTTCGACTTTGGAATGAAATAGTAAATCAACTTCTGGTAAGACATATATATCATATTAAACACCAGGAATCCACCACAAAATCATTACACTAAAAAGCGACAATTTTGATTGATTAAAATGGTATGGGCTGGATAGTGTTAAATCACGGTGAGTGATGTGACATTACAGTTTTACATATCATATTTCTGCCAAGACAATGAAGGTAAAAGGCATTGTCATCAGACGATAACGGACAATAAGAGGAATCCTGATGTTAGATTTATTACTTGGTTTAGATTTAGAAAGAAGTAATTCTTGTCTTGTGCCACTTATCAAATGACTGTAAATTCAGTGATGATGTAAAATTCTAAGGCAGAGCCACTTAGAGTTTTGACAGAGTGCCAGCTATAAAGTATTTACTGTTCTCAATGGTTCTGCCTTGCACACTTAAATATTTATCAGACACGTGAACCCTTCTGATAAATGTTTCTGATCTTTTGTGGTGTTTTTTTATGCTTGTATTTTTCATCAGAAGCTGGCTTCTGTATTTTTAATAATAATAATATAATAATAATAATTTATAATTAATAATCCTCTGCTGTTTTTAAATAATTAATTGAAAATATAGGATTGCTGGTGGTATATATTATTTCATTATATTTATTTCATTAAGATGAAGTACATAACATTTTCATGGTTTATGTCCTTTGTCATTTTCATTTTAGAGATATGAAAGCTTACCCATATCATGGACTCTGATAGTCACTACACGTTGTGCTTAGTGACTTAGCATTAGCAGAGCCCAGTTGTTGTTCATATGTAATACACAGGCCACATCCAGGTGGGGGACACATTGTGCTAGGCCCTGTACAAATGCACAGTAAATGACAGGCTTTGCCCCAAATAGCTTACTGTCTTAACTAATCCACCTGCTAAGTTTTTTTTTTTTTTATGTGGGCAGAAGGGTCGGAGAAAGAATAGTACAAGTTGATCCTCTCTAGTTTGGCACTTTCTGGTCTGGCAACATCTGTGGTCCGGCATGATTTTACTTAGTCAGATGTTCACCTATTGTGAGTGGCCAAATTTCCTGCAGTTTGTTTACAGCCAGCAGTCCTGGCTTTCAGTGGTCTAAGAGCCCAGTAAGAAGTGGAAGTGTTGGTAATGCTGCTAACCAATATTGACCTCCCATGGTCCAGCAAATTCTCTGATTAAGCACCGGTCAGGTCCCAAGGGTTCCAGACTAGAGCAGTTCAACCAATGTAATGAAAGGGATCAGATATTTAATCACCAGCTACGTGCATCGTTCCTAGCCAGTCAATAGCTGGATAGTGGTTTGCTATGTGCATTCCAGCAGGAATGAGTTTTTAAGGAGAAATTTGAAGGAGAATTGATGGTGGTTTTTAGAGTTTTGGATGAGTATTTTGCTTAAAGGGCAATTTGTGAAAAAGCACAAAGATTCTTGTGAGAGAAACAGACAGGCAGACAATCAAGGCTGGCATTTTTGGCAGAGCAGCCTGCTTGTTGACTTCATAATAGGACAGGCAGGTAGACTGGGACAAGGAGTTTGTGTTGGTGGTAGAAAAGAGGGAGCTGATATATTTTAATGTGATAGCAGGTAGGATTCCCTGAACTAGCTTTTGAAGTCTTTTAATGCCATCACAGTAGAAGAGGCTACCTTGGCTAAGTGAAGCTACTTGGAAACAAGCCATTTTTCAAACAGAACAGTGTGCCTCAGAGCACTACTCAACAGCAGAAAAAATAAGTGGCTGCACATGTTGGCTGAGACATAAAAATATTTAAAGGGGCAAGTTAGGTTGGTTTTGTGCTAGTGCACCTGTTGGGATTTAGAGAGCGACAAGGTGGATGAGGTTATATCTTTTATTGGATCAACTTCTGTTGGTAAAAGAGAAGCTTTCAAGCTATATAGAACTCTTCTCTGGTCTTTTAGGATTAGTCACTGAACCCATCTGATTAAGATCTTGTATAAGTGTCTGTCACTGCAGTATCTGGAATAATTCCACCGGTTCAATGGTGCTATATTAGATTTACACTGGTATAACTGAGAGCAGAATTTGGTCCTTTGGCCTTTTTGCTTTGCGTTTTCCATCCTCTTTCAGCCTAGGGTACAAACACAGACTGATAGCTTTACGCTGAATGACTTAAAAAGCATAAAAAACTATTAAAATAGCCCCAAGGATTATTTTTTTCCATTCATGATTCAGACTGACAGTCACAGTCAGAGAATGTGAGACTAATGTACATTAAATTTCCCATGCCATTTGGTTCTTTGAGGCCCAGGCATTGAAAACAAAAAAGTTTCCATGGCCTGCTTGAATATCTGATGAATAGACAAGGTTGGATGCAGAGCTGAGTTCTGTGACCCTCTGCAGCTTGCACTTAGTTCCTCCACAGCTCCTGTGACATGAAAGGTTCAAGACTGTTTTGAATGAGCATAGCCTTTTCAAACCACATCTGTGAAACACAGAAGAGCTGGGGAGCAGTCATCTTAAAAATAGGAGAGTTTGCAAAACTGGGACAGATTATTAAAGCACTTTTGAAATATCTCAGCAGTCTGTAAGAACCAAAATAAATCCCTTGAAATCGCATTAGGAACTTTATATTTTCTTTTACAGATTTTCCCCCTCTTATATATCTAAGTGGAAACAAACAAATGCAGTCTCCACTAAAAGTGGTAAAACTAAGGGTGTTCATGATTAAAACTGCCACTGTGCCAAACCTTGGAGCAGTATGGGATCTTATAAAACACACGATGCTGGAAAGATGTGATGGAGCCTGTTGTAATTTCCTGTGGGAACCACAAAATTAAGTTACCACAATTTTAAAGTGAAACCCTATATAACCTTAACATTACCTTTATTTTAGTATGAGCTTAGTGGCCTGTTATTTCGGATGGGGGGAGAGAAGCAGGAAGGGGACGAGGCAGGATATGTAAGAGGGTTGAATGCATCTCCTAGAATTTTCCTGCCCTCACTTATCCAGACACCATCACTCTACATGGCTCATTGTGAAAGCCTTTCTTGTCTTGGGTGGGTTTAAGGATTCCCTCAAATCTGAGTATACCGTGCATCCCACCGTCTTAGCTACCTAGCATCTTCACAACCAAGCATCTTGATTTTGGGTCATAATCAAATTATCAGAACTACTGTAATGAGCTTGCAAAAACGTGACTGCATTGATTCTTTCTATATAAAGGAGTTGTTACTAAATCTTTCTCCGTCATCACTTTACATTATCAGAATCACACTAAAAATCACATCCTTTGTTTACTCTGTCTGGTAGCTGCTGGCCCTTTTGGCCCAATTATAATCTCACTACAGTGAATGCTAGATCTCCCAGGGGAGGATCAGGCCTTACATTGTAAATTTACTGTCTGATTAAATTCTAGTTCTCATTTTTGATTAAACAAACAAGTGTCATTTGTTCAGTTTTTCATTGTTATTTTACAGGTTACTTTGGTCAAAAATCTGCTTCATTTGTACTAGTTTATGGCTCTGCCTTTTTTTTTTTTTCTTTTTCATAATGTAAAGCCTGAACCTGAGACCTTGCCTTCCCACACTCGAGGGGAAGTAGAAGAAAGCCACTAATGTCTAACTACTTTGTTGCCTAATTGAAATGTAGAATACTTAAATGTATTGTTTCCAGACTTAGATGCATGCTTTTTTGACACCAGATGTCACTGTTGGATTGAGAGAAAGCTTAACTAAGAAGCATGATTTTATCTTTGTTATGTAGCCTGTTAGCATCTGCTTCGCAGCCAAATAACAGCATGGAATTAGTGCTTACACAGTTTGCTGGCAACTCTAGGGCAATATTTATGTAGGGCAGCATATCCCAAATGCCAGTAACTGGTCTGAGAGTTGCTTCCGTGTCCAGTATTTAAAATGTAGGTTATTGTGTTTTAGAACATAATGGAGTTGTCACAAAAGATACTTGCTATAAATAAATCTCTCTGGTCAGAACCTTTGTTTGAGATCAGTTTGATTTTATTCCAATGTTAACTTTTGGTTGTTTTCTTTGCTACTTTTCATCCTTTACTTTTCACTACCTGCATATTTAGTGCCTCTTTCTTATTCACATCTTAATGCATAATTTTCCCATCATTGTCCTTCTATATTTTTAAATTTCTGACTTTCCTTTTTGATGCGCATTGTAGTGTTTTCATCTTATCACTCTCTTCATCACAATTTTTCTTTCTAACTTGGCTATTTTTCTTTCGCTATTTTCTTCTCCTCGTCTGATTTTTTTTTTTTTTTCCCCTCATGGTCCTCTTCCCTCTCTTGTGGTTGGTGTGGAGGCCAAAGATCTCTTTCTCCCTGGTTCATCCAAAATCTGTCATGGTATTTCTTCCTCCTCCCTGAATCTGTCACTCCTTTACTGTCCCTTTCCTCCGTCTCTGAAGTATAGCAACAACACAGTTTATATTTTGCCTTGCTGGAATGAGCTGCATTCTGAGCCATGTTAGTAACTGGCCCTTCTGGAACACTGTTCACAACTGAAGGGACGATGAAATTAAGCTAAGTGTTTACATGTTTCTGGTTAGTTAAGTGATATAGGCCAGGGACTAGGAAGGCAGAACTACTGCTGAAGTGAAAAGTATCATAATCAATGTATTATAAATATACACACTGTACATTTGCAGTAGAATAAAAATATAGCTTTCCATATGCAGGGGATCATAGAACACTAATGGGATAGGAAGCATGTTTCTCAACTAGGGATATTAAAATTGTTATTCATTTAACTGTTTTAACTCTGGGCTTGCCACCCAGTCCTGCCACAGCCATGGGGTCCCATTTCTGGGCCAGCCATGGCGGTGAGGCCCCCTCTCCAGTCCAACTGGCTCCTCTATGGCTGGGACTGCCCCAGCTTGGCATGGCTGGCTGCTGCCAGAGGTCACCGTCAGGGACAAATTAACCATTAAGCGTACCGGTAAGCCTCCTGCTTACCAGTATGCTTATCGATAAATCATTTTAACATCCCCTATTCTCAATCACAGCTCTCTGTTTTTTGCTCTGCAGGCAGCTAGTCACCAGTAATTAAGAGGGGGAGGGCGGGTGGACTTCACCTGCATTGTTTAAGAATTTTTTGTTGTCCCAGAAATAATACAGTTTGACTCAATCAGATGAGTGAGAGAAAAGATGACATCTGGCAGCTGCTTATCCTTGAGGTAACACTTTGATTCACAGCACATAGAATCTTCCTTCAGTGTAAGTCACAACTAAAATCTGAAAACTAGTAAAAAGAGCATGTAGTAGAACCTCTATATTTTTAATTGACTAGTGACTCCTGTGTATCCTCTAGCTGTGAAACAGCCTTTTTCTTTCCTTTTCTCTCGCTCTCTCTTTCCCCCCCTGCAGCTGGTAATAGTTTATGGAGCATGTTGCTGTGTTAATGCCTTGTTAAGACCGTTTCAGCTGCTGGGTCTTTGAGAGGTCAGTGTCAGGACTATTTTACTGTGAACCCTTGATATGCAGGGTAAAGCTGGGGACAGGTAGAACTTCCACCCTCTCACACGGCAGGGAGCTTTACTGCTCCCGGCATCCTCCCTCCCATAATGCAGTGCTCCTGGCAGTATAAACAATAAAAAATAATATGTTTCTGGTCACAAGTAATTAGGGCAGCTTTAAGAAGCATTTATGTTAATAGACCAGACATCACATCACTGGCATTACTTGATATTTGTAAATTCAGTGTGGTAAAGCTGCAGGTGTGAAAAGGCTGTTGAATGTAGTTGTCTATATATTTTTGACAGGTAGCAAAAAACATTCTCCAGTTTATAAAGAACAAGTAAAAATAAAAGCATAAGTTTAAAAGTAAAATGTTAATATTGTCATACTTGCAGTTATTACTTCACAGACGACTGCATTTGCCAGGTTTCTAAAATACAGTAGATGGCATTTCGGATAAGCCAAAGATCAGCTCTGAAAAGAGAGTAGTAAGAGCTCATTTTTCAGTTCAAGGTAAATTTTTAAATTTCCTAATAGAAGTTCATCCAAAACATTAGTTAGATTCCCAATTGTGAAATGGAAAACATATTTTAGGAGCATAATACAAATAAAATCTGGTATCATGCCTTCTGTGTCCAACAGAAAGTTAGACCCCCCCCAAAAAAGGTAACCAGAAACACAATATTTTCCTTCATTCTTTTTCTGGTTAATTTCAACATGAAGCTTGAGCAGTCAATTTTTGCACTCGTCGGCGGGGTTAATCATAGGCCAGGAATGTTTGTTTCTTAATACCTGTTTAACTCACTGGCTGCCGTATTTATTTTAAAGGTTTGTTTCTTTTACACTACATAATTTAAGAAAAAATATCAAGACTAATTAGTTGTTAATGAGAAATTTATATAATGAGAGCCAAATGCAACATTTATGTCATGCAGAGTATATGTTTTGTATCCTAAAAGGTAGCGATGAAACTATTATTCAAAACTGAGTAAAATCTAGGAAATAATTACCAACAGATGTGTTGTGAATTAAGATTTCAGTGTAAGAATAATTTGTTGCAAATGGTAAAATGTGAATGCCTTTTAAAGAATTGCTTGGTCTTTTAGTCGCCCATCACCTGGGTTTTCTCATTTAATCTTTAAAGCCAACCTAAGAGTCAATATTAATGGTTTGTGTTTCTTTATCACCTTCCATCCAAAGCTCTCAAAGCACGTTAGAAATATTAATTGAATTAAATCTCCCAGTGGTGGATATTTTATCTGTTTTACAAATGAGGAAATGGAGGATCACTGAGGTTAAGTAACTGGACCAATCTCAGAGAAAGGGCAAGGAATAGAACTTAGTTATCTTTATATTTTACACGATCACATTTCCCTTTCATTTTCCCAGCTACATGGTTTATTCATTGAACTTATTTTATTTAATAATGCAATGAGTCCAAGTGCCACTCATGGCATCTAGGTATGAGACAAAAACCAGACAACATTGTCCACGATGGGAAACTATAGAACTCTCTGCTTTAGTAATCAGACTCTAGCTCACATACCAGGAAAAATAAGGTAATTAATTCAAGAAAATACTTTTATAGCTTAGACCATTGATGGGCAACCACAAATCATGGGTGGGCCACATGACTGGCTCTCCTTCATCTCAGTGGGCTGCAGCAACTCACAGTCCATTGGAGTTCCACCTGCAGCCCCACGGCTTCCCTGGGTGTCCCTCTTCCCCATGTGCCTCACATGCACTGGAGCACTGGAGACCCATTCCTCCTACGCCTCCCCCCCAGCTTCCCAGGATTTTTGGAGCACAAAAATTACCCGATTTGCACTCCATCCCTGGTTCTCCCTTTCCCTCCCAGAGCTTCAACAAGTAGATTCATGTCATTCCAGCTCTGGGAGGGAGGAGGAGGACCAGGGATGGATTGAGAATCAGGCAATTTGCATGCTCCAAAAGTGTTGGGTGGGAGAGGGAGGAGCAGGGAAGTGTGGGTGCCCCAGTGCAGGAGAGGCGCATGTGGGAGGGGGACAGCCAGGGAGTTTATGGGCTGCAGGTGGAGCCTCAGTGGGCTGAATGTGGCCCATAGGCCACAGGTTGCCCACCATTGGCTTAGACACTATGGGTGTGTCCAGACTACAGGGTTTTGTTGATAAAAGTGGACTTTTGTCGACAAAACTATACCTGTGTCTACACTACTGCCGTGTTCTGTCGACAGTAAGTCGACAGAACGTGGCAGTTTTGTCGATGGTAGTAAACATAATTCTATGAGGAATAACGCCTTTTTTTCGACAGAGTTATGTCAAAAAAAGGCGCTATTGCATCCACACTGCTTTTTCAAAAGAGAGCGTCTAGACTCTCTGTCAAAAAAGCAGCTTGCTTTGTCGACAGAACTGGCTGTAGTCCAGGCGCTCTTTTTCGACAGAGGCTTTGTCGACAGTATCTGTCGACAAAGCCTCTGTTGACAAAAGCCTGTAGTCTAGACGTACCCTATCAGACAAAATCATGACTAAAAATACGAGCATGGCAGAATCATCTGAATACTAGTAGCCTGGGGCTCAGTGCTATAGGATCAAAACTTATACTGCATCTAGGAATGGGCAAATAAAATCCTGAGCACCATGAATATCAGCCATGTTAGTGAATATCAATCAGAAGGCATTCAGCTCCTGGATATCTGAAAGCTTATATGGCAAAACAGCTCTAGTGGAGATTTTCAGATCTCAAGAATCTTGGAGGAGATCAAGAGGAAAAAGATTTTCTTGCACTTGTTTCAATCTTTTATTAATTCCCATAAAGTGAAGCTCCCTTTTGGAAAAGCTAAAATCATAGCTAGAAAGGGTGAGCCAGAGAGAAAGAGCTTGCCAGACTTTGTTTGTATTGCATTGCTACCATAGGAAAGGAAAAGAAATGTGAGCAAGGGGCAGGCATACAAATATGTCTCACCGTGAACAAACCGATGAGGTGTGGTCTGGGTATTCCTATGATTGATAGGGCAGAGAGCCAAACCCCATTATCATAGTCTACCTTAACCCTCCTACAATGGGGGGTAGTGGTAGATGGTAAGGCTCCAGCAATGGATTTGCTGGAGGGACCTGGACTGAAAAAGAGGAGGAGCTGATGGAAATCCCTTACAGAATAAGCATGGGGTGCCTGCATTACACACTTTTATCTGTTGGTAGTCCCAGACATAAAATAATAAAGTTGCAGCCTGATTAAACCCATGTCAAATGTCTTTTGTCCGTCTTTCAGTGTAACCAGAAAAAGTGGCATTAAACTCAAATGGAGCTGAAGCAGTAGCACCTCTCTGATTAGTAGGCTTAGGAGTACTGCTTCTGGTGATTTTCTTCCGTCTGTTGTCACAGCTATGAATACTGTCTCTTCCATTATTTTGTTTTGACTTCAGTGGAGTGTAGCCAGACAGGAACCCCCCTGTAACATCCATTTTTGCTTGCCTGGAGCACACAGGGCACACAGAGCAGTAAGCCTTGAACAGAAGGCCCGGATATGCAGGCTCAGTGACCGTGAATGGCTGTAAACAGAGATACGCCAATTGCTGACCAAGAGGCTGCCGAGGCGTGTCCTTGACTGAAACCCATATTGATATGAACACACAGCCGTCCGCGGGGGGGAGGAATCTCTCGCCCAGTAAAAAAATGTCTAGTACTCACAATTTAGTTATCTCTCTTGCAAGTGTAAATTAACTTGAAACTTGCTTGTAAGAACTGGCGTCACAAAGACAAACCAACACAATTTGGCATCTTAGATAAGAAAGAGAATACGGGTCCCTATGGGTATAAAGATGGGTCCAGCAGCACGTTTACTCTGAGTGTCAATCTACCATCTATCTGCTGGTCGGGTTAGGTGTTTGACCTCCCGAGGTTCCACGGGACGCCCACCTCGTGATTCGTCTTTCCTAGGAATTGAGGACCGGCCCTGGCTTGACCCGCTGGAGTCGAGAGGCACAGAAGGGGGTAAAATTGTACCTGGATGTGGTCCTTTGTCTTAAGTGTATACATAGATTTAGAGCTCTTTAAAGATTAAGCTGTCATTTGGTACCATTATTTCTATTTTCTATCTTTATTTTCTTTGTAACCATTTTTTAAGATCTATATTTGCTAGCAGTTAAGAAATAGAGCAATAGCCATATGCTTTATAAGCCTTTTTAATAAACCTGTAACTGTTTAAGTTTTTAACCTGACTCCTTCAGTTGCTGTAACAGAACCAAGCACAATTTAAAAGAACTTCAGCCGGTCATAAGGGACAGGTATAGGGAGAGCTTGGGCATTTGGATCGTGTCACTCCCAGGTGACAGATCCGTTGGGGCATCTCTGTCTTCCCTAGACTGCCCGCTGCGGAGGGATCCTGTATCCTAGCAGCTAAAATCTGAGATGTAATAAGCTCTTCCTATAAACAGGGGCGTCTGTCTGCCTGTTGGCTGCCCTCTGCGACGGGACCCTGGTCCTAGCAGTAAAGTCACGGACGTTAAACTTTTATTCAGGGCTCCCTTCAGTCTCTCCTAGACTGCCCGCTGCGACGGGGCCTTGTGCCTTAGCAGTTGAAGACTTGGGTGTCACACACACACACACTGCCCTGACCATCGGCTGACATGGAGCTTTGCCAATGAGGAATTTTGCCTCTTGTCTTTTATGTGTAGGACATTGATAATATTGTATCTGATCAGTGGGAGGACACTAGTGAGGAGATAAGTAAGAGTATATAGTGCAATTGTCAGATTCTAATGTATTTTTTTCCAGCGGAGATACGTAAATGTAACAAAGGTATGGGCTAGTGCTTAGAGGACCAGGAGTCAGAAAACCTGAACTGCATTTTTGAGTGTCACTTGCATACTTTGTGTAGTTAAAAAAACACAACTCACATTTGTAAAATGAAAATAGCAATACATGCTAACTGCAGCTGGCTAAAAACTTGAATCCTATACCATGGGAAATTCTGAAACGAAAAAAATAATAATAATTCTGAGGTAGAACAATGACATTTCAAAATTTCCCATGGAATTTGAATTCCAAATTTTTTTGTTTTAAAAAGGTCCAAATGAAATGTTTACACTATTTCAAAACATTTGAGACCTGCAGAGCTGTCTACAGTCCTGGCAGCCCCTCAGGTGCAAACTGGTCATTGTGAGAAGCAGGGGAGCTGGACCTTCCAGACTCCCAAAAAGATGGGGGCCTGCTGGCAGGAAACTGCAGCATTTCATCCAAGTTGGCACATTTGCACAGTAACATGGGGGAAGGGATAGCCCAGTGGTTTGAGCATTGGCCTGCTAAACCCAGGGTTGTGAATTCAATCCTTGAGGGGGCCATTTAGGGATCAGGGGCAAATCTGTCAGGGATGGTACTTGACCCTGCTGTGAAAGTAGGGGACTTGACTCAATGACCTTTTAAGGTCCCTTCCAGCTCTATGAGATTGATAATATATGGAGATATATCTATGTTAGAGAGACAAGGAAGATAAGGTAATACTTTTATTGGACCAACTTTTGTTGGTGGGAAGGAGATAAGCCAAGCAAGGTAGTATAATAAAATATACTACCTCACCCACCTTGTTCCTCTAATATCTGAGACCAACATGGCTGCAATACACAGGTGAGCCAGCACTCCAATCGCTGGGGCATCAATCAATTCCTCTGCAGAAGGTTGATTGGAGATATGCAGCTGATGAGGCTGAGAGGCCTGATGAACCAATTAGCCATCATCTGAAGTCTATAAAAAGACAACCCTGAAAGAAAATGACAAAGGGAGGACTAGGATAGCTGAGGGGTACGCACGCACGCACGCACGCACATACATACATACATACATACATCAAGGACAGAAAATTGCTGTTTCAGACCTGTGGGAAAGGACAAGAAACAGTGTAGTTTGCTGTGCGTTAGGGAATATAAAAAAAAATAAGTCATGTGATGACTCCTCTTTCTGAAAAGAGTCTGAGAAGTTTCTCAGGAAGCAAAGGATGCGGATGGAGTCAACAAATCAGCATTTTCCAATAGAAGATTATTCTGTAGGAAAATCTCTGAGCAGCTCTTATGCTAAACTTTGTAGGGCTGTAAGAGTCTAGCATGAAAAGTGCAATACAAATGGAAGAGATTCCTATTACTTTTCATCATTTGAGTGAGTTAAACTTTGCAGTTAAATTATTCTATGACTAGAAATGTACTAGATATATTTTAAATGTCTTTGTAACTTTAAAACAGTCTCTAGGGTGAACTAGCTGGTTTCACCTCTCTAGGGTTCTCATTATTTGGATGTTGCATTCCCCTTTTTTCTTATTTTGCCAGTTGTGGCAGACAGCATATTTGGGACTGATTCCAAGGGTTTAAGAGCTTCTCTTTCCATCTGCTTTCTTGAAACTGCACAATCTGAACCATCACTACCATCTGGGAAAGAATGTGATCTTGTGATGAAGTAGAATCATTTGTATAAACTAAAACAAAAATGGTCATTTCTTTAGAGTGGAAAAATTCTCAGCTTTCCCCGCCCAACCTAAAGTTCTTGCCAAACAATGGCAGAATGAGCTGCTTGATGGAACTTAACAGTAAAACAAAAGTAATACCCAGGCTTTGGCTAGGTCTGCACTAAAGCCAGATGGTACAAGTCTGAGGAGCTATTCCTGTGCTATCTCTGATCCAGCTAGAGTGCTAAAATAGTGTGTAGTTTGGTTAGCAGGTGGGACTAGCCACCTTGAGTATGAGCCCCTTCCAAGACCACAGATATGTTCTCCTGTTGGAGTTACTGTGGTTTTATTTTATTTTTAGCATGATGGCTCAATCAGAGCTAGTTAGGGTCTTTGGCCTAGAGCTGGAATTTGCTCTTCCAGCTCCACTGTAAAGATGTTTGTGACAATCAGGTTTCAGATGCCCCCAGGTGGAGAATAGTAGGCCTGAGCTCCAACAAATAAGCAATTGACTCAACTATAAAAGTGTAATGAGTGAGGTCTTTTATGAAAACCAGTGGCTCACTGCTGTTTGAATTATGGGCTATGTCTACACTGGTGGCTTCTTGTGCCAGAAATATGCAAATGAGGCTAAGTGTGGAATATCGCCGAGCCTCATTTGCATACCTAATGAGCCGCCATTTTTGCAGAAAAAGGCTCTTGCGCCAGAAGGAGCTGTCTACACTGCCCCTTCTTGCGCAAGAAAACCCCTCTTGTGCAATGCTGTTATTCCCGAAAATAATTGGCGTAACGGCATTGCGCAAGAGGGGTTTTCTTGCGCAAGAAGGGACAGTGTAGACAGCTCCTTCTGGTGCAAGAGCCTCTTCTGCAAATATGGCAGCTCATTAGGTATGCAAATGAGGCTCGGCGATATTCCACGCTTAGCCTCATTTGCATATTTCTGGCGCAAGAGAAGCCGCCAGTGTAGACATAGCCATGCTGTGTGGAGAATTATGGATACTCGCTGACTATATGCTTTAAAGTGTGTGGCCAAGCACAGGGGAAAACAGGCTTATATACCTCCCCCCAAAATAAATTAAGCATCATGGAATCAAACCAATGAGGGTACGTCTAGACTACATGCCTTTTTCAACAGAGCCTTTTTCAAAAGAAAAAGAGTGTCTAGATTGCACTAAGCATATTGAAAAAGTAAAAAAAGGGCACCTGGAAACGCTTCTGCCAGGGCATGGGGGCAGCCTTTACTTCCGGGTCCTGCAGCCTGCTCTTTGCAGAGACGTGTGCTTAAAGGGACCCCCCTGAACAGCCGTTCCTCTGCTGCTGCAGCTGGCTTGCCTACCTCCTAGAGGGACAGCAAAGCTTCTGCAGTGCTTGCTTTGAGTGCCCTGCTTTCTGGGACACCACAGCAATTTGTTTCCTGGTTGTGTTTTGTGCTTTGAATTGGGTTTTTTTGCCATGGAGCCGGAGCTGCCCCCTGGGCAGGTGATGGCCCCACACTGTGATGCTTGAAGTTCTGCTGCATCTTCATGATACCATCATGATGTTCGTGGCAGATCTGGATTCAGAACCCAGCTTTGAGCCCCTCACTTGGGCTGCAGCCCCACTGCCCTTGCCACCTAACTTATTCCTGGAGAGGCAAGTTTGGAGGCTGGACACCATTTCAGACTGGTGGGCCTGTCTTGTTATGGAGCAGTGGGACGACGAGGCTTGGCTCTGAAACTTCTGTATGCGGAAGTCCACGTTCCAGGAGCTGTGTGCCTGGCTCACCCCTACCCTACAACACCAGAACACCCACTTGTGGCCCGCGATCCCCCTGGAGAAGCGGGTCACTATTGCCCTGTGGAAGCTGGCCACCCCCGACAGCTACCATTCGGTGGGACACCTGTTTGGCGTGGGGAGGTCTACTGTTGGGGCCGTCTTGATGGAGGTAAGTCACTTTCTGGGGACAGTCCATGGTGAGGGGGGCATATAAGGGGGACGGTCAGGACCGGGCAGAGGGAATGAGGGATGGGGTGGGAGTGGTAGAAACCCTCCTGGCCTCACCCTGCCGTGGTGCGGGGAGAGAGGGTGTTTGCCTGCAGGCGGGCTTTTGGGAACTGGGAGGGCAGGGGTGGAGGAGCAGCTAGGATTTCCGAACTGCGATGGAGCACTTGATAGGACTCACATCCCAATCCGCACACCGCCCCATCGAGCAGCCCAGTACATTAACAGAAAGGGCTATTTTTCCATGGTGCTGCTGGCCCTGGTCGACCACCGGGGACAATTCATAGACATTTGTGTTGGATCGTCGGGTGGGGCACATGATGCCCGGATCTTCCGGAACTCGTACCTGTACCACAGGCTGGGACATTCTTTGCAGTCAGGGATGTGAAGATGCCTATGTGCATCATGGCTGACGCGGCATACCCCCTTATGCCCTGGCTCATGACGTCGTTCACTCGACACCTGGATTTGAGCAGGGAACTGTTTAACTCCCACCTGAACCGGGTTCACTTGCAGGTAGAATGCACCTTTGGGCATCTGAAGGGCAGGTTTAGATGCCTGCTCACTCGCCTGGACATGGGGGAATGCAACATCCCCGATGTGGTTGCTGCCTATTGTGTGCTGCACAACCTGGTGGAGAGGAAAGGGAGGCCTTCCTCCCAGGGTGGGGGACACGGGTTGATGTCATCTGCCAAGCCCACCAGTCAGGATTGTGAATTCGGGAGGCCCTGTGGGAGAGATTCTCCCAAGGAGCCCGATGACTTTCCCCAGGGCCTTCCAAATGTGGGTTTTCTTCATTCCTCCAGTGCCTTCTCCCCACGAAACCCATCCCTGCCCCACTTTGTACACATACACAGAGAAGAGAGACAGGTGTGGTTTACAAAATGCTTACAGTTTATTGTACAGTTGTATGTAACAAAACCAATATAACTCTTTGTAAAGAAAAATAAACTGTTTGTTAACAAATTAAAGTGCTTCCCTTACTGCCTCACACCGGTGGGAAGGGGGGATGTAAACCTGCAAGTGGGGAGGGAGGCTCAGGGCTGAAGGTGTGGTGTGGATGAAGGGCTCCTGCCACCTCGGGTACGGGGGCCGGCTTACAGATGGCCATGCATGCGGGCTGGGACAGTAGAGGGCTGGCCAGGAGGTGGGGCTGCACCTGGGTCTGGAATGGCAGTGGGTGAGGAGGGAGTGGGGGGGTGAGGGATGGGGCAGGCTGAGCAGGAGGAGCAGGAACAGGGACAGGACCTGGGAAGGCCATCACCTCCCGGATAGCAGCACAAATTTCAGTGCGCTGCTGGACAAACTTGTCCAGCAAGTGACTGCACCACTCTGCCTCTGCCTGCATCCTCTGCATAAATGTCTCCTGCATCCTTTGCAGGACCGAGATGTGCTGGTGCGTCAAGTTCAGGTATGTGCGCCAGTGCCAACAGGTTCCATGCAGCCATCTGGGTGGTGGGACAGGTGTGGTGCGCCCCTCCTGGACAGCTGATCCGGCTGTGGGGGACAAGAGGGAAAAGTCGTCAGTCATGCATGCTCACACGTTCCCTGAGAGGGCACGCCCTCCTTCTCAGCAGTCAGTGCCTGTCCTAGGGTCAGGGGATGCTCATGTGGTCTCAGCAAGGCGTGGTGTGGCCTGGCCAGCACAGCCTCCCTGGAGCCCAGAAGGTGTGCAGGCCGCCATCCTGTCCCACCGCCCCCCCCACAAACACCATGGCCAAGCAGCACAGACAAGTGTCAGCCCACAGTTGGGGTTCCCACAGGTTGCTGAGAGGTCTGAAGCTGTGTGGCAATCCCAGGGTCCCCAACCCATGCCTGCACCTGGCATCACTGCAGGAGCAGGTGGTGCCTCGCACCCATGCAGGTGAAGGGGTAGGATGGCCCTCCCTGTGGTCGGTGATGTGTGGGGTCCCCCCAAGCTGTGATCAGCATGACACATCATAGTACCACACCATCCACTTTGCTCCAGCCCCCCCTGCCCTGGATGTGTTGGACCCTCACAGCACTCACCTGATGTTCCCTCCCCAGAGTCCGAAGTTGTCTGTGAGGCCTCCTGCGTCTGGGTGTCCGGCTCTTGGGTGAGGGTCACTGTGCTCCTGGTGTCCTCCTCCTCGTCTTGGAGCTGCTGGTCCTCAGTGATGTCATCCTGGAGCTGTGGCCACTGCTGCACAGGTGTCTCCATCCCAGACTCCACAACCTTCTTGGGAGACAGGGGTTTCCCTCCCCCCAGGATACGGTCCAGGTCCTTATAATATGCACAATAGTGTGCTGCTTCCTCAGAGCGGGAGCTGTGCTCATGGGCCCTAACATACCCCTGCCGCAGCTCCTTGGTGACAGGGTATGACAGAGCTCCTTTGCTCTGACTTGGTGTAGTGTTTGGGGTGGTGGCCTTTCTTTGCAAGGCCATCAGCCATTTGGGCATAAATGTCCGCACTTCTCCTCCTGGACTGCAGGGCCTGCAGAGACTCCTCCTCGGACCAGAGCTCCAAGAGGGCTTTGATCTTGGGCCCAGACCATGAGGGTGCCCGGCATTTGGTGCCCCGGCTTGGTGCAGGGATGTGTCCCTGGAAGGGGCAGGAGAGTGTTTGGGGGGCTTGTGCCTGGGATATGGCTCTGAGTGGGCCTACCACCAAGAGTCGAGTGGTCAGGGTCCTGCTTCGAGCTGGCTTGCTGCCACAATGCTACTCCTGGGTGCCTGTGCCTTTAAAAGATGGCTATAGGCAGGAACAATAGAGGTGGGAGGTCTGGCAAGGAGTGTCCACCAGGGCTTCTTCCTGGAGGCCTTTATTTTCGGAAAAAAAACCCCTTCCCCGCATCCACACATATCTTTTTTTGTCAGATCTCTGTCGAAAATAGCATTATTCCTCATAAAATGAGGTTTACCGCCATCGACAAAACCGCCACATTCTTTCGATTTACTGTTGACAGAACGCAGTGGCAGTCTAGACGAAGGTAAAGATTTTTCGAAAAAAGGCCACTTTTTTCGAAAAGTCCCTGTAGTCTAAACACACCCTGAAAGCTCCAGTTGCATATGACTCAGCAAGACAACAGGAAGGGGAGAACAGCAAGAGGTCACCCTGATTCTGAGGGCAAAACAATGCACTTTGAGGAAATATAAGCAGAAGCAAAAAGTCACTTTGGCATCCGTCACTTTAGGGACATAGGGAATAACACCCTGTGAGCCTGTGAAAGTCATTTGATGCTGTTATCTTGATGTAAGTGATAAAACTGCCTAGGCAAAGGTGGTATCTTGGTATTAAGTTGTAGCAACTAGAAAGCATGGTTTGCTTTGTTCCATGTGTAACTATACTTGCCTCTTTCTTCCTTAGTATCATATAAATCTCTGTTCTTAATACAGCTTATGCTTGTTTCATTGCAAAGCCATCTCAGTGCTTTCTATTAAACTGGAGGGTGAATCCTTAGCTAGCTATACAGACTAGTGTGTCGTCTGTCTCTTTGGAAGCAGCAAATTTAACTTCTCTGAGTGCCCAGAGATTGAATGCTTCAGGGAGATATCCTAGGACCTTGGAAGTTGGGGTTCATAGATTCAGTCCAAATCTTGTCTTGCAAGTTTTTTGAGGAAGGAACTAAAGGATGGTGAGGGGATGAGGGACTATTTTATCCATCACCTAAATCAGGGCGGGGAATCTTTTTTTGGGTTGGGTGCTGCTGATTCACAGAAAAATCAATCAGGGGCCGCACACAAGTGAGAAGCAAAACCAAAAAAACCCTCACTGTTGTGGCCCCCCACCAGGGAGAAACACAAAGACATTTCCCTCATACACCAGAGTATAGAGGGGCCCAGGCTAGTATGCTTCAGTCCCACAGGGAGGCAGCGGGCGGCTGGAGTGCCAGCATGGGCTCCCCAGTGCTGGGAGGGGGGAACTCTGAGCCTTGGGGGCTGGATCCCAACCCTGAGCTCTGAGCTTGGGGGCCAGATCCAGGCAAGCTGGGGGCTGCATCCAGCTCCGGGCCTGAGGTTTCCCACCCCTGACCTAAATCTTTTCCCTAGCACCATCTCCATGTTAGCAGGATGAGGAGCTTTGACTAGGAAGCACTCAGCTAGGAAATCAAGGAAATCAAGCTTTTGGCAAGGAAACATTTGCTCTGGGATGCTACGTGTTCTCTGACTAATAATTAATTGGGCCATTTGTCTTCCCATTATCTATTAAGGCACTGAATTTACAGGAGTGGGTTTCAGATTTTGTCCCATGGGGAACTGAGTTTTCACATAGCATCAACTTAAAAAGCACACTTAAATCTTTTAAGAGGGAACTCTTCATCCACATACATTGACAAAGGTCATAGGGGTCTGTGCTCTGGAACAGCTCCTGAAGGGCCAGCACACCTAGACCCTGATTGGTATAAGGAATCATTCATGTTTTTGAAAATCTATTTTGATGACTAGCGCTCTGCAGGATAACAGGCTTTCTAAAGGAGTACATTTTTCTATCATCTATTCATGAATAAGGGATCATTTTCAAAGGGACTTCTACCTCTGGATGTGCAGAAGTGCTAACAGAGAAGAGTGCTAATGGAGGAAAATGTGGGATTAGAATCATAGGACTGGAAGGGACCTTGAGAGGTCATCTAGTCCAGCCCCCTGCACTCATGGCAGGAGTAAGACCATCCCTGACAGGAATTTGTCTAACCTGCTCCTGAAAATCTCCAGTGGTAGAAATTCCACAACCTTCCAAGTCATTTTGTTCTAGTGCTTAACCACCCTGATAATTAGGAAATTTTTCTCAGTGTCCAACCTAACCTCCCCACATCCATGTGTCTCCCTTTCCACACGTCCCATAGTGTGGATACCAGGACAAGGAGGTAGGAATGACATGTTGACTGTGTGGCACAGACACACAATGCTTAGAGGGGGTGGGAGCTGGGGCCCGCTATGCTTAGTGGAATGGCACCGTACACAGCACTAAGATCATAACTGGAAGCTGAAACCAGGAAAGCCCTGAGATAGGGTGAGGAGTTGAGAATTGGCATATTCAGTGCATGGCACAAGTCTACTGACACTGAAGGGAGAGGTGATGAGAACACTACGGAAATGAATGGAGCAGTTTCCATCTCTCAGAGCTATTGCTTCAGAATGTATTCATCTCCATGGTGTAGTCACAATCACACTGCAACGAGTAAGCCACATCACACCTCTCTGAGCCTCCTGTGCCGCTAAGAGTCAGTTGCAGATGCGGGGATGAAAAGGGGAATTGGACCGGGCAATGCTGCCAGTGGGTCGAGGTGGGGCAACAGGTGTGTGTATGGAGAAGCAGGGAAACATGAGTCTGTTCTTGCGAGTTCACATTTATCATAGCCTATGTGGAATACGTTTTTTAAAATATTGTGAAATAAGTGTGTCTTTTTTTCTCTCCCTAACCTACTACCAAGTCCACTCTCAAGAGTTCATAGCATGACCATTATCACTATTTGACTATAACAAATTTCACTTGGGGGCAAGAACGATTTACAAACCAAATAGCATCTTTTACCTTCCTGAGTTTCCCGCCAAACCCATTCAATAACTCAAATAACATCTCTCCCAAAAATAACATCTTCCGTTATTTAAAAGCATTAGGAAATTCACTGACAACTCTGTGAATGCAGAGCTAAGGTTGCCTGGTGGGCTCTCAGACCCTTCCAGAACATCATGCCCAGCATGTTCAATGTCTGAAAATCAGGAAATAGAGTTAAGGTGTGTCATGGTCATAAGAGATGCCCAGCAGTCTGGGGACTAAGGGGTTAACTATGTCCCTGTACCTAGCCAGGTAGCATTCAGCCAATAGAAATGCAGATAGGGGTTTCGAACTGAGACAAAGGAATTTTGGGGTTTTCCCTCCTTTGTCTCAGAGTCAGTTTGCTCTCTAGGTACTGAGGGGGACACAGGACATGTCTCTCTCCAAGAAAAGACTCTTCACCATCTATAAGTAGGGCAAAGTCTAGATAAATCTGTCAGGTTTTATTGTTTTCTGGTTTGGGAATTTGGATCTAAGATCTGTGCTGTTAGAAATGTTTTTTTTTCCCCCTTCTGTAACTAAGTCCTGAGCCCATGGGAATCCCCCATGAGTTTATTAATTTATGACTCCTACCATCCAGTCACCTTAATTATGCTTGCAACGGTAGTATTGTTTTGGTAATAAAAGTTATTTCTTTTTTATTAATCTGGTATTGGTTCATTTCTGTGTCCTGGAAAATCTGTCTGTGGATATCTGCATGCCTCTGACTAGGGGGTAGCTACCACAGACTGCAATTGGTATTTTCTTTTTCCTTTTTCAAGCTCTTTGGGGAAAAGAGCTTGCGGTGCCCTGGGGTTGGTTTCAAGTGTCCACCCCTGTTTGTGGGTCCAAAAGCACTTGATGGTGGCAGTGGATTTTTATCCCCCAAAATCTAGGTTTTTAGGATTTGGGGGGGAAGATTTATACCAAAGCCTGGAAAGATAAGGTTTTGGGGTACTTTTGGGGGCCCCCACTTCTGCATTCATCGTACCAGAATGCTGAATTAGCCTTGACAAGGTGTATCCCCACCTTCCCCAATGCAATCTTAACTCTACCCTCTCTATGCAATGTCTAAACATGCCCATAACATTTGCTAGCATGTCAGCCTTATGTATGCTGCAGGGAACAGAACACATGAGCGCTATAGACAAAACTTACATCTTTCCTTTGGCTTCAGGGGGTAGCCGAGTTAGTCTGTTACAGAAAAAACCAACAAATGGTCTGGTAGCACTTTATAGAATAACAAAACATGTAGATGGTATCCTGAGCTTTCATGGGCACAGCCCCCTTTGCTAAGCCAAAACCCCCTTAGGGTTTGCACCTGGCAAACATTCAAACACCAAGCCTAATGCACACAAACCACCGCAGATGATCATTGGTTCTTCCTCTCCTTCAGTGTTTGAAGACTTCAAGACTTATTGGGACCATCTGATGTATAGGGCTGTTTCCCTGAAAATTCAGGTGAAGTTCCTGCAGGAGAATATCCCTAGGTTGTTGAATATCCTACAGTTATCTGCTTCAGGAGATTGTCCCTCCCTATTAATGATGTGTTTCTAGAGCCTAGAAAGGATTTTTGGAGCATGCCAGATTCAGTGCTACCTACTGCAAAGCACTTGTGCTATATTGTGCTGTTGTAGGGATTTTAGGGTTTTTTTCTTCCATCTGTCCCAACATACCCATTTTGATTCTTTTGTCCAGAGCAATGGTCCAGTCCTATCTTGCTTTACCATCTCTCCTCTGTTTAGGGACAGACTGGTTCATATTGGGGCTCAATATAACACTAACAGCCAGGTCGTAAGCATATCAGATAAAACTATGTCATCTAGTTCCTCTCCCTCGTTATGCCCCCATCCCCATTCCACTTCAGGGACCCCCCTCATGATATACTGCATCTTGACCAGGTTTGCTCTCTACTGTCTTTGGGAATGGTGGAGGAAGTTCCTTCAAACACCAGTGCCAGGTCTCTGTTTCTAATACTTTCCTTTTCAGATCCAAAAGATGATCAGTTTGGACTGACCAAAGAGGTCATTTTGGTATTGGGGGGAGGTAAGAGCATGAAAAGAGATATAGGCAGAAAGGTGCCATCATAGTGGTTGAGAAGCATTGTACTGTCACATTGCAGCCAAATGGTAGCACCTTTAAGAATGGCAGGCTGGTCACAAACATCAGCATCATTCAGTCTTCTGTGGTATTTCCAACCAGAATGGAATTATGGAAATGTAGGACTGCAAGGGACCTTGAGACATAATTTAGTCCATCTCCCCATGCAGAGGCAAGACCACATATATTACTCCATCCCCGGGAGGTATTTGTCCAACCTGTTCATAAAAACTTGCAACGGTGAGAATTACATAACCTCCCTTGGACGCCTGTTCCAGTGCTTAACTATCTGTATTGTTAGAAACTTTTCCCTACTATCTAACCTCCCTCTCACTGCAGATTGAGTTGATGATTATTTGTCCTATGTTCAGTAGACTTGGAAAATATTGATCACCCTCCCTTTTTTACAACTTTTATCAGGGCCCCGACCCTTCAGTCTTGTTTTCTTAAGATTAACATACCCTTTTTAAACCTTCCCTCATAGGTCAGATTTTTTAAAGCCTCTTATTTATTTCATAAAATGTTATGTCTAGTTTTGTGGCCTAATTGGGGACTGGGTAATTACATTTTGCCTAGGTAATTTCCCCTGTAATTGTAGCTGAATATGGTGTTTGTTTTCACTTCAAGTCCTTTGTTAAATTGTTCCATAGCATTATTGTTACACTGGCTATTTCAATGGTCCATGAAGTATAGAGTGCAGTGTAACAGGGTAGGGCCTAGATACACAAAGGGACTTAATCTTTGTATCTGATTCCCGTATAAAGAGCATGAAGAAGTGGCTGAGATAGGGATGATCAGGGAGAACAGAGTAGAGTAAAAAGGCTGCTGGGATTAAACAAACTCCATCAGTGAAACACAGGCCTGGAATTGATGCTACAAGTAAGTGAGATTTGTAAGAAGGAAAGGTTTGGTAGTGAGCTAAGAAGAAGGTAAATGGAAGGACTTGAAAATTATTATTTTGGATGTTTGTTAATTTAATAAACCAGAACCTGAGAAGAAAAAAAGGATTTGAGAGCTATTGAAGAAGTCCTATGAAGGAGTAAACTGAGGCAGGGATGTAGGAATGCCTGGGGGCTAGGAGGGAGTGCACAGGAAGTGGTCATATGATAGTAGCTATATAAAAGCTATATAAATAGTATGTGTATTTTTATATTATTTGGCTTTATAACTAATAAGAATCTAATTTCTCTAGCAATCTTGGACAATTTTTTAAAATAAAAGTCCAACAAACATAAGAAAGGGGAAGTTGATAGTAATGAATAGAAATCAGAAGTTAAGAATTTAATTCCTTAGCTTTCCTTATCAAATTTCTACAAGGAGAAATTTTTGGCCAGGGGAATTAAGGACAATAAGGAGGATTTTTTTCATGCTATCAGGAACAAAAACATAGGTATTGGTTCATTATTAACTGGAAATAGTAAAATTTTCAATAATGAAGAAAAATCAGAAATATTCAAGACATGTTTTTGTTCTACAGTTGGGAGAAACAGATTATATAGTTTCATCATATTTCATTGATAACACTATATATATATTCTGGTAGCATTAATGGTGGTTGTTAAACAGAAACTATTAAAGTTAGACATTTTAAAATCAGGAGGTCCAGATAATTTGCATTCAAGAGCAGGGGCGGACTGGCAATCAAAATAGGCCCGGGAAATAGGTTGAGAACGGCCCACTTTTTCACATCAAAGAATTTTTTTAAAATGTACTCTTTGACCCCCATTAGCCACACCCCTGACCCCTGTTAGCCACGCTGCTGGAGGTAACACTCTCGGGGCGAGATGGAGACATGACCAGAAGTAAAAGGTGTCATGTGACCCCTCTCTAAGGACTTTTCCCACCATCCTCCTACCAATAGGGATTAGTTTGGCCCCCACCAAACCCCTCTCATGCAACTATCCTGCAATTGCATTAACCCAATGTGTGTCACGTTAACTCGAGGACGGGGGGGCAGAGAGGTTGGGGGAAGTGTTCCCTCTAAGAGTTTCCTCCCATGAGCAGAATGAATTTTGTGTTGTGCACCAGTACTGAGTTCATGTGGCTTGTTCGGATGTGCCACTGTGGCACCCAAGTTATTAATAAATATCTTATAAACCTCTACCTTTTCCCTCTGCTGCCATGTTTCCTCCCCTTGCTCCATCAGCTCCCCTGGTGCCTTCTGCCCCCCAACCCCTCACCCTCCTCTGCTGTCCTGACTCAGACTCCTGCCCTTCTCACTGCCCTCAGCCCTCCTGAGACCTGCCCCCCTCCACCAGCCCTTCTCTCACCCTTGTGCCCACTCCTCCAGTAGCCCCACTCTGATCATGTGAGCTACCCTTCCTCATCCCCTCTCCTAACACCTCCCTCTACACACTTGCCCTGCCTCTCTCCTCTGGTGCTGGTCCCTCCCCTGCAGGTGTCTGCCCTTCTGCTTCACCCCCAGAATCCCCTGGCACCTGCACCTTCCCTTACCCCTGCACCCTCCTGGTGCCCTCGCTTCCCTCACTGCCCCTGCCCCCTTTGCCCTCTTTTTCCCTGATGCCCACCCCTCACCACCCTCCCCCTCCCACCCCTTTTCCCTATTTTCCCCTCTTCCCCTCCCACACCTTCTGCCTTCCAGTTTGCGAGGCTGGAGTCTGTGATTGGGCCCCAGAAGTCCGGATCCTGCACAAGTCTCCAATTTACCCCTCACCCCGCTGCCAACCCCACATCCCCTCTGCGGGACTCTTGGCGCCGACTGGCTCATGGGATGTGTCCGGAAATGTTCTGGGCTCCCCCATTTTCCTCTCCAGGCGGAGGGTTTCTATGGGCATGTCCGCTGCTGGAAACAGCCTGGTGGGCGGGGGGGACACAAGCACACGAGGAAGGTCCCTAGGGGTCTGGGTGGGCCAGAGCTCTGGAGAAAGGCAGCGCTACGCTTTGCACCCAGCGCCCAGCAGGGCTCTGTGGTCGCTGCCTCACAGCGAGAGGAACGAGACTGGGCTGCTTGTCCGAGTGACCCCCCGGAGCCAGGAGATTCTGCGTCTCTGTTCCAAGGGGCTGAGTTCGGAGAGGAGGAATCCCCGCCCCCGGGCCAGTGTCTGCCCCGCTTCTGATGCAGACTGAGTGAGACCGGACCCCAGCTCCCAGACCCACCCCAGCCCGGTGCCCCACCCTCCCAGCGTGGTGCCCGGGGGGCAGGAGCAACTGCCCCTCCTCCCCGAAGCCCCTTCATTATACCTCGGGCGGGGGGGGTGGTGGTGGGAGAAAGGGCCGTGCAGAGCCAGAACTCCGGCAGCCACTCCCAGGAGCAGCTTTCCGGGTTTCCCCCTCCTCCTCCAGCAGCTGCCAGTGGCCCTTCGGCCGTCAGCCACCAGGAAATTCCCGGTATCCCATCGGGCCAGTCCGCCCCTGTTCAAGAGTTTTTTTAAAGGGCTGGCTGAGGTGCTCACTGGATCATTATTTTTTTCATCAATGAGGCTTGAAGCACTGGAGAAATTCCAGAAGACCATAAGAAAGATCATGTGCCAATTTTTCAGAAGAGTACAAAGGATGAGATAGGCCTGTCAGGCTGACATCTATCCTGGGGAAGTTAGTGGACTAGCTGATATGGGACTCAATAAGGAATTAAAGGCAGATAACATAATTAAAGCAAATCAAAATGGGTTTATGGAAAACAGATCCTATCAAACTAACATGATAGAGATCAGTCCTTGACACTACTCAATTTTTAATATTTTTATCAGTGACCTGGGAGAAAATATAAGAGCATCACTGATGAAGTTTGCAAATGACCCAAACATTGGGGGGGGGAGTGGTAAATAATGAAGAGGACAGGCCATTGATTCAGAGTGATCTGGATCAGTTGGTAAATGCGCACAAGCAAACAATATGTATTTTAATATCTAAATGTAAAAGTATACATATAGGAACAAAGACTATAAGGGGCCACACTTACACAGTGGAAAAAAGCCATCCTGGGTAGCAGTAACTTCTAAAACAAACCAGGGGGTCATGGTTGGATTGTCAGCTGAACATGAGCTGCCAGTGTGGGGATATGACCAAAAGAACTAGTACAATCCTGGGATGCATAAACAGGGAAAACTTGATAGGAACAGAGAGATTACTTTACCTCTGCACTTGGCAGTTGTGCAGCCACTGTAGGAATACTGTTTCAAGTTCAGGTGCCCACAATTACAGAAGGATATTGATAATGGAGAGCACTCAGAGAAGAGCCATGACAATGATTAAAGGATTATCAAATAGGAGTTCAATCTGTTTAGTTTGACATTTAGTAGGTTAAAGGTGATTTGGTCACAGTCCATAAGTATCCACCTGGGGGACAAATATTTAATAATGGGCTCTTCAGTCTATCATGATCTAGTGTCTGGAAGCTGAAGTTAGACAAATTCCAACAGGAAATAAGATATAAATTAAGGATGAGAGTAACTAACCATTGGATCAGTTTCCTAAGTATCATGGTCAGTTCTTCATCCCTGTCCATTTTAAATCAAGATTGAATGCTTTTCTAAGACACATGTTCCATGACTTAGTTTTGGAAAGGTCTATGGCCTGTATTATAGAGGAGGTCAGATTAGGTAATTGCAATGATACCTTCTAGCCCTGGAATCTGTGAAAAAAGCACAGATTCCAGAATAAAACAAATTAGCAGCCTGATCATAGTGTAATAAAAATTGTTAGTCAATCTTTAGAAAATGCCCCACTTGCTGGACTTCAATTCTCAAAGTTTTCTCTGGCTGAAAGATGACATTTGTAGTATGCCCTCAAAATCAACAATTCAGGCTATTTTTATCTCAGACAAGGAGAAAGTGAGTTACAAAGACATATAATCTTATAACAGCCCCCTCTTTAACAGTGGGGTCTGTAGTTTGATTGCTTCTGCTCATTTAAGCACAGAAGAATCACACCAAAAAAGACAATTGGTCCTAAGTCAGTGAGGGCTCTGGTATGGGTCTTTCATACAAAATACTTTTAGAGCTGTAGCTGCAGCTGTAACAGGTTTATATCCTCTGAAGATCAGCTCCAGAGGACATCCAGTACCATGCTTTCACCCCAAAGAAATCTAGTTATCATCCCACCTGTAGAACTTTTACTCGTTAGCTCAAGTTGTAGTAGATCAAGTTTTGAGCTCTGGAGTTCCCACAAAATATCAATGTAAGTTGTTGCTACTTTTTCATTATAACTAATACTTCCATGGTGAATACAAAGTTCTTTATTTGGAAGGTTTTCTTTTTTGGTTTTGAGTATTTGTAGACGTTTGTACACATGAAAACTCTGTCAAATATTTCTCATACATTTTTCATATTGGTATTCCTTGGTAGGAGTACCTCTTGAGTATCTGAAATAACACTCATTCAACCAAAGCTGTGGCAGATATGATGTAGCTAGTATCACGTCAGCTCTGTCTCTTTAGTATTGCAAGATAGCCATTTAGAGTTCTTTGTACACTTATAAACCTTAACAAGGTCTAGTGGTGATATTCCAAACTCAACTTGGCTACCTCATAGGAGCTCTTTGAGTGCTTGGTTCTCCCTTTCTGGTTCTTGTAAATGTCTGGGAGCTGGCTTTGTATACACCATACAGCTTCTGTAATAGAACTTTTAGCTTTCAAACTTTTTGTATGGTTCTGTTTGCCCTAAAAACAAGCACTTGCTCCAACATCCTTTTTTTTTTTTTTTCTTTTAAAGAAGCTTTTCCTTTCAAGTGCAGATATTTTGTCTCATTTTGTATCTTGTAATAAAGTGACATTTTCTAAGCTTTTCAATCCATGGGGTTCATGTGGGATATTTACATTTTTGAGAGGAAAAAGAATTACTCATAACTGGAGATTTTACAGGTGATTTCCATTCTGTGCCCACAGTTACCTGGCCCTCCCCTTTTCAGAACTGACTTACTATGGCTCAGGCAATTTGGAGGAAAAGAAGTAGAGAGCTGAAGGTTGTAACAATAATATATGCAGTACTTCCTCTGATGCAGTAGATCTCGCAGAGGTATTTTAGTTCGTTCTTGAAGTTGTGAAGATGAAACGATCTGTGGAAGACAGTAGAACTGCATCAACTTTAACATGAGGCCATTTATGTTAGGTCATTTAATAAATAATGGATTTTGTTTTTATTTCTGAAACTCTCACAACCAATACTTAGTAACCTGTCTGCAGCAACTCAACAGTATTGTCAGTGGAAACCAAGAGTTAAACCATTTTTTTCTCATTTTTGGAAGGTTTCACTTATTTGTTGCATACATGTCAAATTTCTAAAATGTTGTAATAACTTGGCCTAATTTGGACCTTTAAAATCTCCTGCCTTAGAAGTCAGTGCCCTTATGTGCCAATACAGCGTGCATCTCTATTGCCTAACTCTTATTTGTGTTGTTGCACTGTTCCACAGTACCTCTGCTGGGTGAACCAGAACTGGCACATCCATTGACTTCTACCAGCTGTTCTCTGCCAATTCCAGTTCCTGACAGGTAGCAAGCTGTGTAGTTGGCAGTGAAAAATCTCAAACAGTTCAAATGTGCCCCAGGGAGGGCAACTGCTTACCCTAAGCCCATCAAAGAAGCACTGTTATGTTTTGGAAGATACATTACATTAACAACATCTGTCTCATATTTTTTGGTATTCAGAACTGAGGAAAGGGTGAGATGCAGCTTTTAATATAAAGCAAGAGAAGTTGCTTATAACAGCTAATATGTATATCTTGGTGAATAATTTCATAATAAGACTTTGTGGGCTGTGTGAAATGGTTCTGACTCTAATTTGATAATTTTATCTTTTGTATTAAAATCAGTTTAAATATCAAAGAGCGTATTATTTTACTTTAAACTCATATTTGTTCATTATTCATATGCTGCTGTGATAGTCACATGCCATATGGTATATAAATGAGCTTGATCCTGCAAGGTGCAGAGCACCAATGGTCCTCACTGAAATCAGTGGGATTTGGTCTGCCTGTTTGGGTCTAACCTAGTTAAAGATTGAAGATATTTGTGTTTGGAATAGTTAACATGTAAATGATTGTGGATCATGGAACTATAAGCTTTAGGCTTTGTTCAGAAGTAAATTAAGGTCTTGGCCATGAGAGAAGCTGTGTGTCCTCAATTCCCATTAGTCAGTGGGAGTTGACAGTACTCAAAACTTCACCAGACTGTGCTTTAAAGTAGCTGTTGATAAATGCACTTCCACAAAAAAAGTCCTGACTAATTTGGTTTGAAAATATTAGTACTGTATTAACTGTAGCACTTGTTCTTTGGATGACTTCCATCACCTTTATTTGCAAGAAATAGTCATGGGTGGTGGTGATTTAATTTAGACCTCTCAAAACCTTTATCAACTGAATATGAAATTTAGAAGCTGAATAATCTGACAGTAATGGGTATAAACCCTTGTTTTTCTTCCAGCCTCAGAATGAAATAAAATACTGGATGTTCTGGATCTACTAGATCAATATCTAGTATCACCTGGAAGAAAGACATAAAGCGACCTGCATGTGGGCTTCATTTAGAGCTCTTCATGTTAAGAGCCCCAGCATTTGTAAGTAATGTGGACATTTTTTCCTCCTTGAAGGCTAAGCAGAATACAGATGCTCACTTTGTAACTGATTTGGAGTGACAGGGGTTTAGTGTAGCCCTGCAGTTACTGACCTGGAGCATTCATAATTCTGTGCCTTGAGCAAGAAGGAATAAATTATTCTGCTACCTTCCACTGTCATTTTAAATCCATAAAGGAATTTTGCAGTATAAAAAATTGAAGACTGTTATGTCATTGTTAAAATATGGGGTTTTGTTTTAAATTGAGCTGTCAAGGATCAAAACAAGGGGTTGCCTAGTGCAAGTGTCATTATTTTTTCAATCAGAAATCAATAAAACATTTTATAACAGCATACTGAAATGTATTTGTTAATTATAGTGATCATATAGTCTTTCAAATGCTAATGGTCTGACTCAAATTTCACTTTGTTTAGTACCGTTAGAACTTATGATTAAAGAATGGTATAGCTTTATAGTTGTTTTACTGCCATCTGTGTGCACCAGGCAATAACTATGTACAGATGGTTGTGATTCAGAGACAGGTTGCCACATGCAAAAAAAAGTATGTTTCAGTTATTTTAATAAGATTTATTGCAGCAGTCACAGTTAAATGCTTGAACCATAATGATAATTGCTACTAATCTTTCAAGAAAAATGATTAGAGTCTAATAAACCTCAAGGAGCAGGTTTTGCCATAAACTTCAGAAACATATCATCAAAGGTATGTTATGTGTTTTTGTTCTCCCTCTCCCCTGTCTAATTATCTATTCTGCTGTTTGTGGTCCTGCAGTGTTTTGTATGGAATTTCAGGGGCTCATCTCTCAATACTCTATTGCCTTCCTGTACTTTTTTTAATTGGGTACAAGTGCAGAAAATGTCTAGGTATTAAAAAAGCCCTTAAACTATTTTTTTTAAAATTGAACAAACGTGGCGTGAAAACCAGACTGTGCCTCACAAAACTTTGGTTTTAGTGACAGGGGCCAGACTCTAACTCCAGATGTAGCCTGTTGCTGAGCTGTAGTGGGAGAAGAGGTGAATGAGAATCTGTACCTGAATCTAAATCCAAATTTTATAGTTCAGCCCCATGAATCATTTAGTTGGAAGTCCCTTCCATGATTCTGTTTTCCAGGATGGACTTTAGAGGAGATTGTGTGTGGTGACACAAGACAGCAGGCTGGGGTTCTCTGCTTGAGATCTACAGGATTTGGCCTTACTAGAAAATCCATTTTTTATTCATTATAACTGAACCCAGTCTCTTCCCTTTCTCTGTAATAGATCACGCTATAACCTTGAATACAAACCCCCCAGACTCTGAAATCTTTCTCCAATTTTTCAGCTGAGTCTTGTCTCTAATTTTTGAGTATAAAGCTACATTTTCCAATTACATACTAATATATATTAGAGTTTTTTAAATCAATCTAAGCTAAAACTGGGTGGAGGTAACTAACCATGTATTTATGTAGAGCTTGAAAGTGTTTTTACTTTCAGAAGAGCCCTCAACTGTGTTTTGTTTTTTTTAATTTTGTGAGTAACACGTAACCCAATGTGAGGGGTGGAGCTAGAAACATTGATATTCAGCAGGCAGTTTAAGAGGGCTGGCCTGAGCCTAGTTCAGGGTGTCTTGAGTGATTATGGCTATTAGCCTTACCTGTCATCATTCCCATTTTCATTTATGTCATCAAAATTGTGGTATAATATAATAATATAATGTATAATTTTTTTTGAATCTAACAACTCGCACCCCAGAACACCCCTCAGTGTTGAAAGATTCAAATTTAGTTTTTGAACCCTCTTCTACTCTGAGCTTTAGAGCCTCCTGCTGCACACTCTTATTACCAATCTTTGCTTACTGCCAGGAACAGTCATGCTCAAGTCACAAATAGAAGAAGCCAATTGGTCTACTCACTGTGATCAGTGATCACTCAGTGCTTGCAAGTGTTCATGGTCCTGTGTCTGGCTATCACTAGCTGTGTACAGCAACAAGGCCATACTGTCTAATAAACTCAGTCCTCAACAGCACAGATGCTAATACCACACTTATGGCAATAAGCACTCCTCTTGATAGCCACTATTGCATCGTTATGCTTATATTGTTTAGATTAATGGTTTGGTTAATTACTAAATTTTGATGTTAAGAAAATATATGGTCATTAGAACAGGATGCTTTTCTGTGTCTTCTCTTTTGCATGATCTCTTTTGTGAGCTTTTTCTGCTTTCCAGACAACTTTTAGGGCCAATTTTTATATAGGTCAATTGCTGCTGTCCCTTTTCCTTTCTCTTTTTATTTCCTCTACATTTTGTGAAATATTGTTTCAAGCGTGGGGTTGAAAGCAGTGCCCCAAGGAGAGGAATGTCATCACTTGTTGTCTCTATGCATTATTGTTCTTGGATACCACAGAGGTTGCATTTAAGGCAGAAGTACTGTCTTACAGTCATGCTAGGCAAAGCTCAACAAGGATGAGGAGCCACCTTAGGTTTTAGATGCTGAGCATTCCTGGTACAAAATATTCATTTGGAAAAAGTTAATGCTTAATTGTGCTCAATTAGGTTAAATCATATTAAAAATAAATGTCTTTATTTGGGTTACTAAACCATTTAGATGAGGGATTCTCAAGCTTTTTAATAGTATAGGCCACTTCCTACTAGAGAGATTATCCCCTAGATCAAGTCCTTTATAGCTACCCTGTGGCTACTATGTAATTGTATAAATGAAAAAGAAATATTAGAAAAAATATCCTGCAGGTTTTATTTTTTATTGCTGTTTAGGAGCTGGAAACAAGGAGGATGTCACAAACAAACTCAGCACAGCTCAGCACAGCGAGTTCCAAAAGTGAGTTTAAACCTTTTCTCCTGTTTCCAGGGCCACTTCCGCACTGGACCAGCCCTTGGCATGACACAGATCAGCTTCAGGACCAATAGTTTCCAAGGGGATAATCCAGCAGTTCTAGAGTGCTTGATCTTTCAAAGTTTCGAGGGAGAATGACATGAGACTGCCACACAATCGGAGGAGGGAAATTTACTGCATTTATGTCTAATTTGGGTCACAGAGCTGTGGAAAGCAGCTGGAATGGGGTACAAGAAGTGACCTTGGACTTGGTGTAAGTGACTGTGAAAACTACTATTGACTTCAGTGGCAGTAAGATCAAGTTCTAAGTCTCCACAGTGAATCCATGCTTGATTCTGACTGGGCAGTAAGAATTAACACAAATCCCTCATTATCCACCAAAACTGGTCACCAGTTGGAAAGAAGAAAAATTTTTACCACAAGGATAAGACAGACAGGCTGTTATGAGAACACTGTTGTGGTCCCCCTTGAAACCACAGGGTATTTGTCAAGCTTAGGGTAAAATTCTACCCCCCTCCAAATGACTTTAAAAATTGGCCTTGTGGGGTTCTATTAAAGATCCTTGGCCATATCTGTCCCAGCCTGGCCTGCTTCATGCCTTTCTGTATATACAATAGGCTTTAAATATGTGTGAGCATCTGTTACTGTATTCCTTCCTGTCTTCTCTCCACACGCCAAGATTTCCATAGTCTGCTGCCATGGTACTTGTGTATGACATTTTGAATGCACGAAGTGCAAAAGCATGACATTTTGAATTAGAAGTTAATTTAACAAAAATATCTGTGGAAAAAGTTTGAGCCCTCAAAAATATGTCAAGTTATATTTTGAGATGTTAAAAAGGAAATTAAACAAAATGAACTGGTGACAAGTTATACATGAAAGTTCATGGGGAAAGAAATGTTCATTGCCTGAGCAACATCATGGTCTAGTGTGAAGTGCACTGGTCTAGGAGCCAAGAAAGCTGGGTTCCATTCCCAATTATAGCTCATAACTTCCAATTATGATGTGTGATTTTTAGATAATTTACTTCATTTCTTTGGGTTTCTGTTCTTTCTATTTAAACTGTAACCTCTCTGAAGCAGGGCATCTCTCAGGCTATGTCTACATTACAGTTTTTCTGGGATATCCTGGAAAAACTCTGCCACGTCCAGGGAACGCATTTGGTTTTTTTGGAACAGTTTCTGAAAAAGTGGGTGCGTTCCTTCGGAAGCCCTGTATTCCTCGTTTTATGATGAATAAGGGCTCTTCCTAAAGAGGAGGTTTTTCCCACATTTGGCCCCGTGTAGACAGGCCAAATGTCAGAAAAGCCCCCCCCGAAAAAAGGATCAGAAAAAGGTACACAAATTGCGGTTTGCAATTTGCGTATCTTTTTCTGGAAGAAGATTGCAGTGTAGACATAGCCTCAGTGAGTGTTTTTACCCGTGCCTACTACTATGGTGCCCAAATACCAACTGGGAGTCCTTGTCCTTGTCTCAGTTACATTAGCCTGTGGGTGCTAATGCAGAACAAATAGATGACAATTAACGAATCCTTAAGTGCTTTGGGCAGTATAAAAATTAGCTGAGCTTCGATAAAAGGGTCAAATTACATAAGTATGAAGATTGAAAATAGTGTGAAAATATTAGGGAAAGGAAAGTGGCAGTAATTGTTTCATAAATATGCACATGTTTAATTTCACCACATCACGCAGTGGCTGAAATGTGGTTCCCTTGCGTGTGTAGACTCACCTTATTTCAGTGTAACGAGGAAGGATGGAGGCCTCCCTGTATGTTCTAAATTTAAAATGTTGAATTTTTATTTAAAAATTTTAAGAGGATTAAATCAGCTAATAATTAAGTCCTGATCCTGCAAATGAATCCATACAGGTGGTCCCTTACTCTCTCTCATTAGATCCCTGCAAATTTGTGGATACCTGATTTATATCCAGAGGTATCTGCATGCACGGATGTGGATGCTCATCTTTTGTGGATATGGATGCAGCTAAGGATATAAATTTTGTATCTAGAACCCTGCAGATTTGTGGATATCAGCATTTGCAGATGTCAGTGTGGATATCTGCAGCTCATTTTTGAAGATACAGATGCAAGTGCACACACACATTTTGTATCCATGCTGAGCTCTACTTCTGATCCTCACAGGCCATATGGTTCCATTTGGCCTTCCAGCCCAGATCCTTTTTCAGGGCTGGGACAGGATGCCTCCTTATCAAGGCCCAGAGCCCCAAAGATATGTCAACGCCTGGCCACAAAGGGAGTTCAGTTTTTCAGCATTGCACTACCTAGAGGAACATAGAAAATTACTAGAACAAGAGTCTACAAAGCTTGTGTTAGGTGCCTAGGCTACTATAGGGGAGAAAGAGAGTGGATCCCAGTCTTAGATACCTAAGTCTAAGCTACTCAATGGCAGATGCTGACAAGAAGAGTTGTCCTAAGTTCACTGCTTTCATGGAGTTAAGCACTTATGTCTGGATTGCAGGTGGGTGCCTATCTCTGTTTGAGATGCAAAAAATGACTTAGGCACCAAAGTCATCAGAATCCAAAGAGGGGCTCCTGGTTTTGTAAGAATGAGTTTAGAGCACGGGAGGGGAACCTCAGGATTGGGGGCTAGATGTGGCGCCCAGCTTGCCTAGATCCATCCCCCAAGGTTGAGGGCCCCCACCAGCATTGGGGAGTCCAGCTGCTGCTCCAGCCCCCCTGCTACCCCACCAAGAGGCTGGAGCACACAAAATCTACTAGGCTGGGCCCCCCAGACTCTGGTGTGCAGGAAGAATTTCAGGGGTGTCTTTCTCTCTCAGTTGGGGGCCATGTAGTTTTTAGTTTCTTACTTGTGTGAGGCCCCTGTCTGATTTTTCTGTGGGCCTGTGGCCCCTACTCCACAAAAGGTTCCCTACCCCTGGTTTAGAGTTAGGCATTTGTCTCTCAAAATGGACAGAGTGCACAACGAGAGGTGGAAGAGAGAACTTCATCATAACCTTTAGCTCAGCAATTAGAGCAATCACCTTTGTGGGGGAAACCTGAGTTCAGTTTCTCCCGTCAGTCTGATGAGGAAAAGGATTGTAAGAAGGGTCTCTTACCCTTCTTGCCCCTCCAATCACCTATTAATATTTAGTTATTTAATGAACAGCTTCAAAAGAATGAAATTGAGATTGAAAGTCCCCATCAGAATAGTCCCTAGTCTCCTGAGAAATGGGAGACCTCTGTTGAAATGACTTCTAAGGATACACAAGGGGGAAATACCATGGTCTTTTAATATCCATGTAAGAGGCCTAATCACTGGATTATCAGGGAGAACAATTTTAGCACCAGTGCCATAATAATGGATCTTAGGCAGGTGATAGGTATCAAGATGCCTAGCCTGAGATGAAAGAGTGAATGCTCAGAGGCAGAAGTGTAGGTGCCCAGAGAACTTTTTAGAATGAAAATTTGGGCACCAAGTGAATGTAGGCATTTACAGGGATAGGTGTCAGACAAGTGGGAATCACAGTAGTTCCTAAATCTGAGATTGAGGTATCTAGTCCTGGGGTTTAGATCTAATTTTAAAAGAGAATTGGATACTTAAATACCTCTAAGGATTTGGGCCCAAGAACCAGTTCCTTCTTAAGAGCTATACAGAAATTGGCTGGTCTAAGATCCTCTTTAGATTTCAATGAATTGCCCCTGCCTCATTTTTTCTTTATTACTTTTTGTGTGTATGTAAAAGTAGTCCATTCTGGACAGCTGGAAAAAGGGGGATGGTAATGCTAAATCCCCATGAAACAGCAAGATTCCAGAAGGCAAGGAAAATAGAGAAATAGAACTAATGTAGGAGTGTACTTACAGTTTCCTTACATCTCATTAGGGGACTTGCAGCATGGTATAGCTGCCACTAGGTGAGCCTGTAAATGGGCTTCAATCCCAGAAGTCTCTTGATTACAAGCTAGCCTATTTCAGTAGATTGTAGGCAGTATTTGCTTCTCCAGTGCTTTCTCCTGAAATATAAGGAAAATATTCCCCCAGGCTGAAAGAGTACCTTATCTCTTTCTCTAATGCAGTGGGCAACAGAAAGGGGAAAAAAAAAAAAAAATTTTTGATATATGGTAGTTAGGGAATTTCCATCTAGGTTAATTGCTCAGTGGCCCCACCTTTGTCCATTCTTTTTCTTAGCAGTCAATTGCTCTGTTTCACCATGGCAAGGCATTTAATGTACATCAACATCCCTTACTGTTGCACAATGAGAAGTAAATTAATATATTAATGTTTATTAATTTAAAATTCAATTTGCTGTGAGCATTAATGTTACTTAGCTAGAGTAATTTTCCACTTCACTTGATCACCTACTTATTTTAACTTCATTAGTATATCTCTTTGTTGGTCAACTAATTCTTAGAAATTCTTTGTTCCTTTTCATTGACCTCTTCTCCCCTCTGACAATTAGAGATGGGAGTGTATTAAAAAGTTAAGCTGTGATAAACACCAACATTTTAAAGTCTGTCTGTAGTTGGTGGGGTCTTCTACTCCTATACTTCCTTTCACAGCTCCACTGCTTAGCCTCTGAATGTCTCCATTCTCAGTTCCTATAACTTTCACAAGCCCAAGAGTCCTGCATCAATTCTCATTCCCTGTTACTTCTCCCAGATTTATGAGTTCCCTCAACTTTGATCCCATTGTGTGGCCCAATATATCACCACTTATTTTGCTATGTTTCATCACACTCTACATATTTCAAGTTGTCTGGGCCTTATTGTTTAAAGGCGATAGTTCTGTTATGTTTCTCAAATGGCCAACCACACCACCTTTCAGATTTGAACTCATAAAGCACCTTACTGGCACGATGGTGGAAAACAGAAAAAAGGTAAGTGGATAAGTTCCTATATTTCTAAGATCTGGGCTGTCTTTTTTTTTTTTTTTTTTTTTTTTTTTTAAAATGAACCAGTTTGTCCTTCCTACCCTGATTTAATACTAAGTTGTCACCTGGCCAGTGAGAACACTATACCAGTATATGAACTTTGCACTTCTATATTACTTTACACATGACTATCACTATTTCAAACTGTGTTACAAATGTTAATGAATTTACTATGTTAAGTCCCGTGTGAGAGAGAATTGTCATTATTCCCATTTTTAGAAATGATTAAATGGAAAAAAGAGAGTTGTCACTTTGCCACAGAGGGTCACAGCTGAAAATACCAGATTCAGGACAGACTGCCAAGAAATCAGACAGACTCACTCCCAACTGGTGGTTATTCTATCATTAGATTAAATGAAGCCAGTAACAAAAATCAACTTCTGTCTTACTATGCTGGTTAACAAGGAGTCAAAAATGCAGTCTCCTTAGGCATTCTGGGCCTTGGCTCATCACCCAGATTCTATGATAAGTGGTTACTTGAAACTAATTTGATCACATCTATGGGCCTTCTCCTAAGAGATCAACCTCTTAACTGGGTCAATATAATTCAGAATGTACCCAATAATCATGTTAATGCCAATCCTCTAAGCTATGTCTACACAGCAGCATTATTTTGGAATAAGCTATTCCGGAAGAGATATTCTGGAATAGCTTATTTTGAAATAGCACGTCTACACACAAAATGCGTTTCGAAATAGCGCTTAGTTATTTCGAAATATATTCAGTCTGTACTGATTGGATGCTGAATCGGATTTAAGGCCATCCAGAACCAGTTCAGGCAGGGCATCAGGTCAGTAGTTACCTTGTGTGGCTGCTGCCTGAGGCCTGTACTTAAAGGAACCCCCCTGGACAGCTGTTTCTCAGGTTTCCCTGCTTGCTTACCTACTTTTCTGAGGCACAGCAAAGCATTCTCTCTTCTTGATCTGATTGCTGTGACTCACGACACTACAGCATTCTCTACTATGGAGCAGGAGCTGCCTCCAGGCAGTCTTCAGCTCTTGTAGCTTTTGCTACAAGTCATTCAGCACTTTCTGCAGGCTGCCTCCCAGGCTCTGCAGGAACCCAGCGCCCAGGTCTTTTTGGAGACCCTCCTCGGGTATGTGGGGGAGTGGGTACAGGACCTGGATGCCACCTGCTGTGTTCTGGGTGCCATGCCTCGCCGCATCTGGTGTCTGAACACCAGTGCAGACTGGTGGGACCACATCATTCTAGAGCGCTGGGGAGACCAACAATGGTTCCAGAACTTCAGAATGAAGAAGGGCACCTTCCTCAAGCTGTGTGAGTGACTTGGCCCTGCCCTGAGGCTACGGGACATGCACATGAGGCCCACCATTCTCCTCCAGAAGCGTGTCGACATCTCCCTCTGGAAACTCTCCATGCTGGACAGCTACCGATCTCTGGGGAACCAGTTCAGCGTGGAGAGATTGACCGTTGGGGCCCTGATCATGCAGGGGGCTACTGTCCCAGGAGGGGGGGTGGAAGGAGGGAATGGGCTTCCCTAGGGAAAGAGAGGGTGGGGGTAGGGGTGGTGCAAGTCCCTACCCTGGGAGGGTTTGTTCTGTCGCACCCATACAAAGTCCTATCTGGGGTGGCCGTGATTGCAGAGGGTTGCTCCTGGTGAGTGGGAAGGAAGAGTGAGTACAAGGGGGGAACTCTCAGGTGCCCTGGCACCCGTGTGATTCTCAGTTTGTCTCCTTTTGCAGGTGGTCAGGGTGATAACCAGCATCCTTCTGTGCAAAGTCATCCGCCTTGCAGATGTGGATGCCATCATCGAGGGGTTTGGTGCCCTGGGCTTCCCCAACTGCGGGGGAGCTATTGACGAGACGCACAGCCCTATCCATGCCCCAGACCACCGTGCCTCAATGTACATTAACCACAAGGGATACTTTTCGGTGGTCCTGCAAACTGGGGTCAGTTTATGGACATAAATGTTGGGTGGTCGGGGAAAGCACACGACACATGTGTGTTCAGGAACTCTAGTGTGTGCCAGAAGCTGCACACTGGGACTTCCTTCCCTGACCGCCACGTCAGGGTCAGGGACATGGACATGCCATATACCTCATGGGGGATACCTATCGCCTGCAGCCGTGGCCCATAAAGCCCTACACCGGCCACCTCAACGCCTCATGACAGGCATTCAATGCCAGATTGAGCAGGGCCTTCATGGTGGTTGAGGGTGCCTTTGGCTTCCTGAAGGCATGTTTTAGATGCCTCCTCATCTGCTTGGACCTTGGGGAGCACAACATTCCACATGCTGTGTCCTGCACAACATGTGCGAGAGGAAGGGGGAGGCCTTCCTGCCAGGGTTGGGGGCAGAGGCAGACTGCTTAGGTAGGGCCTATGAGCAGCTGTGCATGGCTGCCATCTGGCAGGCCCATCAGGTGGCTGTGCGCATCCAGGAGGCCCTGAGGGAAAGCTTCTCCCCAGGAGAGCTATGACACTGTTCTGGGGTCCACCCCAGTGGGGGCTTCTGCTTCAGCTGTCACTGCCATCCTTCTACTTCCTCCCTCTGCTTCCCCCTGTTCCTGCTGAACAAATAAACACACTTTGTCTTTTGGAAAAACTTAACTTTCTCCCCCCAATTTCATTGACCCTCCCTGCCCCCCATTCTGTAAATGAAGAGAGGGGAAAGAACCTGGGAGAGGGGAGGAGAGAGGGTGGAAGAAGGGGGGGGGTGAGAACCTTGGAGGAGGGAGCTGGAAGGGAGAGGAAGAGGGAGAAGAGGCTCAGGGCTTGGGATGGGAGTGGCGCTGGCCTCTCTGGCTCCCACCGCCATGAGTGCGGGGGCCTCGGTGTTCACGGGGGAGTGGGGAGGGTGTGGAGGGAGAAGTAGGAGAGGGAGTGGGAGGAGGAGCGATAGCTGGAGAGGGAGCAGAGGCTGGAGCGGAAGGAGGCAGCATGCTCTACACCAGGGTGTGCACATCATTGCACAGGGGAGTGGCCCTGTGCAAGCAACTCCTGCCAGCTTTCTTGCCATAACTGCAGGTCCTCCTCCACCCAGTGGGTGATGGTACTGTGCAGGGCTTGCAATGCTGCCAGGTGCTGTTGCTGGTATTCGTCCATTGGACGTGCGCGACTGCAGAAGCCTCTGGTGGGGGAGGATGGACTGGGTGCGGGAGGGTGGGTCGCCCTCCACTCGCAGCTGCTCTGGCTGTGGAGAACAAAGAAAGATGGTCAGTCATCCCAGGGGACACAGTGCCGGAAGCCCAGCCCCCCCTCTGCAAGCCGAGAGCAACAGTTCTCGGCGCCGTCGCAGCTGATGTGCTTGAAGCCAGGCCAGTGACTCCTGATATCCCTGGGCCTGGGGGCTGCCCTGAGACTGTGGCCATGCCTGTGTGCGGGAATGCTCAGTGTGTGTGTGGGGGGGAGATGTCCCCTGCATCCTTCTAGAGGTGGCTTGTGGAGGGAGAGGGCTTGTGAAGAGAAGGTGTCCCACCCCCGGTCAGGAGCATGGCAGGTCTCTCCAGACACCCCACATAGCCAAAGGCTCATGTGTCGCAGCCTGCTGGGTCCATGTGCCCAGGAGTGCATGGCACGTACTCTCACGTGCACAGGTTGCTGCGTGATCTGTAGCCAGCAAGGGCCAAGCATGGAGCATCTAGTATCTTCCCCCCCCCCCCCACATGACGGGAAAGTGATGGCACTCACACAATGTTCCTTCTCTGGTCTCAGACAATGCCTGGGAGATGTCCGCAGGGAGGACTCGGGACTCCTGGGTCAGTTCGGTGGTCAGGCTGGCCTCGTCCAGGTCCTGGGCCTCCTCCTCCTCCTCATTGCCATTGTCTGGGCCCCCAACGAGGATGACGAAGGACATCTCCATCCTGGAGTCTGTAACTATGGGGGGGGGGGAGGGAACGGACTGCCCCACCCCCCAAGATGTGGTCCAGCTCCTTATAATATGGGCAGATGTGGGGCTCTGCCCCGGATAGAGAGCTGCCCTCCTTGGCCCTGGCATAAGCCTGGTGGAGCACCTTCACCTTCATCCACACCTGTTCTTGGGTGTGGATGTGGCCTTTGCTCCCCAGGCTGTCTGCCATGTGATCATACATGTCCAAGTTTGAACAATTCTCGATTTAGTTCTGAGTGGTGTGCAGGATCTGGTCCAAGAGGTAACTATAACAGGACCTCTTGGAAATAGTGACCATAATATAATAACATTTAACATTCCTGTGGTGGGAAGAACACCTCAGCAGCCCAACATGGTGGCATTTAATTTCAAAAAGGGGAACTATGCAAAAATGAGGAGGTTAGTTAAACAGAATTTAAAAGGTACGATGACTAAAGTAAAATCCCTGCAAGCTGCGTGGACACTTTTCAAAGATAGCATAATAGAGGCTCAACTTAAATGTATACCCCAAATTAAAAAACATAGAACTAAAAGAGCCACCGTGGCTTAACAACCATGTAAAAGAAGCAGTGAGAGATAAAAAGACATCTTTTAAAAAGTGGAAATCAAATCCTAGTGAGGTAAATAGAAAGGAGCATAAACACTGCCAAATTAAGTGTAAAAATGTAGTAAGAAAAGCCAAAAAGGAGTTTGAAGAACAGCTAGCCAAAAACTCAAAAGGTAATAACAAAATGTTTAAGTACATCAGAAGCAGGAAGTCTCCTAAACAACCAGTGGGGCCCCTGGACGATCGAGATACAAAAGGATCACTTAAAGACGATAAAGTCATTGTGGAGAAACTAAATGAATTCTTTGCTTCAGTCTTCATGGCCGAGGATGTTAGGGAGATTCCCAAACCTGACCTGTCCTTTGTAGGTTGCAAATCTGAGGACTTGTCACAGATTGAAGTGTCATTAGAGGAGGTTTTGGAATTAATTGATAAACTTAACAGTAACAAGTCACCGGGACCAGATGGCATTGACCCAAGAGTTCTGAAAGAACTCAAATGTAAAATTGCGGAACTATTAACTATGGTTTATAACCTAGTCTTTAAATCAGCTTCTGTACCCAATGACTACAAGATAGCTAATGTAACACCAATATTTAAAAAGGCTCTAGCAATGATCCCGGCAATTACAGACCGGTAAGTCTAATGTCAGTACTGGGCAAATTAGCTGAAACAATAGTAAAGAATAAAATTGTCAGACACATAGAAGAACATAATTTGTTGGGCAAAAGTCAGCATGGTTTCTGTAAGGGGAAATCATGTCTTACTAATCTGTTAGAGTTCTTTGAAGGGGTCAACAAACATGTGGACAAGGGGGATCCAGTAGATATAGTGTACTTAGATTTCCAGAAAGCCTTTGACAAGGTCCCTCACCAAAGGCTCTTACGTAAATTAAGTTGTCATGGGATAAGAGGGAAGATCCTCTCATGGACTGAGAACTGGTTAAAAGACAGGAAACAAAGGGTAGAAATAAATGGTAAATTTTCAAAATGGAGAGGGGTAACTAGTGGTGTTCCCCAAGGGTCAGTCCTAGGACCAATCCTATTCAACTTATTCATAAATGATCTGGAGAAAGGGGTAAACAGTGAGGCGGCAAAGTTTGCAGATGATACTAAACTGCTCAAGGTAGTCAAGACCAAAGCAGACTGTGAAGAACTTCTAAAAGACTTCACCAAACTAAGTGACTGGGCAACAAAATGGCAAATGAAATGCAACGTGGATAAATGTAAAGCAATGCACATTGGAAAAAATAACCCCAGCTATACATATAATATGATGGGGGCTAATTTAGCTACAACTAATCAGGAAAGATCTTGGAGTCATCGTGGATAGTTCTCTGAAGACATCCATGCAGTGTGCAGTGGCAGTCAAAAAAGCAAACAGGATGGTAGGAATTATTAAAAAAAAGGATGGAGAATAAGATGGAGAATATCTTATTGCCCTTATATAAATCCATGGTACGGCCACATCTTGTATACTGCGTACAGATGTGGTCTCCTCATCTCAAAAAAGATATACTGGCATTAGAAAAGGTTCAGAGAAGGGCAACTAAAATGATTAGGGGTTTGAAACGGGTCCCATATGAGGAGTGATTAAAGAGACTGGGACTTTTCAGCTTGGAAAAGAGGAGATGAAGGGGGGATATGATAGAGGTTTATAAAATCATGAGTGATGTGGAGAAAGTGAATAAGGAAAAGTTATTTACTTGTTCCCATAATATAAGAACTAGGAGCCACCAAATGAAACTAATGGGCAGCAGGTTTAAAACAAATAAAAGGAAGTTCTTCACCCAGCACATAGTCAATCTATGGAACTCCTTTCCTGAGGAGGTTGTAAAGGCTAGGACTATAACAGAGTTTTAAAGAAAACCTCCATGAATTTATCTAGTTAAGTCCATAAATGGCTATTAGCCAGTATTGGCAAGGAATGGTGTCCCTAACCTTTGTTTGTCAGAGGCTGGAGATGGATGGCAGGAGAGAGATGGCTTGATCATTACCTGTTCGATTCACTTCCTCTGGGACACCTGGCATTGGCCACTGTCGGCAGACAGGGTACTGGGTGGATGGACCTTTGGTCTGACCCAGTGTGGCCATTCTTATGAGTTCCTGCGTCTGATGCAGAGATCCTGGAAATTTGTCTCGTCTCTCAAAACCTCAGTAAGGTCCAGGAGCTCCGCACCAGACCAAGAAGTTGTTTTTAGACTTCGGACACTGTAATGGTACATGCATTTAAATAGGATAATCTTATTTAGCAAAGCATAACTTTTCCATTAACACTTTATATGATATAATATGTATAAGATTTCTTGTAATTGTATTAAAGTGGTAATATCAATGATACAAATAGTCATATTTCAGTCAGTATTACATGAGTACCCAGGGCTACACATTAAATCAGTGACCAAACTTTAATTATAATAACTCTCATCTCCAGACTCCTAGATCTCCAGGAACACATTTAATTCCTTTCTTATAAGTTGATTCTAGGCATCTTGATTTCTGTAATTTTTTTCTATAAGTAGGATTGTACAGAGCTGAAAAACAAGCTAATTAAGTGTACACACTGGATGTAAACTCTGCATATGCAGGATACCCAGACACTTCAGAAAGGTACGCATTAATACAATATGTCTGACATCATTAGTTCACATGGATACAATTACCAGCTTATGCCAATGACTCACAAATCTAACTCTTCCCTGCTGACCTGTCTTCTGTCCAGTCCCACAGATTTGGGAGGAGTTTTTTGACTTTTCATGATAAACATTTTTGACCATATAGCACAAAGAAAATGTATAATCTTCCTTTGTAACCCTTGGCCTGGTCTCCAATTAAAATTTAGAGTTATAGGTCTATGTTTCTTAGAAGTGTCAAAAACACCCCAAGTACAGTCATTATGATGACCTTAACCCACCCCAAGTACAGAATATTTCTGTCTATCTAGCTCCTGCCTCCTGGGGAGGTGGATTACCTTCAGTGATGGGAAAATCCTCCTCCCCCTTTGTTATTTCTGTGGAAAGGATCTACACTATAGCAGTGCAGCTATGACAGCATAACTGCACAGTTGTAGCACCTGCAGTATAGACAAGTCCTTAATCTGGTCTCCCTACCTGTGGCGGGGTCCCCAGCCCTGCCCTTTTCTCCTCAAGGTTAAGGTAGGCCCTGGGGCCTAGTCCACGGTTAAAGCAGGCCCTGGGGCCTAGTCCAGCATAAACACAGGTCCAGAGGCCCCGTCCACGCCCTGAGTGGATGGGGTAGGGGGGTCCAGGCCCTCCCTCTCCACCAGACCCCAACCCAGGGCCCTATTAGTGGTGGGTGGTTCCCACCACCGGCTCGGCGGGGAGTTCTCCCCAAAACACGCCAAGCCCACTGGAAGGTTCCCTGCCCCTTGCCCTGGGTTGCTTCCTACCCCAGCCCTGTGACTACGGAGACCCCACCTGCACTCGACCCAGGGACGGTGGTGGCGGTCCCGACGGCTCGGGCTCTGGAGGTTGGACAGGAGCTCCTTCCTCCCCGGAGGCCAGCCCCAACTGAGCAGCCCGGCAGCCTTTTATACTGGGGCTGCACTGTGAGCATGCCCAGCAGGGCTGCGGGGGAGGGGCATATTCCACCCAATAGGCGGGCTCTCCGCCCCCCTGCTCAGTGCGGGGCAGGCCAGCCCCGCCACACTACCCCTGAATTGTCCTGTGGCTCTCACCTGTGTATTCTCTAAAATTAGATCATAAAGTCCTTGGTGGCAGTAAGTGCCTCTTTTATTTGTTTTGAAAAGCACCTAGCACATTGTGTAAATAATTGTCGTAATGTAAAAAACATATTCATCTTTTTTTTAATTTTTCCACAGAGATTATGAATAATGTAAAGCATTATTTCATTTTCCTGTTCCTGGAGTTGCTATAAAATCTCATCTGCTAAAAACTGATTTTCTTACTTTTAAAGCCATCTGTAAAGCTCAGTGTGCTATAAGAGTTTTCACTTAAATTGGGCTAAAATATTTGTATTGTTTATTTGCAGTTTTTGAAGGCTGTATATTTAACAAATTCTCCACTTCAGGAAGGTGCCACATAGCTTCTGAAACATTGCTAAATAAAAAACGCAGCTTTTTATCTCTTTATCCACCCATTTATAAAAGGGGGCATTGTCTTGAGTCTTGTGCCTTTATGTATTTCCCCCCTCCCTTTTCTTCTAATAGATGATAGTATTAAGGTTTTTTTAATTTTTTTTGAAAACATAATGCTTCATTAGAATCTATTAATGATGGGAATATTTAAAAAGATAACATGGGAATTTAGGGTCCGAATTTCTGAACTGTAGCCCTGTGCCCTGAAGATAACAGGGGAAGGAACTCTCTGCTGCTACCTAGTGGTGAGCCAAAGAAGTAACAGGATGAGTCAGAGCTTATTTGCATTGTTGACAACGTGAAGGGTTTTGGGGTGTGTACACAGAAAAATAAGCTAAACTTGAAATAAGATACGCACGCAATTTGTGCTACGCAAATTGCATTATTTTGAATCTATTTTGAAATTTGAAATTTGGTGCGACTACACGGTGCCAAATTTTGAAATAACGCACTATTTCAAGCCATTCCTTAGCCCTTGTGCAACAAGGTTTACCGGGATGGCAAAATAGTGTGCCTGTTATTTTGAAAAATATTTTGAAATAATGGGCAGCTTATGTGGATATGGGGTCACTATTTCATGTACCCTGAAATAGCCGCGCAGTGTAGACGTACCCTTGGTTGCACCGCCTCTTCTATGTTGGCTCTGGCCACTATACAGAATCCAGGTCTTCTATTGTGTGACCCAGCTTCATTGATTACAGCTCTTGGGATTATAGGGAGGTGCAGTGGGTATAAAACATTCTCCTGCAGAGATCTAATGTTTGACCCACTTTGCACTACTGTAAGGGCACGTCTAAACAGCAGGGCTAAAGCCAAAATAAGCTACACAACTTGAGCTACATCAATTGCATAGCTTAAGTCAAAATAGCTTATTTCAGCCTTTGGAACTGTCCACACAACAGGAAGTCTGAGTTAGAGCACTCTTCTTCTGACTTCCCTTACACCTTGTAAAATGAGGGTTACAGGAGTCGGAGTAAGAAGTCCTCCGGCTCGACATTATTTCAACATTATGTTGAAATAACTGTTTGCTGTGTAGACATGGACTATGTTATTTCGGAATAAGGTGAGTTGTTCTGAAATAACATGGCTGTGTAGACATAGCCTAAATGACAACACAACTTGCAGAGTGACAGACAGTAAGGTTCAGGTGAATACGCAGCAACCCCTTGTCCCCAACCCTGAGGCAGCTAGTCTGAGAGCTCAATTAAACTGACCTGGGCTTGTCTTGTGAGGCTAAAAACAATGTGTAGGCTTTCATGTTAGGATTGAAAGTTTTATTCTTTTTAGATATGTATTTTTAGGTTTAATAATGTAGCAATGTAAGATACCATATTATCATTTTATTCCCTTTTGTTTTAAAGTTTAGTGAGTTTAGTAAGTAAGGAAATAGAGTTTTGGTATTGTGTCTATGTTAATGAGACTAGAGGGATGTTGAAGGCTGAAGTTTTAGTTGTTTGATTTACAATGCCTCTTGCTTTTCCCAATATGAGATACTAATGTTATGCTTTTCTTCGAAGGACTTTGTAAAAGATTGTTAATGTGTGGAAGTGGTATGTATGTGTCAAGATAAAGGTGTGAAGGTTATTGCTCAGAACCAGATGGCCAAAGAAGTAGGGGTGAGCATGGGTGAAAACAGACTGATCAGCATCTGAAGAACCATCAGTTACCACCAGTGCGTACCCATGGCCAAGGAGTGATCGGGTTGGCAGATTGACAGCTTTAAAGTGAAGCAAGCACTCCAAAAAGATGATTGATTACAGGATGAGCTTTGGAGATGTTTTGGGAATGATTGACATCAACAAGATAACACGCCGGTCACAGGCTGACACAGCGGAATCCATAGACTTCAACAGAGAAGAGGATTATAAAAGCAGGGTGCTTTGCTATGGAACTTTGGGTTCGTCTTGCCACCAACTCCAGAGGAGCATCGGATCACGCGACCGACAAAGGCCCTTGTCTTCTTCTGTGATTGATCTTACTGGCCACTAGATTGATACAGACTCTGGACTGGTAACTATAACATCGTCTGGCGGGACTGTGTGTGTGTATGGTGTTTGTGTGTGAATGATTGAAAAGCATATGCAACTGTTGTATTCTCAATAAATGCGGCATACTGCCTTTTCCCCTTAAAAGATCTCGTGTGCTTTGTTTAAGCATAACACTCAGACTTGGAGACCTGGCAAAGGAGGAGGCTTTTGGAGCCCATGCTCCAGCTCAAGCTTTGAGACCCTCTCCCTTCACTGGGTTTTGAAGCCTGGGATCCAGCCCAAGCCTGAGCGACACTACTGCTATTTTTCATCTTGCAGCAAAAGCCTGAGTCAGTTGATTCTGAGCTCAATTTCTTCTGTGTAGCTGCACCCTAATAGAAAGGCTTAAAGCTAAGCTAGTTATTGTACCAGTTGCAAGGCTACCTGCGTGTGGGTGGTAGCCTTTGCTTTGCTTTACAACTTTGTTCTTTCAGGAAATAATTTGCAGGAAATGAGCATAGTGTGGGTGTGGGTGTTGGATCTCACATTCTCTACTGTACTGAGAGTGCCAGGACAGGATTAATGGGATGGTAAAAGGAAGGATGGAAGGAAGAATGGAGAGAGCAAATGATAGCAGCTTGGTTTTGATGCAGTATGGTCTAATGAATGGAGCACTGGACTGGGTCTCAGCAAACTTGCCTGCTTACTGATCAGCCCTGGGCAAGTCATTTCATCTCCCTGTGCCTCATTTTCCCTATTTATAAAACGGAGATAATCATGCATTACCTCCTTTGTAAAGGATTTTGAGATCTACTATGCTGTATAAGAAGGATATAGTGTAGTTATATTAATTGCTTTAGCAGAAATTCCAGTAAACTCTACAGATACTCTTCAATTGCTCTCTCATGTTTTTTCTTTGTTCTGCAGTCCCTAGTAGTCTCAGGGAGCAGAAGCACAATATAGCCAGTGCTCTACGCCAGAAATATAGTTGCCTGTTAGAACAAATAGGAACCAACTAAAATTGGCGGTGGTAGTGGCTTATGTAGCTTTATGCCGATAGCTTCTCTCATCTGAAAAAAATATGAGGGAGAGTAAATTATCTCATAGAGGTGTTATGAGGATCATTTAGTGGTCTGTACAGTGCTTTGAAAATGCAAAGTGTAGTGTCCGATTATTCTTTCGGAATAGAATGGAATGTCCTATCCTAACATTTACAGCCCATGTCACCTTTTCCTTTGCTTCCAGTACAGAAGAATGTAGTTTTGGACCTCCCTTCCTATATACCTTACCCTATAGTCAAGAGTCTAAGCCTATTAACTTTCATTTAAAAACTTTTGAGAATTTTATGTTAGATTTTTGAGGGATGTTTATCCATCAACTATCCTCCTACCATTGCTTTCACATACCATCTCTTTTCTAATCTTCTCCCAAAGAAGAAAATCACATAAACAACAAAGCATCTGAGTAAAATATATCTTATTGAATTCAGATGGTGGGCAAACTGGATAGAAAATTGCAGTTTTTGCTAGTCTGGCCATACATAACTATTCACTTCTGAATACATTATAGGGTGTTCTTTCAGATGATTTGACCTTTTCTTTATGCAGATATTCTTGCAAGGATATAGTGGCAAATTGACTTTGCCTTGACACTCCTGCTCCATTCTGGGCAGATGACAAAAAATCCATACAATGCCCATTAATGTCAAACTAACACATACTTGTTGCTGCAGGTTTTACTGTGATTTGCTGTTCCCTGAGCCCTTTTTTGTACCCCAGGGTAAATGCCTAAAAATGTGCACACTTTGAGTCATATATACGAATAAACAGGTGGATGGAAAATGGTGGATGAAATAGCCTGCAGCAGTATATTCATAAGAACAACCTTCTAATGACCTGTATTTGCACCTCTGTTACCTCTTGAGGTATCGTATGCACTTAATTCTTTCCTGAAAATATGAATCAGTCAGTGTTGTAAACATATTTGTCCCTGTCCAACAGTTCACAGATTTTGGAGTCTGTGCATACCTTGAAAGGTTCTGTATGTCTCATGCTGGGGCTCTCTCAGAACTTTCCTTCACTGTCAGATGCAACAATAATTTCAGTTCAAATATTTTAAATGCAAACTTGTTAGCCATTCATCATAACAAATACTAATTGAACGCTGAATCTCTCTAATTTCCTAAAACGTCCTTTTTCTGGAGAAAAGTTAACCTTCCCAGGAAATGATGAGCAAATATGATCATCGTGTTCTAAACAATGTGTGCTTACTTTATCCCAGATTAAACTACCATTTGATTCATAATTTGTATTTTTATCACATTATGCCAAGAGAGAGTTTGCTGGGGCCGAAGGCATGGTGTTTCTATTGGCTGCCAGTTACAAGTTTGTTTAGAAAACTAATATTTTCCTGTTCAGTACTCTACAACTTATCTCTAGCATTGTTTATGTAAATGTAGTTAAGTGCTTATAGGTTTATTATTATACATTTGTCCACATTGAGTATGTTTTCTATTTATTGCTTCTGGCATCTAAAATAACCAAATGCCTCAAATCTATTGTAATATTGGTTCATGTCAGGACTATTTGAATTTTGTAGCTCTGAGTAGAACTGTGGTATTACTAGCAAAAACACCCTGTTCTGGTTATCCACTAAAAGAGAAGTTGCCTGAAGGAAGCCAAATAAAAGGCAGGTTTTTTTTAAAGGTATCACTGAGTGTTTTACTTAAATTTAGTGCATAAGGTCAGAAGAATAATCTAAAATGAAAAACTGTGATTTTTAATCTCCTGAATGTTGTCATTGACATGGAAATGGCTCAATTTCTGCCAAAACTTCTGCTAAGATAAACTCATTTTTTCAAGTGCTTTAGCGGCTTTCTGTAGGGAATCAAGAAAAGGGAACATTTTCAAATGGAAGGTGCGTTTCCAATGTGCCATAGAGATTTCACATAGTTGTATGCACTTTTAAAGTGAATTGTGTGGTCCATTTGCAAGAAGAAATCAGTCCATTTTTATCCAATGAAGTTTTTGTATCAAAGCATGGACTTTTCTGATGTTTTTCATTGTAAAAATAGAAATTTCAGAGAAATTTTGCAGATAGTGAAATGGGAGTATGTGGTGAGAAGATTGTGCCAAATAATGTGAAGTGAAGCAGTAAACATTTTTCTTATAGAAGGCAATGAAATGAACATGAAATTAATAGGCAGCAGGTTTAAAACAAACAAAAGGAAGTTTTTCTTCACTCAGCGCACAGTGAACCTGTGGAACTCCTTGCCAGAGGATGTGGTGAAGGCTAGGACTTTAGCAGGATTAGAAAAAGAGCTAGATAGATTCATGAAGGTTAGGTCCATCAATGGCTATTAGCCAGAATGGGTAGGAATGGTGTCCCCACCCTCTGTTTGTCTGGAAATGGGTGACAGGGGAGGGATCATGTGAGGATTAACTTTTGTCTTCCCTCCTTCTGGGGCATGTGGTATTGGTCGCTGTTGGCAGACAGGATACTGGGCTAGATGGACCTTTGGTCTGATCCAGTATGGCTGTTCTTATGTTCTTATTAGAGGAAATGTCTTCACTGGACGCTAGTGGAGACTCTTGAAACTTGATTTCATGTGCTAAATCTACCTGTGAGTTTATACTATGAATGTTAACGACCAAAGCTTATCAAAGAAAGTTCCATTTTTTATTAATCTTTTAATCGCCAAAGATACCATAAAGATGTTTGATATAGTATAGCTATTGACACTCTTTCAGTCCTGCTGACGGAAGTGAGGGGTGAATTGGAGGAAATTGCCTGGGGGCCCAGGTGATTTAAAAGAGCCCTGGGGCCCTTAGCCACTGCTGCTGCCAGTACAGCAGGGCTAGGCCAGGCTTCCTGCCCACCCTCATTTTGCGCCACTCCTAGAAGCAGCCCCTGGGGGAGTGTCTCCAAATGCTGCCCCTGCTCTGAGTGTTGACTCCACGGCTCCCATTGGTCAATGAGAGCTGCAGGGATACTGCCTGATGGTAACAGTGTGTGGAGACACCTGACCCCTCCTGCTGCTTGTGAGGTGCTGCCAGAGGAGTGTGCTGGTCTGTTTTGGGAGCCACCCAAGGTAAGCTCCACTCCCCTCAGCCCTTCCTGAACCCTAATCCCCAGTCCCAGCCTGAAGCCTGAACCCACTCCTACATGAAAACTTCTTCTAGAGACAGCAACGCCCAAATATCGGATGGACCACATCTGCACAGGCGTGGCTTGTGCATGCGTGGAGACCTATTAACAGTTCTGCCCTGGGCCCAAAATTGCTGTTGATAGGCATTCACTTTTCCTTTTTAAAATGATGGAGAATATAATCTGGTTCAGTTAAAGATAAAAGTCTCTCTCTTCAAGTGATTGGTTTGTTTCATAATGTCCTCTTCGTGAGAAGCTTATTAGTAATATTCATTTTCACTAAATAAATAAATGTAACTCTCGAACATATTAGCAAATCTACTGCAGATTTGTGCATTGCCGAGCTTTGGTCAGAAGCAAAGATAGGGTAGGAACTAGCACGTTAAAATGGGAAAAACATAGCACTTGATATGTGTCTGCACAAAGTGTCTATGCCTGGAAACAGGCCAGTAAGTATTAATGAACTGAAATTCTTATCTGGGTAGCTCAGATCCTTGAAAACAAGAATATATAATATTCCCTCTAGTAATTCAGGGAGTTATTGTTGTTTGCAGACATACTCTATGCAAAGTGACTAGTGTAGGAGGGAGAGATGGATTATATGAAACATCTGTCAAAAGATTCAGCAAGTGGGTGACACTTTTGTCTTTGATGTTATCTGTACTGAAGATAGAGGCAACAGCCTTTCAAAGCGATACATGCAATTGGGCATGTACCATTGTGTGCTCTTAATTTGTTATGAGAGTGTGTGTATTTCTGGTAATTAAATGTACACAGGATCAGTTAAGTATTTAACTGACTCAATGTATGTATAAATGTGACTTGAACTCACACGTATTTTTTTACAAGCAGACACCAAGTGCATCAACGTTTGCCTGTGAAATGCAGCTCTCGCAGCTCAAAGGGTAACACCCATTTTAACGTGAGTAAGTGTATCAAATCTGAAATTTTGTTTTTTAAAGTGGCATTCCAAGGATGCCTTTTGGGGGATTTGAACAGCAGCTGGCTAACAAAATCCCACTCCTTTCCTTGGGTTTATTAAGAAAATTACTGGAAGTAAAACATAAACCTCTCTTCTCCCTAGGTTTGGCTATTCCTTGAGTGCCCCCAAGTTTTTGGACCCAAACATTAGATCTCACTCCAACTCTCTTTGCAGACGGGATGAAGTTAGGGAGCCTTGCCTGCTTCGGTGAGTCAGCAGGAACCAGTCCGGGTCTCTGCTTTGTTCTAGAACTTGCTAACAGAGTAGATCACCAGAAGAACCCAGCCATTCTGTTATAACAACCACATACAGTAAAACTCCAATTGTCTGGCATCCAGTGGTCTGGCACTCCCGATAGTCCAGCACCAACTGGAACCCAGAAGTGCTCCGGCCAGCCGGACAATTGGAGCTGCTCTGCCCGCAGCTTCCCCAAGTCCGCCGCCGGTCAGTATTAGCAGTGGCGGACTTGGGGAAGCCTTGGGGCAGAGCACCCCAGCTGCTCTGCCCCCGGCTTCCCCAAGTTCGCTGCTGCTGAAACTGACCAGCGGCTGACTTGGGGAAGCTGGGGGCAGAGCAGCTGGAGTGCTGCCGGGTTGGTCCCGCAGCGCCGCTCAGGTGAGGGGTGGCGCTGCGGGACCAACCCGGCAGCACCAGCTGCTCTGCCCCCAGCTTCCCCAAGTCAGCTGCTGCTGAAACTGACCAGCAGCGGACTTGGGGAAGCCGGGGGCAGAGCAGCTGGGGTGCTCTACCCCTGGCTTCCCCAAGTCAGCCGCTGGTCAGTTTCAGCAGCGGCTGACTTGGGGAAGCCGAGGGCAGAGCAGCTGGGTGCTGCCTGGTTGGTCCCGCAGCACCGCCCTCTCCCACGCTGCGCAGTTCCCCGCCGACCCCCCCCCCAACCCCTTAAAGCCCCCCTTCCGGTACTCCGGCATAACTGATAATCCGGCACCCCCTGGGTGCTAAAGGTGCTGGATTATCGGAAGTTTACTGTACATTTGATCACCCTTCATATTAAGGGTACAACTAAATGTAGTTGATAAAGAGTTAATAAACACTATATTTTAATTAATATATTATTTTAATAATTTTCTAGTAACTGTTCTAGAATCCAACAGGTGGGTCAGTAGGTTGCTTACAACCAGTGCTTTTTTTTGTAAAAAAAAAAAAGAAAAAAAAAGTGCCAGTACTCCAGAGGGAAAAAGTTGTTGAGCTCTGACTGGAGGTGCTGGTACTGCTTCTGGAGGTGCCAGCACTGCATACCAGGCAGCACCATCACAAAAATAGCACTGCTTACAACCATTTATAACACCTTCCACTGATCTGCTTCAATCACCTATTTGCTATTTGTAATTTGTGTGTGACATCTAGTAATCATTTATTAACCTTTTATAAACTATTTATGAATGTTCTCTATATCATGAATGGACAAAGGTGGAGCAGAGTAATTTGGTTTCATGAAGGATTTTGATATTTTGACATTTATTTTCATTCTGATGTGGAAATAACCAAAAAATTCAGAATTCTCTGTGAAAGGGAATAGACACACTTGCCTTGAGGACATTTGCCTGGCAGGTTGTCCTGAACCCTGGAAGCCCTGAGGTTTCCAATTCTCATAATGCCTGTCTGACGGACTGACTTGAACCCTGACTCCAAAGCAGGTTGTCTGGGAGTTATGGTTTCTGGAAGTCCTTAATTCCCTGGCTCTTAGGCAGTCTACTTGATGAGTTGCCCCAAAGCAGGGTATCAAGAAACCATGAGCTTTCTACTGTTCCGCACCCTCCTGGACAATGTAAGTTTATATAAGGTCTGTCATTTATTAATAGAAATTATATGCACAAATCTATCCTAAATGGAATTGCCAAGCACTTCAGTCCAAACACACAAAAGAACAAAACACAATTATTAACTACAGAAAGATAGATTATAAGTTATTATAAGTAATTTAGGTCACACATGGTTACAAAGAAATAAAAGGTAACACCTAACATTACACGCTAAGTGAATACTGCGGATAAATCTCTCCATGTGTTCCAGCAGACTTACCCAATGAAGCTCTTCCAGCAGGATCTTCTTCTCTCCCAAATCCAGTGCTATTTTCTTTGTTGTTCAGGTGTTAATAATGCCATGTGTAGACAGCAAGGGAGAGGTGGTTTAGAGCATCCATATTCTCTTCTCATAAACCTTTCTATTGTGCAAAAACCACATCGAGATGATATTCAGGAAACAAGAAAGTCAGTTTAGCCAGGAACCTTAAATAGCTCCTTTGTCAAAATGTAGATCTTTTGCTCATATATTCTCTCCTGTAGAAGAGTGGCCACTAAATCAGGTGGCAGTCCATTTGATACCATTACTACTTGGCTGAGGCATTGGCTAGCCTTTTGTCTCTAGAAGTCTTATGTGTAACTGCCCTCCAGAGCATGCTGAAATGGGTCTTGGTAATATTGTACAGTGGGATCTTATATCTTTACATAGTTACATTTGTGTGGTAAAATTCTAAGACAATAATGATTAGCAAATCCAGAGTTTTTCAAGTGATACCTTACACAGTGTGCTTTTACAAAATTTAACATGGTCTTGTAAGAGGGGTGAATATAGGGGAACGGATTGCCACACAAATGATATTATTTTAAGTTTTACACTTGCTAACTTGATCTAGTTGGTTATTTTAATCACATATAAAATAGGGGTTTTTGACTGGAGAGATGAATTAATTCTCTCCCTTTTCCACATAGCCTCCATTTTCAAAATGGCTACTCTGTCTACTTCTGGAGTAGTGTTTACAGCAATTTTAGATTTTTTTTTTTGCTCCTCTCATACTACTTTATTTTTCATATTACATTAGCTAATAAGATTGTGATCAATCACACATGACAACATAGCTTAATCCATCTATGGAAGAGCCTTTCTAGGAAAGAACATTCAAGATATAAATAGTAACACCTGCAGATTGACACGGGTAAACCTCATGCAAGTTTAAGGTTTTGTTTTCTAGGTAATGGAGTATATTTTAATTGTATGGTCATATTCTTCTCAGGTAAACTCAGTTATGTATCTGTGCTGCACATTTTTTTTTGTTATTTTAGTCTTCCTGTATTTGACAGTTTTCTTTACAATACATAATTGTATGTGTCTGAGGTGGTTTGAATCTGGAGTAGTGCTTGTCCTCATGTAAGTACAAGGTATAACTCTTTTTTTTCCTCTTTTTTATTCTTTGACTTGCATTACCCCATTAGTCTGCAAGATGATTTCTCATGCCTGCAATAAAGCTAGAGCCCTTACTCCTATTTCCTGCCCCTAATACTGTCACTATTTGTCTTGGGTTAGAAATTAATTAATCTGGAACTAGGCAGCTAGCCAGTTGCAAGCTACAGCATTAGTGCACTAGCTTTTCACCCCTCAGACCTGATATGAAATACAGGTTACAAGTAAAAATAAGCAGCTGGATACAGCAGCTCTGTGAATAGCAGCCCTGAGCCCCTGCCATGAGGCTTTTTAGGCAGCCATGTGACTGCACAGCTTAGAGGGAACTTTGATAGCAGTGAGATCAGATTTTAACTTCTAACCAACCCAAGATCAAAGCAAACTAATTGCATGTGTGAGAGTGAGGCTCCAGGATTGAAAGGATGAGCCATGCGCTGCATGCCCCCAAGGAAAGATGACTCCATTTTCTGGAATGATGAGGAAACTAAGGTGGGGAAATATATGTAGGGTTTCTCAATTTTGTATAGATCTGGGTATTTCTCATGTGATTAAATAAACAGCCATGATGATTTGAAATTCTGTGCAAAGTGTGTGTGTGTCAGATGTAATCCCTAATCACGTTCCCTTAAAGGGTTAACTGACGGACCAAAATACCCAGTCTGACTGCAGTTCTCTTTGTGGGGTCAGCACTAGTAACAGAAGTGGTGCAATTGGACCATCTCATCTCTGAGAAGGGGTTGCTAGACGGAGGATCTGCACCCAAGAGTGCCTAAAGACCTCTCGACAAGGATAGTGGCTGGGCTCTGTTCACATTCTACAGGCTTAAATCATCCAGGGATTCAGGAGCTGGGTTCCACCACATCAGTGGAAGTGAGCTTTGAAACAATATAATGAAGTACAGTGCAGATGCATAAGATGTACATGCTCTGTAACAATCTGGGTGCAATTCTAAGCATTAGGTGAAAGAACTTGTAGAACTTTTGAGTATTAAATAAGTACTAAGAACATTGCCTCTTGAGATTTATTCTTTTAATCATAGTAGTTGTGAGCAGGTGTATAGAACTGTAGCTTACAGTAGTGCCCTGAGAAAATGAGTTCTGTATAAAGAATTGGTTTGGGCAGACATAGTGCATTCATAGATGTTAATAGTTTATGGCTGTAATAAGCACAAACCCAGCAATAATAGAATAATTTTTAACCTCAGAAAGGAATTGAGGATATTTACTTGTTTTATGCTTATTAATGATTTGCTTGTGATATGGACTGAATGTTTTGTGCCATATGGCAGCACCTTGTCAAACTGAGGACTAGTTAGGATTGTTCCAGTCTTGAACCAATAGCCAACATGTCTCCCTGCTTTACTTTCCTATCTATCTATACTCCCACCATGTGTGCTCAAGGATCACAAAATAATAAAAATAGGATCCTATTAAGTATATTCTTGATATGAGGTAGTCAGTTTCTCTCATTTGAAAATTTACCTTCACCAATTTTGCCCACTTTTGTAATAACTGTTCAATCATGCCAGTGTGTTCAGCTTGCTCCAAAACATCATTGGTTTTAATAGAAGAGACTTTATTACTTCATTTACTGAAATGACACAAAGTAAAACCATGTAATCTTGGAATTGTTCAACCAGATATACATTAAAAGGTGCATTTTGAATGACAGTGTATAGAGTTATCAATTTGTCACACTTAATTTTAATCCTCATTTGATTGTAAATATAGTTTACTGTTTATATGAATCTGTGAACCAGTTTTCACTGGAAATAAGACAGTTGGTTTCCTAGTTATAGTTTTGTCATTTATATCTATATAAATTCATGTTTCCTTCCTCTAGCACATCATGGCAGGTCTTAGCTACTCAAGTGACTTAATAGAGTGTGTGCATTTTCTGCATTCTTTCTTGCCACTGTCCACAAAAAAAATGGCCTCATTTAGAAACAAGCAGAGCAATTCTGACTCAAATATGTCAGCATGCAGTGGTGTTGAAACATGCCGATCCTGACATCATTCTCTTCTCAAGTTCAGATATCTCCTGTTGCAGAACAGTGGTGAGCAACCTGTGGCCTGTGGATGACATATATGTGGCCCATCAGGGTAATCTGATGGCAGACCGGAGATATTTTGCTGATGTTGACCCTCTGCGGGTACCACCCCCTTCAGCTGCTATTGCTGGGAATAGCAAACTGTGATGAGTAAGGTTTAAGCTTGCTTGTAAATATTAAATCAACATGGTCTCCCTCTTCATTGGCTCCACATTGAACAGTCAGTTCAAGACCCTGTTTTCTAAAGCCCTCAGTGGACCTGGTGCACTGTAGAGTAGTGGTTCTGTATTACCTGGGCTGCAGGTTGAGAACAGCAGAGCACCCCCCGAAACTTCTCCACAAACCTCTATGCCTGCAGCTCCCACTCAGACACCCCTCCACAGAGTGAGGCTAGGAGCGGAGCTCCAGTTGTGGGACTGGGCATCCTTACTGGGTGTCAGCTTGACTTGGGGACCTGACTAAGCAGGAGAGATGGCTAGCAGAGCAGACCCCAACCCCAGACCTTGACCCCACAAGGTCAGCTGGCAGCCCTACCACATGGACTCCTGCCACATGGGGCCAGTCACTGACCTGACCCTACCATGCCAATTAGCCAGGCAGCTGGGAACCCAGACCCTGTTGCTTGAGCTCAGCAGCCTTTAGCACATGGCTCAGCTGCTACTGCAGCAGCAGCTGGAGCCCCAGGCCCTTTTTAATTGCCAGGCCCTGGGACAAATGCTCCCCTTTACCCCCTCCTCTTCAATGGGCCTGGAGAGTGGAAGCCAGGGTTGATGGACATATTCTGTGGAAGAAGGTTTTGGGGTACAAGTGGGAAGCCTTTATGTAGTTATGTACATTGAAAACCCCAAAACATATTTTATTCTCTGGGATCTGTGGATGTTCACACTTGACCTTTATTAGTTACTACCGGTTTACCCTTCTTCAGTAGGAAAACAGGAGGCCACATATATGACGGAGTGGAAAGAGGATGTTGATTTGTTTTTGATATAAAGCAGACAACACACACAGAAATTTGGGCATTCATGGCAATAATTATAGAATCATAGGGTTGGAAGAGACCTCAGGAGATCTTCTACTAGGCTGTTTAAAACTGATGTTAAATATATTTCTTTAATGTTTCACTTTGGTCCTAAAAAAGTATGTAGTGCTTTATCTAGTCTTGATACTGTGGCTGCTAGATAGATAAGCAGATTGGCAGGTGGGGTATTATATAGCACCACATTTAAAGCAGGCAGTTATATTATTAGTATTAGTACTTTCTGAAATTGCATGCCTTTTTAAAATAAAATGGATTATACTATTACTTGTCCTTCTTTAGCAGATGTATTTAATGTTTTAGTTATGAAATATTTGATGGGAAAACTCACTGGGGAGATTCTTGGCACTTGAAATCAAGTTCACTTGGAAGGTGGAGAAGGAATTTTAATAATTGCAGCAAAAGTAATTTGATACATTCTTAGCAATAAGTATGCCTATGACAGCATGCTTGCTGCCACAAATCAGACTAAGGACTCTATTCATGAATGAGTCATGTCCCATTTATCCTCCATTTTTTTGTAGTGTAAGTTTAATAGAAATATCAAGTAAGTGTGTCTTTTCTATGTAACATGTGAGAACATAGCTCTCTGTCTTCCACAGCTTACGTGCATGACATTGCCTTTTGTTTTTATGTATGAGAGAACGTAAGTGCAAATCTTTTCTGGAACGTGCGTGAAGTTACAACCTCAATTTTAAGATGTTCAGTTTCTAGTGTCAATTTACCCTTCTATCTCAGAAGAAAACATACACCAAGAGAGCTGCACATCTACAGGGTCTGGAAAAGATGTAGAGGCAAGGGGACCCCTAGCATTTCTACTTGAGGGCTACTTTTTTCTTTCAATCCCTTAATCTTTTCCTTTTCCCTTTTTTCATTGCCTACCGGACTTTTGCCCATACATAGTGTGTGAAATATATTCATACATAAGAACATATGATGTGCAATATATATTATTCTTCACAACCAGGTAAAATATATCTTGCCTTGGATTTTTATTCTGAACAGATACCAGTACAGAGATAAAATTCCATGATTACCATTAACTGACCATTTCCAATTGTGACTTCAGATTTCCCAGTTTTCCAAGTTTAGATTCATCTAAAAAAAGATATACTGGCATTAGAAAAGGTTCAGAGAAGGGCAACTAAATTGATTAGGGGTTTGGAACGAGTCCCATATGAGGAGAGATTAAAGAGACTGGGACTTTTCAGCTTGGAAAAGAGGAGACTAAGGGGGGATAGGATAGAGGTCTATAAAATCATGAGTGGTGTGGAGAAAGTGAATAAGGAAAAGTTATTTACTTGTTCCCATAATATAAGAACTGGGGGCCACCAAATGAAATTAATGGGCAACAGGTTTAAAACAAATAAAAGGAAGTTCTTCTTCACACAGCGCATAGTCAATCTGTGGGACTCTTTGCCTGAGGAGGTTGAGAAGGCTAGGACTATAACAGGGTTTAAAAGAGAACTAGATAAATTCATGGAGGTGAAGTCCATTAATGGCTATTAGCCAGGTTGCGTAAGGAATGGTGTCCCTAGCCTCTGTTTGTCAGAGGGTGGAGATGGATGGCAGGAGAAAGATGGCTTGATCATTACCTGTTCGATTCACTCCCTCTGGGACACTTGGCATTGGCCGCTGTCAGCAGACAGGATACTGGGTGGATGACCCAGTATGGCCATTCTTATGTTCTTAGATACTCCCCATCTTAGCTTACATGTCCTTTAAAACCATATTCCAAAGAGGTTACTCATAAGCCTATTATTAACTTTAATTCCAATTGAATTCATTACTTTTACCTAAGAATTTCTGTAGATTTTTATAATATAATATAATAATTGCTGTATGTCGGGAGGTTTTGTGGAACTTGAAAGTTTGAAATAGATGGATGCCATTCCATCTGAGACCGAGTCTTACCTCCACATGTGGCCTTTTTTCACCTCTTTCTAGATCTGGCCATTTATCCTCCATGTTGCTTTTCTCTCCTGTTCCTTCCTGACTGGATCCACCTGCCCCAGTGTGGTTTTCTGTTTTCTATTCTCATCTGAACCATGAATATTTTATAAAGCCCATATTGCCTCATGTGTATTTAATTATGCAAAGCCAACTTTGTAAAATGTCTTAGAGTGTTTTAAGGGGAGGCAGGCAACAGAACTGCAGGGTCCTTCAGCAAGGTGGGTGGGGGCACAAGCTCTATGCTCCTGGCTGGGGCAGAGCCTTGAGTGGAAGGGGTGGGGATGAGAGCTAACCTCCCCTCTCCTTCAGCTCCGCCTAATACTCCAGAGACCATTTAAAGGACTCTGTAGTGGCAGCTGGGAACCCTGGGCCCTTTAGCGCCCTCCTCTCTTATCAGCAGGCCTGATGTTGTATATCTAACAGGGTGGCATGCCCTTTGAAGGCCTTCAGATCACTCAACCCTATTTATTAATCAGAACCAGCTCGGTAGGGGGTAGGTGTTCCTTATAAAAAGCTGCAGGAGTTGGGTTGGCAGTTTATAGCAAGAAGGTAGAGGAAGGGGCAGTCCTTGGAACAGGAAAAAACTTCAGGAAGGGAGGCCTGTGGCCATTGCCCTGTACTAGGGGTATCTTGAGAGGGAACCCAGGAAGGACGTAAGACTTTTATTAAGACCAGGGGGGTGACATTGTTTGTTTGTTACTGCTTCATCTGAAGGAAGATTGAACACTGATGAAGAAGCCAGTTGAGCCAAAACATTTTGTGCTACATTATTAAAAACTCTGTTTTAGGATTTAGTGTGTCCATATTAATAGCTTACTCTGTGCATGGGTCCATACTAATAACTTACTTTGTGGCATGGATGTTATTAGCCTAAGAATGTTTTAGGAATATACTTGAGGGCCATGGAGAGGAGGAAACTAAGGGCTGGGCATTTCTACTTGGGTGGATGGGGAGTCTGAGTTGGTGACCTTCTGACAGTATACTTGGTTTATGTTTATGTTCCTGGAAAAACACATTCAGAATCAAAATTCCAATATCCTTGCCAGTGTTAGAATAAAACCAGTTTATAGTTTCTAACCTTGTTTTAGAACCATGACAAACCATGTCAATTTCTAAAACCCTGCATAAATATGAAGGGCTATGCAACTCAAGAGGATACATTATAGTGTGGCCAAGGCACAAGGGGATCTATGAGTTGAGACAAAAGATGTTGGAAGGAAAAACCCTAGAAACTTACTCTAAGCATGAAGCTATGATTTTTATTTGTTAAGAATAAAAGGTACTCTAGGAAGGGTGAGGATTTTTGGATGTTAACCCAAAGTATGCACTTTGTTGCAACTGAAATGGAGATTCTACCTCCTGATAAGCTCTATATCTCCAAATATTTTGTATAATTAGCATCATATTTATGGATTTCTAAGATTTGACATGTGACTTTTCAAGTGGAATTACTTTGATTTTAGCAAAGCTGAGATAGAGTGGGCATCAAAATCTCACTTAAAACCAGTGCTTTTTCTGTAAAAAAAAAAAAAAAAAATGTTGCTGGTACTCCAGGGGAAAAGTTGTTGAGCTCTGACTGGAGGTGTCGGTACTGCGTCTGGAGGTGCCGGACTGCGTACTGGGAAGTACCATTACAAAACATAACTGCTTAAAACATAACTGTATAGTCGCAAACAGTTTTCCAAATTGTAATATATTATGTGAGCCAAACCCCACTGAACTGAGTGCTTGGTATTCTGGAGACATGAGCTATGTTTTTTAAGAAAGAAATTGGAGACACAACACCTGATCTGATAACACTGTGAATGCTGGGTATGGGCTACCAGAGTGAGCAATTTAGTTAGGGTAATCACCTTTCCTTAACTAGGTCTTAAAAACAACTTGAAATACAGGAGACCACTTGATAAGCAGCCCATGGTCTTGGAGAAAATGGCAGATGAGGGATGGCTGTTTAAGCCCATCTTGTACTATTAATTAATTACCATACAGCAGAATTATCTTCAATCAGTTTGTTATACCTGTATTCTGTTACCACTTTTGTCATATCTTGTACATTAACCTGCATGGTGTGGTGTGTGTGTGTGTATTTCTGTGTATGTGTATATTTCTAAAATATTACAGTGTGTCAGATCTTTGGCTAATTGTCACGGCTCTATTTATTTAATGGATCTGCCCCATTATGTTTTGGTTTAAAGGCCTCCCCAAAAAAGGAAGGACATATTCACATAAGGATAAATTGAGCTTCTGCTGTGGACTCTTTTTATGCATCTCAATGTGTAATTATATATAAATATACATCTTTAAACAAAATCACCTTTATTTTGAAACAGTGCAACAGATTTTAGGGGAATTTCACACAGCTCTATAGCTGAATCTATGAAGAGAGAATCTGTTGACAGAAAATTTTAGTGTGGTTATAATCCCCTGAAAAACTTGTCAATTAGCAGAAAAGCATTATCTTTCTCTTGTTTGAATGTGATATGCCTCTTTATATTGCTGCATTTTGCACAGATCTGATAGTAAGATTTTTTTATACATTGTACTTTTACTACATGAAGCATACATATGTTCTTCCTGATATTAAATTTGTGGTGAAAAGCCAGTGAATTGTTATGTGAGTGTTCATAGTGCATTTTTATGTGCATTGATTAATTTTACATTCTTTACACCATAAATCAAGGTAATAAGAAGAATTTCCAAATGTGCCACTGCAAATATATCTTTCATATTGCCTTTGTTCTATTTATAACCTTGCTTTTTTTTTTTGTACATAGAGTGTTCTTATATACTGTAGAGTAGCTGATGTATAGTAATGGGTGTAGAGCTGTAAAAGTCTCTCTTGGCACTCTTAACATGGCCAGACTATTATTGTGTTCTCCAATTCAGCTAGATGTGTTCAAGGATCTTCTCTGGTCTGAAAGGTCAGCTGCTTTTAGTTGTGCACTGGTAGAATACTAATACTGTCCTTATTCAAATTACCTGCTACAGTACTTATTAAATTGATGGCCTGGTGCTCTAATTTAATACTGTCGTCGTTCAGAGGCAGGTCACAGCTGCAATCTGTGCTGAATTAGGTGGTGCCGAGGCAAAGTTCAAGCAGAAACCATGGTTTTGGGCTGCATTTTCCCACTAAATTAGCAGTCAGATGCAGTGTATAATTAATTAGCACAAACCAGGGAAAGCTTGTCATTTAATAAGCCTTTTTTATTTCCACATTACACAAACAGTGGGAATTGATCCATTAAGTGCCTAGCTATTAATGCTGTTTAATGTATGTCTGGTTGTTAAATTGAGATGTCTAGTTACATACATTCAGTGTTTAAGAGCTTCTCGCAGATTGTTCAGTATTTGCTGAGATTTTAAGTCATGTTTCACAAATCAATAATGGCTTCATTAATGAATTTGAACATTGCTGGAATAGAAAAATGAATCTAACCTGCTAGGTTTAACATGGCTAAAAAAAATGGTGTCCTGGTGTATTTCCATTTTTTGCAGTAACCTAGAGAATACGGTTTTTATTTTGTCCTAAATATTAAATATTGTGTTTACATTGTGTCACTTGTACTTATATTACTGCTTTCTTTTTCATATAATCCTTGTTCATAATTGCCTAAGGCATTGTAAAATTTTATCTCTTCAGTGTACTACATGGCATTAAATGTGTCGAACAATGCATTTCAGCAACCCACTTCAAGATGTCTGCAAGAGCACAGAGGATTACCTCTGTTGTTCTCAAGAAAAAGAGTATTATTTGAACTAGATGAATGCATTAGAATTGGTGTATATATCGTTAAAATTCTTACAAATGATTATATATCATTATGATCCTGTAAATTAGACTTATTAGTATTATGTTTATAATAGGCTCAACGATTAAGTGGTCATTTTGTGCTAACAGCTATTCAGTGAGAAGAAATGATAGATTAATACCTTTCTTTCTCCCCCCACTTATTTGACAACTATATTTCTAAACTAGAAATCATTGAGTGAAGCACTTAATATTAGATCAGACTTCCAGTATTTCAAAAGAAAATTATTAGCACTCCACATGTTGCACAGGCAAAGCATTTCTAGAGGAAATTGTGAATTAACAAGATGAATCCTTAAAATAATTGCTAAATAATTTATCTTAAATACTAAGCTTTCTTGGGTATTTTTGTAATGCACCACATTCATATACTGCATCTCAATTCAAAGAAGCAGCATAAGAAATCTGCTGAAAACTCTAGCAACACTTTAAATGATGTTTCTTTCAAACCTTTAGAATTCTGCAGAATATTAACAACCACTTGACTGTTCTTCAGGCATCTTTCCTAGAAATGCAAATAAGGATACATGATATCTTGGCGTACAAGGGATGTGTATATAGATAGACTGGCTCATGCAAAATAAATGTCTTGAACTAAATCTGAATCAAAGGCTAAGGGCAAGGAACAATCTCCATCTGTATCATCCTAACCCTACTCATCCAATAGGTATGTATCCTGCCTTCTACAGCTTCTGTCAGGGATGTCTACAATGCAGAGTTTTTTTCTCGGAAAAACGGCTGTTTTTCTGAAAAAACTTCACTTACGTCCACACTGCAATCACATTCTTTTGAAAAAAAAAATCGAAAGAATGGAGGGGTTTTTCCGACAGTGGTAAACCATTTTCTATGAAGAAGAAGCCTTTTCTTTGTGTGTGTGGACGGGAAAGAGGGAGTTCTTTTGAAAGAAGAGGAAAGAGGAAAAAACACAGGTGCCCTCGTGGCCACTCCATCCATAGTAATCACAGCTTAAATGTGAGATAGCATCCATTCAGTGTGGACGCTATCTTTCAAAAAAGTAGATCGCTTTTTTGTTGCACTTTTACAGTGTAGACACTCTCTTTCGAAAGAAGTTTTTTCAGAAGATCTCTTCCAGAAAAGCTTCTTCCAAAAGAAGCCTGCAGTCTACACATAGCCTCAGGGACACTCAGACATCACTCATCTGTGACTAGGCCTTATTCTTTTTATATGCTCCCTCCTGTCCATCTTTGTTGAGCCCACAGCTGATCCAATAGACTCTGGTCTCTGTTTTGTCTGCTTTTTTACATTTAAATTTCACATCATATTTGGCTTTGCTATCAGCTGTAGCTCATTTTGCATTAAATCCATTACTGGGTGCAAATAATATGAGAACAGCAGAGTAGATAATACCTAATCTAAGGAGCTAATCCTGTCATCTCACCCCTGCCCCCAGGGAGAGGGACTATAATTCTGAGGGACCTGCCAGTGAAATTAAATGTGTGGAGTTCTTGGGAGAGGAAATCAGTGGAAGATGACTGGTCAGTAATAGGCACCAACGTTGAAGTGTGACCATAAAACCTGCCTCTAAATATTTTGGTAGATAGGCATCACAGATCTGTTGGAAAGATTGTAAGGCCAGAACGGCCAGAGTGCAAGACAATGAAGAAATTATATTTATCTGAACTTTCACAAACAAGTTTCTATCTATTAGTCCTTTGGGCTCCTAATGGTGCACAGGGCCTCCACAATCATTCTCCATCTCTTGCGATCCTTAGCAATAGTCTTGATTTGATCCCACGTTAAACCAGCTTCTTTTAATGCATAACTAATTCTGTCCTATCGGAATAGAGAATAATTCGGCGGAAGAGGAATTCTACTGTGTCAATATATTTAGGATGTTTTTAAATTCTCCATTGTACTTTAGGCTAAGATGAATTTAAACTAATGTTTCATAAAGTCTGAGTGACTGGAAGTGGGTACTATTGCACGGGACAAATTAGCATGCTATATGTTGTAGGGATAGATGAATGAAATAATGTAGTTGCCAGTGATTTCCCTAATTATCCTACAGTGCTACTGTGGACATCTTCAGCCTTAACTGTTATGGAATGATGGCTGGAGGAGTATTTTCTTTCCCACAGCCATGATAGTTGGGAGGCAGCAGTCAACCATTTTCCAGAAGATAGATTGTCAGAGTAGCAAGCAGCTTGCTGTGGACTGTGTTGCCAAGAGTGTAAATGGGAAATGCATTTCAGCCAAGAAAACACCAAACCAAAACTGGAGGGCCACTTCTTGACCCTGTCCCTCAAATGATGGCTCCATGTGTTGATACTAACAAAGCCTATTGTGGGGCAATTGAAGGTTGGGATATGGGATTGAGTAATATGAAAATCAGAGCCTCCAAACAGAGTGCCACTTGAAAGAGAATACAAACTTCATACTTTATCCATAGTAAATGGCTCAAAGTAGATGAATGGAAGTAACTGACAGCTTGTTGGTGCTGTATTGTTTGTCTGTTTGGCTACAAAACAAACAAGACAGCAGTGCATTGATATACTGGGTGAAGGCTATATTCAAAACCAGAGACTTCATTTTTTAACAAAAAGAAAGCGTACAGATTTTGTATGTCCCAGTTTTAAAGCTTTTTGCAATGTTTCTGATAAGATGTACTGTAGATTTGCATGTTCAAAAACATCCTTGACAGCTATGGAAATTTTGTAGCCTGACAACTCCTCATTTTAGCTAAGGCAAACAAACAAGGCCGAACTGATTGAAATTTAAAATTGTATCTAATCTGCAGCTTGTTAGCATTGCCATGCAAAATTCACAGTATTGTCAGAAAACTTACCAATACTGTGTGACCTTGACTGAGTTGACCTCTTTTTGGTTAGGAATGGAAAAGATGATGTCCATAGTGTTTATAAACTTTTTTTGATCTCCAGTCATCATTTTGTACACAGTAGTACCTGCAGGGACTTTGGAAAAGCGAGAACTCTTAAGTGCTAATAAAAGGAAGTAAAGGTCTATGAAGATCTCTACAAGGATTTTTGCATTGCAGTAGCACTTAGGAGCTCATTTAGGGCATGTCAAAACAGCAAAGTTTATCTACCCCGCGTCTTTTGAACGCATCTGCTATTTCGAAATGTAGTGGATGCGCTATTTCACCATCCCTGTAAACCTCATTGTATGAGAAGTAAGGGATGGCTCGAAATAGCGCTGTATTTTGAAATTACAGTCTGGTTACTAGGCCAGACTGGGGTTAGGAAGTTAATGAGCTAGTTAGGATATTAATAGGTGAGTGATTTTAAAAAGAAAGCACAGAAAAGAAATGTTTGAGGCAGAAGAGGGGAGAGAGAAGTCTAGAAGAGCTTGACAAAGCAGCTTGCTCTAAGAGAAGGGACTAGGAACCTGGAAAAGATTGCAAATATCTGGATGCATTGATGGAGGATTTGAGACACTATTAATAAAGTACACGTCAGTGTTTACAAGTAAGAAGGTCTCAGGGCAGTCTGTGTTCATAGAAGTGTGTGTGTGTGTGGGGGGGAACTGTAGCAGTAACACTATCTCATGACACTGTTTCTTTGTACATGTTTGCACTACCTCTGGATGCTACTGTAATATAATTACTTAATAAGAAGAATAATATTTATATTTCTTGGTTTTGAGCAAAAGCTGCTTCCTCTGTCTCTTGATCTCTCTGTTGCCACGTGTTATTTCATAATGACAGTATTAACATTTATTTGGCTTTTGCCACAAAGGATGACACATTTATATAACATCTCAGCAAAGCAACAGATGCCAGGGTATTAAAAACAGACTAATCTATAATCCTCCACAGTAACATAACTACATTTAAATGTGGCAAACCCTGCTTTCATCCTCCTCACAACCTTAGAGGCACGGAAGGCTGTCAATGCAGTGGAACCAATCTGGGGTGAGGAGTCAGAGAGTGGAATTCTGTGCTCTGAAATGGGCTTCCTCTGTCCTAGCAGACAAAGGGGATAGGAGTGATGGCAGAATCTGTGCAATTATATATTCATGGGGCAAAACCAATATTGGAGAGGAAGAACAGTAGTTGTGGTAGGGCTAAAGAAGTCAATGACCAGCTGCACATCTTGGAGGATGGGTAGGATACCATCCAATTCATGACTCCCATAAAAGTTGTCTGTGGGAGCTGTGTGCATGGTCCTGAAATTGGCCCCAAATACAGAACAATGAGTTCACTCAATTTCAGATTGCTAGGCACCCACAATGCCAGTGGGTAACAAATCACTAAGAAAAAGAATAGAATTTTACAACTGTTTTCAGAGATGAAAGTTTTCAAGTAAACAGAGGACAGTAAAGGGGAATTTTTTCCTCAGATTCCTCCTTTATCTCTACTTCAATTAAAATATATTTGGCTCTAATTGACAATTAGAATAATAGAAAATAAGGATGGAAGGGATCCTGATAAGTCCAGCTCCTTGCACTGAGGCAGGACTAAGTAAACCTAGACTATCCATATCATACCTGTTATTAAAAACTTCCAGTGAACCTCGTTGGAAGCTTATTTCAGAGCTTATAGATGCCCTTATAGATAGAAAAAATTTCCTGATATCCAAGCTAAATCTCCCTTGGTGCAGATTAAACTGATTACTGCTTCTCCTCCCTCAAGTGAAAATAGAGAACAATTGATCATTGTGCTCTTTATAACAGTCCTTAAAATATTTGAAGACTGTTATCCCTATTTTTAACCTCTCTCATAGATAAAGTTTTCAAAACCTTCAATTATTTGTATTTTTTCCCTGGACTCTCTCCAATTAGTTTAAATCCTTCTAACCAGAATTGAACACATTGCTGAATACAGCAAGATAGTTACTTCACTACATACCACACTCTTGTTGCTACACCCCAGAATATAAACATTTTTGCAACTGCATTTCAAAGGCTCATTTCATTTGTAATCCACCGTAACTCTCACATCTGTCTCAGCAGTACTACCGCCTACCAGTTTATTCCTCATTTTGTAATTGTGCATTTAGTTTACTTTCTTCCTAAATGAAGAAATACTTTGCCCTTATCCCAGCTTGATGTCAGCTGCAGATGTTATAAGCGTACTATCCACTCCACTGTCCAAGTCATTCATGAAAATATTGAATGGTGCCAGACCCAGCACAGACTGCTATGGAACCTCACTAGATATGTCTTCCCAATTTGAGAGCAAACCTTGGTAACTACTGGGAGTACAGTCCTTTAGAAAGTTACGCACCCACCTTTCTAGCCATTTCCCATTTCCTTACTCTGTGTATGTCATGTGATACTGTGTCAAAAGTCTTAATAAAATCAAGATATTTCATGTTTATGGCTTCCTCTATCTACTAAACTATTAACCTTGTCAAAGAAGGAAATTAGGTGGAAGTGGCATGATTTGTTCTTGATAAATTCATGTTGGCTATTCCTTAAAACTCTATTATCTCCTAAGGGATTACAAACTGATTGTTTACTAATTTGTCCCTGTGTTTTTCCAAGTATCAAATTTAGGCTGCCTAATCTATGATTCCCTGGGTGCTCTTTGTTCCCCCTTTTTAAGGTAGGTACTGTCTTTGCCCTTGTCTGCTACTTTGGGACCTCACCTATCCTCCAGGAACTCATGAAGATAATTGCTAGCAGTTCTGAGATTGCTTCACCTACTTCCTGAATACCCTAGGATGGATTTCATCAGACTCGGATGACTTCAATACATCTAACATATCTAAATATTGTTTCAACCAGTCTTTCCCTCTTTTGGCTTTTGTTTCTTCCCACTTGATGTTACTATAGTGTTGAGTGTCTCTATTGGGTGCCATTAATGTTTTATAAAGACTCAACCAAAATAGGCATTAAATATCACAATCATCTTCATATCATCAGTTATTAGCTCTCCTTCCCTGCTAAGTAGAGGAACTACACTGTCCTTTATCTTGTTCTTGATTCGAATGTATTTATATAACCTCTTCTTACTGCCTTTTACCCTAGCCCCACTGATTTTGACCCGGCATGTTTTTGCTAATCTTCTGTACTCCTCCTTAGCAACTTGTCCATATTTCCAGTTTTTGTAGGATTCCTTTTTTATTCTAATTCATTAAATAGCTGCTGATGGAGCCACATTGGTCTCTTACTATTCTTTCTATCTGTTCCTTGCATTAGGATATTTGGCAGTTGTGCCTGTAACCTTGTGTCTTGGAGAAACTGCCAGCTCTCCTGAAGTCTTATCTCCCTTAGATTTTTTCCCATGGGGGCTTACATACCAGGTCTCTGAATTTGTTGCAGTCTGATTAATTTTTTAAGCTCAAACTAATTCTGCTGCTCTCACTCCTTCCTTTCCTTAAATGATGAGCTCTATCTTATCATGATCACTTTCACCCACTCTGCATTCTACCTTCAGATTTGCAGCCAATTCCTTTCTGCTGGGCAGAATCCAGTGTCAAATGACTGTCCCCCTGGTTACTTCCTCCACGTCCTGAAACAAAACATTGTTCCTAATACAATCCAAGAACTTACTGAAAATGTTGTGTTTTGCCCTGTTATTTTTTCTAGGTGTCTGTTACCACCTTTTCCTGTTGCTACCAAGTCTTATATTTGAATACTTATATTTTAGAAATGCCTCATTCACCTACTCTTCAGATGTATTGGTTTATAGTAAACACCTACTGACAACATCCCCTATTCTCCCTCCACCATTTACATTGGTAAATTCAACTGGTCTGATTCTCAGCTCCTTCTGGATCTCAGAATGACTGTATGCATTCTTGATTCATAGTGAAATCTCCCTCCCCCTCCCCCCAATCTGTCCTTGCAGGACATGCTATAGTCCCCTATGCCAAGGTGTACGTGGAAGAGAGAAAAATTAGGGGACAAACTTTATATATTTGATTTTTTTTTCATTTTTGGGTTTAGTGAGCTATTCTGATTAGTCCTCTGATTTGAACTGAATATAGTCTGAATGTATAAAGTGTGGTACCTAGCCTTTTTTTGCATTCTCTGTGGATGGTTTCATTTATTTTTTTATTTCAATACTACATTGTTCACATTCGCTCTAGTGAGTCCAAAAGCTATATTTAATCTACACTTGTGCAGTTGGGTGCATAAAGGAAGTGTCTTGTTGATTGTTTTGTGTCTCTCTGTGGGTTCAGTGAGGATGCCTGCTTGTTTAGCACTCTAGCATTAGTTGTATTGTCTTCTAGGTCAGTGGTAGTCAACCTTTAGCAGCTGGAGAGTCACATCAGATTGAATTTTAAAAAGATTTGAGATGCACATGCTCACACATGAACACTCTCAACAGGTAAAATCTGAGTGCATGAAATCTATTGCACACCTCTATAAAAGCAGTAAAAATAAACCCGGAAGCATTTCTTTGTGTATATTTTGCACCTAGTTAGAAGCAACAAAGTACATCTGAAAATTAGACATGCCTGTTCTAGAAAATGTGAAGCACTGTCATACTTTGAGTTCTATTTTCTACAAGTATCCTGTATCAAGTACCCTTACATAATATCCCTGAGTCCAGGTAGGTTCTGATTAATATTAATGGAGTTCTATAGAAATCCACATTCGTGGATCAGGACCCCAAACACTAGAGGAGATACTGATTATGAACATATTTAGTAGAGCTGAATGAATGATTTGTTGTGAATAACTTAACTGATAAACGTTGGTAGTTTTCATATGATTTAATCAAGATTTTTTTTCATTTGACCAGCTCTATAGACCGTCTAATAATATGCAGTGAATTCTTTGGCTTTTTCTTGATTGTCAAATTATTAAATAATGTTGTTTCTTCAAGCCCTAGGATTTACCAAATGTTTTCTATACTGTATTTCTGGATTTCATTTATACTCTATTAGTGTTATAAAGTTAAACTCAACTGCATCCTTCTGCAACCTATACACATAGAGATAAACAAAAACTTAATAAAAAGAAAACAAAACAATGGAGAGAAGGATAAATCAGAAATAAATAACACAGTTGTAATAAACACTATGCTCATAGCTGAGCCACTACTCAAATAACAATATTCATATGGGGAAAAGAAGGATGCAAATTCAATTTCTATCAGCAAGAAGACCCCACTAAATCTGTCTATATAGATATCACTAATTTCACACTTTGTCACGGGGCAGGTATTTTACATATTTCCTAAGTATTAAGCCACAGTTTTTAGGAACCAGTCAAGTTGTTGCTCCCACTGGAATTAAAATGAATACTTGTACTTGTGTTTTCAGCACTCTTGAATATCGTTGTACTTAGGTGTCTAAATATGGATTTGGGACCCTAATTTTGGACACTTATTTTTTAAAAATCTTGGCCTCAATTTAATTGATAATAGGGCTAGTATACATTATTGTTCAAGTTGCAATGGGGGAGGTCTAAGTTGGATATTAGGAAAAATTATTTCACTAGGAGGGTGGTAAAGCACTGAAATGGGTTACACTGCCCTACAGCCAAAATGCTTCTGAAATAAATGTAGTCAAACTTTACTAATTCTGGGTCACTGAGAACAAAAATGATGCTTAAAATTGTTGATTGGCTCTAGTTTTCAAGATATGCTATTGGGTCAGTATATACGACCCTTGACTTGGGAATGGCGGAGGATAAGTGAGTTATAAAGGGGAAGGGATCTCAATTTAAACTAAAAATGACTAAAATACATCTTTGACTGGATCTATGAATAAATCTATGACTGGGTTTGGACAGTACTTGCTTTTTTAGGCAAAACAATGAATGATGCAATCTGAAGCTGGTATTGCGTCAGACGTGATATGAATTGCATCATGTTATTCCTAGAAGTCATGGATGATGCAATCATAACGAAGCTTACATCACTCTGCTGAACAAATTGCCCTATATCAGCTCTAGAAATCATACAGTGTCGTGCTCTCTTATTTGTCAGTGTTTGATTTTTCAAAGGGACACATTTCTGTTTAGCCAAAGTGAGCAGAGATGCCTCGTACTTGTGTGAACAGTGCAGATAACTTCTGCTATGTTTGTGGTGAAGTGACTTTTGCATCACAAAAGCGCAGTATAACCACTATGGTATAACCACTTTATTTTGGCTGCAAAATTGGAGATCAGGACAAGAGGTGGGCCCCACACATATGCTGCAACACTTGTGCAACAAATCTTCGCCAGTGGTTGAACAGGAAAAGGAAATCTATGCCTTTTGCAGTGCCAATGATTTGGAGAGAGCCAACAGATCATACCAGCAATTGTTACTTCTGCATGGTGCCTCCAGTTGGGAAAGGTGTGTCAAAGAAGAAAAAGTGGACTGTGCATTATCCAAACATTCCATCAGCTATACGCCCAGTACCCCACGGAGAAGGACTGCCGGTTCCTGATGCACCAGAATCATTCTCACTTGAGTCAGACAAGGAAGAGGAAGAGGATGAAACTTCTGGTCCTGAACCATCAATGTCACAGGACCCACATTTTCTCCCATCCTCCTCCTCTGAACCACACCTCATAACACAAGGTGAACTGAATGACCTTGTCAGGGATTTGGAACTACCCAAGAGTAAGGCAGAGCTGTTGGGCTCCAGACTACAGCAGTGGAATCTCCTGGCAGGTGATGTTAGGGTTTCCATGTTCCGTGACCATCAAAAGGATCTTGTCCCATTCTTCTTCATGGAAGGTGATCTTGTAGCCTGCAACAACATCGATGGTGTGATGGCAGCCCTCAACATCGTTGGATCCAGATGAGTGGAGACTGTTCATTGATTCATCGAAGACGAGTCTTAAAGCTGTTTTGCTGCATAATGGCAATGTTTTGCCATCAATTCCAGTTGGTCATGCAGTCCATATGAAGGAAACCTATGACAACATGAAACAACTTTTGAGGTGCATAAACTATGACCAACATCAGTGGCAGCTTTGTGGCGATTTGAAGGTTGTTGCTCTCTTGCTTGGTCTGCAGACTGGATACACAAAGTACTGCTGTTTCTCTGCGAATGGGATAGTCGTGCAAGAGATTCCCACTACATCAAGATAGATTGGCCACTCCGACAGTCATTGGAGCCTGGGAGGAAAAGTGTTCAGCATCCACCACTTGTTAAATCAAGGAAGATTTTGTTACCACCCTTACACATCAAGCTGGGTCTGATGAAGAACTTTGTCAAGGCCATGGACAAAACACAAGCAGCTTTCAAGTACCTCCGTGGAAAATTTCCAAGGTTAAGTGAAGCTAAAATAAAGGAAGGTGTCTTTGTTGGTCCTCAGATTCGTGAACTTCTTCCGAGATGATGCATTTGACCAAGCACTGCGTGGCAAGGAAAAGACGGCATGGAAAGCCTTCCAGTTAGTGGCAATAAATTTTCTCAGAAACAACAAGGCAGACAACTACAGGTTGTGGGTGGAAAACCTCCTCAAGGCATACAAAAGCCTTGGTTGCAACATGTCACTAAAAATACATTTTTTGCACTCTCATCTAGATTTTTTTTCCACCGAACTGCGGCGCAGTGAGCGACGAGCACGGCGAGCGATTTCACCAGGACATTGCAACAATGGAGAAACGCTATCAGGGCAAATGGAGCCCATCAATGCTTGCAGACTATTGCTGGACAGTGACAAGAGATGCTCCATTTAATGAATACAAGAGACAAGCCAAGAAGCGCCGAGTAGACACTGAATAGGACTAAACAATGTACATAATCATTTTTTTGCCTTTTGTTTCATAATAAATTTTATTTATATAACCCTTTTGCTGATTTTTAAACTGTTACATAAACAGGACAGGTGAAATATTATCATGTAAAGCAATCATAAACACATGAAAAGACCTAGGTTTACAAATTATGATTAAAACTCTACTATCTACACAATATACATAGACGTAAAATGTAAAAACTTAAATATCTTGGAAACAGTAGCCAATCAGTTGTTTTAATTGTCATATTTGAATTCAGCACATCAAAATACATAATAAATAGCACATTTTATCTCTGAAGCAGGCGACTTCTAAAAAATTGTAGACCAGTGTTACCTAAAGAGGTGCTGGAATCTCCATCCCTAGCGGTTTTTAAGTCCTGGTTTGATAAATCCCTGGCTGGGATGATTTAGTTTGGGTTGGTCCTGTTTTGGGCAGGGAGTTGGACTCCATGACCTCCTGAGGTCCTTTGAGTCTATGATTATCATATTGCTCCTAATATAGATGTTCTTTGTCTTTATCTCTTTATTTTTGGAAAAAAAAAAAATTCTAAGTAATAGTTGGGTCAAAAAATCCGACATGGGATTCAAAATACAGGAAAAAGTGTCAGTATATCAGTGAAATTTAAATCTTAAAAAAAGCGAACCACCTTATATCCCACTGTACATACAAAGATCTGCTGAAATCTTTTTGGTTTTATCTTGTAACCATAGTTTTCTAAATCTCCTGTTTCACTGAGTATATCATAGATATTTATTTAGTTGAAACTATAGTAAAGAATAAAATTGTCAGACACATGGATGAACATAATTTTTTTGGAGAAAGTCAACATGGTTTCTGTAAAGGGAAATCATGCCATACTAATATGCTAGAGTTCTTTGAGGGCGTCAACAAACATGTGGACAAGGGGGATACAGTGGATATAGTATACTTAGATTTCCAGAAAGTATTTGACAAGGTCCCTCACCAAAGGCTCTTATGTAAATTAAGTTGTCATGGGATAAGAGGGAAGGTCTTTTCATGGATTGATAACTGGCTAAAGGACAGGAAACAAAGGGTAGGAATAAATGGTAAATTTTCCGAGTGGAGCGAGGTAACTAGTGGGGTTCCCCAAGGGTCTTTCCTGGGACCCATCCTATTCAATCCATTTATAAATGATCTAAAGAAAGGGGAAAACAGTGAGGTGGCAAAATGTGCAGATGATACCAAACTGCTCAAAATAGTTAAGACCAAAACAGACTGTGAAGAGCTTCAAAAAGATCTCACCAAACTAAGTGATTGGGCAACAAAATGGCAAATGAAATTGAATGCTGATAAATGTGAAGTAATGCACATTAGAAAAAATAATCCCAAATATACATATAATATGATGGGGACTAATTTGGGTACAACTACTCAAGAGAAAGATCTTGGAGTCATTGTGCATAGTTCTCTGAAAACATCCACTCAGTGTGCTGTGGCAGTCAAAAAAACCAAATGGAATGGTAGGAATCATTAAAAAAGGGATAGAGAATAAAACAGAAAATATCTTATTGCCTCTATTTAAAACCATGGTACGCTCACATCTTGATAACTGTGTACAGATGTGGTTGCCTCATCTCAAAAAAGATAGATTGGCATTGGAAAATGTTCAGAAAAGTGCAACAAAAATGATGAGGGGTTTGGAACGGGTCCATATGAAGAGAGATTAAAAATACATGGACTTCTCATCTTAGAAAAGAGGCGACTCAGGGGGATATGATAGAGGTCTATAAAATCATGACTGGTGTGGAAAAAGTGAATAAGGAAAAGTTATTTACTTATTCCCACAATATAAGACCTCAGGGTCACCAAATGAAATTAGTAGGCAGCAGGTTTAAAACAAACAAAGGGAAGTTTTTCTTCACTCAGCACACAGTGAACCTGTGGAACTCCTTGCCAGAGGATGTGGTGAAGGCTAGGACTTTAACAGGGTTAAAAAAAGAGCTAGATAGATTCATGAAGGTTAGGTCCATCAATGGCTATTAGCCAGGATGGGTAGGAATGGTGTCCCTATCCCCTGTTTGTCAGAGGATGGAAATGGATGACAGGAGAGGGATCACGTGATAATTACCTGTTGTGTTCCCTCCCTCTGGGGCATCTGGCATTGGCCACTGTTGTCAGACAGGATACTGGGCTAGATGGACCATTGGTCTGACCCAGTATGGCCTTTCTTATTCCTTAATGTCGTCTTGGAGAAAATGCTGAAATGCAAAATAAAAGCTTGTCTTCACTTACCATGGAATCAGCACTCCAGAGATTGATCTCCCAGGGTTTGTTTTAGTGGGCCTAGTAAGGACCCACTAAATTGAGTGCTGATGGAACCCCCATTGACCTCAGTACACCACCAGGATGCGAGGAGAAAGGGAAATCAACAGGAGAATTTCTCCCATTGACCTTTCATAGTGGGGATGCCACAGAAATTCGACTTAAGGTATGTCGACTGCAGGTATGTTATTTTTGTAGCTGGAGTTGTGTATCTTAGGTCAGCTTTCTCTGGTATTATAGATTTGGCCTAAGTAAGAGATCTAGTATTACTGTGCAATAAGGCTTTGCTTGACACATATTTTGTGCCTGAACCTAGATTCAATTTTGTGCGTTCTTCTGCATCACTTTTGCTGAATTTTATATATACAAGGCCAGATAATGTAATGAACACAAATATTAAAGTTTAAATATTAGGTTTAAATATTAAATATTATATAACAGGATCAGAAAGTGAATTTCTCACACTCCTTGAAGCACGTGTGCTGACCATTGTGGAAGGCAATAGACTGCTCTTGATGGTGTCATTAGTTGAGCTGAGTTGACAAATCTTATATTATCATGAAATCACATCACCTAAAATGATCTTATCATGGGGGGAGGAGTCATGTTTTTTGAGTAGAGGGTTTTTTTTGTTTGATTTAAATAACTAATATTCCTGTCTATTTGGCAAAGGCTTTACTTTTAAATTTCCAGCAGTTTATAACTGTTCCACCTATTCTAATAAAATTGTATTGATCACCACATTTTTGGATGATTTGCTAAGGAAACACAATCACTTGCAGAAGGTAAGTGTTTCCATTTTGCGTATATTAAAATGGCTGAATTGTGTTCTCAGCTGTAATGCTATATAGATGTAATTCATATTAATTTAAACAGTTCAGAGGAGATTTCTAAATATTCCTAATTAGGAGAGAAAGGGACACTGAAAATTCTCATAAAGGATTTTTGCATAGTTATAGCCTAAAATAAGGAGTAATTAACTGTTCCAAATATCCCCCCACTTATAATAATAAAATATCTTCAGTCAAATTTGCAGAATTTATTTTATTCCACTAATTGATTGGTATATTCATCATTCAGTGATATATTAGGTAGAGCTGGATTCTAAATGACTTTCTTCTGATAAGCCTTCCAATTAATTCTTCTCACACTGTTTTCCTAGTGACATCTGAACTTCTTTCATTATATAAAACACATCTTGAATAAGACATTGCTGAATAATAATCAGGGATGCTAACATGTTAAAAATTAGACCCCTGACAAAGTCAAATACATTCTGATTTAGACAATGACCTCACCTAATGTCATTTTCACTGCATCATATTGAAAGAGAATATATCTTTCTCCTTCTTACATATCTGCCCTTAAGTTAGAAATGTTTAAAGCTGAAAAAAATCAGTAGCAAATTATAAACACATGGTTATCTATGCTGTCTCCTACTAAAGGCTTTTTTAGCACATTAAAGTATCTTTTTTTAAAAATTCTACATAGCCTGACAGCATTTTCCTTTTCTCTTCATATAACAGTATCTCTGTATTTGGAGGAGTCGACATCAAACACATTATTCTTTAAAAATATGTTAAATCATGTGCTGTATTATGTTTGCTTGCAATTTGTCTTTTTCTTAATACAGCCAGCAGATTTCTTTTGCGTAGCATTTCATAAAACAGAGAATACTGATAATATCTGATTTAACTTACTTGCTAATACAAGAAGCAGATCATTTTAAATGGACCCTACATCTTTACAGGATGTTAGAAATGAAGACATTACTTCAAAATGTAGGTAATTATTGCCTCCTCTTTTATCAGTTCTATTTTCTGAGGTATTATCATAAGATAGCACTTTAGTATTAAGCAGGGCCTTAGAGTGGCAATAAATCAGTCCAACTGAGTCATCATTGTCCAAGGCATCTGAACTACTGAAATGTTGTGGATCCTACAGAGAGTGTGAAATCACTTGACCCTTGGCATTAACCTTTGCTGAATGAATAGACACTGCTTTCCACATCGTGGAACAAAAGCAGAATAGTATTGATTAAACACCACATTCACTTGATATTAAATACTTGCTGAACTCACTTCTTGCTTTCCAGTTCCAGTGGGAGAAACCCAGAGAGTTGCTGAGTCTCAGGAGAATGCATGCTTGTAATTCAGAGCAATGTTTTTCCTACAAAGTTTTTTTTTTTCCTTTTCTCCCCTCCTCTCCCCGCCTGAGATCAATAACTGGCAGCTATGATCAGCCATGAGTATGTATTGTCAATTCTGACCTGTGTACTTTATCACTTGAAGTGAGAGGTCATAGCTCTGTGACTAATAATACAGGAGTTCTAGGCATGAATTGTTTCCTGCCTTTCATGCAAGTTATTTTTAATTTTGTTTTCTTGGGTTTTTTTGTTTTTTTTTTACATTTTGCTTTATTATATGGCTTGTTTACTCAATCTTTCTGCTATTTGCTTTGAACATTTGATTAAGTTGTTGCATGGCATCATATTTACTTAAGTTCAGAGATTTACTCAATGTTTTTGCTGTTGGCAGGAATGCAGGTTCCCTGGAACCTGGAAATATTAAGTTGAGAATTCTTATGTGTTTTATTTTTAAATAAAATGTTTGCTTTGGTTGAAAAGATAGATGGAGGAAACCAAAGAATAATATTAAGGAAAGAATAAATACAAGTTATCTTCCATAGGATAGGAAATAGCACTTTCATAAGTTCTATTGGACAGATTTGACTCTGAGATACCCTGGACTAACGTGTGTGTAACTCAGGATTGCTCCTATAGGCCTCAGTAAACCCTTCTCACATCTAGCTATGTTGACTCAATGCATAAGGAATTGACAGTGAAGAAACTGTTTAATATAAGTTGACAAATGAAGGCAGCTATAGTAGCAGTATCACTGTCTGCAAATAGACCACCACCACTGACTGAAACTGTATATTGAAGACTTACTAGGTTTAATTCAGTGGAAAGACTATGTTTTAAAAACAAAGCTTTGATCTGTGTGGGGGATTATTTATAATGTGGTCTCTCAATATGTACCACTTCTTGAGACAAGCTTACCACAGGTAGTAAACTTCTTAAACAAATACGACATCTGTCTTTTCTCCCCCAAGATTTGGTATTATTGGAGGCCAATGACATTACATTATTCTCCAAAATTGTTTTGATCCCCGTGGTTTTGACTGGTTTGGGCTCATGCCCAGATTTCAAAGTTGTAGACTTTGTTGTGACAGTGAGCATATATATGGTTTCTTGTCTGATTAGTAGAAATCACTTCACAGAATGTTGGGTGTACTTTAATATACACATGGTCTTCTATGGTTTATTCAATTGATAAAACAATGTTTGAAGACTTGAAGAAAACTGATTAAAAGTATTTTATATGTTTGATGCTTTTACTAATGCAAGTGAATCTTCCTGTGAGTCCTTCTTTGCAAGCTGATGCCATATAAATAAGATTGGGAGGATTAGATTTTTATTGGTAGTCTTTGATTTCGCCATACACACAAGCTGATGGAATATTCCCATCTATGATAATCAAAATTTACCATTAGGCATAGGAAGAAAAATACTGTTTGAGAACTTACTAGAGTCTGATTTAAGGATGTTTACTTCGTATGTTTTAGCATGTGATATTGACAATTTGTGTTTAAATTTTTGAATCTTGGAATCTAGTTTCATTAAATAGTTGTCTGACTCCATTATTTCTTGCAAGTATGATAATTTAAACCAATGAACATTGATAACATGTTTAACCCATGTCTTGTGCATTGTTTTTATGTCAACCATTTATATGACTTTAGATTTTCTATTGATACTATATTTAAATGTTTTAATTATTTTCCTGGTTGATAATTTCTTTTTTGCTAGATAGCAACATTCTGGTTTTTAAAGACAAAAAAGGAACAGCATCCAAATACTTGTTCATAACTGAAGGCCAATTCTTATAACTTTGAAACAGAAAAATCTAACCTAGAACAATCAGATTTCTACCTCGAAGAGGCTTCTTTCCAGAACGTATTATTTTTCTCTTTATATACCCAAAGGAAGTTTCATAAAATAAACACTGCTCTTATGCTTTTCTTGACCTAAGTAATTCTTAGGATGGTATCTAACGACTGCTTATTGTGTAAATCTGCTAGGCCATGCACCATTTGTCTTGCGTATAATCACATAGCTGTGCTAATGTCTGGTGGATATAACAACTGACCTATCTTTCCTTCAGTCACTGTATTAATTGTGTGTGTGTGTGTGTGTATCTGGTTTAATATATAATGTATGTAAAATTAATAATCTGTTCTTTAAAAGCACAAATTACAAAAACAGCGGGTCAAATTATCTTAGATTTAATTACATTCAGAAACTAATTTAGCTGAAAAGTTGTTGCTTGGGCTTGTGTTAGAAATGTTGACCTCTACTCTTTATATCAGAATATCTTAATAGTTTCACCATGGTCTTCAAACACTTATGGTTTTATTGATTTTATATGGTTTGCCTATCCTTACTAGCTTCATAAACAAAAATATAAAAATTAAAAAAGCAAAGTTATTATAAGAGCCAATACAAAAGCCAGGAAAAAAAAATCCTAAATCCACTATGAGGAAAAAGAAATCCCTGAAATGTTTAGCTCAACCATTTTGCTTGGAAAAACTCTGTTCAAAAGTGCAGTCTTATTAACTTTCTCAAACATTATTTTTGTCCATTGAAGAGTGTGTGGGCTGATTCTAGACTAGGTTCTTAATCAAGACTGTTCTCTCACCCTACAAATATAGGGTCTATTATCTTGACCATGTCAGCTGATCTCAGCTGTTTGGGGTAAAGCACACAAGAAACCCATACACCAAGTCATAGATTAAAATGAATATTTTGAGCTGCACATTGAGAGAGAGAAAAAAGAGTTAGCCATCAACCTCTGGGGTGAAAATTTGGCCCCATTGAAGTGTGGGGAGTTTCATCATTGATTTAAATAGGGACAGGATTTCACCCATAATCTTTAGACACAAGAGAGTTCTTTGTCCAAAAATAAATCAGTCTTTATATCATACTCAAGCTCAAAGCCGTGGTCTACACCAGGGAGTTATTTTGAAATAATAAGCAGAGCATCCACACTTCCAAGCCCATTATTTCAAAATAAAGGGCTGGTTATTTTGAAATAGTAACTTCTGCTTTCCTTGGGGAAAAAGCTTATTTCAAAATAATTATTTTGAGAGTTATTATTTCGAAATAAGTGATTTTGAAATAATTTCCTTGTATAGACATGCCCTAAATCACTCCAGAAAGCATTAAGGTAAATTCAGGATTCTAGAACTGCCAGAGCTGATTCATCACAGTTTCCTCAAAGTGCTAATTTGCACAACTGGATATTTGTTTTTTTGATGTTGCACTCGAGCACTTTAGCTATGTCTAGACTACAGAGGGTTTTTTTGAAAAAAGTAGCCTTTTTCGAAAAAACTTCCCCTGCATCTAGATTGCCATTGTGTTCTTTCGAAATTAAATCGAAAGAACACGGTGTGTTTTTTGACAGCAGTAAACCTCATTTTACGAGGAAGAATGCTGCTTTTTCGAAAGAGAACGTCCAGATTGCCTGGCTGCTCTCTTTTGAAAAAGCGGATCGCTTTTTCGAAAGTCTTGTGGATGTCTAGACAATCTCTTTCAAAAGAGGCTTTTTTGAAAGAGCTCTTTCGAAAAAGCGTCTTTCAAAAGAGGCTTGTAGTCTAGACCTACCCTTTGAGGGCTCCCCATTTTTTATGGAATGGCTTGTAAAATACTTTTTTCTACTTTAAATGGAAGGTCAGAAGCTACCAATTCTGTTTATATGTATAAAAACAATCTTCCTTCTGCCTCCACTATTTTGAATCTTGGGATTCTGATCCTGTATCAGAATTTTTAAAAGCTGCTTAACAAAAAAGTACCAAATTCTCTTCCTATCTCTGTTCCTTTCTCTGCTGCTAATTAATGTTCATAAAAATAAAGCTCTAATATTGGAGTAAGGCACTTCTCAAAAGGGTGACAAAACCAGGCCTTTTCGGAGAGAGACTAAATCATGCGTATTGTGATCAAGACATGCTTTAATCTGTGCTGATTAGGCCTCAACAGGAGTATCATGTCCAGTTCTGGACACCACATTTCAGGAAAGATGTGGAGAAGGTCCAGAGAAGAGCAACACAAATGATTAAAGGTCTAGAAAATATGACCTGTGAGGGAAGACTGAAAGAACTGAGTTTGTTTAGTTTGGAAAAGTGAAGACTGAGAGGGGATGTGATAGCAGTTTTTAAGTACCTAAAAGGGTGTTGCAAGAAGGAGGGAGAAATATTATTCTCCTTAATGTCTGATGATAAGACACGAAGCAATGGTCTTAAATTGCAGCATGGAAGGTTTAGGTTAGACATTAGGAAAACTTCCTAACTGTCAGGGCAGTAAGCATTAGAATAAATTGCCTAGGGAAGTTGTGGAATCTCCATCATTGGAGATATTTGAAAGAAGGTTAGATAAACAAAACATCTATCAGGGATAATCTAGATGGTGCTTGGTCCTGCCATGAGAGCAGAGACTGGACTTGATGACCTCTTGAGTTCCCTTCTAGTTCTATTATTTTGTGATTCCATGATTCTATGCCTCTGTTTTAAAGTACAAAATAGCAATAAACTGTGTTCAGGTATAGTTTCCTCCGTTAAGCCCTCTTACCTCCTTAGCACTGTTCTTCATTTGAGGGAAGGGTTTAATTTTCACAGTATTTTTGCTGTTGTAAAAAAAATTATTACTCTGTTGTAGGACTGACACTTTAAAATTGTTGCAGTTTTGCGGTGATAATTCCACATGGCACAGCAGTAATACATGAAGTTGAATCTGCAAAATCAAGATGAGAATCTCTAACATGACAGACTCACTGTGATGCCGAAAATGTAGTTGAAGAAGATGTGAATTATATATGTGAAATTATTCAGTCTCAACAGATCATTTGCTTCACTATCCCTTTTGGCATTAGGTATAAGTAATACAGACTTTAGAACAATTGCCACAGTCTTGAAGACAGTGTTCCATTAAGTATGTTGAATTGGTAAAAAGAGGTCAACATGTGGCATTGCTATGCCTGGAGGGAAAAATAGTACTTGGCAGAGACAGATAAATATATACAGTGTAAGAATGTAGTTGTTGCAGTTTACCTTCTCTGTGATGGTGGTTCAGCTTTTCCATTTTCCATCAGTGTTTATCTAGGAGGTTTATTAATCTAGTATAGTTCTATTAGAGATTTTTATTTCTGAACAGCAGTTCTGACAGAGATCATAGGTTTGTCCTGCACAATGTACTATGTGTGATTGCAAATAAACTAGCATTCCTTGATGCTCACATTAAGAGATGCAGCATTGACTTTGGAGTGAAGATCAATATTGTTTGATCGCTGAATCCTTTGTCTTGTTGCACGAGAAAAGTTGCCTAAAGAAAGCATTATATTTGCAAAAAAGAAGACAAAGGATTGGAAACAGTGAAACACTGATATCTAATAAGTCAATTTTGCCAATATAGACACAAATTTGAAAGAGAAAATCAGAGATGTTACATTAAACTGTTAAATGTAAGGAGGTTATCTTTCTAAAATGCACTGTAGATAGTTCCCTATCATTTAATGTATTTTGCTCTTTCTTGACTAGACTGTCTTGTATGACTGAAGCTAATTCTAATAATTAATCTCCAAGGTTTTTCCTTGCAAAAGGAGAATCACCCCATTGTTTACATTTAGATTTACTTTTAAATCTCCTAGAACATGAGTTGTCATTCCTGTCTTACCTTGCAAACAGCAAAAAAGAAAGGATTGGGTATATGGAGAGATTATCAAGGTATATGTGAAATGCTACTTAAACTATCTCTTACACAATCCAGATTAGATAAATTGGCTTCTGAATGCATTTTTTTAGACTATCAAGGAACTTTTAATAATTGGACTCCCTGTGACTTTATTGTGAATCTTCCCTGAACTGCTTTGGTACTGGAGTACACTTGCTGTAGCACTTTTTGAGGTGAGTTTAATATCAAATATGCACTTAGTCATCCCATTGAAATTGGTGAGTAAATGGTACATATGAGTTTGGGCAATGTGTCTTGTCATATCATAAATTCTGATACTGTGGCAAATATAATTCTCCTTTATGAAAGAAATGCATGGGATTTTAGATTCATGCAAAAGTCATTGGAACCCTTGCAATTCCTTTGTATCTCTCAACAAATTTGCTGCTCAGTGATGATCTTTTTAGCTAAGTGCTGTGTAAAAGTTAAAATTTCAAAGATCTCTTATCAATCTCTCCTTTGAGAGCTCAGAACTCGGCAGAGCAACGGAAGTTCAATGGATTCTGTTTCACTGCCCTCTTTTTTCAGAGTTGCTGGAAATGGGGCTAGTCTATATATTGACTTTTGACTTGCCAACTCTTGTTTGGAGGTGATTGGTTGACCAGGAGATGTTCTACTCTTCCATGCCTGTGGGAAGGAGTTCAGCAATGTCAATGTGCATTTTTGATGTCCTCATTGAGTATTTCAAGCTGTATCTGTCACATTTCTACTCACGTAGCAATCAGTGATTTTTTTCTGAAAAGTTTCCCTTGAATCTAGGAATGTTGTCCACTATTTCAAGTGGCTAACTGCTGCTGTGTGGCCATGGAGCAGATGTCTGAGACCTCTGAACATCAGTATAGTTCCATTTTGCTTGTGACCACTTTCTGGGGAAGCAATTCCAGAAAGCACATAAAGGCTGTTCATGTTTTAGTTTTTAGAGATCTTGTGATGTAGTGGCAGCTGTCATTCAGCACAAGCTGCACTTACTTTCCATGAGCCAATTTTTCCTATACTAGAATATGTGTTTCACTTTGAGTAGCAAAGTGAAAGTGCTGCCACTCTTAGTGTTGCTGGTTTGAATTTGCAAGGTTCCTGAGTGTGTTGTCTAGCTTCACGCCAATGTAGACAGGATATCAGCAGTGGAAATTGGCTCATGGAAAGCAAGTGCTACCCCATTCCAGACTATGTGAAGTTGTTTATTGGCTTTGTGATTCTAAAGATGATGAGATTAGCTTGTGTTTTGGGTAGGTAAGTGTACTGCTGGATCTTGATGTAATAGACTGAGAGCCCAGAGTGCACCAGTGTTAGCATGGACTCAATCTGGATGAGATCCTTGCCTTGCGCAGTGATGTATAGGTTGTTGATATGGTTAAAACTTCTTATGCTGAGACGGATTCCTTGATCATTCTTGTAAATGAAGAGTATTGATCATAGGAGGAGCATTCACATGGTGGCTCATGTCATATCTTCTGAATCTGTGAATCCTGTTGAACCCTTACTGTACTGGTGGTGATTTTTAGCTGAGAAGCCAATGCTCGTAATTTGGTTACACCATAAACAGTGTGACAGATTGTGTTATGCAATTATTCATAATATGGTGGTAAAACGTGAAATAGCATCATATAGGAAAGAACATTATTAATTTTATTTCCCAGTCTGAATTTGCTTTTCAAAACTGTATTTCATGACTGTCAAATCTTCCTTTTTCTCTGGAGATATATAAAGAGTCAATATAATTTTTGGCATAAAGTCACAATGAGAGAACATTTATTAAATCAGCCAACCTCTTCAATACCATTTAATTGAACTTCTAAATCCACTGTTTTGGACTGTTTGTATATATGTCTCTGTTATGAATATATAACAAACCTACTATGGCTGGACTCATAATCATCTCTGTTGTACAGCGCAAACTGCAGTCATTTGAAATTTCACAGTGACCTAAGATTAAAACTTTGATGGTCAGAAGGGGCAAGCTTCTCCTACTTGAGCTAAAGAGTTATGCCTGTTAGTGGTATAGAGCCTGTCACATAGAGGATAATTTCTGATTTTATTCAGGAGATAGCACTGGCATACTCAGAAATAGTACCTTCATTACAATTTCAACTCTGTGACCAATTTTATCTTCTTTTCAAAATCTAAATTAAGACAATACTGTGTTGTCTGTGGATTATACAGTTTTTCATGGTACTTATATCAGCCAACATTAGTTAAAATATCAACAAACCTTACAAAGCACTTATCTGGTTTTGAGTTGAAAGAATAATAAAGCAACCCAGTCTGCCTTATTTTATTCTCTATGCCACCATATTTCTAGAGTCTTTAACAATTGGAAAGAATTATTAAGGCAGCTTTGCATCATGGTGGAGTTACATGTTTGTGAGTATAGCATAGCACAGTGGTTTCCAAACTTTTTAACCACCAGATCACTTTTTCAATTTAAGTGCAATGTAAGATCTGCTTCAAACCCAAATACCCTTGCCCCCATTTCCTTCCTGCCACTTCTCTGAGGCCCCACCCCTGCTCCACCCCTTCTCTGAGGCCTCACCCTTCTCAGTCCATCCCTCTTCCTCCCCCATCCTCACTCACTTTCACCAGGCTGGGGTAGGTGGTTGGGGTGCAGGTTCTGGTCTTGGGACAAGGAGTATGGAGTGTGGAAGGGGCTCTGGGCTTAGCCCTGGGTGGGGTATTGGGGTCCAGGAGGGGTTTCAGGGTGTAAGCTCTGGAATGGAGTTTGAGTGCAGGGAGACTCATGTCTGGGGCAGGAGGCTGGGTGTAGGAGGTTCAGGGCTGGGTCAGGGGTTCAGAAAGCAGGCTCTGGCTGGGCCCCATTTAACTGAGACAGCTTCTGGGTGGTGGAACAGTGGAGTTAAGGCAGGCTTACTCCTGTCCTGGCTCTGCAGCCCCCCCCCGAAAGCAGCTGACATGTACAGCAGTGGTTCTATGGTGCCATGTGCTGCCCCTCATCTACAGGCACTGAGCCCACAGATACTACTGCCTACGGTTTCCCATTATTGATCAGTGCCAGCTGCAGGAGTGCAGGCAAGGACAGCATGTGGTCTGCTTTGTCTTTCTCAGGGGCTGCAGGGACATGCTAGCCACTTCCAGGAGCAGCAATTACCACAGGGATAATGACTCCAGCCATGACATGTTAGGCATTTTAGAACTCACTACCCAAGGAATTAAATTTTAGCGTAAGAGAGAAATGAAACTTATGAAATGCACAGACTAGTCAAAAACCAAAAATAACCTACTTTGCAAGCAGTAAAAGAAGTAACAACAACCCCCCCCCACACACACACACACATATGTGTTGGGTAGGGAGATGAGCATGAAGGACAGTGTGTGTTTGTGAAAATGACAGAGACACACACATTGTGTGAGAGTGACAGAGATTTGCATTGCCAAGCTCCGTCCATCCCCTTCTCTCTGTGTGGAGATAGGATACGTAAGTGGGGGGAAGAGGGATACCCTGACATCAGCGCCCCCCATTCTTCTCCTTCCCCCACCCTGCACAGCAAGCAGGAGGCCCCCAGGGGGCAGCTTTAAGGCAGAGGGTCAGGAGGAGCATGACAGTGGGTGGAGGGGCAACTGAAGTGCCAGCGCTTAATGGCTTCCTGGCCAAACCAGTCAGGATCACTTGTCAGAGGCTCCAAGATCTATAGGGAGATCACGATCTACACGATCTACTGGTTGGTGACCACTGGCATAGTATCTGTACTCTTTCGCTGGCTATAATGTTAGAAATACTGGTTTTGTTGAACACTCAATGAATGTCTTTAGAAACAAGGTTCCAAACCATTTGAATACCTTTTTAATCCAACAATTTGCAATAGATTTGTTAATACATTCCAATTTTCATATTGTTTCACTTACTTTTAGCTTCAGCTTTGTTTTATGTTTCATTTTGTGCTTCTGCCTTTTCCCAATCTTCCATCTGTATTCAATTTGCCTCTTTTCTTACCTTCATGAACACGGGTTTTCTGTAATACAGTGGATGCAGCCTGAATAGGGCAAATGAAGGGTTTGTACTGCAATTATTTGAAGGCTGCTAATTATTTTAAAAGTTTAATTCTAAACCATTGTGCAACTCCCAGATTGTGTTCATTGAATAGTTCTCCAAAGAAATTACTGAAACACCATCACCATATTGGAATATTTTGGAATTATTTGATAGGCAGATCTGAACATTCCTTTAACCTAAGGTCAAAAAGGAATTCACTACTGTGCCACTCCTATGGGATAGCTGATGGCTACTAGTTCCTCCCCCTCCCCAGTTTATAATTGTTTCTATGCTCTGGCAAGGAAACAGCTGCTTTGTGTGCATTAAGAGCTTGTCTGTATTAGTACTTTTTTTCCCCAAAAATTTTCTATTGTATCTGCCACTGATTTAGCTTTATTGTTGGTAGTAGTGATAGGAACAGTAAAGTGAATAAGGTAGTTGGCAGCTGCTATGTTTTAAGCTTCAGGCTATTGAGGAAAAATGGAGGGTGTGGCTACTGTATCTAATGGATGAACAGGTGCTTCAGCTTTGGTTCTAGTTCAGAAGCTTGGCTAGCTACTAAATAGAGGCTGTGAAGTTCATTTGAGCCCTGCCTGTGACTTGTGGTTGACTTTATGGCCCCAGCTCTCTCCAGTCTCTTCTTACAAAGTTAGTTGTATAATACTATAATGGGCTCACTCAGTTTTGGAAAATGCATGTGTATATATAATGTAAAAAAAGTAGCTATGTATTTTTATTTGTGAAAATAAACTATAACAAGTGACATTCAAATTATGGGCATGGTGGTCCTATATTCCTATACTACTTCTCAGAATTTTCAGCGGAAGAATACAATCTATATTATTGACTTGATTGCTCCATGCATTCATACAAGATCTAAGCCCCAATATTAGAGTAATTGCATACCAGAATGAAATACATTTGCAATATTTGAATGACACACAGTGAAAAATAATTCTTGAAAGTTGCTGTCATGCTTTCACAGTAGCTATTTTTCCAAGTAAAATAATTCTACTATTGTTTAAAACACTGTTTAGTTAGCTGACACACATTTCAACAATAACTAAGAAACATCTAAAAAGTGACATTTTTTAACTAAACACATGACGCGTTTTAAGGGCTGGGCTGGAAAATATCATGTAGTCTGAGAAGCTATGCTCCAATTAGTTTTAGCATGATGCAAATAAAAATGCCTGAGTTGTAAACCCCCCAGACCTGATTTTATAATGGGAAAACCTCAGACCTTTAATAAATACTGTGCGGTTATTGTACCCTTATGAACATTGCTAAACTGGAAAAAAGTGAGTTTTATTCATAAACTGCTTCTGATTTTGTTGCATCCTTTCTTTTTCTCCATTTTTCTCTCTCATTTCATTGTGATCTGAAAGGTCTGTAGATTTATCTTGTGCCTGTCACTTTTCTTCACATGACTTAAAAATAATTAATTGCAGCGCTCAGTGATGATTTATGATTTCCGCTGACGTAATTAATGATACACATCAAATTTTCTTCTTAATTGAAGGAATCACAACAAACTTTTTTGTATTACATGTAAAGGGAGGAGACAATAGCCAGTAGGAATGACAAATAGAGATTTCATTTTGTATAAGCAGGAAATGGCAAGAAAATTAGTACTTTACATTGAAGCAAAAGTTAGAGATGGAAAATAAGAAGGGCAAGAGCAGAATTCCTACCAGTGATTAGAAGATGAATTTGGATAAAATAAGAAACTGGATTTATCATCAAAACCCTTAGTCAGACTCTTCTGAGGTCTGAAAAACAAAAGGTTTGTTTAACTTTGGTGATGGTATTGTTCCATATTTATCCCTTTATCTTTTTTATCAAAGGAGTAGAATTGCCAGTAAAAATAGAATTGCTAGTAGAGCTATTCTCAGGATGTATGTAACCTGACCAAATCAACAAAGTATTTGAAATCTTTCTTTTTTTAAAGGCTGCTATGGGGTATCCAACATGATTTTTAAATCAAAGTGGTTTGAATAGGCTTTGGATAAGCTTGCAGCTTTAGGATGTTTATTCAAAGCAAACATCAGAAAGTTTTGAGTCACCCAGTCGATAATTACATTGCTTAGAACATCAGTACATTACAGAGGATGATTTGCCTCCAGATTCAGATTCTTGCTAGACTTTAAAAGTAGAAAATTAGAAAATGACATAATTTACATAACTATATTCTGCGAAAAGAAGCAGAAAAAAATTCTAGGTAATTGTGGTAATATTTTGTATGTTTAATCCATTAGGGGTTAGGAGAAATTCATAACCATAGTACAAAAAGTTTTAAAAAAAATTCTTGTATTCTACAGTAACCATTTGATTAGAATAATATAATTATCTTGGAACTTGAACAAAGAAACTATTAAATAGTTGGTATTTCTATACATTCTGATTTTATAAGAGAACAAGTACAGTAAAACTCTTTGCACACGTCTTTTTTTTTTTTTAAAGCAACAGTAGATGCGTCAAATGTTGCAAACTTGATCTGAGCATTTTATGGTACTCTAGTCAGCTGCCTATTAAAAGTGTGATCAGGTAGTTTAGGCTGTGACTAGCTGTGTCAACAGAAGGAAAGTGGAGGATTAGTCTCTATGGCAACAACAAAGTATCCCTGTTTGTAGACAGACAAATTCTGCTACATCTGAAAAAGATTGACAGGTCTATTCCTTTGCAACTGACCCATAGAAATTAGCAAGTAAAAGTTATTATACTGGGTTGTATTGAAGGGTTCTCAATATCTTAAAGTGCTCTTGTAAGTTTTTCTGCAGTATTTGCATGAGAAGCCTGGTAGGAATTGTTCTGAGGTTTATATCTATGGGTTGATAGATTCTTTGTGGGGGAGTATTGCTGGTGAGAATAACTTAATTTTCAGTCCTCTGTATGACAGAATTGTTGGAGCATGGATTGAGGGAAAAACATACATCAAAGGGCATAGGCTGAATAATATGCTACATTTAAAAACCAAGTGATATTTTTGGAATATTATAACTGTATGTTCTCATTGTAAGTTTAGAAATATTTTCTTCTCCTATTAGCTAGACGTAATTACAATCTGAAGTTCCTTAATAATTAAGATTCCCATTGAAAATATTCCCAGAGTTTCTGTAATTTAACCAGGTAACCTTTCTGTTTCACTTTATATTCTTCCGTTGGAAGGCATAAAATGCTGTAATTGAAATATTCAACTTCAGAATTAATAGTATTTCTTTTTAATGATTGAGAAATTGATACTCACATTTAATTGTTCATAGGTCTTATACTTCAATACTGGCTGCAGAAACTAGAGCTCACCTTTAGGCCAATTATTGCAGAAGTTTTTCAAAAAGTCTTTCAGTTTAATCAATTTATCCATTGGCCAAACTCCCATTTATGTTGATGGATGAAGGATTGGGCCTATTATCCTCGTTTGAGAGGAAATGTGAAATGGATAGAGCTTTCTGTTAGTCACTGCTTTTTTTTAGGTGGATTCTTCTGCCATCTATAATACAGTAATTGGATTGCATTTTAACACTGTGATGAGCAAAATATGTAAGTGACTCATAAGAATAATTATGTAGACTAAAGAATTTTTAGAAACCACCATTATGGCAGAAAGTAGCAATGGGTGCTTCTTGAAATTTTTTAAAGTTTGGCTTAGATTAAAAACAAAACTCCAGAAGTAGATCTGATTAACCAAACTTTTTCCAAATTTCTTCAGTCTAAAGAATCTCATGCTTTTCTATATGAGTTTCTTCTTTCCAACTGGGCTTTTTAACCACAGTGTTTGTTATGCATTGAGTAGTGGAGAAATAGGTTAGTATACCTTTTTAAATACTTTTAGAGTCCTTTATTGCTGCTCAGTGTTTTCTATGTTGTAAAAACTCTGAGAACTCAAGCAGAGCACCAAGCAGAGCATCAATCTGTGTACATAGCTACTCCTTGCATGTTATGTATATTCAGTAAATGCTGTGGTTCCCAGGATTTATGTGCAAAAATGACAAAATCAAAAACCAAAAAACAACACCACACATCAGAGTCAGGAAACTGTTTGGGCTAGTTTTTGTATTTTCACTTGTGCATTCATGCCTATGAAGAAATTTCAGGATGATTTATATAAAAAAATTAAGGCTAGAGGCTACTTTATTTCTAAAAGGAAGTAACAGTAGACTAGCATAAATTTCTGTTGTTGTTTCTCATAGATACCACAGAAGTACAGTGTTCAAGAAGGTGTCTGCCATGAGGTTGAAGGTGGCTGGGTAATCAGAAAACCCAACATACTTATTAGCCTTTTTTATGCTTCTGTGTTTCTAGATCTCCAATAAGTTAGTTGTGTAACTGTTTTCTATGATTTTTCCAATGTGTGCAGCTCCCACCTTATTCACCAAATAACCCCCTAATTCAATTATTATTTGTATTATGGTAGCACGAGGTAGCTCTAACATGGACAAAAGCCCCATTGTGCTGGTGCTGTACAAATAAAGAACAAAAAGGTGGACCCTGCCACGAGGACCTTACAGTCTTGATCAGGTCTCTACAAAACACACATCTTCCAGGGAACTTTCAGTGATAAGTCACTATGTTTAGGAAATAGGCTTAAAAAATATCAAACAATACCTGAAGTTTGACCTTCCACCTGTGTTTCATATTTCTAATCTTCATATTTCTAGTTTAGATTATAAGGTCATAGCAGCAGCGACTCTATGGTTCACTGTAAAGTCAGAATATGCTATCTGTAACTAATAAGGAATAATAATTATTGTGGCATTTGGATTTTCTTACAAGCCATGGCAGGCAACAAGAATTTAAAAAAAGTGGCATAATTTCTAACCCCAATATTTCTATATGACAAGACCAAGAGATGTTAGGAAAGATGTGTTTTTAAATTGGTGTTTTAGTTTTAGCCTATATTTGTTACTTTTTTTTCTACTCAGAATCACATGATACAGCCTTGTTAAGGCATTGTTTAGAATAGCTCATTTCCCAAAAGTTCTAATGACAAGCAGATTTGTGGAGTCTGCAGCCACTTTTTAAGAATTTGATGATCATCTTATTTTTGTTGCATTTAAACTGACATAGTACAAACATTCAGATCCATATCACTGCTGTTTCTGTGTTTCTGAACAGGTATTTGCATATCCTATCAACGAGCTGATCAAACTGGAGACTGGGATTTTGTGGCTTTTGACACAATCTGCTGTGCTTTTCACCAGCTAATTATTGTTTTCAAGGAGCAGTCACTATCAGAGAATGCAAGCTTCTTTTTCCATCCTATTTCAGGATAGAAATGCTTAAAGAACACCTTCCAAGATTAATTTAGTGATAAAAGAAATAACAGGAGTAATTAATAAACTGTACAAATTTAAAGATGTAGGTTGCTATTTGAGTTAGCGAAATATCATTTCTAAAAAGTGATTTACTATTTCAAATATAACGTTACCAGGTAAGTTTTTGCATCTTTAGCAGTTTTAGCTAAAATTGAGATGCAATCTTATTATTTTATAATGATTCTTACACTTGCAATTCTTGCAAAGGGCTTCTTTTCTGCTTCTGGTAATTCATAACAGCAATGGTCTGAGAGAGATCACAGGGAGGAAGAATCCACGTGTAGGGGAATTTGATTTTTTTTATCATACTGTTGCTGCTATGGAGATGCATAAAAGATTTATTCATTGGTTAATTATGTGCCAACCCTATACATATACCAAAACAAATCACTTTCCCACATTTTCTTTGTTTAGTGAATTTTTATATTGGATCCTTTTCATTGAGAAGGGGAGAAGAATAGAAAAGGGTAATTTAATTTTTGGGTTAGTAGGATATTGGTCCTCTCCTTGAAGCCAAGAAAGAACATTAGTTTGTTATACTTAGCCTGTACTATTGTCACGATACTTATTTAATTTGAATTATTAATTTGGGCTTAAAACAAGTTCTCATGGTATTTTATCCAGTGTTGATAGTTACATGTTTAATTTTGTGAAGACTGTCGGAAATATTACACCTAATCAGTACATTGAGACTTAGACTCACTGGAGGGTAGCTATTTCTGAAGTAGTCCCCATGCAGCTTGATGGGAACGGATTAATACAAAATAAGAACTTCATGCAGAATTCAATCAAACTAGACCTTGCACAATGGCACGCTTTAGGTTTAGAGAAAGCATTAATTACTTCTATATTAAATGACTTGCTGTATTAAATGGCTAAGATTTTTTGAATAGTTGATAATAAAGTGTTTATCCATTTACTACTGTGTACAGGGGAAAACATCTTAGGAGAAAACCCATGAATCCTTGTTTGCAGGGGACACAGAAAAGAGTGAGTCAGCTATCTTGTAACATCCATTTATTCACAATGTTTTGGGTGAGTATTATCTTGAACTGTGTTATGCAAAACAAACAATTATAAAAGCAGCCTGGGAGCAGCTGTTCTTAAGATTTTCCCTTCTCTGCAGTTTTGCCTGAGTGGAGAATGTAGACTCTTGTGTCATGATCTACTATAATTTTCAGGGTACATATCCTAGAATTTCCTGTAATGCATTCAGGAAGAGGGAGACATTCAGAAACATTATCATTTTAGTTCTGCACAATCAGTATTCTTCCATTAGGGAAATAACATGCGCTCCACTTAGTTTTTCAGAAGGGCACAAATCCATTCTTCAAAAAGGGTGGTGGATATACAAAATGGAATGGAACCTGTAAAAAAGGGAACCATTATAGCTATTCCTCTCTCTAAAAGAAAAGGAAAAAACATGCAATTCTGAGAATGGCATGCAAGTTAAACCTGCCCCTGGCCAGCTTTAAATTATGTGATTATCACTTATGCACGATGCTGCTAGAGGAATTCCTTGGCTCTCATTAACATGAAACAATCCCTCTAGACTTCACACACAGCAGACATACAGCAGCATATACACACACACATTTGTACATATGATAGCAACAGTCAGCAGCACATTTCTAGCTGCAAAATAATATACAGTCTTTAAAGACTCACCAAGCAAAAGACTGCTTTATGTACCATACAGGTTTCTGCTTTGTTTTTTTTTTAATCATGTTATGGTGCACTCCACAAAGTTCTATCCATAGAAAACCATAAGAGTCATTATCTTTGCTGTAATACTTATCATGGTTTGTCAGCCAGTCAACGCCACAGCACCACATGCACTGAGCTGATTAGACTGCCCTACCTTTTCCACTGTAACATTGTTGAGTTAGTGCTCTGATTCAACTGATAGATATGAAAGAGGCATCCTTGCAATAAACTGTGCTATTTCCCCATGTTGCCATTTGGCTCGATCAACTTCAGGTAAAACTGTAGCTGCTGCTCCAGCCCCTGCCATGCGAAAGAAAAAGAACCATAGAGGTTAGCAATAAAGAAGATGGAGTTGAAAAGAGGACACCAGAAACAGGTTGCAGGAACTGAGGCTGTGGTTTTTCAAAGCTGCCAAGGGCATTTGGACACCTACACAACTCTCTGCCTGAAAATTAATTGGTGTCAACCAACAACCAGGCTGCCTTTCTGTTCATAACCTCCAATACCTAGAATTACAATGGCAGTCACCAAAAGAGGCCATTGAGTGGCATTTGAGCTTGGAACATTAGCATGATAACTGATGCACTGATGCATGTTCAGGTACTTTCAGCATTCCCAGAACATCCTTTAAAGCTCCTCTAATGGGCCAGTGTTCACGGCCAACATTCAGTGATGAACAGAGTTGGCTGTTTGGATTTCTAGGTGCATGTGAGTTTGCACCTTGCTTAGGCTTGGGTGTTCTTTTAAATAAAACACATTAAGTTACCAAACTACAAGAAAAATCACATTCTTTCCCCTTTCCTATACCCCCTTTCCTTGTTCAGTAAATCAGCTAGCTGTTCTTTAAATCAAATTCTGTCTCACAAATACACTTCTCCCTAGTTGGCTGCTGCTAAGTCCTTCCCGTCCTCTAATAGGAGTTATAAAAGCACTCCTCTCCTCCCATGTAAAGTTGTGGAAAATTTGAGTTTGTGGAGGGAAAAGGGACCATGAAGCTGAGGAAAGCTGGAGGATAGAGAGGAGAGAAAGGGAAAGAGCAACAAAGCAACACTGCTGGACATTGATTTCGGGACAGGAGCAAAGTTCTTACTCTTGGGAATTGTCTGTGACAAATTTTTCTATCTGTATGTCAGGCTAACCACTGGCAAGAACTGCAAAGGAACTTACCAAGGGCTGGGGTAATTGATATGGTGTGAGTTTTGGTGGGGATTGGGGAATGTGAGCCAAATTCAGGGAAAAAAGGAAGTAGTGTAGTGCTCATTTGCATGAGATCTCTAGTTATGGAGATTTTTGGATGTGGAGTTTACTTTCCACAGCAGGCCCAACTTTCTCCTGAATGTTTGGATAAATAGTGGCAGGTAAAAGATGTTGCCTCGGGTGTAGTGTTGCTAAAAACTGCAGCTGTACAGATAATGAGGAAGGATTTGAGTGCCTGAAGCAGGATGAGGTGGTACTAGAAAACCTCTGCCTTTATTGTATAAGATTCTACATTAAAAATCAGTTATCTCCCGTTTTTCCTCTCACATGCACATTTTTATTACTTTTATAGCCACACTAATTTCACAGAAATTGGGTCAAGCAAAATATGACAATTAAACATACTAGGAGATATGCTATGTTTTTGTTAAGAGTAAGTAAGCTGAGAATCAAACTGTGAGCAAAGTATAAGCCTACATTTCCTGTGGCACCTAACAGACGAACAGATTTATTTAGGCATAAGCTTTTGTGGACAAAAACCCACTTTGCCAGATCTGGGTTTTTGCCCACGAAAGCTTATGCCCAAATAAATTAGTTAGTCTGGTGGGTGCCACAGGATTCCTCATTGTTTTTGTGGATACAGACTAATATGGCTACCCCTCTGAGACTTGAAGCCTCACTAGTGGAAATCAGGAATAACTCTGAAGTCAGTAGAGTTATGTTGGCAAGTTACACAACCAGCATCATAAGATCAGAAGCAGGCCCAGTACACTGAAACATGTCTCTCTCCTCTGGTACTCTTTTCAGAATCTGGTTTGTTGTATGTTGGCTAGCAGAGTACCATCAAATTATGGAATTAAATTGCTAAAGGCAAAATCCTGTTTTGTGTTATGAGTGTACTTAGAGTCTCATCTTCCCACCACCCCACAGTGCATTGGTGGTAGGTAGAATGCACTTCTAACACACTCTTCACTGTTAGGAGTTCAGGAGGCCTCTCATCACCTGCCAGTGCTCCACAGTCCTTCCCCAACCCATTTTGCCTTTTGTTGCAATGTGATTACTAAATGTCCAATTATCTACTGGACATTTAGTAATTGGACTAAATGTCCAATTATTAATTGGAACATCTTTGGTGAGTTTGGGTGGGTGTTGAGTTTTAATAAAGGAAACATGTTTGCATGATCTGAAGAAGTGGGCTGTGCCCACGAAACCTCATGATACCATCTACATGTTTTGTTAGTCTTTAAAGTGCTACCAGAACAGTAGTGGACAATAATTTCAAAGCAGAATGGTAGATGTTCAGTCTTAAAATCCATTCTTACTGAGAGCCAGTCTATCAGAAACAAAAGTTCTTCAAAAACTGCGATAATCTGGAATTAATTCGGATGTATAGAAGTAGGAATAATGTGGCTGCATTACAAGTTCAAATGCTCATGTTCAATAAATTTAGCAGATGCCTGATTTATTTTAAATAATAAGAAATTTTTAATATCAATTAAATATTACATTATTTCTATTGCTGATGTGCACACTGTAATAATCCATGACTTCTGTGTGTTCTCCAAAGCAAATGTCATTAAATCTATTCTTGGTAAAATGTCAAGAATAGATTTGAAAAATGAAATGTTTTCTTTCTTTCTTTTAAATGTAACTATGTCAATTGAATACTCTGGAGCTAGAACTGGAGCAGCAAAGGAGTTAGGTTTTAATCAATGTTTTTTAATTTGATGACGTTTATACAAATAATTTCTTCTGCTTAACAAATATAAGAATCTAGCAACTACAACAGTTGGTATAAACCTCTTCTCAAATAATACATAACTAATATTATCCTCCAACAAAAACTTTTGTGTCATGTTCAGTCAAATCAGATTTCCTAAATATTTTTGAACAACTGATTTCCCTTTTAAAATTATTTTTGTTTTAACATGATTTTATCATTACTTTGAAATTAACAAAGAAATATGACCAATTTGTACATTGTATATTTTTAAACACTGCCCAAGGCTGAGAGTACAAAACACTATTCAGACAGAGAAGTCAGTGTATTGGTTCTGTCCCATTTTTTCTTGCTCTGTCTGCTTTTTTGACAATGACAAAATTATTCCTACTGGTGTTGATAATTCATGGACATTCAGAGGTCACGCTCAGGTGATGGAGGCATAGAGAACAGGACAACTGTTGCTGAATAATGTGACATTTTTTCTTTTTTGGTATGTATTTATTTTCTTTCTCTCCCCTTACTTTCCTGGGATATAGGATGCAGAATAATTTCGGGAACGGTATATAAAAGGACCCGTGATCATTGCTGTGTGTCAGCCAGTCTGAAAAATTGTTGATTTTGTTTGACCCATGAAGTAGCTAAAACTAGGCATTGTTAAGTAGCAAAGTTTTCAATATAAGAAGACTGGGCTTTCTATCTAAAAAAGGAGGTAGGCCAGGGTCTGCCAAATACATGGCATATTTCAGATTAGATGTCTGCCAAAAGAAGAATACCTGTTATCTGCATTTATTGCCACAGAGACATTACTTCTGTTTCTGTCCACATTTCATGAATCAGCCTCTTTATATTTGTAACACTCAAAATCACAAATCCCAATATATTAGCATATATGCAGTTAGTGTATCCAGCTGTGTTTGAGTCTTTTGCATCTATCTATCTATCTATCTATCTATCTATCTATCTATCTATCTATCTATCTATCTATCTATCTATCTATCTAAACCCCACACAAATCAGTTGTTTTCATGTGTGAAATGACTATTGATGCAAATGTTCAGGCTACTCAGGTGTAGGCAGTGGAAATATCAGATTAACGAAGACATTATTTTTCTGATTTAAGCATATTATAAACATATTTGTGGGAGTACACTTGGCAGCCAGGACTTGAATATAATGTGTCTCAAGCTAATGTGGGTTCATCTGATGATTCTGTTAAAATTGGCATGTCCTGTCATAAGAATTTGCTCCTGGTGTTGATCTCAGCTACTGTAGGCTAGCTTTACAGAAGCAACTTCTAGTTGTGCACTGGCCTCACTTAAATAGCACAGAAGCCTGCTGTTGATTTGTTAGTGATATGGAAAATTTCAGAACTTTAGTGCAATCCATTTGTAGAATCAAACGAGCATATGCCAAATAAATAGGGTGATGCTTTTTAAAAATAATAAGTATTTAACATCCCTGAACTTGATTTCCATGTTTTCCCCAGAGATTCTGTATTAGGAATGAAAGGTACCAAGTTCAACTTCAAGTGGTTCTCCAAAATGGAGGAATCTTTTTGCTCTCTGTTCCAGAATTTATAATTCCCTTCATAATGCAGTACCTGACCAGATCCTTGAGTTGATCAGTAGAACATAATTACAATCCAAATGGGAATATTAAAATATAATGATAAATACAGGGTATGAATATGCAATAGGAATGCAAACAAGTATTAAGGTACAGCAATCAGCACTATAGACAATATTTTTTAAATCTATCAGGTTACCTTTTGCCCTTCATATTAAGTCAAATGGAAGGGACTATAATGAATGAGCATGTTTCTGTTCGTGCCAGCTTCAGTTCTAAAGGAAGCCTGGCAATGGGATATTTAATGTGATTAATCCTGGGTTGAAGCTATCATTTATTTTCTCCCTTACACAGGTATGTGATGTTAATAATAATTAATAAAAGCTGAATAGAAAACAAGATTGTTTCAAAAAATTAGACTTCACGATAGAATAAAAATGATAGCTTGACCATGTGTAGGTTATATTTTACACTGTGGACTGCATCATGTCCTTTTTACCCAAGAGCAGTTTTGAAGGAAGGGGGGATATATAGGATGTGGTTATTTTATCTATCTTTTTAAAAAGTATACTTTTTACATTAAAAGTAACAGGAAAATAATGCAAATGTGACCAGAAATAACTGAGCATAAGAACTTACTATAAAGTGAGATGTATAAAACACTGTGATAATATTTCTTCACACTTCATATCAGAAGGGGGCACTAGTGATCCACTGTAAACAGCCCGTGGAAAACTGCTTCTGTTATACCATATTTAATAATCATATAATTTTCCCATTCAATATTAAGGACATTTTGTGAGCATATTAAGATTATAAATATCTAATGCTAATGTAAGAAGTTAAATAATTAATAATTGAATTTGTAAATATAATCTGTTGCCTCTCATTGTCTGTTTACATTATTATTATCTATTTATTTATTTATTTATTTATTATTTTATTATGAATACTAAGATTACAGTTCACTTACTGGACATAACCATGATATAATGCGCATTGTTAAATTCCTAGTCTGAAGAATTTTATCTATCTTTTTAAAAAGTATACTTTTTACATTAAAAGTAACAGGAAAATAATGCAAATGTGACCAGAAATAACTGAGCATAAGGACTTACTATAAAGCCATTTTTTTATGTTCTTATGTTCTAAGACTTCTGATATAAAATAACTTAGTTTCATGTGTACAGCACTTTTTTAATTTAAGGGAATAGTATATATTTGCTATAGCAAAAATCTAGTTCATTTTTTAAAACTACCATTTGTATATGCTATAACTTAATTTTTACTTGGATTTGAAATATGCTTTGATACAAGTACAAAAAATTATTACATAAATTCTTGTTAGGCTAAATGGCTGAGTGAAAGTGTGTGCATTACAATAATAACTTCTTAGTTTTGAGGTCAGAGTTCTTTGTTTTTGTTGCATTTTAGCCTGGTGTACTGTTTCTTTGGCTTCTAAACTGAGGTCAAGCTGAGATGTCTGGGTCATTTCAAATAAGCAACTTTTGGCTAGCCATCCGAACACAAAAAGGAGGATGAACAATTGTATGGTTTCTCTCTCTTTTACCTTCATATTCTAAATGTACAGGATAAAATCTGTCTGAGTGCACAAAACTGAGGAAGACTTAAGACTGCCTTAGGTAACAGCAGAAACACCAGATGAATCTTTGAATCTATGGTTCATAAAAGTTACTGTGACTAATCAAATAACTACTTATGTGTGGTGACAGTGTTTGTAAAATAGTGATTGAGACACAAAAATTGAATTATATTTGAAATATTGCCCATTTCTTAATATATAAAAATGAGGTCCATAATGCTTAATTATCAAATTTTGGGTGATGTTCCAAATGGCAAGCCTGTCTCAGTATAAGAAGTATTATTATTTTTTATTATTATTATTTTTTTACTGAAAGGGTACACATGCAAATTCTTCAAAATCTAAACACTCTGTTTTAGTTTGAGTTGTTAACATAGGCTTCATGATACATTATTTGTAAGCTTGCGGCCAGTTTCCACTCTGTTACTTAGAAGTAAATCCAGCATCACTCTTCGGAAAGCAGCAGGGCAGTTGTGGATTTACACTGTGGACTGGATCATGTGTAACTGGAAGTAGAATTAAGTTGTAAATTTAAAAAGTGTCTGAGTTTCATCTTCAAAATATAAATGCATGAGTATAAGCAAGTACTATAGCTGTATATTCATTCCATACATTTTGTACAAAAACAGATACTTGTACACATAAAAAGCTATATTCTTTCTAAAATATTCATCTTCAGCGTGTAAATATATAACTGGTTTCCTAGACATGTAACTGATTTTAAAAGAGCAGTATGATAAATATCTTACAGTCTCAGTTAACTTACCATTTACATGAAACCACCACTGGTCTTCAGAAAATCCTTTTTGAAGGTTTCTGTCAGGGCAATGTGTTTTCTACCCATGGAATTTGCCTTAGAATTCACCAGCTACTGTACAGTTGTGTTTCCGAGTCGACATTTTCATTTTAAAAAATAGAACTATTCATGAGATTGCAAAGGCAATAATCCAAATATGAACCAATATAAATTGACTCTGTTGTTTTTATAGGGTTTTGCAAACAGATTGTCTGAAACAATAGTTTGGAGACGTCTCCATTTATCTCAATAGTACACTAATCCCAAGGCCAGTTGATGTTATTTTATGTCAGTATTATTGATTATTTAACTTCTGATCATTTTAGCTGAAATAATTGTTGCTAGTTTAACAGTAGGTATTGGTGCAGTGTTGGTGTTTGCTTGCTAATGAGAGGAGACTGGCATTTAGAGGAAAAATGTTTTTATATACTCTTCTGAACTCCAACTCCTGGGAAGCCAAAGTGAGATATTACTCAGCATAGATTGTATAGATATTCATTATATTTACATTCCTCCTTATTTTTGCTAGATACGAACTGCAGTGGAAAAGTTAACATACGTCACCATTACACTTCAGAGTGAACATTTCTTTTTGATAAATAGAGCAGTAAACATCAATCCCTTAGATATGCTTCAGGCTCTCTGAAGTCTAATGATAAATCAGGGTGCTGTTTTATTGCGAATAAATGAATAAACAGGGTATGGTGATATAATATAGATCACTTGTAAATAAACTTTTTTTCCCTCCATTAAATAGGCTGAGCTTGGTTTTGCAGTCAAAATTTACTTTTTCACTGTACAGTTCAACCTCTAGTTCCAGTCAAACTCCTGATTTGCAAGCCTCCTTCCTGAACCACTCTCCCACCAAAAATTGAGTTATATGCATCCCAGCTTACACTAAAGGGAATGGAAGTCCCTTCACAGTATCAGAATCCAAACTACCTTCATTCCTTTGGAGTGCCAAAAGTCCAAACGACATAAAGTTGTTAAACTGTTAGTGCCCATTGCCAATATCCCCTATGATTCAGTTGTACATTTTCATTACAAAGGGGGCACTCTGAAAATTGTGAAATTTCCAGTGAACATAAAATAAATCTAATTTAATTTTGAAAAAATAAATATGAAGAACAGAATCTCATTATTACATCAGGATAACTAAGAGCAGAATTTGGGCTTGTTAGTATTATACTGGCTATCATCTGGTTTTGCATTTCATTCATTGAACAACTTCTATTTTTGCATTTATTCAAAGTTTATTATAGCATTGGCTGCCAAATTCAGAACCATTTAACTACAGAAAACAGTACAGTTTGCCAGAGAATTTGAGTTCAGATTGTCACAAGTACACATTATTTTAGTAAATGTCAGAGCCAGATTCTGGTCTAATTCACACCTGTATAAATTTCAAATAATTCCATGGAAGTCACTAGAGCTATTCCAGGTTTGCACTGGTGTAAGTAAGAACAGAATGTAGTATGAGGTGTAATATTTAACTTCTAGAGAGGTCTAATTATGTCAATTTCCAAAACACCAAAAAGTAAATAAAAACTACCCATTTTCTTTTGAACAAATGATGTAACAGATTTTTAACTTGCTGAACAACTTTTTCGTAGTGCTCTTATCACTTCTGCCTTATATGAGGAGGGTAGAGCTGGAATGTAATGTAAAGAAATCATGTGATTCAGAGAAAGATTTTAGCATTAAGACTGTAAGTAAAAGCTTTTTTACCACATTATTTACTTCACATATAACATGACTGCTCTGTTGTTGCTAACCTGGGTCAAGATGCAATTCAGTTAATGCACAGTGTAGGATTAACATAATTAAACTTAGCATCATTTGACGAAGTATCTAAATAAAATATGTTAACATATAAAAATAGCACCTGAATTAGCTGAGGGCAATTGGTCAAATAATGTTTCAACAGCATTGAGCTGGATATGAAAGGTCTGTTTATACTACTTATATTAGCATTTAATGTGTAATACGTTGTGGAAGTTATGAGAAAACCAAATACTGACTCTACCTTCACAAAAGAATAAGAGGTAAATTTTGTTTCTCAAAACCAACATTGAATTTGTGTTAAACTTACATGAGGCAGTGATGTAACAGGACACTTCAGACTTGCAGGCCTGCTCTTGAAAAACTACCTTGCACTTTTCTATAGTGCTTTTCATTAAAGGAACTTAAAATACTTTACAAATGTAGGTACATTTTAGTCCCATTTTATAGCCTGGAAAACAGAAGCAGAAGCACAGAGAGAAAGTAATTTTTTTCAAAGTCACAAAATGAATTGGTGCCAGTCAGGAACAGGCCTTTAATGACTCTCAGTCCTTTATTCTAAGCATTAGATTACCCTGTCCATCCACAGAAGAGCTCCCCAAAATGTCTGTGACAGGTCGTATACCTCCAAATTCTAACTTGCATTTCCTGAATCCTTATGTTTCCTGGTGTGTGAATTATAGTCATTTCCCTCTTCCCAAAATCCAATGGGCAAGGGAACATTGCATGATTGTTAAAAAAATAAGGGGTTTCTGGAGACTAGCTAGGAATAGAAAGGGAAGGGAGACAAGAAGGCTCTGGTGATGATTTGTTACTGGAAAGTGTCCTAAGCAAACCCTTTTAGGCTAGGATTTCCATAATCTTTCAAGCAGCTGATATGTATTTATGAATATAAATACATGAGGTATGAATTAGGTCGTGTAGTTCAACTGTTTCTGAAAGCGGCTGGTGTCTGTGGTGACAAACCAGGAGAGTTCACCATGGAACAGAGGGTTGTTTCTTTTGCTGCTGACAAGATTATTTTGAGGGAATGTCATTGGGAGCCAGATGATCGTGCTAGCATGCCCATTTACTTGGTCTCTGATAGCTTTATAGTTTTTATTTTTGGAAGACCTGTAGCTAAAGACTAGATAGGAACTGGAGAAATCTGTGAAGAATATATTGCAACTAAAACTTTTGATTAAATTGATTAAATTGGCATTTAAGGTTGCTACTCCACATTAAATCTCATTTTTTTCATATTCATATAACGTGTACAGAAAATTTCCTTAAGGGCTTTGCCCCTTTATTGATCTCTGCACATATTAGTAAAGGTCACTGAATTGCAGTAAATAATCTTTACAGCAACTTCAGATGTATGTTCACTATTTCAACACATGCATGCAAGGCAGGCACAGTTTTTCTGTAGTTAGAGCTTGGTCCTCTGAGGTGCTGAGTTCATTTTACAACCATTGAAGACCATGCATTATCAGGCCTTTGTAGCTTTCAGATGGTATTTTTTAGTTCAACCAATATGGTAGTTTGACCATCTTAGGCCATAATCATCCCCAAAATTTTAGTGTCTCAATTTTTTTCTCTGGCTACAATTGGTCAGATCATATCCCCCTCTTCACAGGGCCCATTAGTCCCCCGGCTTCCTACTATGAAATCAAAGAAAATGTAAATACAATAAACACAGCTTATTAACTTTAAATTACCTCTTCAATATTTTGTTTACTTTGCTTTTTATTTATTTAAAAATTATACCTAGCAACAGAAAAAAAAGGAACAGGCTAAAGGGTTCTTGGGGCTTGGGAGTATGTTACTGGAAGAGTAGGAAAAAGGTCTCTGGAACTTAGGAAGAGCTCTCAAGTTTAAGGAGCAATGGAAGAGAAAGGAACTGCTGATTTTAACATATGGTCCCCTGCTTCAGCAGAAAGAATAAGATTTTAACGATTTGTATGATGATTTTGCTTCAAGAAAGTACGATTAGAACTATTGGCTTTTTCACTGTGTAGACTTTTAATGAGTAATACGGGTTAATATAAAAAGGGTTGAATGCTATTTCCAAAGTATCTTAACAGAGACCATTCTGACAGAAACATAATTTATGTAAAGGTTCTCCCCTGCCTCTGGAAAATATTGGTAGAACACACCTGGAAAGAATGTGGTCCTAAATGGATCTTTATCAATAATTAAGCATGAATAATTTATTTATAAAAATTGTCTTCAATTTGAGGGGACTTGTAACCTGTCCATTGTCTGACTGGGCCCTTAGTACTATTACCCCCACCAATTAGGTGTGGCATTAGAGTAATCTTTTTTTAAAAGGTCATTATACCTGTCCGACAAATTTTACCCTTATATGAGGAGCTATGTATCTGGAATTTTCCTTTGTGCAGCTTAAGCAAAATAAACCAATCTAACAATGCATAGCTTGATTTTTTTTCTTAATATAAATAAAGCCTTGGCTCCAAAAAATTGAGAGTATGATAAAATAAAATTATCTTTGGAGAGTAACAGTTGTACTGTGTGACTCAAACCAAACAGGTATTCTTAGTGCTAAAAAAAATTTATACCCAATACAATTCAAAATTGTTGGCTGCTAGGATTGTAAAATAGTATCCTAAAGTGTAAAATAATGAAATTATTCTTTAACTTGTCCATGCTATTAAGTGGAGGGAAGATCTGAGACCTGCCAAGCCCTTTTCATCCTCCTACCTGGTAATTTCCAGTACAGCATAGAAAAAAAAACAGTGTTGAAACAGTCACTAAGTACTTTTACTTGAAGATGCTAAAAATCATCAAAATTTAGGAGTGTGGAGCATGGTCAAAGAGCAAACAGTGTCAGGTAAGTCCAGTCTTTTGATACTTCTGCTACTTTGGGAAGAATCCAACTGCAAAGTTGAAACATAGCAGTCAGTGAAATAAAACAAGCCATTCCCCAAAGGGAGAGGGAGGTAGATGTCTATCTTTTAAAAGCTGTGAAAAGACCATTTTGAGTGGACTTTCCTTGATTTTGAAGCTCTCTGCGAAGAGCAGAATAGACCAAGAGGGAATGACCAGGCATAAATATAATACGGATATTTCACCCACTTTCTACTGAGGCAGACACAACACAAAGTAGATAAAAAAACCCCAGCCAAACATGACTCTGCATACTGTATTTAGTTTGGAGAAAGGTGGGCTGCTGAGGGGAGAGGAATTTCCATTGCCTACCCAATCACCATGTATCTAGTCTAGAGGAAAGAAATGTCTACTCATGAGCCATGCTGGAGCATCTCAGAACTTCTCAGGATCTTGCCTGGTTTTAAGACAAGGGATAGCTAGGAGACTGTTAACATCCAGTCCACAGATGCTTCTATTTATACCGAATAAAGCCATTACGTGACCGGTTGATGATTTCTTGGTCATCATTACTGTGTCTGAGATCTCTGTAACTGAGTGTGGATCCAGTCCATATATCCTTTACCATCATCCCTTGAAGGCTAATTTTTTTGTATTCCCCTTCCCCTCCCCCAAGAAAAGCTAGTACTGCTTTCTCCTTTTCTATATGGAATTAAAAAGAGAATTGATTTGAAACTGTCACTATAAAGAAAAGTTCAGTGACTTATTTCTCTGTCCACTGACAAACAGTGTCAAGGGACAAAAGCAAACACCAAAATAAAAAAAAAGATAGTGTTTCACTTGGTAGCTGGCAGGTAGCGTGTATGTTTCTTTGTTAGCTTTCGTTCCTGTATAGTTTTGTAGACAGTTGCTTGGCATCCTAGTGAGCACAGACAAGCCTGCTCAAAGCAATGGAGCTGGTCAACACTTTGGTTTTTGTCACTGTTTTATATCTAAAGAAAAAGAAGCCATGTTTGGCAGTTGAAGAGAATAAAGAGGCACCTTCAAAACATTAAATAGAATCCAAAGTATCAAACTAGTCTATGGCCTAGAAACTAAAAATATTTTCTAGTCTTGAGAGTAATATGATGATGTGAAAGGAATGCACATTCTCAACCGACTTTATTGTAAGTCACAGGTGACTTTTGTTTTGAAATGTTTCAACAAAAATCGGCTGGCCCATTTTTGAATTGCATAAGTTTTACCTATGCTAGTGCCTCTTCTATGACTAAAGAACTGAAACACAGCTTACTTTTAGCACTTCAGATTTGCCATGGATTTGATTATCAATGTAATGTGAGAAATCCTAGAAGCAATAATCAGGCACGCTAATGGAATTTGTTGATTCTTCTAAATTGTAATGTTATGCGGAGACAGGTTGATTTCAATGACATTCCTCCAGAAATGAGATAGGGTTCCTATATTTGTTCCTCAGTAGCTAGCCTGAAGTGGGGGGCAGCAGGGCAGCCCATCATGTGGCCTATCTGATAGACAGGGCTTTGTTTTTTACAGAGAATTTTAAAATTTTAGGGGTTTGTTCCAAACTGAAATGAAACCTGATTTCAGAATATCAAAATATCAAAATCCTTCGTGAAATGGGATTACAGTTCTCCATACAGCTCTAGTTCTAGTCTCTGCAGAGTGACACAACAGCTCATAGTCAGTGTACAGAATACCCTAGCTGGCAATTGAATTATTATGCTACAATGGGATTTTCCCGTGTGCCTTTCTCCGCCTCTTGACATCTGCGTATACCGGTCTTAAGTACTTTAACCCATGCACTACTGTTGGACCTTGGGAACACTTCAGAATTCTGTCCTTCAACTCACTCAGCTGACCCCACTAAACTAACTCATACAGGTTTGCTTTCCATCACCAGTGTTAAAAAAGACTCCAAGAAAAACACAATAATTGATATGAATACCTTGAAAATCATAGAATCCTAGAACAGGAAGGGACCTCGAGAGATCATTAAGTCCAGTCCCCTGCCCTCATGGCAGGACCAAGTACCATCTAACATCATCCCTGATAGATGTCTATCCAACCTGGTCTTAAATATCTCCACGGATGGAGATTCCACAACATTCCTAGGCAATTTATTTACTCTCCCTCACAAACTTTCCTTTTTTCTTTGTATTTCTTTGTTTCCCCATGCTTAGGGACTTTTTTTTTTTTTTTTGTTACTTACTAATTTAGCACCTGATCCTTTGAGCTGCTGCACTGTCAGAATTGTGTGAGCACTCTCATTTTGCATTGAACTCCACTTTTGTAGACCCTTGGAGGATGCAATCAGCATCTCACTATATTGAGCCCTTGGATTTGGCTCTCATGCTTTTTGAGTGATGGATCTCCCCCTCCCCCTAGTGGCACAGCTATGTGCTCACAATAGAGAGTTTAAACTGCAACCAAGTATCCCTCATGGATGCAAATATTTATAACTGATTCTGAAATGCTCCCAAGATCCAACAGCAGTGCATGGGTTAAAGTACTTTAGACTTGTGATTCAGAGCACTGGGAAATAATCTAACTAAAACTTGTACATTCTAGTAATTTAGATGTCATTGGTCAGGAATCAGCTATTGACCATTGCATATTTCATAAAAGACTAATATAATAGGCAGGTAGTGTTTTAAGGCATTAGGAGCTGTCAAACTGTTTTCTGAGAATTCACCAATGTGTGATCATGCCTTAAGTTTATGGTTTGTTTTCATAGTACCATAAAACAAATTAAATCACTTTCAAGTTAGACAAAGATAACTTACTGTGTCTTAGACATTTTTGCCTGGTTCAGTCTGATGATGTTTGCCTTTCTATCTCAACCCCATTGATCCAGCAGTTAATCTCATAGAAATCAATAGTTTCATGTGCATAAAATACAAACATCAAGGTCTCCAAAGCCATTCCTGAGATACAAAAGAGTATCAATGAAGGTAGGGAAAGTTTAAGCAAAAGATTAAACATAATAATAGTCTGCACAGTATATCTTGATCGTGATGTACTACTCAGGTAAAATTCCCCTTGAAACTCCCAGCCTATGAATAATGGCTGAAGGATTGAGCTCTCTGTGGCTTTTGTAAAGAGCAACCTTCTTTCATTGAAATTTGCTGTTGAAAAATGTGCACAGTCATATGATCTGGAGTCTTCATATTTGGCTTGTGGCTTCCAATAGGCCACATTCATGGTCTTTCATATTTTCTCTGTCACTGCTCTGTTTGCCTTGCCTTGCCTTGCCTTGCAAATGTTTGCACAGATGTTCATAGGCAATGTTGTCAGAAACTTTTCAGTTGCAAAGGCTCTGCTAAATCTCTGCTTTTTCTCTGTCCATGATTTTTAAAAACCCACCCAGAATGAATTTGGTTCCTGTTGGTTTTTTTTAAGAAGCATTTGGTATTATCGTTTGTGTTTCTATTTCTTTTTGCATTTTACTCACTGAAGTTCATTTTAAAGAATGGTAAATTACTTGAAGATTTCATGTTATAACATATTTTAGTATCTAATCATGAGTTTCTTTGAGACTAAAATTGTTTTTCTATTAGTGTTCCTCAAATGGATATGTTAGGAGGCATCAAGGAATTTTAATTAAGATCAGAGCCTTCACCCTTCATTTACACTAAACACTGAACATATCCTGAGTTTAGGGAACATTTAACTTTTTTGTGCTCCTTCATTTTTTTGGCAGTGGAATCTGCTCCTGTGCATTTTGGGGAGTCAAGAATGGGAACCTCCCAGCAGGTGACAATTGAGAAGAGCCTAAGTAGGTGCCTTAACCTTAAACTTTCCTTCTCTGTACTATAACTATCACAGTCCCCACAATGTGAGCGACAGGATATAAAATACTGTTTGTTCCACTATTACTGTTGGAAAAGGTAAGACAAGGAAAGATAAGAAGAGCCATAGGAGGCCAATCTGGCTGCACAAGGAGTTCTTTTAGCTGCCTAAAACCCCAAAGGGTTACATATAGGAAATGGAAGGAGGGAATGTCTCAAAAGAAGTAGACATCTAAATAGCCTGAACGTGTTGAGAGAAAATCAGGAAAACCAAGGCTCTTCAAATATGTCAGACAAAAAAGAAAGATCAAGGATGATGTGGGTATGGAGCTCAGTGGAAAAGGTGAGCCAGTAATGGAAGATGACAGGAAGGTAGAGCTGCTCAGTGCCTACTTTGCTTCATTCTTCTCACAAAAATATAACATGTGACTGGACAACTAGTGAAGTTATCACAGATAATGATAGGGAAGAAATTTAGATTGGAATAAGTAAAGAATACTCAGCTTTGACCAATTTGAATGTATTTAAATCAAGGGGTCTGGATGCTAATTACTGAAGGAATTAGCTGAAGAAATCTCGGCTCCACTTGCAATATTATGTACGAACTCATGATGACAGGAGAGGGTCCCAAAATACTGGAGAAGGGCCTACATTGTGTCCATCTTTAAAAGCGGAAAAAAGAGGAGTTGGGAAACTATAGTCCAATCAGCCTGATTTTGATACATGGGAAGCTGCTAAAGCAATGTATAAAACGTACAATTTGGGTATATCTGGAAGATGAATGGGGTCATTCTAGTAAATCATTTTGGCTGCCAATGAACAAACCATGTCAAACCAGCTTGATTTCCTTCTTTGTCAGGGTAACTTATTTTGTGTATAGGGGGAGTACATAATGTACCTGGACTTCAGAAAGGCTTTTGACTTAGTCCCACGTGATATTCTGATAAGTAAACAGGGGGAAATGGATGATTGACAGATCTACAATGAAGTAAATACAAAATTGGGTAAACAAACTCAAACACAGAGTAACTATTAATGGAAGATGTCAGATTAGAGGGAGTTCTCAAGTGGGGTTCCACCAGGTTATGTTCTGGGTCCAATGTTATTTAACATCTTTATTAATGACCAGGATGTAAGTGTAGAGAACATACTGATCAAATTTGCAGATGACAAAAAGCTGGGGGGTAGGGGGGAGAGAAGGCAATGCTTTGGAAGATCAAGATAAAATTCAGAGGGATCTTGATAAATTGAAGAACCGGGCTATAGACGACTAAATGAAATTCAACAAAGGCAACTGGAAGGTGCTACACTTAGGAAATAAAAATCGAAAGCAGAATAGGGAAAACTGAGTTGGCAAAAATTGAATTTGCTACATCTCTAGGAAGTACATCATAGAATTCCCCTATCCCCCTTCAAATCCTTTAGAGGCTTATCTGATTCACTTATTATGATGGATTAATACTATTAATGGCACTTTTTGTCTATTTATATCTAATTATCCATAATGTGCGTGTATGTTATATATACAAAATGTGTGTATGTGTGTGTCGTTAAATGTGATTATGATTTCTTACTTGCAAAAGCTGTATGTGTGAATGAATGGTGTGGGTTTGTTTTTTGTTTTTTTCTTTGTAAGATTGCTAGCAAATATATTAGTATTTGGTGTTCACATATTTTAATATGCTGCATGGCTGAATGACAGATGATTATTTGACAAAGGAAATCTGGTATTATGCAAAATGATCTAGTCCTACATTTTGAAATTACCATCACATCAACGAAGTATATGTACCATGTTTTCTAAATTTAGTTGCTGCTTATTTCCTATATTGTCTTTGTCCATGCTGACATCAAAAGGATAAATACAATGCATACAATAGGTCCCTCTGGTTATACCATGAACATGACACATGTCATCCTATGATAAATTGGCTCTGTGTCTGTTCAATTTCAAATCCAAAGCTCTGGAGGCAGAGGTGTTAGGAAGCAGGCATAATTCTGGCGAGCAGAGGCCTCAGATGCACAAAATTAGTGTGCATGGAACAGATAACAGAAAGTGAGAGAGAAATAGAGAGGAAGTTTGCACAGGTTTGTCGACTTCCTGGGGTTTAGGTAGTGCTGGCAGATGTTAGGTGTGAAAAAAACATCTGTAAGCATGATAATGAATGTTACCAGAATTTGAAGTGACAACTGTATCGAGCACAAATGTTGTCTTGTTTCCTCATTTGCATACCAATTAAATAAAAAAGCAAATATTGGGCTCCAAAATTTGTTTGACAAATAATCTGTGGGGTTTACTCAGTACATCTGGGTCAAACATGTTGGCTGCTTGACAGATGCAGTATCAAAGAAAGATTTCAGAAAAAAAAGTATTTAGATTACCATATAGTGTGCTTTCAGCCGAGATTAGAGGAGAGTGAAACTTTGACCACGGAGGTAGGTGCTGTGGGTATTTTGTTACACACTACAGCCATGTCTGATAGTTTATTTTTTTTAACCTACCACCATAAGAGTTGGAAGGCAGTATTAATAATACAAATAATATTGAGAGAGCCTGATTCTGTCTCCTTTACGTGGCACAGGTCTCTTATTCCTCTTTGAATATTTTGGTCTATTCAAAGTAAGGTACTACTCAATGTGAATAAAGGTTTTAAATAGACCCTTTAATATTAAACTATTTATTTATACTTTTCATACAGTTCCCATATATTAATTAACTAACTAGTTCACCTTTCATGAAGGTTCAGGTCAATTCTTGTATGATCTAGATGAGATCATGTAGCCCTTATTCTAAACTCAATTTCTTAGAGCCTAGTTGTGGGGGAGCCTGGACTACCCTGCCTTGGCAATAAATGAGTGATGTCTGCCTTGTCCAAAGTGTGCATTTCTGGCTTGTTTCAAGTCTGGTGTATCAAAGCACGCAGGCAGGGCCTGAGAGTCAGGAATTGTTTTGCATAACAATGCAGATTAAGCATGGTACACAAGACCACATCAAGAGAACACAGGACAAGCGGCCTTGTACTGGTACTTGTTTCTGATAAGCAAAAAGTACAGACGCAGCCATGAAACTGTCAACTGTGCACATAGCGGCAACATCCTGAGTAGCAGGACGTACCCCAAATAGGGGATTGGGCATTTTACATATCCTACACAATATGTAATCAATTGGTAAATATTATTAGAATGACCAAGTCTTGCTTTGCTATAAGTTGGGTTTAGTAAGACCAATCGATGGGAGGGAATGGGCAGGATTGACCCACACGTCCTGCTCGATGTAACTAGAAGTAATTAGGCCCTTCACACCGGTGGCCCAGTGCATGGCGTTCCATTGCGTGAGAAGAAACGGAACCACGACCTCCTGCTTGGCACTGTAGATAGTATACGGGTGAAGTGTAAGTGAATTAGGATTTATTATTGTATATAGTAGATCTTTTAGTAACTGCTTTTGCATTGCTTTGCGCTGTATTAATTGCTTTAGAATTTATAGTATTTAAGGTTTAAATTGTATAGTAATTGTTCTTAAGGCTTGTAAAACTTAAACAACTGTATTAACTGCTTAAAGCTTGCAGTGAGTAAGAAAGTGGCTAAGTAGCCCTGAAGTGTACTGGTTTTCCTTGGATCTAAAATAAATCGAACCACACGATACTAGTAAATACAATTATTCACTCAGAATGTTAAATACAAAAGTAGAGCTTTGTTGAACTGAACTCTGGCTAACCTAAATGCCATCCTAACAGAACTTGGGGCACGTCTCCCAAGATGTACTCTGCTTTCTCTTTTGATGTGTTTATTCTCATTGCACTCTGGGTTTCATAAACCCAGACAGCAGCCAGTGACATCCTCCACTGAACCAGGATGTCTCTCTAGAACGAGCCAGTTGGATTTTATAATTGGCAGAGTCATCATCCGGCTGTTCTTACTGTACAAGCCTTCAATTATCTTAAGGTTTTTAGTGTCCCCAGAGACCTCCCTCCCCAATAGTGTATTGATTATTTTAATTGAGAACTTTCATACTTGGTCCTTAACTTAAAACTTATATAATGCCCCAAACAAGAGCTAAGGTGGTGAAAGCAGAAAATCACTATGTTCTCAAATGAAATAACAGAAAAATGATAAAAGACAAAAAGTATCACTTTTTACAAAGTGATCATTCCATATCTGACCTCTTAGTCCTTGTCCTTAAAGGAAACCTGCACAACTTGAGGAGATGAAACTGGTAATTGAAATTCATAACTCTGCTAGACTCTAAAAAAAATTCACTTCAGAGAGACACTGGTTTTATGGCTCATTATGACAATTTGTAACTCTCCGATCTGCTAACCCTTTAATTGCACACTTCAAGTGGTCTCCCACAGCATGTGCGAACCTCTTATGCTTAACAATTTGTCCCAACTTTGTATTTACTTCAGACACTTTTATTACCTTCCTAGGACCTGAAGAAGAACTCTGTGAAGCATGAATGCTTGTCCCTTCCACCCACAGATAAGATATTACCTCACCTGTCTTGTTGTTCCTATCTTGGGACCAATATGGCTACAACACTGCAAGCAATTTGTATAACATCAGCTGAAAGCATTAGGCAAGCATATGAATATTTACCTCATTGTTTGGAGAAACGTGAGTAAGAGTTGCATGGGCTGTAATGCAACTAGAGTTGATTGAAAATTTTTGTTAAGCATTTTTTGACAAAAGATTTAGGTTTTGACTAAAGACAATTTTATTAGAAAATGTCTGCAGAAAACATTGGTTTTTTTCCCATAAAAATATCAAATTCCCCCAAACTGAACTGTGTCAAATTGGTACTTCATGGCACCTTTCACCTGGATGAGCTGAATTCTACCAAGAATGGAGACAAGGTGCATCATAGGAGAGCCCAGCCTATACAAGGAAACCCAGTCTATACAGTGAACAGATTCCAAACTACATTTTCCATGAGAGGTAGAATCATAGAATACTACATTGGAAGGGACCTCGAGAGATCATCAAGTCCAGTCCCCTGTCCTCACGGCAGGACCAAGCACCCTCTAGATCCTCTCTGATAGATGTCTGTCTAACCTGCTCTTAAATATCTCCAGTGATGGAGATTATACAACCTCTGTAGGCAATTTATTCCAGTGTTTAACCACCCTGACAGGCAGGAAGTTTTTCCTAATGTCCAACCTAAACCTCCCTTGCTGCAGTTTAAGCCCATTGCTTCTTGTCCTATCATCAGAGGCCAAGGAGAACAATTCCCCCCACCTCCCCATGACACCCTTTTACATACCTAAAACCTCTATCCCTTCTCAGAGGTCTTCTCTTTTCCAAACTAAACAAGCCCAGTTCCTTCAACCTTCCCTCATAGCTCGTGTTTTCTAGACCTTTAATCATTTTTGTTGCTCTTCTCTGGACCTTCTCCAATTTCTCCACATCTTTCTTGAAATGTGGTACCCAGTACTGGACACAATATTCCAATTGAGGCCTAATCAGAGTAGACTAGAAGAATGACTTGTGTTTTTCTCACAACACTCCTGTTAATGCATCCCAGAATCATGTTGGCTTTTTTTTGCAAAAGTGTCACACTGTTGACTCATATTTAGCTTGTGGTCCACTGTGACCCTTAGATCCCTTTTAGCAGTACCCCTTCCTAGACAGTCACTTCCCATTCTGTATGTGTGAAACTGATTGTTCCTTCCTAAGTGGAGTTCTTTGCATTTGTCCTTATTGAATGTCATCCTATTTACCCATAATGTAGTGCTGGCATTTCTGTACTGAAATATTTCAGTTTTAAGTTTAGCTCCAAAAATCAGATTTTCTATGGAGACCATCCACATTTTTTAGCTGATAGATAGTGCTTTAATAAAACTCATTTATACTAAAATAAATGCAAATAACATTATCCCCACATCCCCTGGACCCGGTACGAACCAGAACTAAGCAGTTTCAGCTTGTGCTGGGTCCTGGACTGCAGCTCATCTGCATTTTAAATGTAGTAAGAGCAACCTGGCTCTTACTACATTTAAAATGCAGAGCCGCAGTGGGGGTAGGTCTGAGACCTGGCGTGAGCTCCCGCTGATCCCGGACCGGTTCACCTCTGCCTCCCATGCTCCCCACACACACACGACAGAGACGATGCTGGAGGGAACCAGCTTTTAAGCCAGCTTCCCCCAGCACTGGCTTTGGCTCCCCCCCACCATTGCTGCCTCTGAAACAAAGGCAGCGGGGGAGAGGGTGCGAGTAGTTGCTTGCATCTCTATATTGAAACGGAAGAATTTACTCAAGTCAAATGGGGTTTAAACATTTAAATAAAGAAAATGCTCTTGAATGAATCTTATTTATATGAGTCCATTTGTCAGATAATTGTAGGAGAAGAAATTCTATATTAAAGAAATTAAGTTACTCACTCATATGGAAGTTTACTTACCTATTTGGTGAATTACAAGTTACCTTTGAAAACTCAGGCAGGAATATGCCACACCCACAAATAAGTCTACTTTATAACCCAAAACGTGTTGTAACATATGTCATGCATATGGTGGTGGAGGGATGTGCTTGTGTGTTTGGAGATATGGGAATGTGTGTATGTGTGTGTGTGTGTGTGTATGTATATATATATATATATATATATGTACACACTTCTGTCTTTAGATAACAGAAAATCCTTATTAACACTGGAAACCAAATTAGAGTAGAGAAGTGTATGCTACAATGAGGGAAATATATATATAGTACACTTGGAACCAGCAAATATTTCATACTGCAACCAAGGGATGGATTTGGAAAGATAATATTTATCCAAAGGAAAAGTTAGGCTTAATACAGGGAAAGTGCACTTCATGGAGATGGTGGAATAATCTTCCAAAGGATGTGGTAGAAGCATTGTCACTTAAGTCTTTAAAACTGGACTGAAGAAATCACCAGTGGTTTTATTATTGGGAGACAAATCCTTCATTGGCCTTGGAATACACAAGATAACTTAACAGAATTTTCCCATCTTCAACATCTTATTGTCTGATTCATTATCATCATGAATCAACTTTCCTAACTCCTTTCTTTTTCTTGCCCAGTATTCAGATTGTAAAGTTTGATTTCTATGGCACGAGAAAAGCAAGCAAGCCCTAAAATAATTTCCTATAGTCAGTATCAGTGCTAGTTGCTTTTTTTATATCCACAGAGAGTGCAATAAATTGAGGTTATTTTATGCTTGCATTATCTTTGATTCAATTTTGTATCCTTTTTTTCCTTTTATGTTTTTGCTATTTTGTTTCCAGGGTGTATAACCAAGCTCAGCAGAGTGGTATAAGAGCTGGGGAAATACTGAGGGAGAGAGTGCAGGAAGAAGATTTCTATTAATATTGGTTCAAAATTTTAAAAGAATTTGCTTCAGCCATCTACATCATCCTTTTGTGTTCAGTTTCTGGGAATATTTATGTGCTCAGAATGTTAATGGAAAGCAAAATTCATAGACTCATCCCTAAGAATCAGCAGAAACTGTGGAAAATGCTTCAGTATATATGACAAAAATGCTCTTCCAATAAAGGAAAGAGAAACAATGCCGAAGAAGTATCTGACCAGTTGTGAGCAACAATACTGTAAAATGCCAATATTCTCAGTTCACCATCATTCAACAGAAATAAAATAATGGTTATTCTGAATAAACTGTAGGAGTTACCTGCAATTTTTCTTAAGGAAAAAAAGGCTAAATTTATGTGAAAAAAATACTCATTGTGGATGATTCACTCAGCTGTAGAGGTAGCACAATAATGCACTGAGAATTAACTTGCCTGGAATGAATTAATATGAATTGCAGCAGTTACAAACCAAAGATGTATGACCTACAATATACAGTTCAAGGCTTAATGAAACCTACTGGATAATTAAACAATGAATTGCACCACCCAGTAATTAGACCCAATGCCTGTCTTGGTGAATGACAAACATATCCTATAATAATATGACTTCGAAAGAAGTTTTAAGTTTATAGGTAATATTACTTTACTGCAAGTTAATGAAGGAAAATGTCCTTTTGGGGTTTGTGGGGCCTTCTTACACCTGCTTGAAGGAAAGGAAAGTAGGAGTAAATCCATTCAACTCAACAGTGTTACACTGATATAAAACTGACATTGAAGAGGATTCTCCTCTGTCTGCAACTCTTATAAATGATGACCAAAAGACAATTCCTTCCCATAGAATAGCTTAGAAATTTTCTATGTGAAGGGAGTCATGGGTACCTATCCAATTGCTGCTGGAGAAGTGTCTGCAACCCAAGAAATAAAGCACTAATTGGCACCTTTGTTAGCAGTCTTAGCAGAGACTACGACTGGACTGTATGAAATCTAAAATAAACATCACCAGAGGAAGAGGGATCCTCCTTGTGGAGCAATCATGGCTCACTGTGGACTACTGCGTTTGACCTCTCCTGTACTTAAACAGGGGATTTTACTTCCAGGGCTTTTATGTAGCATCTTTTTACAAGATCAGATTATTTTATATCTAGCTATGTCTCAAACCCATACAAATGAAACTTATATGTATGCGTCAAGAGAGATACCTTCACATACGAATGGATTTAAGTGAGGCTGCTTCTGAGTTCCAACCCCACTCTTTCTTCTCATACTGACTGTCGTGCACAGGAACTGAGACATACACACTGGAGAGAGAGCATGCAGGTTTGAGGTCAGAGTTGTCTTCTCCTAGACATGTGCTGAAAAAGGCTTACTGAGCTCTGTCTGCCCCGATTTGAAATCTGACTTTCCCTTCTCCTAGGTACTGTTGGTTCATGGTGCCTTATTCTGTATTATTCAGAACAACCCCTCAAGATTACTCCATGGAGGGCTTCCTCAAGCCACCATCCTGAGGACGTGCCTCAATGCCGTACATAGCATGAAGGATGAAACTAATAGTTATTCTGTGAATGCTCCAGCCGGCTTCTAATATGGAACTAAGAAATAGTTAGCTGCAGCCACTGTAGAATGTTGCAATATGAAATATTAACTACAAAACATTTATGTGTACATAGACTTTGTTGGGTTAGTTCTGGCCCCAAATCTGTATTTTGCAAAATGTCAGAGTGACCAGCGGGAAAGAGAGGGGAGAAAAGAAGCTATTTTTTTTTGAACAAATAGATATCTCTCTGCACTGTTTGCAAGCCTAAATATAAGTAATCCAGTGGGTATTGCTGGTGTTTCCTGAACAGAATAGAAAAGATATTTATGAAAAGGTATGTCAGAATAGCTAGCTTATGTAACCACTTGGGCACAATATTCTATCTACGTGGTGTTTGATGTAGAATTAGGTATATGATCTTATTACCGTTACCTTCATCCTTTCACCTCACTTTCTTTTTGCTGTTAAAGTTTCTTGATGTGTCTTGTGCTACATTAGACAATGATACAGTCCCTTTCCAGAAAAATGTATGTATTTGAACCTACAACAGTTGATGAAATCCTCATTGGGGCCTTTCAGTATTATTACAAATACAATTATAAAATAATTATTAATGATACAGGTTGGACCTCCCTAGTCCAGCACCCTCGGGATCTGACCCGTCCCAGATGTGGGATTTTGCCAAATGACTTTCCCAAATGACTTTTTAAAACTTTGTGTTCCATCACTCGTTCCTACGCAGGTAACCTTCTTACATCCCTGGAATCTTGTGAAATCAAAAATGGGATTCATAGAGCTTCTTTTGGGGGCAAGTTCTAAGGGCCAGATTTCAGAAGAGATTTAGGTGTTGCTTGGCTGAGCAAACCAATGCCTCACTCCTATGTGGCCTGTCTCTAGGGAATTTCCAATCCACATGGCTCTGTGTTCCCTATATGGCCCACAGGGGTAGTTAAGCAATTAAAAAAAGGATTGTCAGAAGTTGGTCAGCTAAGTGGAGAGCCATATGGATTAGATAGCAGTGAATTATTGAGAAGAGCCTAAGGGAGAAGAGAAGGGCCTAAATACCAAAGCAAGGTGCCTGGCTGATGGGCCACAGATAGGCATCTTTCTTCACTCAATTTCCTCAGTCATGAACTCCCTCCTGGAACTGGACATCTAAGTGGGTCAGCTGCTTAGGTAGTCTACACCCTAACAACGAAAATTCACTCTGACACTTTTGACCTATGTTTCCCTGTGCCCCAGCTATGGTTTGTGAGGGTGCTGTGTTGCCTCGTTACCTGTCAGCAGTCTACCTCTGGCCCTCCTGCTGCAGGGTCCAACAGGTCTTAGAGTACAGCTCATGGGATCCAGCCTTAGTATCATTGGTCTATTTAAAAGCTTCCCACTTCCGGGGTCTCTGGCGTAGTAGTCGGAGCTAAGGCTGCTTAGCTTTGTAGTGCACCAGTGTTTAGGCTGCAATGAAAGTGCTAATCAGCACAGATTTAGGGACTTACACAATTTAGGTACTTAGATGATGCCTAAACTGGGGTAACTTTGAAAATAAGTGGTGCCTGTGTGATAGCTTCAGATACCTAAATCCATTTTACAATGATGATCTAAGTGTCTTCAGCTTCCATTGATTTACATGGGAATTGAAGCGACTTAGTCTTTCATGGGACAGGTAAATTGTTGTTAATGTGGGGAGCTGAGCTAAAACTGGCTATAATTGTGGTGGCACAATGGAGTTGCTCTCTGATTCTATAGTACCTCAGCTTTATCTTCTTTTCTTTTGTGGTAGTAGAGAAAACCTTGAAAACATGAAACTGGAGTAAACAGAATCTGACTTTGCAGAGAGCCTAAAAGAATGGCTTGGCAAGACAATAACTGTTTAATTCATCTCAATATCTGATGATTAACTCAGATGTCCAATGACGCTTTATGGCTATGAAGGCACATAGGTGTTGTTGGATTGCAGGTCGGCCTACAGACATGTCTGCATTTTATTTTTTTCAAGAATTTCTTTACTATCATGAGACATATACAAATAAGCTCTGTGTGTGTTTGTGTTTTCATGAATTCTGACACCATGATATGCATTTAGCATCCTGGGATTATCTTTTCTATACTCTACTGAGAGGAACCCAAGCCTAATGCCTAGCCTAGCAGAGTTTACTTAATCACATTTTGCACAGCTGCACAATCTCTTGTGAATAGCATCTTAACTGGGTGGAGCAAAGGAAAATCTTCATACATGTTTTGAAACTGAGTCCTGCTGTGTTCAGCTAATAGATTACATGTGGGCATGACTATGTATAAAAACATCCCATTTGTGCAGTACATGTGACTAATTTAGCAAAATCACATTATTCTGTAGTTTTATTTTTCTTTAAAAGAGCAGAGTGCAATACAGTTAATTGATACTGAGATTTAATGGTTGCTTTTAAAAATAAAGCTATTTTTAAACGACACCGATTAAGATATCTGGAAACTCAAACCTTCTCAGTGTGTTTTTCTTTTTTATTATTTTGATAACTTCAAAAATGGGCAACAGTGACTATTCTCCTATTTTACAAAGACACTTTGCTGGGCTCACTTGGAATCCCAGTTTTTTTTAAAAAACAGAAATTACAGTAATCACACTTTCAATGTTTGTATCTTTGAAAGTTTTTAATGGTTCTCCTGTTGTTTTCCACTAGAGCTATAGGAAACATTTATTTAATGCAGAAGTTGAATTTAAAGCATCATGAATCCTCTACAGAGTCTTGTTCAACTTGTACAACTAATGTGAGTTTAAAGTTACATTTAGGAATGTCAAGTTACAATAAGAAAACAGCAGTTTCTTAAAAATGAATTAAAAGAGAATCCCATAGTTAGACCTCACAGTAAATGTCTTATTCACTAAAAAAATATGATGCAGAAGAGCTTTCATTTGATTTTAAAAGCTGCCTTTGCACAAGTTGGCGAAGAACACTCAATCCAGAATTAAGTTGTTGTGTTGTATCATCTCACTAGATTGCTCCGACTGTGCTCCTGAGAAATATATGAATTCTTGTGCCTGTGGCCATGTATATGTATCTGCAGGGTTTCCTCTTTACGCTGAAAGGTAAACTGACATTTAAAATCAGCCTGTCTCCTCATGTTTCATGAGTGGCATCAGCAAGGCAAGTGGAGGGAAGGGAGAGAGGAGAAAGAGAAATTAATATATGAGTGTGTCAGATATGAGGTAAGTGATTCCCTTCTAGTTCTTCTTTAATACACCCCTTAAATAGCAGGCCTGGCTTCCTAGCATTGGGGAGCCCCTACATACTGAGGGACTGGAGCACACAAAATCTACCAGCCTGGGCCTCACTAGGCTCTGGTGTACAAGGGGACTGTGGACAGTGTCTTTCTCCTTTTCATTCAGGGGCCATGGCAATGACGGTTTCTTTTTGGGGTTTTTTTGGTTGGGGTTTTTTTTTGGTTTTGCTTCTTACTTGTGTGCAACTCCCGACTGATTTTTCTGTGGGTCTGTGAGTCCCCACCCCAAAAAGGTTCCCCACCCTGCCCTAGATGAACAGCAGCAGATACTGCATACCCAACTAACCTAGGTACAAATAGCAATGTAGATGGTGAAGCATGACTTCAGCAAGTGGAGCAGAATGTCACATGTGCCTATATACATCCTAGTATGTATACCCTACATGATTCTCTACACATGCGCACACACACAAGCTGTGGGTCCTGCTCAGGCTCTGGAAGGAGAAAGGCTCTAATAAAAGCAGAAGGGCTCTGACATCTCTGTTTTGTGCCACCATGAAAGGTTCCGGCAGCAAGGAACTATTGGAGCCTTTCTCTGCCACTGAAATCTTTCTCTGTGGTGTGTAGCTGCACACCACAGTGACACGTGTGTGGATGCAGTCTGCTCTTCCCTGCAGCATGTAGTGATGTGTGGTGCCAGTAGACTACATAGTGCTGTAAATGTAAAGGTAGCCTGAGCTGGACCAGGAGAGCCAACCCCTTCCGGCTGAATCTATGAGCTGGAGCACCCTGATTCTAATTGTGTTGTTGAGCCAGGCCCAGCTTGGCTTGGCACCTGTACAAGCAAGTTGATTAAAGTGACTAAAAAAATGTGTTCAAAACAATAAACAGCCCAATGCCTGGGTCTATCTTACACCTTAAACATGTCTTGCCAGTCAATGCTGTCTCTGGCAGGGAGAAGCAGACTGTCCTGCTCACCATATGTCTCTCTTTTTGTGTCACTATCAGCATACTGACACCCAAGTCCCCCCTTTTTTCTGCCTAAGCTAGCATCTTGAATGCTGATTCCTATGTTTTAGCCTGCAGGAGTGCAAATCTAGGTAGGAGGAAACCAGTGTAGCTAGTTGGTCTACACTTGATAGCCCAGCCATTGTTATCTTAATTCCAGTTTACCTCAGGCACCTTATCTTTGCCATTTTTTCCCTTTCCTGTGAGTTCCTCCCTTATAGCTTCTTTTGTTAACTCTGTGTATTCATGCAAGATAATATCACACAGATAAACTGACTGTTATAAAATATTAGATAAAAAAAAAGATATTTCCCAGTTCTCTACAGGGAGTGTTTTCTTCTGTGAGTGGTAACCTCACTAAAGCTAAAATAATGTTCTTGTAAAACCAGAGTTTCCCAAATGAATGCTATGTCTAGCTACTCAGCAAAAACTATGATAAAGCACACTGAAATAAAGCATCCAGAAGCTTTAAAAAGGACAAGAAAATGGCTTTGAGGAATCACTATGTCTACAGCGTATGTCTTTCCACAGCATGTTGAGAGCTTGCTAGAGAAGTACACAGCTAGCAAAAAGGCCATGGGAGGTCCAAGAAGTCTCCTCAGGCTTTTGAGACCAATATTGCAGGTGAGGAAGTGATGACTTGCAGTAGGTCTGGATTCAGATCTGATCCTCTCCACCTATACTATTTATAGGAATTGGATCTGTGACTTTGGTTTTGGGCCATCTCTACCATTCAATTGACAAAGAAAATTGTGACTGCTGTAAAGTATGACAGCTTTTTTGATTATGCTGAGTCAGAAGAGGGCAACTATGTGACAAGTTTTGACATTTCTCTCCAAGCTGTTCCCATTTAGTTCTGAATTACAGTGAGACAATTGCAGAGCGGCCACAGAGGAGAATATCACTATTTGGGAAGGCAAAATAAAGACAGAAACTATGATTCAGACTTTGAAAGAACGCTCACTTGGATACTGGAAACATGTGTAAAGGTTCTGGAAAAGATATTAGAGTGATTCACAGACGGAGAAGCTGTGTATATCCCAGAGCCTACTACTCCGCATACAATAGACTCAGTGGCATGGCTGAATTACAGGGCCATTAGATAGCCAAAATCTTCAAGATGTGGCAATATAATATATCATTAAAATGGTTATTCTGCTGTACCAAGGATGTGATATATGGGAAAATGTGATTGTTTGCTCCCTGAAAGTACAGAGAAACTTGTCCATGTGAAATATTTCAAGTAGCTCAGTTGGATTTCATAGCCTGGATTAATTTTTAAGTAACAATTTACAACTGGTGTGTTTTAGTTCAACAGAATGTCCAATGCAGTCAATGGAAAAGCCTCTTTTCACTTCAGTGGGTGTTGGATCAGACCCAAAGCATAAAACAATTTTTAGAGAGCATTTAGAGAGAATAGGCTTGATTCTCACATACACCACGGCCAGTCTGTATTGTTCTGGCTATTTAAAGGTAACAATCCGCTAATATTCAGGCCATCTTAGGCATCTAAATATAGTTAATATTCAGTGTTAAGGCCTCCTCACACTGCCAGAGCAACACAAATTGGCCTGGTTGTAAATGACAGTCAGGCCCCAATCTCTACTTCACATGCTTTGTGTGGCCTAGATATTCAAAGCTAGATGCCTAAAGCTGGGTTCCTATGTCCTTATTTTGGCCTCCATCCTGCAAATACTCACACATGCACTGAACTTTATATAATGTGACAATGCATAAAGTTAAAGTACATTTATAAAGTCATTGCAAGCTCAGAGCCTTAGGCTCCTAAATAAGTGACCTGATTTTCAAAAGTGCTGAACATTCAGAAGCTCCAAATGAAAATTAGGCCACATTTTCTGACTGCTAAGTAAGGTTTTAGGAGACTAACTTCAGGATCACCAGCTTCATAAGGGTAGCCAAGTTAGTCTGTAACTGGACAAATTTTAAAAACAACAAATAGTCTAGCAGCACCTTAAAGACTAACAAAACATATAGATGATATCATGAGCTTTTCATCTGAAGAAGTGGGTTGTACCCAAAAAAAGTAGACTATTCATATTTTAATTTTTCAGATTATCTGAAAATCTTGGCCTAACTGTGCCACTCTTTTTTTTTTTAAAAAGAGTTCTGAGAGGTGCTGTTTTCACAAATATGCAGTGCTATCTCTTGTCTGCCTCTTGGATATTAAGAAAAAAATTATATATGAGATATTAATACTGCTATGTTGGGGACCATATAAGAAATTAGGTAGATCAGAGATGCAATAGATAACATTGTTTGCCACAAACATTTTATTTTATATAAATTTTGAAACAACTTCAAAACTGAAATTCTATTTAGAATCCAAATAATTTTCATGTCATTATTTAGTATCTGATAATTCCAAAAGAAGTGGATTGGACACAAGCCTATAATTAAAATTAGTACTAAACCATCAGACATCTGTTGTTACTGATGCAATAAATAATTAAAACAAAGGTCAGCTTATAGACAGAGTACTTCCTTAACATATCGGTTTAATATTGTAGATTAGAGGAACAGAAGAAAAAAAAACAATATTTTATGGCCTCTCTAGGTTTGTATTACAACATATTAAGCTGCTATTGAAAAATATTAAACAATATAAATACTATTTCAGTTTTTCCTGGGCAACAACAAATGAGTTACAGTTATTAGCTAAGATGTAGTGGGCATGATTAAGTATGCATATTTACCACATTACTGTATTTCTATAGTATACTTGATATTTTTAACACACAATTTGGCAATGCAAATATGATAGGTAAACAAACTTGCAGTTTTTAAAGACACTCGGAAGTTTACACAAAATTTTGTGCATTCTGCTTATAGAAAATCACTTCTAACTCACTGTAGCAAAAATACACATATTGCAGGATATACTGTGCACAGCATATTTGAACAGCAACTTTTACAAAGCTCATAAATCACTTGGTGTGTGTCAACTGACAGAGTTCCCAACCAGTGTAAAATACTCAGTCTCTAAGGATAAAAACATATATGATATGATGTACATAATCATATTCAGAGTGAAATAACAACCCCAAAAGAGCCAGGCTCTTGTAACTGACAACCTAAATCACACGTTTGGTGTGACTTCAGGCTTGATCAAATCCGTGTCCTTCAAAACGTATAATTTCGTTGTGTTGGTTTCAGGTTGTAGGGACCTCCTTTCAGCAGTGCTAAAGAACAGCAACATGACTCTTTATTTTACATGTTAATTAACTGACTGACTAACCAAATGTCAATGCATTTGCTGTTTTGGAAATTATGGCAATTGGATCTCGTTGAGCTGTTCTCTTTAGCAGTCCCATCATTATTCTTAATACATTTTAATGGTGTTTTTATAAAATTTCTCTCATTTCTTTTACAGGACTGAAGTTGACTTTTAGCTTCTTAAAAATCTTAGAAGTACAGGAAGCAAAGTAGTTTAATGTTACACTAATCACAAATAATGTCCCCCATCTTTGATGGCCCTAGTGAAGCCAGCTTCAATATCAAAGCAAAGTTCTTTTAGTTAATTGTTTGTTTGTTTTGTATTAGTGCGTAGCCAACTGAGATGGATAGTGTTAAGAACTGTACAAACAAAGAGTAAGACACAATCCTCGCTCCAGAGAGGTTATTATGTTTGTTGTGATAATTGGGCTTACAAATGTATCCTAACTGTAAGCTCAATTGAAAAAAGTATATGAAAGTTTATAAGATGTTACAATAAAACAAACTATGTTACTATGAAAACAAACACTGATGGAAAGTAGGTCAAGTTGCTTTCAATAATGAATGTTGTAAACAGGTGCAGCCAAACGATACAGAAACTAAATTAGTCCATCCAAAAATAGGCCATGTTGATAAGATATAAGGACTATGCTGAAATCATGCTCTTTAAAAACAGGAGCTATGGAACCAAAAATTAATGAATCAAAATTGGTGTCTTGTATATTATGCCTAATTGGTTAACAAAATAATGAGGGGATGAACTATTCCATGCACCACTCCCTTCTTGGATGCATAGAAAGGGAAACTTTTTTGGGAGGAAAACAAGAAAAGAGGGAGGCTACTGAAGCAAGCTTCACTATTATGTCTGCTACCCCCATCATCTCCTGGGACTCTGTACCTTTTTCATCTTAACCCTGAGAGATGTCCTGACCAGCCTGAACCAAGGAAGGGACCCAGATAACACCACCATCTCTACGGCTCTAGTTGAAGACAAACACCACTTAGGATGAAGTGAAATCAGACTTAAAAAACACTTCCAGCTTATCTACTAATTTCTTTTCTTTCCCTAAAAACAAGTTATTACCATCTTTGGTACCATCTGAAAGGCTGTCAAATAAGGCAAAACTCTGTCCCGCTGAAGGAAAAGGGAACAAGGGATGTTGTTAAAATGAAAGCTATAATATTTTACATTTCAATTTTTTTTAACTTTTTCCTTCTTTCCTTTATCTAGACTAAAAGGCTGTGTCTACACTGGCATGATTTTCCGGAAATGCTTAAAACGGAACAGTTTTCCGTTTTAAGTATTTCCGGAAAAGGAGCGTCTACATTGGCCCGGAGTTACCGTTATAACGATGCACTTTTCCGGAAAAGCGCGTCTACATTGGCGGCGCGCTTTTCCGGAAAAGCAGAAGCCCGGAGCCATTTTGAAGAGGGCAAAGGCCACCAGACCTTTCCGGGGGCGGGGCCAGAGCGCCATTCAGACACGTGCTGAAAGGGGTCTCTCCGGACAGCCGTTGGTCTCCTGCTTCCGTGCCTTGGGATCTCTGCCAGGGACTGGCACCCTTAGCAGGTTCGCTGGTTGCCCTCTGAGTTTTGGGGACACCACCCTTTGGCCCCCAACTGCTTTTCCCTGAGTTTTGTTTTTTCTGCCCTGCTCTGTCTGCCATGGAGCCGTGGGTGGCCGTGTGCCTGCTCGGGCCCCTGTTGGAGCTGTACAAGTGCCTGCAGCTCGTGCTGCAGGCCGGTGCCCTGCTGTTCATGGACCAGGAGGCAGAGATCGCATTGGACTCCCTCACCAGGGAGGCCCTGGCAACCCTGTGGCATCAGCACCCCACCGTGGTGAGGCCCGTCTGGAGTTTCGAGAGCAGCACCGACTGGTGGGAGCGGCTGGTCCTCGGACTATGGGACGACCAGCAATGGATCAGGAATTTCCGGATGAGAAAGTGGATCTTCCTGCGGCTGTGCACCTGGCTCACCCCCGCACTGCAGAGAGCCACCACCCAGCTGCGGGCACCCATCCCCATCAAGAAGAGGGTCGCCATCGCGCTGTGGAAGCTGGCCACACCGGACAGCTACCGCTCGGTGGCACAGCAGTTCGGGGTGGGAAGATCAACCGTTGGAGTGATCGTCGTGGAGGTAAGTCCCAGGGGGAGTGGGATGGGGGGAGGGTGCTGCACTCCAGGCCCAGGGACAGCCAAGACTCCAGGCTGGGTCGCCCAGGGGTTTGAGCCGTCCCTCCCTTGCACAGGCCTGGTGGTGGTGGTGGGGAGGCTGTAGGGGGGGGACCCTGGTGTGTGTGTGTGTGTGTGTGTGTGTGTGTGTATCTGTGTGCGCGCGTGTGTGAGGACAGAGGGAATCAAGGGGGGGGGCCCCAAGGGAGCGCACACTCACCCCTGCCGTATGTGATGTGTTCCCTTGTGTTTCTCTGCACCCTTCTGCAGGTCGTCCATGCCATCAACGACGTCCTGCTCCCGAGAGTCATCCGCCTGCGTGACGTGGATGATACCATGGCCGGCTTCGCTGCCCTCGGGTTCCCCAACTGCGGGGGAGCCCTGGCCGCCACCCACATCCCCATCCGGGCCCCGGAGCATCGAGCGGCCCATTTCATGAACCGCAAGGGGGTACTGCTCCATTGTTCTGCAGGCCCTCGTAGACCACCGGGGCTGCTTCCTGGACATTTACGGGGGCTGGTCTGGCCGGGCACACGACGCCCGCATCCTCCGCAACTCTGGACTGTTTCGCAGGTTGGAGGCGGGCACCTACTTCCCCCGGCGGGACTTGACTGTCGGGGATGTGCCTATGCCCATCTGCGTGGTCGGGGACGCGGCCTACCCCCTGATGCCCTGCGCCTCCGGGGTTGGCCAGCTGGGGGTGCCGCTGCTGCCGCAGTGGAGGGTCTGGTGCTGGGTCCCGCTGCAGGGAAGAGAAGAAAGGATGGGTCAGTCAGGCAGGCCGTCCACTGTCCCCACACACCTCATGCCCTCCACCCCTGAGCCCAGGTGACCCCACAGTTGTGTGGCTTGGGCCCACTCGGTTCCCCTCCTGCCCCCGTGTTGTATGTTGGCAAGGAGGACCGCCCCTGGAGTAGGGTCCTCCCTCCAGTATTGTAAGCACCGGTCTGTATCCTGGCCCGTGGAGGGCGGGAGGGTGCTTGTGCTGCGTTCACCTGTGGAACTCCCTGCCGGTGGAGACTGTGAAAAGCTTTGGGCTAATCACTGGTGTTTGACAGGAGCGAGATGCATCCCCACACAGTGCCTGGGAGCACATCTGGCAGAGGCGGTCTGGGCTCTCAGATCCTCGCGTGGGATATCTCCTGGACGGAACCAGAAGAGTGACTGGGTGGGGTGTCCCATCCTTGTAGCAAAACTCAGGGCCCTTGTCCCTCCCACTATCCCTCCCACAAGGCCGGTAGCCCAGGGACATGTGTGGCCACAGTGGGGACTTCCTCGGGAACCAGCCAAGGCACCGGGAGCAGGCGAGGGGCTCGGTAGGGGCCACGGTGACAGGACTGTGACGCTGCGGTTTTCCCAGGAGCAGCTGGCTGTGCCTCACAGCCAGGCATGGGACAGTGTGCCGTTCTCCGTGCTGCACCCTTGGCGGAGGTGCGGGGCTCTGGGCTGAGTCCCTGGGGCCCTGGCGGTTCCAGCCGGCATCCACCCTTCCCCTGGTCCCGCCCGAATGTGTGTGAGCAGCACGGTCCCAGGCGTGCCCTGCAGCTGCCTGCGCGGCCACGTGCCGCTCGGTCACCAGGCTGCACGAGGTTGCACGTGCTGCTTGCTGCCTCATGCAACTCAGCGTGCAGCTCACGTGGCCTGAGTGACATGCTCTCCCCTCCTCCTCCGGGCACCTGGCTCCCCCCTCCGCCCCCTGCCCTTTGGGAGTGCAAACTGCAAAGACTCACCAGTGGGTTCCTCCCCAGCCTCGGCCTCGGAGGAGCTGCTGGAGGGGGCCTGCTGGGTGGTGGCAACGCTGGCCTCCTCTCCACCGGACGTGCTGCCGCTGTCCTCTCCCTCCCCCGGCTCGGTGGGTCGGACGATGTGGGGGCGCTGGCATGTGTCCACAGGGACACCCGGGGCTTGCGGGGCTGGCTGGCCCAGTATGGCATGCAGCCGGTCGTAGTGGGGGCAGGTGTCTGGTCCTGCCCCCCTGCCCTCGCTGGCACGCATGTACCCCAGCCGGAGCTCCTTCACCTTTGCCCGGACTTGGTCGGTGTTCCGGGCAGGGTGTCCCTGGTGGGCCAGAGCCTCGGCCATGCGGCCGAAAATGTCCGCGTGCGGCGCCGGGACCTGGTATCGTGGAGACCCTCCTCCTCCTGCCATAGGTCCAGGAGGGTCTCCAGCCCCTGGGGTCCAGGAGGAGCCCGCCTTTGCGGCCCCTGGGGCCTCCTCCGCTGGCGGTGCAGGGGGCTCACCGGCTGGAGCTGCCATGGTGCGGTGAGATGGGTGGCTGGGCAGCACAGGGGCACGTGGAAGAGCTCAGGCAGCAGGGTCTGTGGCACGGTCCTGCCACGTGTGCCCAGCAGCCTCCCTACCAGGAAGTCCAGGGCTCCTACGGGGTCTCGTGCCATCCAAAGCGCTTTTTTCCGTTTCTTCTGCTTTTCCGGAAAAGCTGTCTACACTGGCCCTTTTCCGGAAAAGCTTTTCCGGAAAAAGGACTTTTGCCCGAGTGGGAGCAGAATAGTTTTTCCGGAAAAGCGGCTGATTTCTTACTGTAGATCGTCAGTGCTTTTCCGGAAATTCAAGGGGCCAGTGTAGACAGGCTCACAGCTTATTCCGGAAAAGTGGCTGCTTTTCCGGAATAAGTGGCCCAGTGTAGACACAGCCAAAGAGTAAAAGAATGTTTTATGATGCTTATACTGGGGTCTCTGTATTCCCTGAACCTTACTTAATGTTGGACGGGTGTCTGGGTTATGTTAATATTGCAGGTTCTATAGTCCATCAAATTAATAGATGTCTGGAGTACACATTCTTTGAGACTGTCGGGGAGCTCCCCTCTCGTTTGGGGTTGCCACCCCTGTCCGGGGCATAATTCAGCCCACTCGGGCCTAGTCCCAAAGTACACTGCCCCTGTAGTAGGGGAAATACAGCCTCCTGGCCTAGTCCTTAGTACACAGGCTCTGCGGCCTAGTCCTTTAGCCAGGCCCCCACTCACCGGGGTTCAGGGCAGGAGGGGTAGGGGGGCCCAGGCCCTCCCTCTCCACCGGGCCCCAACCCAGGGCCCTATCAGCGGCAGGTGACTCCCACCACTGGCTCGGCGGGGGTTCCTCCCCGCAACACGCCGAGCCCTCCGGGGCTTTTCCAGCTCCCTGCCCTGGGGCACTTCCTACCCCCTTCCCCCGGCCCGTAGCACTCCCACCTGTTGTCAAGGGTCGGGTGGCTGTAGCGGCGCTTCCCAAGTCAGCGTGGGGGTTGGCAGCAGCCAGTCCGGTGCCTGGGTCGCGGGGGGTTGGCCAGCGGCTCCGTCATTGGGGTCGAGCCCGGCTTGGGCCTGGCAGCGGCGCGTTCAGCAGGCCTGGCAACTCCCTCTCTGGCAGTTGGGCGCTAGCTCCAGCTCTGTCCGTGGTCTGCCCCTTCTGAGCAGGCCTGCAGCCTTTTGTACCTTGGCTCCCCTGGGAACATGCCCAGTAGGGCTGTGTGGCTGGGGCCCTCTCCGCCCCCGGCGCCAGGTGGTTTACCTGGGCTTGAGTGCGGGGCGGGGCCGCCCCCGTCACAGAGACTTACAATTTATTTTACATAAAGATTTTTCATTAAGAATGAGAGCCCAAAGACCCCACCACATGGTCCACTTAAAGGACAGAAAACTGTCATTCATGGAGTGTCCTTCAGATCATTCCACTAGAAAAAAGGTGTTCTTGTGAAATCTAGATTTGTTCTGGCTATTAATCCTATGGCTATTCAGGGATCCATGAAGCTCTCAGGATATCCAACTGAGACAGGGACCATCCATATAGGTGTGATCCTTAGCTCTCTCTATAGGTTGCCTAATGCAGTTGCTATGTCCATAACTGTAGAGAGACATGATATGGCAGAAGGGTGTAACCTCTGCAAGTTAATGTGAATTTGACTAGAATTTTATTCATGATGGATTTCATGGATGAAAAGAGATGATGCTGTAGATAGTATCAGTCTTCACTGCCTTATCTCCTCTCCCTTTCATCAACCTGGGAACAAAAGTTCTTCATACACAGAGAAACTTTGTGGGCTCTGGGTCTTTAGAAAGCATGTCACAGAGGCACTGCTGACCCATTTTTACATATTCAGTGAATCTGAGTTTGTTCCCCTTTGCTCTGTTTGTAGACTTGAATAAATTGTTGTTCTTCTGTGTCTGACATGTTTTCTATTGCTTGTCCTCAAGGAAGTCTCCCATTAACTTTTAAAGAAGACAATCAAATACTCTTGCATTGACCCAGCCACACTCTTTCATGAAAGACAGCAGCCTGCTTTAACTAATTGAGCAGTGTCCTTTTCCTCTGAAATAATTTCTTGTTAATTATACCCTTGACTTCTTTCCACAGTAATTTCTAATTTTACTGTGATCTTTCATTCACCCATGACCTTGCAGTGATATTTCCTGGATATTTTCTCTTTGTGATAATTTCAGCTGATTCCTCTGCAGTGACCTCAGCAAACACAATTGGCTACAGCACTGACAAGGCTTGCTTAAATTGGAAATAATATTGCTTTTCCTTCTATAGCCCTTTATTGCTAGGATCTCAAAAGCCTTTGCAAACATTAATTAATTAAGCTTTTGAAAACCCCTGTGAGATAGAGGCACATTCTATCCTTTTTACAGTTGGATAGGCTGAGGCACAGCAAGATTAAAAATAGCTTGCCTGAGCTGTCAAAGGAGGACAGAGATCTACTGTCAGGAACAGAATATAGTACTCCACCCATTGCACTGCTTTAACCATTGTAATATCTATCTTTTTCCAGTGTTGAAATTTGAAATTTAATATGAAGGGATGGCTAATGTTTAACCAAACATGACAGATGTGAGACTAGTTGGGAGAAGGCTCTTGACCATTTGCAGTGATGATTTCTGCATATTTCAGCAAGGTTTGATGAAGTTTCACAAGTTAGGGATAGTTTGAGCCTATTCTAATAAAGTCAAATATTTTCAAATATCTGTGGTCTACTTAACCTATCAGACAAAGTACAATTCAATGGATCTTGAAGCTAATTATTCAAACCAGAAGGGAGGCACACATTTGTAACTATAAGAGTAATTCACCACTGGATCGATTTACATTTGATCCAGTGGTGAATTATATGGTGGAGTCTCTGTCACTTTTTTTTAAAATCAAGATTGAAAGAGCTGCTCAAAAAGGTATAGGTTAGGTGCAAAAACCAGTGAAATTGTATGGTCTGTATTTTGCTGCTAAAATTGGTCCCTTCTGACTTTAAAATCTGAGTCTATATTTGTATTTTAAACAGAAAAGTTTTCTCATAACATAGCCAAAGGAGTAAAAGCTGATCTTTAGTGGGCATGTTTGTATAGCACTTATTTCTGTGAAAAATATATTTACTGAGTTTATAATATAAGTACAGCTTAATATTCAACTTGTGGAAACTGAAAGATATGGGATTGGGTGCTTTGAGCTGATGATCTTATAGAGTGCACTAAAAGTGACCAAGTGGTATCTTTTCTTCCTCTTAAAAATATCAGCCTTTTTGAAACAATGTGGACATTCCAAATGAAGAATATTTGGTTTTCAGAAGTATTTTCTGATCCTTAGGTGTAAGCTGTCTCTGGGGGTATGTCTACACTACAGCGTTATTTCAAAATATCTTATTTTGAAATAGTTATTTCGAAATAGCTTATTTCGAAATAATGCATCTACACACAAAATGCATTTCGAAATAGCTTTTTGCTATTTCGAAATAGCATGTCCACACTGAGTGGACGCTGAATTGCATTTAAGGCCGGCGGGAACCAGGTCGGGCAGGGCATCAGGTCAGGAGTTACTTTGTGTGGCTGCTGCCTGAGGCTATCTGAGGCCTGTGCTTAAAGGGACACCCCCTGGACAGACAGGTCTCAGGTTTCCCTGCTTGCTTGCCTACCTCACTGAGGGACAGCAAAGCATTTTGTCTCAGCATGCTCTGGTTGCCCTCACTCGGGACACCACGGCACTCTGCAACATGGAGCCAGAGCTGCACCTGGGCCAAACCTGCTCCTGGGTTCGCATGTGACACGTTGCTGCAAGCCTGGCTGCACTTTCTGCAGGCTGCCATCCGGGAGGTCCATAGGGGGGCTGTCAGTATCCAGGAGGCCCTGTGGGAGAGCTTCCACCCTGAGGAGCACTGAGAGCCTCCCTGGTCTGCCCCACTGGGGGCTTGTGCCTCATTCCTCCCTCACGTCCTTCCACTTACCCCTCCTAACCCCCTTCCTGATGTCAAATAAAAGACATGTATTTTCATGAACACAAACTCTCTTTATTTAACAAAACTGGGAATGAAACTCCGTGAGACTGGGGAAAGGAGGCAGGAGAGGGAGAAGAGAGGGTGGGGAAACCTGGGAGGAGGAGCTGGAAGGGGGAAGCCAGGGGAAGAAGGGGGAGGGGAAGCTCAGGGCTCAGGGTTGGGGGTCTCGCCGGACCAACTTGATTTTCATGAAAACCTGCTCCTGGGTTCGCATGTGGCCTTTGGTGGCCAGGCCGGCAGCTATCGTGCCATAGATGGCCACGTTCCTCCGTCTAGTGTGGAGATCATGGACGTTGGGGGCATCCCCCCCAAACCTGAATAAGGTCCACGATCTCCACCCTGGACCAGGAAGGAGCCCACCTTCTCCAGGCCCTGGCAGGCTCCTGAGAGCTGGCAGACTGCTCCTGGGGAGCGGTGGAGGGCTGGCTGCCAGTGGCTTGCTGGCTTATGTTTTGGGGCCACTGGGTGAGGGGCAGTGACTGCTGGCTCTGGGCTGGCAGGCTTGGAGCTGGCACAGGCACTGTGGCCAGAGTCTACCCCTTTAAGAGCTCTGGGGAGGGGCGGAGGGAGAGGAGTGTTCTTGGCTGAGGCCAGAGTGGCCACCAGGGCACCCTATGAAGGCTGGAGGCCCCCTATTTCAAAATAAGTGTCTACACAGCACTTATTTCAAAATAGTAATGTCAAAATTGGCATTATTCCTCATGGAATGAAGTTTACCAATTTCAAAATAAGCCCTCTGCTATTTCGATTTAATTTTGAAATAACGGAATGGCTGTGTAGACACTAGGATAATTATTTTGAAATGAGGGCTGTTATTTCAAAATAACTTTGCTGTGTAGACATACCCTGGTACAGTTACAATAGCTAAATCTAGAATAGGGGGACTCCTTCAGATGCAAGGAAATTATCCCTTCAATTTGATGATGTGATTTTTAATAAGGGGTTACTAGGAGCCCCCAAGAGTCCCTTCCAGCACATCACTGATTAAAGAGATGACAGAGAACATGGCTGAGGATTCTGTTACGGAGAATTCTTTTTTAATTTGACATGAAAATTAATGATCAACTAACAAATTACTACATTTATAGCAAAGGGGGTTTCTTCTGTAGTAAAGGGGGTTGAACCTCTCTAATCTGGAATTCCAAGGCCTGGCAACATTCATGGTCTGGCATAGGTGGTGACTCTGTGGGTATTCTAGGCTGGAGCACTCATGGAGGAAAATTAGTGGATGCAGATCGCCCACCAGTACCAAGCTACCTCTCTGCCTCCCTTCCCCTATGCCTATGGGTGACCCCACTGTCACCCAGACTTCCAGCCACTAGCCTCTCACCTGGAATCCTGCCCCCCAGCCTCTTGCCCAGGTCCCAGCTGCAGGTCACAAGTCCCAGCTTCTGGGGCTGCTGCTGATGCCTGGGATCCCAACCCTTGCCCTTGTCCATCCCCTTCCTTGCCTGAAGGTGGGACCACAGGCTGAGACACTGCAAGCCAGGAGCAGAGCCCCACAGCTGGAAACTTGGACCCTGGGTGTGGGGCTGGCATCTGGGACTTGGGGCCAGTAGCTGGGTTCCCAGCTGCAAGGGGCTGGCAGCTGGGACCACTGAGGCAACAGAAGAACCAGTGACAGGTGGCAGAGTGGCTGGTGGCAGGGACCCTTTGTGGCTGTGGGTCCACCAGGCATGGGCCATATTGGTGCAAAGCCTGGGGTGCTGCAGCACCCCTCACATTCTTACTTCCAGCACCTATGGAGACGTGCTGGAACTCTTCATTGATCTCCCCTGGTCTGGGAAATTCTTTGGTTCAGCATGGGTCAGGTCCTAAGGCTTCTGCACTAGAGAGGTCAACCTGTACTGCAATAGTATACCTGCAAGAGAATGTTCTATAACATCATACATTGAGCTCACCTCTCACTGTAATATCTGGCTCACCATCAGTTCCTACACAAAACTCTCACTTTCTTGGCTTGCAGAAGAGAGGAAGAGTGAAGAGTTGCATTGCTTTGTGATGACTCTTCAGACTAGTTATGGAGCAAGTTCTGAAGTGAGTCCACTTTCCATCCCCCGGTATTGGTGGCTGCATCAGGAGAACTTGAACGTGCTGGGGTTAAAGAGAGGTAAGGTGGATTGATGGGTCTTCAGAAGATAAGTAGTCTTACTGGATATCTGTCTGTCATGTTTGCGTATGTATATGCATTTACGCATTTGTTCCACTGTACATGCACCATACAAATGTGAATTTCTGCTTTTTAATCATCTATGTCTAATGTAATCCACTGTAACTCAGGCAAAGATATTTACAAGAGTAAATTGTGGAAAGCCCATGTAACTCTATAATGAAGCTGATTAATTATGTTTAAATTTCTATACTCTGTTAATAGGGTCAGCCCCCAAATTAGTAGTTTTCGATATTCCTATGACAAAGCATAGGCACACTGCCTCAGTTAAATTAAATTTTTAAGCAGCCTCAGGAAAAGAAAAAAAAAGATTTAAATTGCTGCCACAGGGAAATTTAAACTTGCCACATAAAACAAAAAAGTGATCATCAGCATCCTGAGAAACTAAGCTTCTGGTTCTCTTTCCAATTTGCTCTCCCTCTCCAAATTCCTTTATTCTTTGTTTTGAACATGAAATTCAGCAGAGAGAGGATTCTATTTAGCACATGCTCATGTACTGAAAATATGTTAGTGTAGTTTTGAAAATACTGTTTTAGTCCTGTACTGGAACTGTAGTATACAGTGTACTTTTACACTTTCTGGGAGATATCTTGGCCAGTAGAATGATCAGCTTTTAGACAAATCAGATAAAATCACTTTGATTTTTGGTATCTAAACAATGATGTAACTTTGAAAATCTAAAATATCAGTAGTATGTGTTTTACAAAAGATAAATTATAAAATATTTATTAGCAAAATATGTTTACAGAACAGTAGTGCAACTTGGAAAGTAACAAAGTACAATCAAATGTATTATTAGCTTTATTGCTGATGTGTCCCAATACAGGATCATAGCCTGCCTTTACAAAGAAGTGGTCTAATACAATAGAGTCCAGATTCACTCAATAGTCTACATTTGACTGATTCTAAAATATAATCCCCAGCTGCAGAAAGTCTGACAGGGTGAGATTGAAGCTCTAATTGCAACCTCTCTCTCATGTAGAGTCCTATCCCAGCAGAACCCTCTTCAGGACTACAGGGCCAGGTTTGTATGGAAAGATGATTTGTTTTCCATCTTCAACTAATGAAATTATATTAGTCCATTTATATTTCAAAAGTGGTGCTAATTGTAAAAAAAATCTGTTGTGAAATGTCTACAAACCAAGCTCAACACAATTGCAAATATATTTGTTACTTTTAAGCATTTGTCAAATAGGTGGGATGTGCACTCCTTTTCTGTGTTTGGTGAACATGTGATAGTATTTTTGCTTCCTGGTTAGAACCTTGTTAAACAGAAGAATAACAAATGGAGACTATCTGTTAAATGACTGCATGTACAGCATAATTTTTAGATGACTGACTGTGAGTAAAATTAATGTAGCTTTTGGCATTTGTTAACATTTTCAAGAATGCTGAGTTTGTCTGATTACTCACAAATTTTATGTCCTCACAAATAGTAGGGGAGTAAAGTCAGTCAGTTTATTCATGTTATATTCAAAAACTTGTTTTGTCATTATTTCACCAGCTCTGCTCAAGATGAAGGCAGAGTAATCTGGGCTAAACGTGACAGCTAAATTATAGCACATTTACATCATCAAAACTCAAGGAATCATTGGTTACATTTTTTTTCTTTAAGTCCCTAAACTCATTTAAAGAGCTTGAGAAGGAGTGAAGGAATTGGTGTCTGACCTTTTTGTATTAAGTAATCCATCGATTGTATATAAAAGAAGCTGGAAGGATCTTCCCTGAGAATTTAATGTTAGAATATTAAGAAGCTCTTATTTTTTGCTAGACTGTATTATGTTGTGGCCCAGTGATGTCTCACTTTTCAAAAAAAATATGGGGGTCTCCTTGACCACTATTTGTTTTCCAGTATCGTTCTTCAAATTGTAATGCTTTTTAAAAGTAGCATGTGTTAAGGCTAATGTTGCAGGAAAGACTAAAATGAAACTATAGGATTTTGTGTAATATATCAGTCTTGCACCCCATTGGACTGGCACAGATGTAACTCTTATATATCTCATTCTGGTCATATTAATTACATCTGTGGCTCACTGTATTTTAATATAGAGATTTAAGAGTAAATACTGCACAAAATCCTAACTGATATAGGATTGGCCTATATTTTGATTTTGGAATCTCCTACAATACTAACTCTGTTATATTACAGTTTAAAAAATACTAAAATTTGAAGAATGGATGTGAGACAAAATATTAACCAACCAGATTCCAGATATTTTTCTAAAGTGACAGATCTTATAGCTCACAATATAACAGGCCTGCAACAGCACATCTGTGTCCCAGGTTTCACATAACTGGGGATTCACTTGGAAGAACATTTATTTCCCTACACATAAAATGGCATATACATTGTCCAAAATGGAAACTTTGCAATTCTACATGTGAAGCACAAGAATACAATAATTCAATCCCTACGGTATTAACTAATTAGGCCTGCCATTTTTTTGTATCTGCCCTTTGAAATGAGTGAACTTTTTAACCAATTTGTTTATTTTTTCACACTTATTAAGAAGCTGTGACTAAAGTAATCTGAATGTGCTAAAAACATGCTTGGTTGATGCTGCGCGGAAGGTGCAGGAATACAGGTCTCTTAAAAATGCAAAAAAATTCTGAATTTAGCTGTTCTGCTTACTTACAAAATTTTCCACAATTTTGATGCAGCAGACTGATAGCTATTCCTTTAGGAAATAGATTTGGTGTAGATACTGGCATCTTCAATATTTAAATCCTAAAGAAAAAAGTAAGAACTCAGGTTTATGTTTCATCAGCCTCATTTCTGCCTGTTGTCCTCATTTTGGATTCAATCTAACCCTTGCGCTTGGGATGAGTCAGGTTGGTTTAGAAATGGAAAGGTTTCACAGTTGCTTGTGAATTTTGTTCATGTATATTTTAAGTTTTTTGTTAATTCAATCAGGTAAAGTCTAGCATCATCTGTCTGTAATGTGTTCAGTCCCACTGAAGTCCTCTTCGGTGCTTTGGTTGAGCATTTGGTGAATTGCTCTGGTGAGTTTAATACCTAAGAGTTTTCTGTTGTGTAATATTATTATTTGTACCACAATGGTGCTTGAAGATAGGGATTGAGGCTCCATTTTGTACACACATAACAAAAAGATGATACTTGTCTTCAAAGAGCTTACAATTTGCATGCTGTGGTTGGACCAAAGTCAGCCTGTGCTCAGTGCAGTTTACTTATTGTAGTTAGATGCACTCAGAGACACAGTCTTCCTGAGAATTCCACAAAGCATCATTAGGAAAATGAGTCAGCACTCCTGCTTTTTCAGTCAAACAACCATGAAGCTGACAATTGCGGAAATATTTCTGAACTTCCAATACAGGACTAGTTTAGTGCTATAGTGGAAGTTCGAAAATTTTTCTCAATTAGGTTCACTGGTAAACTGTTCTGAACATCTTATCAGACGTTCTGAAGGACTGCATTGAGATGCTCTCTTTTTCATTGTATCTGTCGTTCTTCTCTTCAAAATACATAAATGGCACTTTCTGCAACTTGAATACAATATTCTGCAACAGGGGACAGAAGAAAAGATGCAAAATCAATAGATTTAGATACACATTTTTCCTCATATGGATGTTTGTATCCATTATTTGTTCTCTTCTCCTGTTCAACCATCCATCTTACATTAAAGTAAATATTGGTATTGAATGGCAGGAGGCTAGTGAGAATGGAGACAGGCCTTAGAATTTTGGTCATGTGGCCACCACTTTCATAATCTTCAATTGTCGAACAAGGTTTTTCCTAAAGGTGACCTGTTTTTACAATAGTGAAAGAGAGGAATGCAGCAGCCGTTTGAAGTTGACACTCTCTTTCGTTCTTATCCATGCTCTACATTTAAGAAAACTATTATATTAATCTTAGCAAATGGATTTCACCTATGGACAAAATCAATGCAATCTGAGCTCTAGGTGCATTATGAAACAGGGCTTGCCATGACTCTGCTCACCCTTTTTTCCCAAAAACGCAGAGGCTTCTTTCCCTCAGGGTGATAGCAGTGACCTCTACCCCTCAGAAACAAAAGGGGCCCTCTCTCCATCCCCCAGAGCAGAAGAAGTGGGAGTTGGGAGGCCCTCCATTAAGTACCTCAGGCACTTGGGTTAATCTGGGAGTGTCAGTCCCACTCAGTCTTCCTAGGCTGCCACCCATACAGCCCTCTGCTGATGTGGTGTTGGTGAACCCTTCTCATGCACCAAGAGCAGTGAGTCATGGAGTTAATGCGCTACTGATATATCTAGAGCAATTACATCTCTTGGAACTGTTGTTTTGGTCTGCCTGCAGACTCACACAACTATCTAGCTTCAGTCACATTGTCAAGCTTTACTTCCCAACCATGAGAACTACTTAAACAAAATGGCTGTGTCTACACTGGACCCCTTTTCCGGAAAAGGGATGCAGATGAGACAAGTTGGAATTCCTGATTTTAAGAGGAATAAGGGATCTTTCGGAAAAGGCTTTATTTTCTGCAAGAGCCGCGTCTAGACTGGCGCTTTTTTCCGTCAAAGTTCCGAGCCGGAAAAAAGCGGCAGCCATGTTCATGCAAATGGAGCCGGGAAAATTTAAATCCCCGCTGCATTTGCAATTCCAACTTGTCTCATCTGCATCCCTTTTCCGGAAAAGGGGTCCAGTGTAGACACACCCAACCTGAGATTTGGATGTAATCATATGTCTCCAGGGAGTAGCACAATCCTATGTCTAGCCTTCAGTCTGGCCCTGCCTGGTGATATGAACCTGCACGGTTACTTCCAAATGCAGATGTACCTTATAACACGGATACCTTGCACTAGTGAATTGTGCCCACACCACCACCGCTCCCCTGCAACTCTAGGTAACCAGTATAGCACAAGAAAGAAGAGGCTGAAATATTTGTGGTCTCTGAGGTCAGATCAAGAAGAGATCTGACCCTGTGCTGCCTTTAAAGGAAGGTAGAGTGTCACCTGCAGCCATTGCTAACACCAGTTATTAGTGTTAGGTTTGGCCAACAGCAGCCCTCCCAACTGCTATTAACTCATAGGCCCTGTGCTTCAGAGTGAAATTCACTGATAAGAAATAAGTTATTGCATCAGAGAGCTCAGCCAAGCAGACACTTAGGATAGAAGTATTAGGTACTGACAAAAGATGTGTTTAAAAAAACACACACACACAAAACAAAACTTTAATCAATCATCAAGCCATTTTTGTCTTCCAGCAAATTAAGCATGAATTGTGTTTCATCAATACATCCTTTGAAAGGGGGAATGAAACTAGAAATGCAGTGCATGGTGCATACACATCATATTAAAAATTATTTTTCTTTCAAAATAAATTGGAGTCTTACTAATTGATTTGTATGAATGCCTGCTGGAGAGTTTGCACATACCTGTCTCTGGAGTCTCCCTTTCAGCAGGGTAGGGTTAATCATTGAGAAGCATGCCTGGTTGTCATGTTGGGGCAAAAAATAATGGAATGCACAATTGTCCTGTTTGTCCATGACTTGCCGCACAGTGGTAGCTCCCGAAGTTCTTGTTTTGAATTGGGTTTCCATTGACATCTGGAATCACTAGGGGTTGATTAGTGCAAATTCCCCAAAACTATGGAAAAACTAGCCTTTGGAGATTTCCACTGTGGGAGAGGATTGCCTGCGACAGTGATTATCTGCTACAGAAGGCAAGAGATGAAAGGCCAAAATATAAAATAAAGAAATGGCTCAACTGTCCCAAGTCTGAAACCTGACATGAACAGGCAACCAGGAAAGCAAACCCAGTTGTAATGTTTGAAAGATTGAACCCTATCAAAGCCTCTGGTGGACCTAAAAGTGACCTCTGGTAAGCTTTAAATGAATATAGGCTTGTTTATTGCTCTGCATATGTTTTCTGTGTAATTCTTTTGCTCTGAGAATAAATGTGCTTTGGTATATGATAGCTGCTTGGTTACTGGTATATACTGTTGTAGCCACTGGAAAAGGTTTAACCACACATACTGGTTCCCAGTCAGATCTGCATGGGAAATGACAATGAGGTTAAGGAGGACTTCAAGCCTAAACCATTTCTTTGGAGGGAAGGAGCTTAGATGAAGGTGAAACCTTAGTGGGTGCCCTTGAAACAGGTACGAGGACGGGTGTGTGTGTCAAAGTTTTGGGTGCTTGAAAAGTGGTTCTTACCTCAAAACCAATACTCATGTTTGACACTGACTGGCAAACTAAACTACAGAATAAATCATGGAGATGGCTCCTCCAAATACCAGAGAAGTGGTTTTGAGTGGTTTTTTTCATTTGCAGACCCCTAAACAAATTTTGAATGGGGGATCTTATACCTCCAGATCAGGGTTGAGGCATTTTACTGACTTATTCTACCTGTTCTTTTGATAAATATGAGATTCTCATGACTTCCAACACTGTCAATCCAGGACCTTTCCAGAGTATGAAATACACTTTTTAAAAAATCATAGATTTTGGATGTTGATAAAAGATTTAACTTTGCACATTTCCTGGAAAATGAGTAAAAGAAAAAACTCAATATAATGCATGATTTTTCTCTGTTCTGTGAATACCTTCCTAATTTTTTTCTCCTGGTATAGTAAGTACAATGGAAATTTGTTAGAAGGCCAGCTATTATGCACCACAATTGATCTCTACTCTTATTTATTTGAAAGCTCTGGTGTTTAGTGAACTATATTTGATTTCATATTCAATACAATTCATATATCAGATCTGTTCTTTTATATATCAACTTTCTGTTGCATTTCATTGTCTGTTGAGGTGGAAGTTTATACTTTGAACAGGTTTTTGCTCTTGCCATACATTCTTTTATAGTGCGTTGCTGCATTTCTTTTTTTTTATGTATGCAAAGTCACAAAAGGGTGTTTACACTTGCCGCTCATTCAAGAGCTGGTGTTCTCATTGGGAACTCCCCTATAGACAGTGGGAGTAATGCACTTTGCGTACTTATCTCACTGTGGCTGGTGACACAATCGGTCACTAGATGTTGTGGTACCGCAGTATAGAGCGTGGGGCATCTTGGGACAGTGCAACACATCCCATCAGGAACCACTTTGTTCAGGGGCTTCCGGCTTCCTTTTTTTCCCCAGCTACCATTCTTTGCTGTGTACTCCAGCATCAACATCAAGGAAGAATCAATCCCACACTTCTTTTGCATGATCTGTTAACTGTCATGAGGACATCAAGCATGGCAGCGGAGACCATCTTGAAATTACTAACAGAGGAAGAAGACTTGGAAGACCATGACAGTGTGCATGATATGGACAATGGCAACCTGTCATTGCATTTGCAGTCACAGAGCATCTGTACAGGATAGAGTGGTGCTTTTGAATTAGGTTGGTGGGATTGCATTATTATGCAGATGTGTTCTGAAGACCAATGTCTACAGAATTTTAGGATGAGTGAAGCAACCTTCCTGGAGCTGTGTGTTGAGCTGGTCTCTGCTCTGTGGTGCACAGACACCAGAATTAAAGCTGCCCTCGCCATTGAGAAGTGTGAGGCAATTGCTGTGTGACTCCCGATTGCTACTGGTCAGTTGCAAATCAGTTTGGAGTGGGAAAGTATACTGTTGGAGCTGTGCTGATGCAAGTGTGCAGGGTAATAAATCACATTCTGCTATGGAGGACCGTGATTCTAGGAAATGTGAATGACATAGTGGCTGGCTTTGCAGGCATCATATTTCCCAGCTGGAAGGGGGCAATAGATGGGACATACATTCAAATGTTAGTGCCAGCCCACCTTTCCACTTAGTTCTTGATGGTGCTGCAGGTGTTTGTGGATCACCATGGGCATTTCATAGGCCTTAACGCAGGGTAGTCAGTAAAGGTGCATGATCCATGCATCTTCAGGGATACTGGCTTGTACAGAATGCCACAGGTAGGGACTTTCTTTCCAGACCACAAGATTACAGTGGGGAGATATGAAAATGCTCATTGTGATCTTGAGAGACCCAGCTTGCCCCTTGCAGCCCTGGCTCATTAAAATGTATACAGGGCACCTGAACAGCAGTAAGGAGCATTTTAACGACAGACTGAGTGGGTGTCACATGGTGGTTGAATGCACTTGTGGAAAATTGATGTTGAGATGGAAGTCTTTCCTATGGTAGGATAGACCTCACTGAAGACAATATTCCCATGGTTTTCACAGCTTTTTGCACTTTGCATAATTTGTGGGAATCTAAGGGGGAATTGTTTGCTCTCGGTGGAGCACTGTTGCCCAGCACTTGGCTGCAGAGTTTGGGTAGCGAGACACTAGAGCTGCCAGAGGAGATTAAGTAATTGCTTGAATTGGAGAGGAGTGATACTTTTTTCCATCACGGGAAAAATCTTATAGATGACTGTGTTAAACAGGATGAAAAGGAAAGTGGATACCATTCTTTGCAAGTCACTATCTAGTTTTAGGTGAGGTTTTTCATGCTCAGATGGGTTTTTTCACCTTAGGAAGGGTTATTGAAAACACAAAAGAATTTCAAGGAACCCTCGGTATTTAGACTTTGAAAAAGCATTTGGTAGTGTAAATAGGGATGCAATGTGGAAAATTGTTAGGCGGTATGAAATTTTGAGGAAACTTCAATGTAATGAAGCCATTTTACTCTCCAAATGTTGTGTTAAAATGGATAGAGGATTAAGTAAGTCATTTGAAATTAAGACGGGGTAAAGCAAGAGTGCATCCTGTCTCCATTCTTGTTCTTACTCATCACTAATTATAGTCTCAAGCAATGTAAGAATAATCAGTATGGCTTAAGGTAGAATCATTTGAGAATATTTTATCTAGATTTTACTCATGACATTGCTCTTCTACATGAAAATGCTGAAGGACTTCAAGCATGAACAAATGAAATTAAAGAAATCATGGAGAAGGTAGGATTGTGATTTAATGTAAAAGCATGGTAATTGGAGATATGGATTTAAACATCAAAATCAATGATGAAAAGCTAGAGAGGGTAGATTGATTCAGATATCTTGGAAACACAACAGCTCAACATGGTACATGCTCTGAGGAAATATGAATAAGAATCAGCCAAGTGAATGCAGCTTTCGGTGAACTTAGGAGCATTTTGGAAACTTAATACTGAATCCTTACATACAAAACTAAATGTCTACACAGCCATCGTTGTAGCCACAACAACCTATGGCAGTGAAACCTGGCAATTTTAGAAAAACAGATACTCAGAAGTCAGATATGTTTCCTCATAAGTGCTTGCAGAGAACACTAGGAGTAATCTATGAGGAAAGAGAAATGAATAATGAGGTCAGAAAAATGCCTAAAATGAAATCTCTATTGCAAATCATTTGAAAAAGAAGATATCAATGGTTAGGGCATGTGTTACGAATTGATTGTAACTGACTACAGATTATGGCTTTCAGTTGGAATCCCAAAAATCCAACAAGAAAGAGGGGTAGACATAGGATAACTTGGAAGCGTATGATTATTAACAACATAGAAACATTTAATTTGAAATGGAAAAGCCTAAGTTACATGGCAACTGATATGCAAGCATGAAGAATGGCGGTAGCCCAATGAGCTTGAAAGCACGGCATGGTCTAAGGTAATGTCAACTCAAATCCTCATGACAGGTGCATTTAGATATAGCACATGATACATAAGCAGAAAGCTTTAAAAGAAACATTTTCTAAAGAAAGTGGAGATGAAAAATGCCTTTGTATTTTATTTTAAAAGCCAGAGGACTTGAGAAAATGTATTGATATTAGTATTTATGCATCTTTGTGGGTAATTAGCAGGCCAACCTGCATGCCAAAACAATGGGTAATTTTCTTCTCTCCATTCAGCATGTATTTCAGATCAAGCTCAGCACTATTTTCCTGGAGTATTTTGGGTGATGAGGCAGACAATGCCAGGGGGTGCTGATGCAGACCATAGCTCTCATCAGAAAAAGTTAGTTTCTAGATAGGACTTTCAGAACTAAACACAAAACAATTTTCTTTCATTTACCATTCCCAGTTGTTTCTTTACAGATGTACATGTACAACTCACCTATTCTTAAACCCTATAACTAATCAATCGCTTTCTCTTCTATTTTGGGAGAAAAGAAACAGAATGCATATGTGTGTTTGCATTTTTCTACTTTTTAAACATCTGTGAGGTACTCACATGGCATGATAATGAGGGTCATATAAGTATCTGGATAAGGAGACTTCTGTTCCACCTCCTCCAGAGGGCTATGTCTAGGTTAGATTAAGAATTGAGTTTAGGTCAGAATTCATTAACACATGTTAACTAACCCAGACCTCTCTTCTAGCTTTAGACCTCAGTTAATATCTTTTACTTTGAATTAGCTGGTTAAGGTTGAGCTGGAGCATTGGGTTGATCTTGACTAGTAAATGGAGGTAAAAGGTCTAAAATTAGGGATAAGGTCTGAACTTTCTACCATGTTCATTAACCCTAACCTAATCTTGACTTCATTTCCTAATTTAGACAAACTCTTGAAGACTAAAGGGATTCATTGTGTCACATATCCCTGAGATGTTGCACCTCCATATTCTTTATAGAAATACATTTTTAATATGAATATGCCTAATTTGAATATGCTTTATACAAAATATGGCATGTAACCCGTCATTGAAAAGCTTGTAATCTGCTAAATGTGAATATTCTATTTGTGTGCATGTTTCATTCATGTATTTGAAGTTAGAAATATGAAGTATAAACCTGTTTATATATTTATATGTGCTAATGAAGGCCATTAGCTGTATTCAAAGAACTTTATGGCCTGGTATTCATGACAATGGTCTGTGAATAGTTGTGCTTTTCCTATAAGCTTGGATTATGGTTGGTTCACCCAGGACGTGTGCCCAGGTCACTTGAGCTAGAATCCATTATGGATATAGATATGATAGTTTTTCATGGGGGTGCAAAAGGGTTGAAACTGAACACAAAGGATTCCTTCCTTGGGCAAAATCTATTTATAGGTAGTAATCCAGACAAGAAGGAGTTGGCATTTGCTGTACACCAAGAGCCCTTCCTGCTTACCACCCAGATGACTGCTGGCAACATTTAAGACTGAACAGGAGGAAGGATTGGTTCCAAACTAGGAGGCTGTCTATCTTCTGAGAAAATATGATTAAAACTACTATTAGGGTAAGAAATTGCATGTAACATGTTTTTTAAAATATTAAGCTCAGCCAGCTGGGGGAGACCGAAGGGTCTGGCTCAGCAGGACAGGGTAGTGGGGTACCCCAGCGGGCAAATAAGCGGGGCAGTGATATGATCAGTCCATCAGATGACAGTCTGAAGAGTATCTCTGTGACCCAACACATCACAACTCCCATTTGTTCATGTAAACTATAAGCAAGGGGCAATGTCGTGTTTTTTGGGGGGCTGCATCTAGACTGGCATGATTTTGCGCAAAAGCGGCCACTTTTGCGCAAAATCTTGCCGCCTGTCTACACTGGCCGCGAGTATTTGCGCAAGAACACTGACTTTGTAATGTACAAAATCAGTGGTTCTTGCGCAAATACTCCGATGCTCCCGCTCAGGATAAGCCCTCTTGAGCAAGTATTCTTGCGCAAGAGGCCAGTGTAGACAGCCACGTTAATTTCTTGCGCCAAGAAAGCCCGATGGCTAAAATGGCCATCGGAGCTTTCTTCTTGCAAGATCTACACTGGCACGGATGCTTTTGCGCAAAAGCAAATCTTTTGCAAAGGCACATGCCAGTATAGACGCTCTCTTGTGCAAATACTTTTAATGGAAAAACTTTTCCGTTAAAAGTATTTGCGCAAAATCATGCCAGTCTAGACGCAGCTGGGGGGTATATGATCCCCTCTCTAAAATTCTTTATTACTTTGAAGGGCATAATTTGCTTTTCTAAACTCCCTTAAAAGCTTTTTACTACCTGAGGCTTTGGGGAAACGCTCTCCAAGATTTTCAGTGACTGGGCATAAGTTACTTCTTCCTCTGTTCAGCTTCATGTTATAGATAGGGTCCTCTCTTCACCTGTATGGTATGTACAAACTGCAGTACCTTGAAGATATGGGATCTTTTCCCTCTTTTCTAACCATTTAACATTTAGGGACACTTCTAGTCCTGTCTCATGCTGCCTTCTCTTTACTCCTGCATTCCTTACTCAAGCAGAACTCCCATTGATCTCAAGATCAGGGCAACAATTTTGAAACCAGCTGGACAAGCATTTTCCTTTGTACCAAAATGAATCACCATGCAGCAAAAACTACAGAAAATAAATGCACATATTTTTTCACCTTCAGTTTAGAATTGGAGAGCTATAAGGAGTCATTAGTTGAGTTGGCAGAGATACCAGAAGGTGGTTTAAGGAAATGTTATACTTAAATATGAAGGCAAAGGTCAAACACAAGAGATGGCTTAGCTTGTAAAATGTACATCATGTGGCACAGATCTCTAACTGCATAGAATGTAAGTCAACGGGGACTCAGTAAGTGTGTATATGTGACTTATTACTCTGATGTGACACTATTACATTTTAGTTTTTAGCATTTTTAAAGAGTAGGTAATAGTTATGAGAGATGAAGAGCTCAGAAATAAGTACTGTAGTAATACACAGAAGGATAATTTGGTTATGATAAATTGGCCTGGGCCTGTTAACTAATAATACAATTTTTTTAAGTAGCATCTTACCAGTATGAAAAAGAGGTAGTATCATTATTAATGTCTAAACTATAGTGTGTTTCACACAGGATTATGGTAAAGGTCAGACCATGTTTCTCTGAATTAAAAGCTATTCTGAGCTATAGCATTCCTAATCAACTCAGACCTAAAGGTGCATAGCTCAGTTATAATGAGGCACAATGAATTTAAATAAACTGCATTACTCTATATAGTGATTTATAAAGGCATTGTGGTATCCTTTTAACTCGTTAACAATGAATGATATTACTGTGTGCATTCTCCACTATTTTCTGCTGTGTAACTATTTTTATCACAATACTTTTTAGAGAAAGTGCCTTATGATATTTCCTTACAATATATAAATATAAAATGAAACTGGGGCTATGTTGTTTGTATAAATCACAGTGTCACATTAGTAGAGATCTGGTAAATTTAAAAAAATCTACCTTAGTAAATACAATAAAGTAACAATTGTGATTACAGATCTTATAAGAGAGATATTTTACTATGTATCTACATGCAGAACTCCCAGGGGTCAAGGAGAAAATATGTGTCCTACATCTATATGTTATACTGCAAGTACTGTTCACCTGAAAATACTGTATATATGAATAGTCCAGTTCCTTTTGCTTGGAAGCCCTTTGAAATGCAATGAAGCTGAAGGAGAATCTGTAGGGGGTGCTTGTATTCAACACCTAGTAAAGAGTGCATTTCTGATTAGTCAACAGAGGGAAGACATTGAAAAGGGAATTTTCTGGTTCTTTTCTTAATTCTTAGGCCAAGATTTTTTTTAAAAAAAGAGTGCCTAAATGAGGCCCTTAAATCCATATGTAGGCACCCAGATAAGTTGCCTGCTTTTCAAAAATTCTGAACATACTGTACATTCCACCGACTTTTAAAAGTGTTTATACAATGAACGTTATCAGAATGAGGATGTTAAGTTGATTTATAGAAATTTGAATGTAAATCCAAACTTGCTTGATTTTCAGTCCCTGTTCTCTGCCTATGCACAAGCTTGCTACAAGTTTGCATGATTATGCAATAAATGAACTTTTTGTGCCCTAACCCCTTGCTTATAAAGTTGGATTCCAATATCTGAGTGTCAGGCAATTGAATTTTCAAAACCCATTTGCAAAAATGTGGGTTTGTACTTGACAGCTGTGCCCTGACACACACATTTTGAAATGTAGGGCCCGTGTCTTTGTTTGAAAAGCATTTTTGGATTCTTGCTGTATCCCAGTCAAGATGTATCAAGTATATACTATGGCTTGAACAGTCAGGCATGTGACATGAGATGCATGGTTAACTGTAGTGCTTTTCAATAATAAAAGCCTACTGTGGTAGAAAATCACATGGCTGTAATTTTGTTTTAACCCTTCCTTCCATTGTGTGAACTCCATCAAAGGTTTGTGTTTTAAATTGTAGATAGAGGCTATCTGTATTTCATCATTACATCACAAATTTTAGTGGCATTAATACTTATTTCCTATGTTGAATAGAGTAAAATCCTCAGATATAGAGATACAGCATATTCATGGATCTTGTGATAACCTGATCCTCCCTAATGTGAATAAATCCATTTATGTAAAGCTAAGTGTCTTAAATCTCCCCACTTAACTCATCTATTCTTATTGTAAAATAGAGAAACCACAGTTGCTTGTGGTTCTTTTCAAATGAATTGAACTGCAAGAGATTACCAAAATCCAAATCAGAGAATAATGAAAACATACATAACGGAAACTACCTGAAGTTATAAATCTCTTTATCCAAATGCTTTTAAAATAAAGCCTGCTAGAGAGTGTTTGCAAATGACACGTCCAGAATAAAATATATGGGGTTTTGCAAGACCAATACTTTGTTCTAGTTGCCCTGAGTTCATAGATATAAGCGGTGTGGTTGTTGCCATGTTAGTCCCAGGATATTAGAGAGACAAGGTGAATGAGGCAATATCTTTTACTGGACCAACTTATTATTGGTGAGAAACTAATTTTTGAGCTTACACAGAGCTCTCCAGACATTGATTTAATGAAGATATTACTGTAGCCACCTCATGTATCTTTGTATATGGAATCACATGCTCAGGTAACTCGCTATATAGCACCTCTCTGATTAACATTTTTTATTGTTCAAGGTGATATATTAGTATGCTGATCTGTTCCTATGCAGTGAACAGTGTTCTTTTTGATGAACCATTTGTGGAACATTCTTTAATTTTCTCCATTATAAATGAACAGAAGCCACAAATTTCTGTGAATACACTAACTTTCTGTTAGTCCATTCCACTATTCAGCATATGCCTGGGCCCTAGGTACCATTAGCAACATGTCACCACCTCTGTAGAAATGTGGCAACATAGAAGCAAAAGCTTTGCTTGTTCTCTTAAAAAGAGCGAGAACTCTAGCTTGACTGCATAGTAATAATTCCATCTGCCCACTCTTGCGTTAAGTGATTATCCCACTGGAAGTCAGTGATCTGCTTTGAAGTCCTCAGCTTCAAAAGAGTCACCACATGAAGCCTATTCATATAAGCAGGGTTTCCTCTAAATAGAAAAACAACCTCTGCATCTCTCTCTCTTAATTTTTGCAGTTGATGACATGCCTTTGAGCATCAATAGGATTTTAAGATTACCATAATTTCTTCTCAGATACACAACGAACAGGGCAAAGGCTTGGAGGCTTGGACTTGGGAGGTTGCATTCCCTTTAAAAGTCAGGATCAGACAACTGGAGGATGTTTTTGATTACCTGCTGTCAATTCTTCCCTGGATTTCTTAAGTGTATGAGTATTCCTGCTACCAGGTCAGTGCAAATTCCATACAATGAACTACCAAAAGCCACTTTCGTTCATTTGAGAGAGAGAATGTAAACAAGCGGGGTGAAGGCAGTAAGGAAATAATGCCAATTTCATATATTTATGTCTTATTAATACATATCCAAAATGTTGTATCTAATATAATACAAGTGAATCAAAGAAGATTATGCAAAGTTAAAAGATAAACGTAGGTGAACTACCTAAAATTTGGAATGCACTCCTTCAGTAACACTAATAGATACTTGAGAACAATTCACAGTAGCACTTCATTAAGATCCAATACAATTAGCCTACTGATTTTTATGTTAAGTTTACACAGCAGACACATTTTAAAGTTAGGGTCCTGTCATTTATGTGTGTCATTTAAATTTTATGTATCTCACAAAATCTATTATTTGAAAGCATTCATTAGCAGTAGTGGATTTGACTATTCCTAGTTGTATTGAGAAGTTGGATCTAGCATCAAACATAATCTAGTAATATTGTTCTAATTGACCACAGTCCCATTTTAGATATCTAGCTGCAAAGATAATGCCCTTAGGAAATGTATTCAGTGTTTCGTATCTCCCGTGGAAAGGAGTAGCATATGATATATCCTCACAGTGTTGTTACTGATGCTAACATCCCACTGTACTCAAAGAGTGTGTCTAGACCACAGGGTTTTTCCAAAAAAAGTGGCCTTTTTTCGAAAAAAACTATACCTGCGTCTAGACTACCACCACGTTCTGTCAACAGTAAATCGAAAGAATGCGGTGGTTTTGTCGAAAGCAGTAAACCTCGTTTTACGAGGAAGAATGCCTTTTTCGACAGAGATTTGTTGAAAAAAGGTGTGTGTGGACGCAGAGAGCCAGTTCTGTCAAAAAAAAAAAAAAGACCTCCAGGAAGAAGCCTTGGTGGACAGTCTAGCCTTCACATGTAGAGCACTTCTGTGGTTCCTGGCCGCAGCCTCTTAAAGACACAGGCACCCAGACAGGCCTTGCTGTCAGGAAGTTAGCCAGAGCCCCCGTGCTAGCCATGTCCCAGCCTCAAGGCCCCCCTGGCCCTTCTCGGGACAGTGAGGAGAACCCACCCAGGGGCACCAAAAGGCGGCCACCAGCCTGGTCAGGGCCAGAAATTAAAAACCTGCTGGAGTTCTGGTCCCAGGAAGAAACCGTGCAGGCCCTGCAGACACGCTGCAGGAATGCGGACATCTATGAGTGCATGGCCCAGGGACTGGCCAACAAAGGGCATCACCCCCGCACCATGGACCAAGTGAGGGCCAAGGTAAAAAAGCTGCGACAGGGATATGCCCACGCCCGGGATCAGAGCTCCTGCTCCAGGAGTTGGAGCAGATCCTGGGCGGTGGGGAAGCCCAGACTCCACTGCGTGTGGTGGAGTCCAGGTTACCCCACCACAACGTGGACCGACCCCTGAGGGAGGATGACCAGGCAGGAGAGGCAGGAAAGCTGCACCTGGAGGAGGAGGAGGAGGAGGAAGAAGAGGCAGCAGGGACCCTCTCCCAGGAGCTGGTCGTCCAGAGCCCAGAGGCCTCCCAGGCGTCCATGGACATCGGGGAGGGAACATCAGGTGAGTGCTTTGAGGGGACACCACACACGGTGGGTTGGCAGTGTGGTGGGCCATCTAGTCCCATTGCCACTGTGGGGCCCCTGTCCAAAGGAGAGCCCCTGACAGCCCCGGCAAGCCCTCAGGGACAGCAGGGGTGCACACAGACATTGATTGTCTCCTCTTCTTTTCCTCCACAGCCGGACCCTCTACCCAAGAGGGGAGCACCATCAGGGGAGCACATAGTAGCCCTGCAAGACCTCAAGAGGACCCTCCAGCAGAGGACAGAGGCAGAGGCCTAGTGGCGCACTAGACTGCTGGATGAGCTGGTCCAGCAATGCACTGTCATCTGTTCTACATTGTGGGAGGTCCTCGCGTTGCCTGCCCCTGTCACGGGCACCACTCCTCCTGCACGCCAGGCCCCTGCTCCCCCTGCTCCTCCAGCCCCCCTTCCCCTCCAGCCCCTCCTGCTTCTCCAGCCCCTCCAGTCCCCCCCCTTCCCGAGCCATCACAGGCCCAACAGCTGCCCCCCCTCCTGCCCAGGCCAGGACTGGCCCTCGCTCCACCCTATCCCACGGCCGTGGCAGTGCCAGGACGCAGGAAGGTGTCAGGACCCTGCGATCAGGGAAGCAGCAGCCTACTTGAGCTCCTTCCCCACTCCAGATTTTCAGTCCCCTACCACCCCAGTTAAAGGACGTTTCAATTATGTTACAAAATCTTTATTTTTGACTGACAGGTTTACTTTGTTTATAAACAGCCAAACAATAACAAGAGAAAGGTGTTTTATACACAGTTAGAACATGTTCTGTACTGCTAGGGTACGTCTACACTAGCCCCCTAGTTCAAACTAGGGAGGCTAATGAGGGCGACCGAAATTGCTAATGAAGTGCGGGATTTAAATATCCCGCGCTTGATTAGCATAGTCCCGGCCGGTCGCCATTTTGGAAACTGACTAGCCCGAAGTAACTGCCCACGAGGTTTAACTGTTAAGTCGAACTAAGGGGTTTATCTCGGAATTCCACTTTTCTGCTGCGTGTAGACGCGGGCAGTTACTTCGGGCTAGTCAGTTTCCAAAATGGCGACCGGCCGGGACTATGCTAATCAAGCGTGGGATATTTAAATCCCGCACTTCATTAGCAATTTCGGTCGCCCTCATTAGCCTCCCTAGTTCGAACTAGGGGGCTAGTGTAGACGTACCACTAGTGTTTCTAATAAAAAAAAATTCTGTTTACAAAGAAAACCAGGTCTATCTATATGTCTTCTTAATGGGAAGAGGGTGAGGGTTGTGGAGGGAAAGGTAGGGGTGGGCCAGGCCAAACCCCCCATGGGGAGGCCCTGGGGAGAATCAGTGGGCTCCTTTTGAGAATCTCTCCCTCAGGGCCTCTTGGATTTGGACACCAGCCTGGTGAGCCTGGCGGATGGCAGCCGTCCGGGGCTGCTGAAATTGCCTCTCCTTGCCATCAGCACCTGTCCCGCACCCTGGCAGGAAGGCCTCCCCTTTCCTCTCCACCAGATTATGGAGGGCACAACATGTGGCCACCATCTCTGGGATGTTGCATTTGCCCATCTCCAGGCATGTGAGGAGGCAACGAAACCTCCCTTTTAGATGGCCGAAGGTGCATTCCACCTGGGTGAGAGCCTGGCTAAGATGCGTGTTGAAAAGCTTCTTGCTTGCATCCCGGTGGCTGGTGTAGGGCTTCATGAGCCACGGCATCAGGGGGTAGGCCGTGTCGGCTACTATGCACACCAGCATCTGCATGTCCCCGAGTGCGAGGTGCCGCTGGGAGAAAAATGCAACCTGCGGTACAGGTAGGAGTTGCGGAATATGCGGGCATCATGTGCCCACCCCGACCACCCGACACAAATATCCATAAAATGTCCCTGGTGGTCGACCAGGGCCTGCAGCACCATGGAATAGTAGCCCTTCCTGTTTATAAATTGGGCTGCTCGATGGGGCGGTGTGCAGATTGAGATGTGTGTCCCATCGAGGGCTCCTCCACAGTTCGGGAAGCCAAGGGCGGCAAACCCGGCAATGATGTTGTCCAAATCCCCAAGATGGATGAGCCTCTTCAGCAGCTCCACATTGACGGCCCTCACCACCTGCAGCACGAGACAAACAGACAGCCAGAAACCAGGGAGTTACACAGGTTACCTAAGTGCTTGGGAGGACAACCCTTCCCCTCTCCCAATCCACCCCTCCCCCTTGTCAGGACACTTCCCTCCCCCACATCAGAGCAGGGGTGGCCGAGGAGCGGCTTCCAAGTGTCACTTCTTCCCCCACTCCCTCTTGCCCTTGCTTGGCAGTCCCCCTTTCTCAATCCCCCCACTCAGCAGGGCCTGTCCCCCAAAAGTGACTTACCTCCATCAAAATGGCCCCGACGGTAGACCTCCCCATGCCAAACTGGTGTCCCACAGAACGGTAGCTGTTGGGGGTTGCCAGCTTCCACAAGGCGATTTGCGACCCGCTTCTGCAGTGGGATGGCAGGCCGCAGGTGGGTGTCCTGATGTTCCAGAGCAGGGGCGAGCCAGGCACACAGCTCCAGGAATGTGGCCTTCTGCATCCAGAAGTTGCGAAGTCAGTGGTCGTCATCCCAGAGCTGCATGATGAGCCGGTCCCACCAGTCCGAACTCGTCTCATGCCTTCAAATCTGCCTGTCCCCAGAAAAGTTTGGGGGCAAGGACAGGGCTCCTGCATCCCAGAGGAGGGTCTCCTCAGTGCAGTCCTGGTCCATATGGGGCAGGAGATTCATGACAGAGTCATACAGATGCAGCAGAAGCTGCAGTATGGCAGTGTGGGGCCATCGCCTGCCCAGGGGCAGCTCAGGTTCCATGGCCAAAAACATGGTGAAAAGCAGAAAAAAACCCTGCAAATAAACTGCTGTGGTGTCCGAGGAAGCAGGGCAACCAGAGCAAGAACTGCCGCAGCTTTGCTTTCCCTCGAGGAGGTAGGCAAGCCAGAAGCAGGTGCAGAGCAACGGCTGTCCAGGGGAATCCCTTTAAGCATGCGTCTCTACAAAGGGCATGCAGCAGCATCTGGAAATAAAGGCTGCCCCCATGCCCTGCCAGAAGCACTTCTGGGTGTCTTTTTTTTTTCTGGACGCTCTTTTTCGAAAAAGTGGATCAATTTTTTGATCTGCGTAATACAATCTAGACGCTCTTTTTCGACAGAGGCTTTTTCGAAAGATACTTTTGAAAAAGCCTCTGTCGAAAAAGGCGTGCAGTCTAGATGTAGCCAAGGAGTGAATATTAAGTCATGAAAGCTACTACTTGAAGAATGTCTAAGAGAAAGGAACACCTGTCCCAGCATTCCCTCCTCCCTTCTCATTTATGAACCTTCTTAGAAAGGTGAAAATTTAGTCTTGATTTTGGAAATCTATCTCCCTTCCCAGTGTCTGTTGGTCCTTCCCCAGAAAATCTGACTTTTCTCAGGAGGATCTGACCCCATTTTATTCTATTGCTGTTCTCATGCAGTCTCTGAGCATCTGTATTTCAACCCAACTGCTTCAGGTTGCTCCCAGATAATGAGGGAAGATTATAAAAATTGGGTTTGTTTACTTTGAAGAAGAAAAGAGTAAAAGCAGACATGATAACAGGTTTCAAACACGTGAAACGTTGTTAGGAGGAGGGAGAAAATTGTTTTTATTAACCTTTGATGATAGGACACAAAGCATTGGGCTTAAATTGCAGCAAGGTGGATTAGATTGAACACAAGGAAAAACTTCCTAACTCTCAGGGTGGTTAAGCATTGCAATAAATTGCCTAGGGAGGTTGTGGAATTTTAAAGATTTTTAAGAGAAGGTTAGACAAACAGCTGCCAGGAATGTTCTAGGTAACACTTAGTCCTGCCATAAGTGCAGAGGACTGGACTGGATGACTTCCAATCCTATGATTCTACATAGCAGCTTCTCTCTCAGAGGAAGTGTCACAAGAGATTTCCTTGAAGGAGCACAATTCCTAACCCAAGAGTAGGCTGTTGACCTCTGGGGAATTCTCTGAAAAGACCCTGGAACTGCCTCTCAGTAGGAGTTGTGGGGCAAACAAATCAATTAGTCTTAAAAGAGAACTGGACAAATGTCTGAATGTGGTCATATGATGAGGTTCTTGTAATGACAGGACAGCGCTGGTTAGCGCTGGAGGTCCCTTCTGGTTGATACACGAGTTTTAGAAATATGAATATATCAGGGCTTCAGCATGTCACCTGCCTGCGTCATGTGAGAGGAAAGTGGAGAGGGGGGCATTTTCCCTCCCCCATCAATGTATTCTGTTTTTTAAAATCTCCTTTCTGTGATGCAGTAGAGATGGCTAAAGCTATAGATGGGACATAGTGGGCCAAGGCTCCAAGGTGGTGCCAAGGGTCTCTCTGAGGTGCTTGGCTGTTTGGTTCTTGTTCACATGCCCAGGGTCTAACTGATATGTGGGGTCAGGAAGGAATTTTCCCTAAGACAAACTAGTTGTTACCTTGGGGGATTTCCATATTAATCTGAAGAATGGAGCCTAGATCACTTGACAGGACTATTTGGGTATATGTTACTTAACCATTTCCCTGCTACTGCAGGGGCATCAAGCATTGGCGCACCTTGACCCCTCCTATTCTCTGCTTGCGGCACATAATAGCTTAATTTCTTGTGGGCTGTAGAGTTTTGGTTTAATTTGGTTGGTGAGTGTTAAGATGCTCAGGGGGTTTTGTGGTCTGTGAACATGTAGTCTGCAGGAAGTCAGTCTAGATGATCTGGTGGTTTCTTCTGGCCTTTAACTCTATGATTAGTAGCACGTCCCTCCACCATTTTATTCTTAGAAGTAGAGGTTTCCTCTGAGAAACTCTCACTCTTGCCATCTGTGTATGGATGTGTGTATGCAAGATGGTAAAGCAGACTTGGTGCCACTAGGTAGGACAGCACACCACACCCGAAAGGTCATATGAACCCAAATGGTGTGGTGTTTATACATATATTTCCTATATATTGGAGTGGGCAACTTCCGGCCTGAGGGCTGGATCTGGTCCACAGTGTTAATCCCTGGCAGGCCTCCACCACTATATTTACTTGCACCTCTGCAGGTATCGGACAATCACAGCTCTCCTTGGCCATGAATCACCGTTTGCAGCCAATGCAAGCAGTGGGAAGTGGTGTCCTGGCCTGCGCCACTTCCCACTGCTCACATTGGCCGTGAATGGCAATTCACAGCCAACGAGAGCTGTGATCATCAAATACCTGATGTGGAGGTAAACATAGCAGCAGTGGCTCACCAGGGACTAACCCTGGTGCACTGCCTCCATTTTATTGCCCACCCCTGCTATATATTGTGTATAGAATATTACAAAATAGCTAGGATTTGAATTCCTTGAAAGAAACTTTGTCCTGTTTTGTTTACAGTATCTAGGCCTTCTGTTTGCTTTGGTGCTGTTTAGGCTGCACCATTTGTGTCTACATCTTCCTCTAGCTCAGTATTTATTTTTTAGACTGATAGATCTTGCCATGTCCATTCAAATATAAATCTGTCTGAAATGATCGAAGTAACAACAAATCTGCTGTGCAAGTAAAAGCTTTATGCTAGGATTCCCATGCACAATGGAGATTCAGTATCACTTCACTGCAGTACAGGCACTTTCTTACCTACAAGTCCCACTAGGAAGAAAATTAGCCTTTTGTTAAGGGCAGTTCTACTAATCATAGAATTTAAGACCAGAAGGACCCATAAGATCATTTAGTCTGATCTCCTGCATCTCACAAACCCCACCTAGAATCTGTTCACTAAACTTCAGCATGTCATGGAGTCCCATAAATTGTCCTATGAAAAGAAAGATTACCACAGAAATACAGCCATATGTGAAGGGGCTTAGTAAATGTATTCTGCAGCCATCTGTGAATCACCTTGGGGAAAGATGCATATGGATGTGCATGTATATTTGAGGAGGTTCTAACAATGATCACATTCTGTACCACCTGCAAAATGAAATCCTATTAAAATATGACAGCTAAATTCAACTGCTCTGGAATGAAAATTTGGAAAGTCTGCCTCAGGCTAACCTATGGTGATTCTAGAATGGTATGAAACACAAATTTGGTTCACAGGGTTTCTTGAGAATATCATATTTTGGTTTTGATTTGCGTAGGTTTGTAGTCCCTTCATTTCCTTTCAGAGTTTTAGCTTTCAAAGGACCTAAAAATTCATAACTGAAAACACTGAATTATTCTTTATGTTGATATCACATGCAACTATGGAAAAAGCCATGACATCATACTGTTTGTTTGAAAGTAGGCATGTGTTTGTGTAAAGTGTTGTGAGGCTTAACAAACTTTTGGATGCACACAGACTTAATTTAGGGGTTGTAATGAAATTTGAAACCAAACAAGTGTCATGTAATTTAATATTTCATTGCAAATATTTCATAGCAGTCCAGCTGCCTCTCCCTTTTCTAACATCACTTTTGTGAAAATAGAACAGAAATATCAATCAGACAGGTAACTATCTATATGTATATATATCTGCACGCACAAATTTTATCCATTTAACTTGTGTTATCATAACAAAATAAAGGACTTCTATATAAAAATCAGAAAAGAGGCAAGCCTTTGTAAACTATTTGTAATGGAAAGGAAAAGTAAAGTTATAAGTTCAGTTATATAGCAAATTTGGAGTTGAAGTGAGAAAATCTAAGGCTATGTCTACACAGTAGCATTATTTTGGAATAACTGACATTATATCAAAATAACATAGTCCGCGTCTACACACAAGCAGTTATGTCGACATAATGTTGACATGATGTTGAGATGAGAACATCTTACAATGACTCCTGTAACCCTCAGCTACCTGCAGCTAGCTGTTCAAGCTCTGGGAGTGAGGGGGAGAAACGGGAATGCAGATTTGTGGCACTCTGAAAGTGCTGGGAGGGAGAGGGACAAGTAAGAAGTGGGGGACTCCAGTGCCTCAATATGCAAGAGGAATGTGGAGGAGGGGGGCAAAGAGGAAGTGCGCAGGCTGCAGGTGGCACCCCAGTGAACTGCAGGCCTCAGGTTGTCCACCACTGGTCATGTGTCCCACTGAGATGAAGGAGGGTCACTAATGCAGCCCACTCTTGGTTTAACCCCTAAAGAGCTGCTCTGGGCCCCTTGTAAGTTGGCACTCTGGGGATCACACTAACTAATTTTTAAACTTTAATTTATTTTAAAATATTCTAAAGGTTTTTACTATTCTGCTCCAAAAAATAATTAGAAATACATTTATTTCAATGTTAGAAGACAAATTATATATAATAGATTGTTTATGTAGAAATGATCTAAAGTACTTATCTCCATGTGTGAATACTTATCTTTTGAGTCCTTGTTTCTTGTCAGGAGTTTGTGGTTTACCATTATTAGGTGATAATAAAAAGCAAAAAAGCAGAGAATGTTAGGAATCATTATAAAAAGGATAGAAAATAAGTCAGAAAATATCTTATTGACTCCATATAAAAACATGGTACACCCACATCTTGAAAATTGCACACAGATGTGGTTGCCTCATCTAAAAAAAGATATATTGGCACTGGAAAAGGTTCAGAAAAGGGCAACAAAAATTATGAGGAGTTTGCAATGGGTCCCATATAAAGAGAGATGAAAAAGACTTTGACTTTTCAACTTAGAAAAGAGGAGACTAAGGGGGGATACGATAGAGGTCTATAAAATCATGACTGGTGTGGAAAAAGTGAATAAGGAAAAGTTACTTACTTATTCCCACAATATAAGAACTAGGGGTCACCAAATGAAATTAATAGGCAGCAGGTTTAACACAAACAAAAGGAAGTTTTTCTTCACTCAGCGCACAGTCAACCTCTGGAACTCCTTGCCAGAGGATGTGGTGAAGGCTAGAACTTTAACAGTGTTCAAAAAAGAGCTAGATGGATTCACGGAGGTTAGGTCAATCAATGGCTATTAGCCAGGATGGGTAGGAATGGTGTCTCTAGCCTCTGTTTCTCTGGAGGTGGGTGACAGGGGAGAAATCACTTGTTGTGTTCCCTCCCTCAGGAGCATCTGGTATTGGCCACTGTCGGCAGACAGGATACTGGGCTGGATGGACCTTTGGTCTGACCCAGTATGGCTGTTCCTATGTTCTTATGTGATTATATACATTGAAATGCTAATATGATAAACACCAATAAATCAATAAGATTTATTGGCTCAACTACAAACTGAGAGAAAAATCTTAATGCATTAAAATATTGAAATATCCTTTAGTGACTGAATAATGATTGGTCATATGTAAATTCTCCTGAAGAATACAATTACTTTTCAGCAAGGGGTCCTCAAGCAGGCATCAACAAGCAAAAGCTGATTTTAACTTTCCAGGGGATAATTGTAGCTGTAGAGCAGATGATTTAATCAAGGATTATACTATGTGTTGTTTAAAACTCAATTTAAAAAGAATTGAAAAGCTTGAAATTCATAGATTGTAAAGACAAGTTTTCAACCCAAAGTAGCGTCCCTAACTAGTATCTCCAGTGGAATCAATAGAAGTAGTACTGCAGCATGAATGAAGGTTCATCACTTAGAAATAGTGTCTCTTCCTGACTGATCTAAACATTTCCAACAATATAGATTCTGAATATATTTGAATGAATCCAAACAGGAATCTTTGCAGTACCAAAAAGTTTCCATACTGAAGTATAAGAAAGGACATTTTTGTCTTATGCCAAGGTAAGAATGCAAATCCATTGTCTTTGATAAATTTTTATGGTACTTAAGTATTTCTCGAAGTTGATGTTTTCCATAAACTAGTAGAAGTAAGTCAGTGTATATAAAATACCCTATTATTGTACTTATGTAATGTTTCCAGCATAGTATATAATTATATATTCTGAGTTTTATTTAATCCTGTCAGAAATGATGAAAACTCATATTAACCATATTGTACTTGAAAGCAGAGATGCTCAAAGAGAGAACCTACTACATCCTACTAAAGTGAAAGGAAATACTTTTACTGACTTTACTGGACTTTGGATAGGGCCTTAAAAAGTGCTTTGGAATGTGTTAAAAATATAATATGTTACAAAATGATTTGCCTTCTTGCTTTCCAAAAAGATTAAAGAGAAAATTCTAGAAATAAGACACCAGTAAAATTATAAATATAGGTGTCTAAAATTAGGCACCTTCATAAGTGATCTTATTTCCATACATGCAAAGCACCTTTGAATTTACCATTGACTCCAGTGAGATCTCAGTGTCTCCAAGGTGCATAAGTGTTGATTTAAGTTACTACTAATAGGCATCCAAGTATGAAATTCTGTGTTCTTAAAATGCAGTTGAACGTGGTGGCCATTTTTCTTAAAATTCTTAAATCTAGAATCTCCTTCCTATAAACATGGCTTCAAATAATTGGGCAGAAAATTATATAACTGGTGCCAGCTCTAGTTGAATATCCCCTCTTAGATACAAACTAGGCTGATTTGAAGGGATTCAAATGCTGAATCCCCTAGACTTTAAGTCTCCAGAATCCATGCACTGTGCTTACTTTGGGGTCTGTAGGTGCACTCTTGAGATGCAGATTTTCTGTCCAGCTTTCCCTTCTGAGAGCTGAGACTTCTGTGATTCAATTGCCTATCTCTTGGAACCAGCCCTGAGCCCCCATCTCCTCATTGCCTAAACACATCCTCTCTCAGAGCTCCAGGTGTGTGAGTGTCCTGGGTCCATAGTTTAACTCTTCCAGGAGATGTGACAGCTGTAACACACTCACACAGGTACAGAAAGTCTCCCCTGCTCCCCGCACCTCCTCATTGCTCTCTATTCAATAGAGAGAGAACACATAATTTAGAAAATCCTGAATTGGTGATCTGTCTGAGTTCAGGTAGGCAGAGTTCCTCCTGCTTCATCAGGCTGCTGTAGCAGCTTCTCTCTGCTTAAGCTGGTCAAAAATGGCCAGAGACTCCCAATAGATCAGAATCTGCCCTTTTATAACCTTCCAGTCTCTCTGTCTGGCCCAGCCTTTCAGGTGATTGCAGACCCCCATCAGGTGACTGCTTGGTTGCCAGGTGACCTCCTCACAAGACTGTTCTCCTGGATAGGAATCAATCTTCTAGGGGGTCTGTAGTTGAAAAGAGAACCCTTCCAATTTAACAAATCTCTATTGTCTACCATTCATGGCATTTCAATCCAACAAGAAGGCATAGAATAGCACATTCAAGGAGGTGGGGGGAGGGAGTGAAGAGAGGCTGCTACTGAATTCCACTCTTACTCACAGGGTGAATTTTACCCACATTTGCCCTCGTTTTGAAGACTTAAGCGGAAAGTATGTGATACATAGATTTTGTCTTCTTCTTTATCATGAACATATTCAGCTGTATGTAGTCCAATAATCTATGTGAGAAGTTATTTTAGCAAAGCAAAACAGGCTCTTTCTGTTAAGTTTTATTTCTTGAACACTTCTAAAATTCCCTTGATTTTTTTTTTCCCCATCTGGAAGAGAAAAAAATCATATTCAGTTTTGTTAGGTTTATTTTTTCATTGAGACATTAGGTCAGGCAAAATATAACGTTGGCAGAATTGTTGTCTTTTCTGCATTTTTTTTTTTTTTTTTTTTCAGGATTGTCACTTGAAGGTCAAATAAAGGCTCGTTCCTCTGGAGCAGTGGAAATGATAGTAGCCAGCCTCAGGTCAGTCCTGCCTCTTGAGATATGGAGTTCATTACACACTTTCAGAAAGCACTGTTGTCTGCTTTTTTCCTGGCCTCAGAAATCACAATACTATTTGGCTGTGTGACAAAGGGTATTCCCAATTTGAATGACTTTGTCTCCCTTTGTATTTTTTTCTTTCATATCATTTGACTGATTGGTCCATTTTTAATTTTAAAATAATTTATTAAATGTATCACATCCCTTGCTGTTTAATATGAGCTTTTTTATTATGCCTTCTGTATCTGGTATAGAGACATTCTTTAAATCTCTAGTAGTCTCCATGACTAAAGATTTCTGAAGGACACTTTGCTGTGTAAAAGAAAATATCTTTAATTGGTACCTCATCCCTACACTTACAATCCTTGAGAGCAGGGGAGACCGATATTGTGAAAAAAGGACATAAATGGGGGAGCTATTGTAATCTATGGGGGAAGAGGAAGCATAATAAAAAGCTGAGCTCCTTCTATTCATTGTGCCTCATTTCAGTTCTGCAAATCTCTGTTTCCACAAATGGATGCTATCTATCTATCTATCTATCATTTAATGTATAGTAGGCAAACAGTCTCAAAAAAGATGGTGAGAAATTGAAATATCCTTTTCTCCCTTATTTATGAAATTTAGACCTAGGTCTTTACTGGAAAACAATTTATGTGCAGAGAAAAGGAAATGCTCATACTCATATGGAAGGCACTAGTGAATGGACAGTAGTTTACAATTACATGTTAAAATGTTAATACAGAGATTTTCCCAAAGAATAAGCAACTCTGAGTGAACTGTATCCATATGTATGTCACAACAGGATTGAAAGTTTTAGGCAGTTATGTACAGCATCTGTGTTGTATGAGGGAGATGAGAAATCTCAGAACACACAAAATTACTCTGTTACTTTTCTTTTGGTAGCCCTGGAAAACTTTTTCATATAACAAATCCTTGTCAGTCAGACAGGCTGACCTAAATATTTTCCACTGGGCTCTGGAAGATCAGAGTTCATTCCTATTTTGCTATAGACTTCCTGTGTGACCCCGTGCAAGTCGCTAGAGCTCAAACCACAAAGAAATGAAGGCAGATAAGTTCCACTTTAGGCACCTCAGAACCCCTGTTCAGCTGCTGACTAAAATTATGCAAGCTAGTTCTCATGGTACCTATATTTCCACTGGTAATGTCCTTTAGGTGACTAAAACTCTGCCAGTGGGCATGCATACAGCTGCCTCAGACTAGGTGCTCAGCCCACACTAAACATTCTTTCTATTTGGCCTGGGAGGTATTCTTTGAAGCTGCCTTCAAATGGAGACTTGCATAAAACAACGCAGGTGATTGTCTCCGCCCAGTAATATTTAACTCACAAGTTAGAGGACTTCCCCAGAATTTGAGAGACCCCAGTTCTATTCCTGCCTTTTTTCCTAATGTAGAGAAGGGAGTTGAACTTGTTTCTCCCACCTCAGAAGAATGTCCTAATCACTGGAGCATTTTAGGAGCATACTCTCTCTAGCTCTTTTATTAAAGTTGTTCCACTCTCTATAAATACTCAAATCTTTATTGGGCTCAAGAGCAAGTGAGAATGACTCTATAGCCCAGTGAGTAGAACACTTACAGTTTTCAGAACACAAATACACTGATTAAATATTAAGAGTGGAAAATCTTAATGCACAGGATTCAGGGTATGAAATCCTTGTCCCCCTTAAGTGCATGGCAAAATTAACATCCCCCTTTGATGTTAATGGGAGTAACCCTAGAGTTTTTGGGGGAGATCCTTTGCCCTCCCTAAGTAAATGTTGGTTTGGGCTTTCAGGGATTCATGCAATCAATGAGTCAGAATCAGCTGAGTGTAAATGGTATAACTCAGGTCAATAGAGTTGTTTTACAGTAATTATTTTTGGATTTTGTTTGTGTGGCTTTGCATCAGTTGACAATTGCTTTGAATTTCATGTTCAAATGAACCAAAATCTGAAAGCATATTCTGTTCAAATCTTTGAGTTTCCAAAACTATACGCTTGCACAAATTTGCTTAGCATTGGGCCTAGGTTCACTCAAGGTAGTTCACTGACTTTAATTAACCCTTTCACAAGCTCATGCAGAACTTAGAGCTTGTAACAAAACCCCTAAACCAAGCAAGTTTCTTATGAGTCCCAACTTTAGTTGCAAATGATTCACACTGTTTCCGTCTTTGATTTTTTTTCCATTACATTTATATTTGAAATTTTGGTGAAATCAAAAATATTTATGAATTAAGAATGGTGCTAATCATCCCAGTCTCTTTTATGTTTGTGATTTTCACAACAGTTTTGACACATTGTGTGTGTAGGTGTGTTTCTAGGTACAAATTTTCATATATAAACATAATAGTTTATATTGAAGAAAGGAAGTGAAAGCTTTTTTAGAATTTTTTTTTAGCATCAATACTAGTGTTTTGTTGCAAGTTTCAAATACTGACATTGTAATAGCATATCAAATATAACTTAAAATATACAATTAAATGCTCATTTATGGGTAGTCATAAATGTGCACATGCATACAGTATCTTTTGAAGTCTGTAATACATTTTAGAATGATATCAAATATATTGTGTGTTGCTCGTCTACTTTTCTATAAAGCAGAGCATGGGGAAATAATTTCACACTGCATATGATGCATTTGATATGACAGAAACTTGAAAATTATTTAGTTACAGATTGCTCTGACCAGGCTTGCAAAATGGTATATATTATGTTAATGGGCAGGTATTTGAAAATGAACTTGAATATTAAACACAATAAGTTTGGGTTCTGACATGAAGGCAGGCATGGTATATCTGCTGTATAGAAAATCGGTTTTCTTTAATTCTTTCAGTTTTCTTACAAAACATCACATCTTTTGGACAAAAGATGCACTGATATAAATGTAGAGTCTGAGTTACTGATCATTCAGAGTTTTCCCATAATATTTCTAGAACTGTAATACATTTCCAGTTATGTACTGTTGTGGCAAAAATGGGAAAGAAATTAATAACTTTAATGAAATAAACTTGAAATAACATGTTTTGTTAGTCTATAAAGTGCTACCAGACCATTTGTTGTTTTTTAAGTTTATCCTGTACAGATTAACTCGGCTACCCCATGAAGCATTTAATGAAATATGTAGCTGACATGGCTTTGAAAGTGGTCAACAGCAGCTATCACAACTGCATCTCAGCCCAAAAAATGTAGCATCTACAGTACTTCTAAGTAGTATTGTAACATCCTTTGTGACCTATTCTCAAAGGTAAGCAACTTTTCATTTGTAATACACAAACATGTATACTTTCTCAGTGTAGCCATTTTTGCATGAGTCCTGGATGGTTGTAGACAATATGGTTAAAGTGGTAACAAAGGGCCTGATGAAATTAATGGCTACATGGTAATGACATCAGTGATTCAGGATTGAGCCATTAAGATGCATGAGCACTATGGGTATGTCTACACTAGCCCCCTAGTTCGAACTAGGGAGGGTAATGAGGGCGACCAAAATTGCAAATGAAGCGTGGGATTTAAATATCCCGCGCTTCATTAGCATGTTCCCGGGCGGTTGCCATTTTGGAAATTGACTAGCCCGGAAGTACTGCCCTCTTCTACACGCGGCAGAGAAGGGCGATTCCAAGATAAACCCCTTGCCGAATTAACAGTTAAACCTCGCGAGTATTAAACTGTTAATTCGATAAGGGTTTATTTCGAATCGCCTTCTCTGCCGTGTGTAAACGCGCAGTTCTTCCCGCCAGTCAATTTCCAAAATGGCGACCGCTCGAACATGCTAATGAAGCGCGGGATATTTAAATCCCACGCTTCATTTGCAATTTTGGTCGCCCTCATTACCCTCCCTAGTTCGAACTAGGGGGCTAGTGTAGACATACCCTACAATAAAAGACTTATGGATGGCCACACCTGGTGTGGGTCAGCCGACTCAGGGTTGCAGGCTAAAAATTGCAGTGTAGATACTCAGGCTCCTGTTTCAGAGCCAGGGTTCCAGTCTTAACCCTGAAATGTTTAGTCCTGCAACCTGAGCTCTCCCCACCTGAGTCATTTGACCTGCACTCTGAGACCAAATGTCACACATTCACATTTTTATTGCAGAATGTATGTACCCTTAAGAGACAGGGTCTTTAATATGTGTTGCATGGAGTTAAGTGACAGACACAGTATTTTTGGAGGAAAGTGCCTTGGGAGAGGCAGCTGTGAGAGAAATTGCTGTTAGTTAGTGGAAGATGCTCAAACACAGTGGTCCATACTGGCATTTTAGACTTGGAAGTGCACCTTTTCAGCTGTCAGCATTCAATGCCCATGAAAAAAGTGTTACGATTTTTTAATTATATTCTGTGTCCTATATCTATTCATTTATCTCCCAGAAATACCTAGTACCTAGAATTTTCCCCACCACCTAGAAAATATGACCATTCACTTAATAATAAAGTGCTGATTTTTCCTAGTGGGCTTCATGTAAACTCTGGGCAATATGAAGTGAAGCAGCATTTCACTGTTTTCGTTATACAGTAAGGAATTAAGATAAAAATAAAAGCCAGCTGACACACAACTGCTTTGGTTGGTGTCTTAGTCAGTTATCAATATAATTTAACTGAAATGTCATGTTTTCATTCAGACAAAACACCAGCTACCCTAACTTTGCAGTTTCAATGTGCAGGAGGCTAATAGTTAACAGTAAACATTTTTTCCCAGAGCATATTTCTATTGAAAGAGCAAAGCATTACAATACACTGGATGCTTTAGGTCATTTATTTTGTTTGTGCTCTGGGTCATTTTACAAAAGCACTTCTGCTCTCTAGCGTTAAAATGAGAGCCACTCTACTCTCCAGATATTACCCAGCAGCACTTGGGGACTCTTAATGATTAATACCATCACAGTCCAGCCACAAACCTTTCTGGCGCAGATAATGCCAGGCAGCAAGCATGCTTGACACTTTTAATGTATAATTAAGTAGAAAAAGTCAGCACTCAGTATGCAAATTTTTCAAAATGATAAATGATGCCATACAGCAGTAGGGATTGATTTGGTGTAAATGAAACTAATTAAGGAAATGTCAAACATAATTAATAAAACAGGTTTAAGCTGCAAAACATTGTCAATTGAATGAATGGGGAGGCATTGGCTCCCATTGTTTCTGCTTTATTTAGGGCTTGTGTTTAGCTTGTACTCTGTTCCTAAATGCACTTTCTCTACCTCACACCCTCCACTACCAATTCCCAGAGAGGGGGAAAATAAATTTGCTTGTCTCTCCTCTGACTGCAGAAATTAATTGCAGAAATCTTGTCCCATCCAAGTGTTACATTCACTCACAGGACATTAACATAACTAATTTGAAAGAACCCAAATGACTGCATAATAGAGCACTGTCAGTATGCCTGACAGTCTTTGGTCATACCAAATTAGCTTGGTTTTCTAATTGAAATTTTTTTCTTAGGACTCTCTATAATTTTTTCCTCAGCTATTCATTTTTGATAAGAACAAAGGTTTTATAATTTACAAAAGAGTGCTTGACCTATAATTACTAGGAGGAAATTAGGGGAGGTAGGAAAGTCAGATTTAGTCCTGGTAATGATGCTAGAGACCTTGCTGCCTCTAGGGAGCCTGAAGAATAATGGAATCTTCTATTTTTACGGGCGACCTGTGCACTGGTGCTGACTCTAACTGTGAATCCACTTTACCTTGCAGATCACTTGCTTAACACTAAAAGTGCCAACAGAATCACAGGCCATTATTCCAAATGTCATTCTGTGCCAATGCCATTTCCAAATGCCCTTCCCTCCAAATGAGTGAATCAAAGAACATCTGCCAGTGCACTTATCTTGTCCTTGTAACTCTTCTGTTGTATGATTTTCACAAAATATAATGTGTGCTTAATTTGGGTAAATAGGGCCACTACTAAAACATTTTTTTAAAATAGGACAAATATGCTTCATTTGGAGAAAACAAATTATATAGTCTGATTCTTTATTCAGAAATTGGTTTTAGAAGGAAATTCTTTTGTGTGTTTGGTAAAGCATTTTTTACTCCTAATTCACTATCTCCTTCTGCATACCTGACCCCCTGCCTTCAGCAGAGCTCCAAGATAAGTAGTAGTAGAGTAGGAACCTGGTGTCAACTTTCTAATGTCCAAATTAGGTGCCTTTGTCCTTTATGCATATAGTCAAGGCAAGGCTTCCATTTTAAATAAATAAATTTGTGGTTATTTCATATGTTACAAGCAATAGAATTCTGACCAGATCTACAAGTCCTCAAGTTCATCTTGCCCATAAGTTTTTAGGACAAGGAAAACTTGTTTATAAATGTCAAGAATATTCAAAATAAGGGATGATAGGGTTGGGAATGTGAAATGAATTCAAAATCTGCTGTTCTGCTTTCAAGAAAAGAAGATGAAGATTTTTATCAACAATATGTATTGAAAGTAAGGCATACAAATCTTTGTTTGAGCAGGAGTTTTGAACTCTTAGCACTTTTATTCAGATGCCTAAATTTTTGTGCCCAAACTTGAAATTTTTGGTTTAAATCTTTTGAAAGATAACAGCTTGGTACAATTTGTACAACTAAATATGAGAGAGCGCAGGCATTTAACTAACAAAGTCTATTCCCAGGACTACATAAAAAGAACAGTGCAAAAAAGTAGCCATGTCTGCTTCCACTCAATTAGAAAGTGGAAAAGCAACATTTGCCAAATGGAGAAGATAAAATTAGTTTTTGAAGACTTGCTCGGTAGTTCTCTATTTAAAAAACAAAACAAAAACAAAAGAAATGCATCTATTTATTCAGAATGGCCATACTAGTCACACCAATGGTTATTCTACTTAGTAGAGTATCTTCCAATACTGACTTTTGCCAGATGCTTCTGATGGAGAGAACAGGACAGGGAACTTTGAGTCATACATCCGGTCATCTCCCAATTTCTAGTATAGGTTTCAGGGACATCTAGAGCATGGAGTTGCATCCCTGACCATCTAGCCATTGATGGACCTATGCTCCATGAACTTTTCTAATTCTCTTTTGAATCCAATTATACTGTTGGCCTTTACAACATCCCCTGACAATGAGTTATACAGATTCACATTGTATTGTATGAAGAAATACTTTCTCTGTTTGTTTTAAATGCTCTGCCCATTAATTCGTGTGTTGTGAAAGAGTAGTTAACATTTCCTTTTTCATTTTCTCCAGAGCATACATGATTTTATAGATCGCTATTATGTCTCCCTCATTGATCTCTTTTTCAAGCTGCACAGTCCCAGTCTTTTTAATTTCCCCTCATATTGAAGCAGTTCCAGATCCCTACACATCTTGTTGCCCTTCACTGTACTTTTTCCATATGAATAATGGGATGAGTAGAATTGCACTCAGTAGTCAAAGTGTGGGCATTCCATAGATTTATAAAGTGGCATCATTGATGATTTCTGTATTCTTATCTATCCCTTTTCTAATGGTTTCTTACTGAGACTGATGAAAAGTGACCTAATTGTACTGGTGCCATCCAATAACACATCTCTTAGCCCACTGAACAACTGCCAGATGGTAGGGACCTTTGGTTACTGATCTGGGCCAGACTTAAATCCTAAGAATACATCTATACTGCAAGGCTTTTTCGCAAGAGGAAATGCAAATGGAGAGCTCATTTGCATATGTCGCTCTTGCATTTTCATTTCCTCTTCAGATCCCTTTTGTGCAAGAGGTTTTTGCACAGAAAAGAGCTGTGTAGATGGCTCCTTTTTGCACAAAAAAACCCTTTTCTACAAAAGCCATTCTTCCAGGACGTGCTTCCAGAAACTGCTCTATTTGCATTTCCTCTTACAGAAAAGCCTTGAAGTATAGACATAGCCTAAATGTGAAAGGCCAGATTTCGTACTCTGACCTTGATGTTTTTCTATTATCCATCCATTTACTTGCCCTTCTTCCCTCTATCACCTTAGGATGTAAGTGCAGTGATAGAGCCAATAAGTCCCAAGTTTGAAACTACAGAGCAGAGATGTGCACTTGGGACTCCTAAATTAAAATGCTGCCACCTGAGGAAGTTTGGGCTAATTTTCCTTTGTGATGATAGAATTTCCCCTTATTTCATGATATTGCTTAATGATTCTTGAAACCCTAAAATACTCCAGAAGAGAAAATTTGTGTCTCAAATAGAGTTATTCAAGAATCAACTATTTGCTCAAAGTTTCCTGGAGATCAAGCTGCCTCCAGATCAAGATGCTGTATAGCTCACTCGGATGTTATGGGCTTGCTGCAGGAGTCACTGGGTAAAACTAAAAGGAGCACTCTAGATATTATAATGGTCTCTTCAGGCCTTAAAATTACACCCATTTCACATGATGTAAGTTGAAGATTGTGCTATGTCAGCAATATACTTAGTGTATTTTTTTCAAGAAGAAAATATAAATATTTCTATTGATTGAATTTAATGTAATTTGGTTTGCTAAGAAGTGTTACCTCTCTGCTAGCATGTATTTATAAGAAAGAAAGAATTTTTGTTTAAATGAAAAGCACACATGTTCCGCGGGCACATCCCCTTATCCCTCCTTCTCTTATATTGTGAATGCAAGAACTCCCTGGGAGAAAAGCCCGATGACAAAATTTTTTTTTTTAAATATTGCCTGCACATAACTTGAACAGACATATCCATTCAGCCAAGGGAATAATCCCTTATAATAATAAAGTTATAACCCCTTTCTGTCCCACAAGATGCTACCCATTGCCTACAAGTATTACCTTTGCTTTCTCTTGACTGAGTTAAGGCCAATTGGTTCTATTTAGTAGTCCTAGAGACTAGAACAGCAAGGAGAATGTAGAATCTGCTCTCTTTTTCTTCAGGCCCAGATTCTACATTCTCCTTGCTGTGTAGACAGGGAAGTTATTTCAAAATAATTCCCCTTACTTAGAAATAGCAAGGTGAGCGTCCATTCTCCCAAGCCTGTTATTTTGAAATAATGGGCTTGTTATTTCAAAATAACTCCTGCTTATAAAGAGGAATAAGGTTATTTTGAAATAGTTATTTTTGGAGTTATTATTAGTGTAGACATAGCCAGAGACAGTACCATTAACATTAATACATTGACCCTCAAAAGTCTCAATCACCCACAGCTGCCTGTGGTCAGATAGAATCTTGGAAGATCCTCACAGAGAAAGGTAACCATGAATGTGAGCACCCTTTGGGAAGTCCTTGAAGGCATGTGTAAGCCCACTATAATGGAAAGCTATTAACCAATCAGGGCCAGATTCCTGGTTAGTCACAGTAGGTGTGTGCCTTGGGGTGCTGGCATGCTAGGGAGACCTAAAAGCGGATTAAAATATTCACTTTATGTGGAATGCATGAAGATCAGCTGTAGGCAGAGGAGGAGTGCTGCTGAAAATGCTGCGTGCATGAAGTGTCTATGTGGCCTGGAGCCTGTAAAATGTGGCAGGAGTTCTTCTATTGACCCTTCCTGTTAGCAAGTGAAAAAAAGTTACAAAGAGATGTTAACTGAGTTCTGCTTATTCAGTGGATGTGTATAGCTCACTATTCCACGTTAGATATAAAGGAGGTGGAAGTGCCTTCTCTGGTCAGAGGAATCTGGGATTTGTGACTGAATAGCTCCTTGGCCTCCTTGTGTACACAGCAGCCTTCAGCTGGAGTCTGTTGTTTTTATTAACTGTCAATTAAGCCAAACCTCAGGAAGGAGTAAATTTTATTAAAACTTCTAAAATGACAAGAAGCTCCTTTTTCACATGCTAGATGATTCTGATGCTTGTTTGCCAATAGATTGAATCAATGTATCAGGCTAAGCAGGAACCCCACAACATGCAATGCTAGGAAAGCATGCAGCACATTGTTTATTAAGGCAAATTTACCATAAAAAGTTAACATACCACAGCATATATTACTTGTTCAGGATTGGAAAACTTGGCTGAAGATTCTGCCTTGCTAATGGGGGAACTGCCCTCCTCTGAGAATGCTAGAAAGGGTTAGTAAATATTCTGAACACCTACCCTCTTTTTTATGCATCTTTTCTTTCTGAAGCTCAGCAAATTTGGGTTATTTAGGACTCAGGAAATGGAAGAGCATATTTCAAATGAAAGAGGCCCTCACAAAGGATACCCTCCAGCAGCTCCCTTTCTCATACTGCAATCCAGCTCAATTGTCTCTGCAGATCTTAACTGTTGTAGTAAGGCCTGGGCAGAGAGCTAATCTCAGGTGCAGCAGAAAGGCTTTCACGGTACTGCGTATGCATGGACTGTGTTTTGAAGCAGAATGAAGACAACACCTGTTCAGTCCCCTCTCTTTAATGCAAACACAGGGGAAAACCAACAGTGGCTACCAATTCGTGCAGAATCTGCAATGTTTTGCACTCTACTGCTTCAGACTCTATAGATATTGCATAGGTTCATTGGCAAACTGAGTGCTTGTACCTGTGCTGACATTTTCAGTGATGCTGGTGAATAAACAAAAAGGGGGGCTAAAATCCTACAGCCACACTGACTTGTACTTCAGAAATGCAAAGGGGAAAAACAATCTTTGCTAAATACAAAAGTGCAAAATCAAGAGGGGAGGAGATTTTTTTTTTTTTTTTTTTTTTTACTAGAGGCTTTTGCCATAGCTGCAACATTGGACTAACTGAACCAACCACTACAGTTAAATGTCTTGCAGCATTTCCACTATCACTCAGTTTGTGAAGGTTCAGGTGAGAAAGACTTGTGATAAAATGTACTAGTTGTTAGTCACATAAAATACCAGTTTTCGTCCCATCCATAATATACTAGTTTGAAATGCACTTTGCTTTTTTCCTCAAAAGAATCTTTAAGGGCAACCTACAATCTTGCAAACTACTCATGGCATATATTTGCAGTGATATCACTGTCACTTCATTGAAGCAGAAGAGTTTACTGGTGGACATTTGGAAAGTTTCTGTGTCATTTATATTCAGTGGTGTTTTCCTCTATGAAGGACAACTGTCATATCACCTTGCACATCAGCTAGCCTCCATCACAGCTATGTTTTTCAGAGGATAGGGTGGTTCACTTCACACCTTTTTAGTGAAGTGGCTCAAAGGTAGAGTGACACATGGTCCTTTTGCCACTTATCTTAGACTACCTGCTCATTAGGAAACTAAAAAATTTGTTCCAACTTGGAACAGTGCTATTGAAACAGTGGAGCACTTCTGAAGATTATCTAAAAACTCAGAGCAATCTTAAGATAATATACTTTCTAAAATGCCATAGACCTTGAGCAACACTCATTTCCAAGGTGCGGTAAACATCAAGTACAAATATATGATGACAACCCATTGTTATTTCCATGGTACACCAGTAGACTTTGGCAGCATAAATTCTAGAGCATAGGGCTAGTAGTAGGGCAGAAAAAGAACATAGACTCATGGTTCCGTAATTGCATATGTGGTTTATATAAGATGATCTTAAGTAGACATGAAAAAAATAATAAAATATCACCTGTATTTGCTTTACAGAAGTCTGTTTTCTTCCATAAAACAGTAGCATCAGTACCTGTACTATACATTTCACTTTCAGATTGGCAAAAAGAAATGTATTTAATTGTTCAGTGCTACAAAACAATATTAAGAGCAAGAAAGCAAATAACTTTCAACCTTGGAAAAATCCTTTCTATAATAATTAAAAATAAACCCCCCATACATGCATGAACTTACAGCTTTTTTCTCCACTAGGTTCTGATTTAATGAAATGCATCGTTTTTTTAAGACTCCTAATTTTCTTATTCCAAGTAAAGCCCTATGCAGGAATTCTTGAAATATAGTGTTTCATTTATAGCTCTCAGTGCTGCTTTTCCTAAGAAACCGGATGACAAAGATAGCGAAAACAAGAAAAACAATAGAAAAGTTTATGACGTATAAAATGAATTCTTCAAAAGAATTTTGTTTCAAAATGCCAAGGTTATAAGTCAACTATATTCAGTACATATCCCTATTTATTACTTTGCATTTGGCTGAAATTCATCTCTTTTGACAGCCTTGGGTAAATCATGTTACATATTTTATAAAATATGAGTGCTGGTCTTTTTCTGAAGACACTACTTAGTGGGTGAACTCACTGCTATTGGCTGCATCCCAGTTGCCATAAGCTCCCTTAAGACTAGTACTTCTGCATAGTTCTATGGCAGCTGTATCAGAGAAGAAAAGGTATTTATAGAAATAATGTGCAAAAGGTTGATGGCTTGTCCAGTTTTTAGAGCACACACTGACAGCTAAATACAAATTGAGAAATGCAAGTTTCACTTTCGAGCAAATTTACTGGGTGAAAGCCTCATTTTTTTCATTTCATTTGAATATGTTCCGTGCTGCTCAGAATATGCAACTTTATAGTGAATGTATTTTTTATTCTTGAAGGCTCATTATTTTACAGTGAGGTTACTGAACCTAAACCACGCAGTGCAGATTACCAAGCATAGTATTAATCAAAATATACATGGCAAATGGGATTCAAAACAGTGCCAAACAGGCATCTGCTTTTAGTAGGCACAAAAATGCATTTAGCTCCTTTGTTTAAAGGTATTACGGGCAATTTATTTTTAAACCATCTCTCTAACACCATTAACTAGCATATAATTTAATACACTCCCAAGCAACTTGACTTCTATATTTCCTTCAAAATATTCATTTGCTTTTGCAAATTGATGTAAAAGATGCCTTTGACCCCCAGGAGTGATGCAAACCATTAACAATAAATATAATAAATTAAATTATCTTTTAGAAGGATATCACCATTATTTTGGAGGTTGGAAAAATAGCGTATTTACAGTTGTCACAAGTGACATAATGTTGCCTCGTGGGAAAATAAAACTCTGAATATTTTAAATGATTTAATTTCTTCCACAACTATCTATGTCAAGTTTATAAGATTAACTTTAAAAAAAAATTGCAGGCTGCCTAAATGTTGCTAACAAATCAAAGTAAGAAAATCCTGTTTGGTTATATGGGATTACTCAGCATAGGCAAATGGACCAAAATAGCTAATGGCCTCTTTTTCTTTAGTTCCAGCCCAAGGAACTGCATATTTTCACAAATAAGAAAAGGAAGTCTCGTGGAATATTCCTACTTCTTTAAATGAGGCAGGTAGCTATTTTCCATTCCGAATACAGAGTTATGGAAAAGAACAAAAATAAACCAATCCATTGGTGACATAAAAGCACATAATACTTTAGTGTGTTTGATGGTGGTTAATAGTTATTAGATTTGTATTATTATAATAAGCCATGTTCAATTAATGGTTGCCATCTCAGCCAACAGCCATTGATCTGGGGACCTTCAGAACAAAGTACATGTACCTCTACAGCTTGAACTAACCAGTTAAGTTCAGTAACTCTGAGAGCTGTAACTAGCTCGTATCCTTTGAGGATAAAGCACAGATCATGATAGAGAGCACACACTGATCATCAGATTAGGTTACATGTATATTCTCCTCCAGTAGAGAAGACCAACATGGTAAACTCTGAGAGCCTGATTCAAAGCCCATTGAAATCAGTAGAAAGCCTTTTATTAATAACTTCGGGAGGTTTTGACAGAGGATGGAAGGGCCGGATTCTGCTGTTCTTAAGCACATTGAATAATGCCATTGATTCAAAGCAAAGCATTAAAATTAAGTACAAGAGTAACTACCCAGAGCCTTGAATCATGGCCTCACTAATTAAGTAGCCCCACTGATTGCATTCAGTGTACTTGTGTAGTAGGATAATTCATGTAGGAATAGCAAAATCTGCCCCATGATTACTTTTGGCATCCTAAGCTGATTTTTTTTATGTTACTGATTATTACAGCTGTAAATTATGACTTTCATCTTAGGAATTGTGGCTTTGCCTGTAGCTTGTAGTACTAATGTATAAAGCAAAGGCCTAAAACACTGTCTAATTACCAGCCCAACTAATGATCATTGGGGTTGTTTCTTAAGATTTAAAAATTTGTTAATAATACATGAAATGTCTGTAATATGTGGCTTTCACCCTGTATTTATCTGGCAAAGACATCTGACAAACAGTGGATACTTAAAATGTGCCTTATGCTGCAGATGTACAAGCCATCAGGATGAACATCAAGTTTCTTCAGCTATTCAATCACAACAGTATTTGTCCTGCAGGGCCGTTGACAGGAGGGGCAAAGGAAATAGCTGCCCCAGGGTCCTGCAATTTAAAAAGGACTCCAGGCCTCCTCTGTTACTACCATAGCTGAAGTAGTGGCCAGAGCCCTGAAGTGCTACTGAAACCTCTGGCCATGTGGTCCAGGTATTGCACAGGGAAAACTGCAACGATTAATTTGATCTAATTGAGATAGTCAGAGCGAGCCTAGGTTATCTAGTTATTATATTGTCCCTGTTTCAGAAGCGAGATATGCCTGAGAAATCCATATCTAATCACCGGTGGAGTTTTGAAAGAATAGACAGACTCTCAATTTGGGGCCAAACCATATATTGTAACAATTTAGATAGCATACACAGAAAGTGACAAGCAACTGGTGAACCACCCTAACCCCAAAAAGAAAGAAGATAGGAAAGTCCCTGAAACAATAGGAATATACTTTACAATCAGTCAGTTGATACTGCAGCCATTGCTCACAACCTCTACACTTTGGCTAATGGAAAGCCGCAATGGAGGAACGGTGAGGAGATCCCTCGAGCTCGGTCACCAGGCCTTAAGACACCGGTCCGTCTTAGGATCCTCGGCTCCTTGGGTAGCAGTCATGCACAGGAGTCATGGGAAGCGACTGGTCAGCACGCTCACGTAATCCCAAAAGCGATAGCGAGGATAGTCTAGCCGCCACTATTCCTGGCCTAATGACCTCAACGTGGGAATACACCACACGCAGGTGGCCCACGGAAATAGCCAGCTAACTAAACACTTGCTGCCATAATCCCAATGGTGACACAAATTAATCAACCTCTCACACACTCATATCAAACAAGACAGACTCGGGTAGACAGACAAGACAACAAGCTAACTCCTCACGATACAGTAAGTACGTCCACAAGGGATGAACCAACCCAAACCTCTCAGAACCAAGGGGTTATATTGCCTTAAAGGTGGGAAAACTGTAGAGGGCTGAGTGCACTTATTGGTGACGTGTGCACATAGGTTACCTAGGGTGGTGTGCAGATCTTAGGTGCCAAGTGCATAACGGGTGGTGTGCATAGCCTTAGAGTGTCATGTGCACACTGTTAGGATGGGGTGCACAGACTAGTAATGAGTGCAAGGCATAGATTAGGTGGGAAACCTGAAGCGGGAAACCCTAACCTTTGTCTCTCACCTAAAATGGAACCCATTTGTGACTCCATTTTGTATTTACCACCACCTCACCATACGTATTCAAAACCCATGGTAACACAGGTGGCACTGAGCCCTGGCTGTGGGAAACTAGCCCACACTCCTACCCCTTCCGTCTGAGGGCCCACCCATTCTGGGGGGACCCAGAACTGAGCCTCTTCCACCTTTCCCAGAGCCCTAGCAAGTCTGTTGCCAGCCCTGTTGCCCTGTAATGCACTATATGGAATATACTGTTATGAAATAGAATTCTCTATGTACATTCATATAAGGATACATAGGAATTGCCATATTGGATCAGACCTGAGGTCTAGCCAGTTCAGTATCCTGTCTGACAGCAGACATTATTAGATGCTAGGTAAAGTATCTGATTAACACTAATTAATAGAAGGTAAACTCTAGTTAACCACTCTAAAAGCTGTATTGTCTATTTCTAAAGCCATTGTATAATGTTAAAATGTTTACTTTTCAAAAATGTATCAGTTTGGTGGGAGAGAATAGGGGAAATAAATGAGTGGTTTTGAAGGGATAAGAACAGGATATTGTGCTAGTGGAGGATGGGCATAGCACAGTAAAATTCCCACATAAGTGTGGCTGCAGCATAGCAGAGGGGGGTATGAAAATTTTTCTAATCTCACCTTTGGCTTTGCTTTGAACTAGACACCTTCGTTCTCAGGTACAAACAGATGGAAGACTTTTAGGTAATTGAAATTTCCAATTGGCATCTATTTTGTTTCACCAGCTAGAAAATATATAATAGAAAGATGTAATCTGCTGCAGCTAAGGTGTATTTTAGTCTTAGTCTCAGTAGAAATTGTTTCTGTAGTAGGCAGAGAGCTTGAGACATAAGCCCCCATATCAGAGGCCTAATTTGAGGCAGGACCTGCTCAAAGAATCTGAAAAGAACAAGGCTAATATTGCAAAAATACACATTCCTAAAAAGTGCTAGATCGTTTTTAATGCCAGTCATAGAACGTTCATGCAATCACATCGCAATATCAAAGAGTTTACAAATATTAATAAGATAAGGTGCATAGGCCTGAAGCCTGTCAAACTTTAGCTTATGAGGCCTTATGTCTGAAAGAAATTGATATGGTAGTTGTCCCAGGATAACCCTGTACCAGCAGAATTGCAAAATTATTGTAAAAAGATGTCTTAATGGGTGACATTCTGGAAAATATGTCACAATGGGCCTGTCACTATTGCAAGATTCCCAATTGTAACATCATGGGAAATTCTGCAAATTACCATGGGGACTTGTCATAAATGTTAATGAAAATATAAATAGAATGAAGAGGATAACCAATGTAAAGCAGAGCAATCTGGCAATTCTGTGGTGTGGCAGTTCAGATAAGGAAAAAGGGGTTGGAACCCTCAAGAATTTGCATAAAGGTTTATGGGTGTGAGTGTACCAGAAGATAAAAGGGGTTCCCCCAGCATGAATAAGGTTATAAAAATTCACTAGAAGACCCTACACAGTTGATCACCTGTTCAGATATCCACCCATCTCTCTGGTACCCTTGGGGGTGTGAGTATGAAAACATTGATACTGGACATTTTATGGTTTCTCTCCATCTTCATTTGTTATCAATAGGTGTGGCATTGATTATCAGTGTAATAAGGTCTACAATAAAGGGATGATTGTGAATTTGTGAATGTTGTTGAAGTCATCGCTATCATTCCTTGCTCTTTCGAAAGAGGAATGTAAATGAAGCAAATCGAAAGTGCAAATGAAGAGCGGATTTAAATAGCCCACGCTTCATTTGCATATTTGCATCTGAGCACTTTTTCAAGAAAGGGTTTTTCGAAAGTGAAAGTGCAGTCTACATGGGATTCTTTCGAAAAAAAACCCCTTTTTTGAACGAACCTGTACTCCTCAGGAAAAAGGGTTTTTTTTCCGAAAGAATCCCATTTAGACTGTGCTTTCACTTTCGAAAAAACCCTTTTTCAAACCCTGCTAATTCTACTACAGTAGTCATTCAGAAATACAAATCGTCGACAATGGTTATTGTGATGTAAGATATACATGGCAGTCCTAACCTATTCATGTTATAATGGCTACAGTTTTGGCATCCTAGCCAATCTAGACGCTCTTTTCCTCAAAAAAGCCCCGATCGCCATTTTCGCGATCGAGGCTTTTTTGCAGAAAACAAATCTGAGCTGTCTACACTGGCCCTTTTGCGCAAAAGGGACTTTTGCCCGAACAGGAGCAGCATAGTATTTCCGCAAGAAGCACTGATTTCAGACAGTAGGAAGTCAGTGTTCTTGCGGAAATTCAAGCAGCCAGTGTAGACAGCTGGCAAGTTTTTCCGCAAAAGCAGCTGATTTTGCTAAAAAACTTGCCAGTCTAGACACAGCCAAGGTGTCTAATCAGTTGTGTTGTTTTAGGTGAATAGATGTTAATAGGGTATTGTAATGTAGTAGTACCAGATAAGTAATAAATAAGCTCTGTAGTATTTAGACCCAGCATTCATCTACTCACCTGAGGTCCTACCATAAGTGGCACAATTAACTTTGGATGATGAGCTGTTAATAGTCAGACTATAATGCTCCCCAAAATTTTAGACCCCTTGGAGTGCATTACCAATGGAGGAAACTGTGAGATATATTGGTCACTGCCTCACTTTTCAGTGAGGCATGCTGTGACCTCATTGCTATTAGCAAAAGGGGAATAAAGCACCAGAAATACTTCTTGGGGGTGGGATTTAAGTTTAAATAGCTATCCAACATCTTGATGGATGAAAGGAGACACGACAAAGTTTGTCTGTCAGTGGTGCTTAGCAATGGTATGGAAAAAGAGCCCAATGCATAAGCAACAAACCTTCCCACAGTGGCTACAAGCCCATTTAACAAGCTGAAGCTTTAGGCATACTCTGCTTCCTGACTTACCTTTGGGCCTCACCCTGAGATCTCTGCTGCCAGAAGCTGTAAGAGGACAACAGGAGATGGATCACTTGATGATTGCCTGTTCTGTTAATTTCTTCTGGGACACTTGGCACTGGCCACGGCCAGAAAACAGGATACTGGGTTAGATGGACCATTGGTCCAACCCAGAATAGGCATTCTTATCTTCATCAAGAAAATAGGTAGTCAGCATTTTTCACCATGTACTTCACTAGTGAGGGGTAAGTTATCAAGCAACTCTCGGGCCTGTTTTAATTGAGCTAGGAAATGAGTCTTTATAGAACTTGTATGTTTTATTTTCCCTAAACCCTCCTACCTTTACCTAACTGTAGATTGTATCCTTAGGACATTTCCAATCTCTCTACTACTATGTTCCTCATTGTTTCACTCATAATCAGATCAATATTGAAAGCTGCTTCATATTGGTTTTTATACAGCTAAATTCAGATGTAAAGCCAGTCCATTCAAAACAGTTACTGTTTAAAAAATGGGAAACATGAACCGCTGTTGTTTTAAAATGAATAATGGTTGTTAAACTAAACCTTTGAGCAAACCGTTGAAGTGGTTCTGAGGCCATTCTGTGCTTAATCTGAACTTTTTAGCGAACAATTGTTAGCCATGTTCTTCATTTACTGAAGTCCTAGTATTCAAGCTTATGTCTACATATCTGCACACAGTCATTTTCTTATAATTGCTTGTGTAGGCCACTTGTCTCTAGCAATATTGTATAAATGATAGTTTTTACACATTACTGTGCTGATCAAAATATATAAAAACAGCCAATGTTTCACTAAGATAAAATGATGTTACAGTTTTATATGTGATATCTATTTTAAATATGATTCAATATAGATTTAACATGTGAACAAGGTTTACTTCATGATATTTTTCAAATGTGTCATTGCATTACTTTTTTATTAATCACCCAGCTGGGCAAACCTATTTCAACTATATACAAATTTCACAAAATATTGAAACCAAATATGATTTTCTCTTTTGTGTAGCTAACTGTATTGTACTTTTGTTTGAGAAAATTACAAGGTTCTGTCTTTTCCAATTTTCACTCTCTCACAAACAATATTTGACAAATTGTAGTAACTTGTTCATGTGATGATAGAAAATCCCTAGCTATATTTGTGAAAATTTTGTATTTAAAAATAATTTGGGGAGGTCCTCAATGGTATTAATGTTGTGATTTGAATATTACCTTTTTGAATATTTGTAGAGATTTTTGCACTATTGTTGAAATTATACATTAAGCAAGCTGGTGGTGAAACACAAAACCACTGCGCTGTCTCTTGTATCATTTCTGAGGCTGGATTAGGTGGGTGGGAGTCTATGGAAGATCACACAATATACATTATTGAGGTAGTGAATACTTGATGCAGATAAATGGAGCAGATGAAATGGCAGTGTGTGGAGTAATAAAGGAACCCATCTAGAAAAAAAAGGAGAAAATCCTGATTAAAAAGGACTTTTTGTTCTGTTGAAAATGAAACATAGAACAGAAAAGCTGAAGTAAGAAATCATCAGGAGCAGCTTGCATAGCTGTTCTTAGGATGTATGGGGCCCTACGAAGTACTATTAAACTGGTGCCCCTATACCTTGGCAGCTGAGGGAAGAAGTGACTTTTTTAGAGATGTGATTTTATAATCTTTAGCAATGCATTAATGAAATATTTTTAAAGCAAATTTTAAATGAAGGTCCTATAGACTAACACATTACATTCAGATAGTATGTATGTACCTCGGGTTAGTGAGTGCCTGTTAAATGCCTTCATTACCACTTGAATGGCTCTTTCAGTGTTCAGTGTTCTGTTAAGTGGTCTGGCAGGCTTTTTCACTTTTAAGTTAATTAGATCCTCTCCCAAGGAAGCAGAGCCATAGGACAGGGATAGGAAGAGGCAAGTAGGTGGACATTAAGACACCATGGTGCCCCAAATTTTCAGGTGTCCTTCGCAATTGTATATTCTGCGTATGGGTGAAGACAGCCCTGCCAGCTTGTGCTTTAGGGATAGAGAACCCATGTCTGCTGCTGAGACTGTTTTAATGCTTTGAGGCTTAGCTCCCCTGCATGAATGGGCTCAGAGTTTCACCCTGGGGCAATAGTTTATCAGGTATCCTGTAAGCCTTGGGACACTGGTATCCAGGTAACCTTGTACATGCATTTATCATTTTCACAAATGTACAGAAACGAAGCAAAGGTCCCTCTGCAAGGGCAAAAAAGAGATTTTACTACTAATGAAACTGTGCTACTAATTCGTTGTTCACTCTCATAAAACTCCTGTGGTGCAGCAGGGAAAAGAAATTAAAGATACATTTGGAAGGTCAGCAGCCGAGAAATATTACACAGAGAGTAAAAAGTGTAGATGTAGAAGAGTAAACTCCAGGAAAATGAAACAAGTATAGAGTATCCACTCTTTTGACATAATGTTCAGTGTACAGAATTGAAAAGAAGGTTCTTCTGCCAAGGCAAGACACAAACCATTCAAATGTTGGAAAAAATTCTCCTGGCAAAAATGTCAGTTTTACAAAAATTGATTTTCATTTTCCAGATTTGGAAAAAAAACTAATTTTGTGCGGACATTTCTACTTCCTGACATTTTCTGTGCAGGGCCCTAATGCAGGAGTTATGTGCAAGCCTGGAACCATTCTAAGTAGTATACCATATACACAGATAGTTACAAGACTCTTAGATGCCATGGCCAACATTTTTTAAAAATAGATCCCTACGGCTAGATTCTTTAATCTCCATTTAGGCACGCATAGTTTGAAAGTGCTGAGTGCTCTACATCTTTTAATGACATTAATAGTAATGCTTAACACTTTTGAATATCAGGACACTTATTGAAGTGTGTGAACGCTGGAGTTAGGAGCCTAAATTTATTTACCCTTTCTTGAATATATTGGCTCACCTGCACAGTAGTTCATAAATCTCTCAGACCTCCAACTTGGGTGCATCTAGGTAATGATGCCTAGGCTATGTATAAATCTTGCTGATTATGTGTAACATCCTTAAGACACAGCCTTTCTTATCCAGCCACATAGTTAAGACTCTTATCCAAGCAATCATCAACTTACATCTTGATTGTTGCAACATCCTTCTCTCTCATCTTGAAAAATACCATCTTGCCCATATCCATTCAGAATGCCGTTGCTAACATGATTTTCCTAGCCTGTCACTTGGACCATACCACTCCTGTCTTTGAATACCTTCACTTCTCTAGAACAGCAAACGTAAGCTTCCTGTCTTTAGTTTCAAGTGCCTTCACAGTCAATCCCCAAGTTACCTATCATCTCTCATTCTCTATTGAACTGTTAGCTCTCATCTATATAGGTTTCACATTTTGGTCAATTTCATGGTCATAGGATTTTAAAATTGGTAAATTTCATGATTTCAGCTAGTTCATTCTGAAATTTCATGGTGTCATCAACACAGGGTCCTGCCCCAAAAAGGAGTTGTGAGCGGGTTGCAAGGTTATAGTATGGGAGGAGTTGTGTTGCTGTTTGCCATTATGTCTGTGCTGCTGCTGCTGGGGGTAGTGCTGCTTTCAGATCTGGGCACTGGAGAGTGGTGGCTGCTGGCTGGGGTCCCAGCTCTGATGGCAGTATAGTATTGCCACTCCGCCTTCTGGGCAGCTGCCTCCAGAGCTGGGCCCTCAGTCAGCGCTCACCATCCTCTGGCTGCTCAATTCAGAAGGAACCCTGAAAATCATCTTGGAAAATAATTTGCTGTATACCTCACAGACAATGAAACAAATATGAGATTTAATTGAGAACATACAAGCTAAGGCATATGTGGTGTGGGATGAGCTTACAGCCCCACACTGAGCCAAGGCTGTGAGTAGAGTAATACTGGGCTAGCAAGTGCCACCCCTTAATAGGCAAAGTATGTTCCCAGTAGAGGAACAGATAAAAAGGACACTGAAAAAGGAACCCATGAAAAAAGGGCATGAACTGCATGTGACATCAGGAAGCAAGATTGAGGCTCAGAGCCTTGTCAAGAGTGGCAATAGCCTTGTGAAGGCTGCTGTAGCAGCAGAGAGTTGGAATGCTCCTTCTCCCCTCTCCTTCCAGGGCCTAAAAGACTTAAAAGAGGTTGATTGATTCAGATACTAAGGGTCAAGTAGAGTTTGCTGATCCACTGATCATACCCCAACTGAGGTGCTACAGATTGGTGGGAAGTGACCTAGGGAAAAACAAAATGTTGGGTAACTCAAAAGAAACTGCTGCATTCAGCTCCTGGGCTTCAGCCCTGTGCTGCCATCCTCCTCATGCTCCAGGGCTGAAGAGTACAGAGCTGGGAAGGGGGGTGAGGGAAGCCCACTTGCCTGCGCATCCACCCTCCCTATGTTCAGGGAGGGGATGGGAAGGTCAAGGCTGAAGGTGGCCCATGCTTTTGAGCCGGGTCCTGGGCCACCTGTGCACTGGGGGGAGGGGCTGCTCTTGCTTCAAGGGGCCTCCTCGGGAGTCTGGGGAAGGCCACAGGTCACCCGTGCTTGGGGGCAGGCTGCAGAGTGTGGACTGCGTGTGCTCAGGGGCTGTCTGTACAGTGTGAGGGCTTGGCTTCCATGGAGGCCATGGGCAGTGAGGTAGGGCCAAGGGCTTGTTTCTCACATCCCTAGGTTCATGTTTCTCTTCATCCCTCATGCTGGGCTGGATGCTTTGATTGTTAAAGCTAAAGCTCTTTTTGGGATAGCTAAACAATTAGAAATCATAAAGCTTGTCTATTAAACAAACCGGTCATCAGATCTTCGTGTTACAGCACGTAATAACATGGAATACAGAGATGCAATAGGAGGGAAAACTCTGGCAAGTAATAATGCCAAACAGACATAGCCAGCAAACTCAGGAGGAATTTGCAGTGCAATTCGGATAAAAAAATAATACTGTGGTTCTTGGTTGCATACTCTGAGTCATCACATCACAGGTGTGAGAAGTGATAGTCCTTCTCTACACAACTCTGATAAAACCTTGCATTAATACTGCATTCAATTGTAGATACCTCATTACCAGAAAGATAGTGGTAAACTGGGAGTCAGAGAAGATCCACAAATATGATTAGGGAGTTGAAGTGATTAATTTAGGGGGAAGGTTATAAAGAACTAAATATAGCCTGACTTACTGACAATTAAGAGGAACATAACTATCTGCAAATATTTGATAGGTATAAACACTAAAGATAGAGAGTAATTAATTAATTGTACATGGGAGTATAAGTAGCAGAAACATGAATAAAATATGAAAGGTCTAGATTAGATGATCAGGAAAAAAAGCTCTATAAAGCGATATTTACAACACTGGATAATAATCTTTCTACCAGAGTGCTAAGACCACGAGATCGATGTTGTTGTATGCAACAATTCACTGGGTGTTATTTTCTTTTCTGTTCACCTCAGCAAGACACCTATTTTACTACTGCCAACCATTTCTCCATGAAAAAGTGACACAGTTCATAGGACTTAAAGAAAAAATATCAGTGAATGCATTGGAGACTCTATATGACAAGATAACTGAATAGCTCTCCCCTGCTCTCTTCTGCCTTGTAATATGGAACAAATGTGGCATTTCCATCAAAAACAAGGAATTTCTCTCAGTCATGTCTGCACATCATCTTAACTGTGTTAGTCATGGTTTCCTAACCAACCAAAAGAACATGAAAAATCTGCTGGCTATTATATGCAAAATCTCACCTTTCCTTGGGAGAATTTTGCATTCAAAACCTCCTGATAGTGAGCAGGTACATTTCCATTTTTGGTCAGTATGAAACCACTGATGACTTTTCAGTGTTGCAAAATTGTGCTGCGGGATGGATTGATGTAGTGGAGCTTTATGGAACACCTGTGAGGGATCCAGTGACTTACTGAGCAGGTCACACAAGTGAGGCATGACAATGATCCAAGCTACAGGCACATATTTAATCTCCTTTGCCTGAAAGAGAAGAAATGTTTTGCATTCAAAAGGTACTTTGAAATAGCTGTGGATGTAACATCAGTGCAGCTGGTAGAAAGCATGTTAGACACAGTAATAAAGAGCACTTGCTAAATTATAACAGGAATAATTTGGCTACTTTTAAAAATCCACTGATTAAAATGCAGTACTTTTCTATGCATTACTGTAATGATCACAGATTGGTACACCATCTTCATTGTCACACAAAGACTCTAAATCAAACTTGCTTCATTTGAGAGTTAAAAAGTTGTTTTTCTTAATTTTGAACGCTGCAAACTCAGCCTGTGATCTCTGTACTTGTGCAATTCCATTGTCTTTTGTGTCCTCAGGCAAACCTGTTAGAGCTGGGTAAAATATAACTGAAGAAAAATATTTTTGTCAGAAGTTGTTGCTTCATCGAAACTGAAGCATTTTCACTGGAACTTAACAAAAAGTAGCCTGTTTCACTTATGTTACCAGTAATGGGCAGCTGTGAAACTGACAAGAATGATGTACATTTTCAGTAAGAAGTTTTGGAACTTCCTGGGGCCCATCCCTTCTACTGTCTGCAAGATAGGCAGCTATCTCAGGGTTTATATTTTATTTCAGAAAACCACATTTATGTGCTTCCAAAATGAAATATTCTGGGATTTCAGTTCTGTGATAATTTTTCAAGTGGAGCCTTTTGTCCAAAGTTGGGATAGAATAAATTTTTAAATCTTGAAAGGTTTCCCAGGATTGAAACCCATTTTCCACTCAACTTTAATGCCCATGTATTAGGGCAGCCCACTTTGAGAAAGCTGATAATGGGATTCTGGTTTATTTACTTACTGGCTTCACAGCCACAGAGCCTTGAGGATCCTATTGGCTGAAGTTGGACATTTCCAACCAATTTTTTAAAAAATATTATGAGTATGTGAGAACAGTCAGTTATAATGAAATATATTGGAGAGGAAAGAGAGAGAGAATGTGTGATTATAATACCAGTGTGGTGTGAATATGGGTGGGGTATGCAGGAGTTCCGTTATCATTGACAAAATGAAGGAAGATCTCTTCAGCGTTCCTCTATCTAGAGTTCACTCAAGACCTCAAACTGGTACTTGGTCATCTGTGGAATACCTGTATCCTACACTTGATGATAATATTTTTGCTAGGCCTTCAATACATAGAGTGGCCTCAGTTCTGAACAGTTTTATTATTTATTTTATTTTATTGTTATTTTGTGTAGGTGAGAATATCTATAAGGTATCAACACAAATGGAGGAGAGGCACAAACAAACAGCAGACGAGGGAGAGAGTGGTTGGTTTGGTTTTGGTTGCATGCAATAAATTTTCTTGCTAAATCAAAGCCAATTGGGTTACTTACTGATTGTTACTGTGTTCTTGTTTGTGAAGGATAGTATTTTGAGGTTTTGTTTTTTTTCCTAGAGTAGTATGTCAAGATGTACCATGCAATTCCATTGTTAATGTGAGTCAGATGGCTAAACTGAAATTTCAGTCTTTCCAGTTTGTTTGTATTGCCCATAATTTCATTGGGTCTCCCAAGGAAAGACAAGTTTTTGACCATTTCCTTATCTGTGTTTTCTTGCAAACACAGGGAAAGAAGTTGAAGCTATCCAAACATTTAATTGATAATGGAAATTTGGAAAGCCTTTAGCTTTTAAGACTGTCCATTTGAGTCCCTCCTGTGATATCTGAATGGTTGCCAGTATAGAAGGGTTATCAGTGTTCTTCACATTAGATCTGTCAGTCACCTCTGACACAACAGACAATGATTTACTGTTCACTCTTCTGGAATCATGGGTTGGAATTTTTGTTTTAAACTGGTTTCAGATGTAATTATCTTTGTCAGCAGACACAGCATGCTATATTGAGTAAGTAGCTCATCAGAGATAGTTACTGTAAAATGTGTGGTCCCCTAAGGCTCATTCGTGTCCCTTTATTTTTATATTTATATGCTTCTCTTGGCAGTATCATTAAGAGCTCTAGGCTTGATTATCATACCTCTGCTGATAATATTGTGATATTGTAACTGTTTTTTAGGGATCCAAATGAAGTTATGTCTCAACTCAAACTCTGCCTTAATAAGGCCTACATATGGATGACTGCTGACTTTTAAAGTGAATATTGACAAGAGAAAACTGTTTCTGTTCTGCCTAAATTGTCTTCTGAATTTTAGTTTAATTTACTAAACTTTTGATGAATTAATGGCCCAATCCTGCACCTGATCGAGACTTAAATTTCATTCAGATAATGGAAAAAAATTAAAGATTTTTTTATTTTTGTGATGGAGAGATGTCATTTGAGAAAAAAGTTTCCACCACATTTCTTTCCACTGTCATCATCTAAGCCGCACTTTTAGAAATATTTGCCCATTAAATAGCGAAGATTGATCATTCACCAGATTGGAATTTTACAGCTCACCGGTGACTAGAGCTGGACTAATATATCCCATCATCACTTTTTAAAATGATAGGGTTCTGCAAGACCAAATTCAGGATCTCACGGCATCCAGGTTTTTCAATGAAGCTACTGCTTATTACCTAGGATTTGCTTTCCCTGAGTGCTGTAGACCAAATTATTTCCTGGTGTTGCTCCATTGAGAATTGCTTTGATAATGTCTTTGCAATTTTTTGAATGGTTATCAAGTTCTTGAGAAAAAGTGTATGAGTATATTCAGCTTTATACCTGCTATTTACTTTCTATGTATAAATGCTAAGATTTAAATTCTTCAACCTGATTTCTGGCTAATGAGTAACATCAAAATCGAAAGTTTGCAGTTTTGGTTCATCTCCAGTTAATGCAAAAAAATAAATCTTATATAGACATCTTTAAAATATCTTGGGCTAAATTTATCGCCAAGTCAGAAGAATTCCACAAGGAATGGCTTTGGTCCGTTATATACATATTTTTAACATTTGTATATTTCTGGAGAATTAAATGACTACACTACAAACATACAACATGAAATAGTTGTATCAAACATACAAATACACAAGATATTTTAAAATGCAGGACCATACACATACAAGAGCTACTAAAAGTACATGGAGCTCAACTTTTATGCCATTTACTGTATTTTAAAATTGTTATGTTAGTCACATTACAATTAATTAGTCCTGTAATTTAAATAGCCAAGCTTAGGATTCTAGGACATAAAAATGTTAATGGATAAAATGATCAGTCATGTATATCAAGGATGTTATTCTACCCAGTGTTTGTTCTTGATGGCATTGTGAACCATACGAACTTCATTTTGTATATTTGCGTTTTGTATATTTCATCAGGACCATGAAAGAAGAGTGTAGAAATTCTTGTGCTTCATGGGTTCCCAATATATTATTTTAAGAATCAATTTTATACTATACTTATTGTCAAATTTTAAACAGGGGAAGTTGAGACAGTTTCTACTGCAACTCTGTCTTCCCTTTCCTCTGGATTTTTCCTCCAGCTATTCAGTATGTTGGCGTCATCCTGCTCACCCAGCTCCTGCTGTTTTAACCTTAACATCCTCAGCATCGGTACAGTTGCAGCCTTTAGTTAGTTGCTGCTAACTCTGATCTGTGCCATCTTTTTACCATATAAAGGCTTCATTGTGGAGTCAGTGACGCCAAGAGTGAGAAAGTGGCTGCTAGCATTTCATTTCTAACCCTTCCCCTGCCCACAGCATGCTTTATAGGGATTTTAAATTGCTGTGTTGCTATATTGTCAGTCAAAAACCTTGTTATACAAGGTTCTTTTATCGTATCCATGTGTTACAAGGTTTTGATTGACAAGAAAGTTTATTTTAAATGGAGTTGATGTGTCATCAGTGTATAACAAGGCTTTAGGCTGACATGTTAACAAAAGAAATGTTACACCAACCATATATAATAGAAGTCTGAGTAATAATACCTATTATTACAACAAGTCTATATTAGGTCAACTGCCCAAATAACCAATGTCTGAGAATTTTGCATATTATCCACCTTCAGCTTCTTTCTTCAGGCAGTTCAGTTGTAGCCTCAGCATTTAGTTGGTTACTAGTTTATACACACTTTCAAAGATGCTATAATTCATGGCTTAGTTTTCTCACTATCAATTGGCAGGACTTTAACATCCAAATAAAATGGGTATTTCAGTGCTGGCACATCTTGGGTTTATTTTACATCTATTGCAAAAACTTTGAATGTTCTCTTTAATAACTTGAAATTTTAATAAGGACCTAAGGAACAGTTGAAAAAGTGAGTGAACTTGTATTTAAATTAGGGCTTTGAGAGCTTCGAGATTCTAACTTGGTGAACTCTAATTAAATCCCACAAGACCACCAGGTCTGCCTCCCTAGCTCTTGATGGTCTTCAAAAAGAATCCCCTGGCAGTATACAAGTGGGAGGGAAAAAATTCTTCAACCCTTCACTACAGCATTTTATAAAGCAAGAATTCCAGAAGGAGTACCGGAGAAGAGGAACAATAGTTAGAGCATGAAACTGAAAATTAGTAAGATGAAGAATATGAACTGAGTATTAGTGCAGTAAATCCTTCTGAAGGGAGTTATTTAGGAGGTCATTATTCATACCAAGTGCAGTGGATATCATTTCTGAGGGGACAATATGGCATCTTGTTTTAAAGCTCTTATAAATGAGCATTATTCTACTATAGTAATTCAAAACTCTGCTGCCATTAATGGTGTTAATTCAGTATTTTAGGCATTCCTGGTAAATAAAGAAATATATAATGTTCATATAGATGTATTTCACATATACATATAAAAGCTACAACCTCTACATGGAATTGTCTAAATGGAATTTCTATTAAAATATTTTGTAATTAAGACTTCGTATATTTAAATATGAGGTTATTTAATGCTGAATATATAATTACTTTTTCCTCAAGGTTCAGTCAGAAAAAACCCTCAGAGAACAGGGACCAGAGCAGATGAGTTTAAGCTCAGGGTGGACAAATATCAACCCATGGACTGGATCTGATTTGCCAATGTTAGCCTCTGGGAGCCCCCCCACTGTTATATTTTTTGTGGAATCTCCATCACTGGAGATTTTTAAGAGCAGGTTAGGCAAACATCTGTCAGGGGTAGTCTATATTGTGCTAGGTCCTGCCATGAGTGCAGGGACTGGACTAGATGACCTCTTGAGGTCACATCCGGTCCTATGATTATATGATTCTATATTGCAGTTCTGGGTGATGGTCACTGATAATCTTGCAGGCTGAAAGGGAATCTTTCATTTACCAGTTAAAGAACATTCAGGTGGTAATGAAGACACAAAGAACTTCCTTCTTCACATATTTCATATTCTTATTTCTGTGCCCACTGCCTATGACTCCAGCAACAAAACAGTGCTATATCCTGATGCCAGTCACAAGATCAGGCACTTGATTTCTTTCATATGGCATATCCATAATCAACATTTTCATGAGATTCTATGTTGTCTCATTTATTGCACTATAAAAACCAGATAAATTCAGCCCCCATGTAAGTGGGCAGAATCTGAAGTATTTAGCTATCGCACCCATTCAGTCATCCATATACAAACACAATTCGTCCAAAATCTACTCTTGGTCAAACAAAAAGCAATCAAATACATTCCTGGATTTATACCAAGTTTAAATGGGAGTTAATGAAATTACAATTAGCACCACTGAATTTAGGAAGTGTGGTTTGTCTTTAGCATTCTTAGTTATTTAATCTTGTTGCAAGGCACTAGAAGTCCTCTCTGAGATCTGGCACTCCCCCATTTTAGTGATTTTGAGTCATTCATAAAGCTGACTTTATTTTGTAGAGTCAGGATTATTGTGTTCCCTCTATTGTACAGAAACTGCAGGGGAAATATTGGAAAACTTCATGCTGTATCTTTATAGCTCCTGCACCACTGTGTGTATTCAGAAGATTAAAGTGTAGTACATGTCATTTAGATCACTTGTGAGTCTACACTATCAACAAACTCTGACCTACAAGAGCTATATTGAGCTATTATACACCATCTTTGTTCTTGAGTATGCGATGCAAACTTATTCTTTTTTTCTTTTGAACTTTTTTTAAAGAATTAAAGTGTTACAAAAGCTTTCATGGGCTGATCCTGAAGTGGCTACATCCATTCCTGGGAAATAAAAGCAACATGTATGAAATATGAAAGTAACCTTAAATTGTTCTTTGATCAAAGCTCTATTTATTGATCATGTACATAGGGAGAAAAGATCCATTTTTAGGAAAGCTAGAGCATTTGGTTTGAACTAACTGATCTATGGGCTGTGCATGAACTGAGTAAACGATTTATGAGCAAATCTTTATTCTTTTTGTTCCACTATAATGAGGAGAATGTACAACTAAAAACCAGAAATCCCTCTTCCATAAGTCAAAAGCAGAGGGTGCATTTAAATTTTGGGAAGGAACAAATTTTCCCTTTATATATTACAGATTATCTTTGTTTCACAAGCATTGATTAAAAAAAACAAACAAAAACAAACAAAAAAACCAACACCAAAAGTCTGTGTAGGAAATACAAATCAGTGTTGCAAAGACTATAAATATTATTACATAACTAATATTGATTCACAGTCTTGTGTCCTACATATTTTTTTTCCAATGGAGGTTGCTTATAAAATGATATACCACTTTTCAAGTAGGAGTATGTGGCATTGGTCCTTTGTGATCTGCTGTGAGTTCCCATTGTCACTAACTTTTAAAACTTTAAACTGTCTTGGGGCTTTTCTCCATAAGAGATCTCCAGTCTCTCCATGTCATATTGCCACAGTTGTGATCACCAGAGTTACCTAAAATGGAGGTTCATTTTAAAGAGGAGGGGAGTACAGTGGTAGAAGGGCTCTCATCTTTGGGACATTTTCTACATTTAGTCTGAATTTTATTCTGGGATAAACTTCAGGATATGCTGAAAGGGTGATCTGTTTACTCATACCTTAGGAAGGGAAAGGGTTTGAAATTTGTATGTGGGGACAGGGAGTTTATGGGAGTTGGGTTTTGCATTACATTTTTCATTACATCATATAGGGCTAGCTACCAGTTTCAGCTGATTTGTTTTGGTAATCTACTGTATATTTCAGAGAGATTGTGTGTGTGTCTGTCGTTCTGTCCATTCATAAATCTGTTTATTCAAGAACTCCTCCTAAATGATAAGAAGTAGAACCAGCAAATTTGGTATGAAGCTTCCTCTTATCATAACTTAAAGCAAGGTCAGGGTTTGGTTGTGCCAAGAAAATAGGATTTGCTTGAATATGTTTTTCATAAAATGCCAAGGGAGGGATGTACTAGCAGGCACAGTTATACTGCAGAATGACCACAGGGGAGGGTGGACACACTGGTAAGAGATTGTCCAGATGGGAGCAGGGTTCTAGATGTTGCCAGCCACCATACATGAGTAAGGTTCCTTTGCTGGTGGGCCACTGGCTGGGCAGCATGTCTCCCCTTATCCTGGATAGCACTGGGGATCCGGCACTCAGATAGTTCAATTCTCAGTACCTGGGCCACACTTAGGGGGTTATCAGCCAGGCAGCACAGCCCCCAAAACTCCAGCCATCCCCAGGGAGCCACTGCCTGGGCAACACAGCCCCCCCTTGCCCCAGCCAGTCACGGAGAGCCTGTGGCCAGACTACGCAGGCCCTGTTGCCCTGGACAGCCCCTGGGAGCCGGCCAACCTCTTGCCACCTATTATTTTTCCAAACAGAGGACAAATAACATGCTTTGATTCTTTTATTTGTTTATTTTTAAATGAGTTTATATTTGATCTTGTGTGCCCACTACGGGAACCTGTGCCTCTTGTGCAGGAAATCATAGCTAGTATGTCTACATTTTCTAAATAGATACATGTGTCTCATTTGGAATTCAAGTTTTGCCCATTTTCACTCCAACTCCCTCTGATAACATGTTTGAACTATACTGGAAAGGACTGATGACTCTGGGGGAGGAGTATGAAGTACCTGTTGGGTGACCAGGTAGCGAGTGTGAAAAATCAGGACAGGGCCGCAGGTAATAGGTGCCTATATAAGAAAAAGCCCCAAACATCAGGACTGTCACTATAAAATCAGGACTTATGGTCGCCCTAAGAACTTGTTCAATCACAAAAGTGCCCAAATGCATCTGATATACTTAGCCTTGAACACAAATGTAATACTTTAGCATGACCCACTTACATAGTACAGTATATGGTTCTGGTTTACAGACTATTTCCTATGTCTTCGGCTACTAGCTATGGTTATTTTCCACAAACCAGCAGGATATGCTAATTTAATTGACTCCTAATGAGGCATGCGTAAGAGTTTGTCACTTCAAACCAACAGATCTTTGTGTAGATTCTTGCCTTAGTACCCTTACTATGTAATTGCTATCCTATGATCCTTATCGGCTTCTTTTAACTTTCCAATCTTTAGGTGCTTATAGGTTACCAGTTCTGCCTACTTGTTTTTCCCTTTTGATATTTTCATACCCTCTGCTCTTTGTTTCCCATCCCCTTCCTTTTTTTTTTTTTGGCTTCCCCCCACTTCCTTCTCCCCTGTTTATTTTGGGTCTGCACATCCTAAACTCAAAACTCTGGTCATCTGAAGAAGTGGGCTGTACCCACAAAAGCTCATGATACCATCTACATGTTTTGTTAGTCTATAAAGTGCTACCAGATCATTTGTTGTTTTTTTAAGTTTAGCCTGTACAGACTAACTTGGCTACACCCTGAAACTTCCATAGGTCTACAGAGGATTCTACCTTCAGAGAACTTCAGTTACATTGAAAATTTTCCTTTGTGACTGATTATAGCAATTCTTTTTAGCAATAATGGATTGGGATGAGGTAAAAATGTGATGTACAGATTATCTTAATATCTACAGTATAAATTAAATGTTGTGCCAAAATGTATGGGTTTTGGCTGTATAGATCGCAGTAAAGACATGAACATGCTGATATGTCTCGAAGAGGAAAGTAATGTGAAAATGACAGAATCCTAAATAATTAGATTTCATAAAAAATTATTGCTACAGCATACTCAACATCATGACTCTAATTTCCTATGGACCCCTAATTCTTCCACATGTTTCATTCAGTAATTAAAAATGTACTCTGCATATTTTTGTAACAATATTTTCCTGGCTTTTTTAAAGATGTTGCCAGACACCACCATCTGTTATGTAGACCTACAAAATATCCATCTGATGTCTATGAGCTCCTGTCTTGTGCATCCTCTTATATAATTAGAAATTTCAGCCCTTAGTGATGCCTTCCTTTTCACTGAAAGAAGACCAAGTGTAAGTTTACCCAAAGTGTATTAATCATTTTCCTGCTGCTCCCTGATAAGAGCAGTGCTCTGTTCAGTTAAAAGCTATTAAATGTGTCTATTCAGAGGATGTTAAAAATCCTCTACTGAGCACTTGGCTAAAATCCAAAATTATTACCATAATACCTTCTGAAACAAGACAGAAAACATTATGTATTACAATGATAAGTGCATCATTTGTACTGTGGATTTATTTTATTTTTGGTAACATTTAAATGATTTAATTGTCTCTTGCCCATCACATGGGATACTTTTATTATTATGATTTAAATTATACCATTGGTATATGCCTGTTGAAGGAAATGTGTATCAGAGTTGTGAGCACTACATGTTAGGAAAGATGTGAACTAATAGGAGAGTCCAGAGGAAGGCAACAAAAATAACAAAAGGTTTAGAAAACCTGACCTATGAGTGAAGGCTAAAAAAAATTGATCATTTTGAAGTCTTGAGAAAAAAAGACTGTGGTGGAGGGAGGGGAGGAATGACAACAATCTGGAGACTGGCAATTTTGTGGCTGGGGTTTTCTTGGTGAAGGGTCTCTCTGCAGAAGTAGATCTCAGGTCTGGCAGGGGATGTGGTTACTCTGGGATAACATGGTAATGTATGTGTGGGAAACCCTTAGCTTCTGTCTCAGCCAGTCAGCCTGCTCTTGCCACTGCTGTTGCCACTACCTTCTCATCACACCTGTCCTCCTGGCTGCTCCTTTCTTACTGAGATCCAACAAGGGAGCAACAAGAAAAGAAATAGAGAAACTTCCTGGCTGCCCGCAGGGGCTGTTGGCATGATTATAGCCCCAGCCTAGAACCCAGATGAATTCCTGAGGATCCAGCTGGGCCACAGGATAACATGACAAGGCTATCAAAGGTGAGTATCATGCCAGAGGCCTGGCATTTGGCTGTTCTGTGTACCGGTGTGAACCCTGGGTCAGATTATCGTGGGCAGAATATCCATATATTTATAACAGTATCACTTTCAGGTTCTTACTGACCTAATGTTTGGGTTGTAAGCACTGCTGGACAATGTTTGGTTGCTTAAAAAAACTGTTCTCACTTAACTTTAAAAAAAGTCCATGGAAACATTTGTAATGGTATTAATCTTTGTAAAATTGTTGTAAAAGTTCTTTTAAGAGAATCTTAATTTGCAGCCACATGTGAGCTGAGAGTGTCCTTGTAAGTAATCCTAAATCATACAAGTATAATTTTCTCACAACATTTTTTGGAATCAAACTGAAATAATCTGCTTGGATAAGGTAGGTCTGTTCAGTGTTTAATTTCCCATGAAATGATATTTTCTGAACTTCAAAGGTTTGAATTAATGACGTTCGTCCCTTTCTTTTGTCACAGATGAACAAGTCCTATTGAAGTTAGGGCTCAGAAGCCTAAATCTAGTTGGCAAAAGGAGATCTTTGCAAAACATACCATTAGTATCGATTCAAGTTAAAACATCATTTTTCATTTCCCTATAGGTTGAGTTTTGACCTTCGTTAAGCTGTCATATGAAGTACATCTGTCTTTATAATATCATTGCTAACCATAATGCAGATTTTGTGGTTGGATAATTGTGTTATATATTGGTCTATGTCTCAATTAATCCTCACCTTGGGACACATAAACCTTGAAATATCAAGTTTGGTTGAATTTTGGTCCAGCCTCTCAAAGTTCGAACTATATAAAATCAAATGAGCTATTTGAGAATGGATATAGAACTTCCTCTCATTGTTTAGGGTCCCCCCCCCCTTTAGCCCTTACTGTGGAGCTAATTCAATACTCTTATAGAGTGACTGTCATGGAAATGGCACAACCCAAACAAGGAAGATGCACAGAATGTCGCAATGTTCTTAAAACCAGTTAAAGAAATTGTATTTTCTTTTATCCAAGAGAGGGCTCACCAGTTCTGTGCTGTGCTCTGCAGGAATCAGACCTTCTCACGAGGGTCAAAGTGTATCCAAAATGCTGTAGATCTTTACTTCTGCAATGGAATAGCTGGATAACGCTATAATTCTATCCCTCAGAACCCCCACACGGACAAATAAAGCAGAGATAGTAATGGTCTACAGTATGGAAAAGTATAAGAGGGAATTTTTAGAAATTAACCAGTTTAGGAGTTATGCTTTTTCAACTCCACGGAGCTGTTACCTAATATGCCTTAAAGCAGCTCCTGACTTACCACAAAGATTATGCTTTTGTTTGCAAGAACTAGTTATTGTAACTTTAATTTAACCCATGCTGGAAATCAAATTGCACAGGTATGCATAATCTGCTCTAGTGACTAATGGGTGTCATTGTGAGCGTCTTGGGTAAGGCAGGTAACTGCAGAGATGCAAAGTTGGAATCTAGGAATCTGTAAGATGTGGCTGTTGTTGAGGGGGAATATCCTCTCTGAATGGGAAATGCCTTTTGTGACTGCATAACCTAGCTGGCTGAAATAGCTTTCATGGGTCAGAAGTAGAGCTGATTGGAAAACTGGACATTGTATTGCAAAGAAAAGGTGTCCCTTTTTTAGTGTAAAAATTTTTCAACGAGCTCTAGTCAGAGACTTTTGTGCCAGGTACAACTTAATATTCCATGACACGATCACAAACACAAAATGAAGAGATGCTGGGCAAATATTTGTCTTGTGTGTGGGAGGTTTCTAGGCTACTAGGAAATGGATAAAGTTTTTTTTCTTTAACAATAAACAATGAAAATAGACTTTGTAAATTCTTTCATATATGGTAGCAATGCAAATACTAGTTTGAAGTTTACATTACTAATATATTATTTGTACAGTCACTGCAACCAGAATATTTTTAATAAACAGTGTTTCTAAGAGGCAGATCTTACTCCTTCTTCTGTGAATGTCTAAGGGCTGAATGAATGTGATCATTATGTGCGCAGGGTTATATTACATGAAGTTCTTCTGGGTCTGAGGAAAGAATGGGGGAACTGAATCCCCTTAGGGCTGTCAAGCTGTGGTTACATAGTGGTCCACCTATAGCAATATGCAAGTCTGATTTGTATTTGATTGGGGCCAAAGGAAAGGATTGCCAAATCTTGTTTTCAGAAGTGTCTGCCTGCATTTGGAAGGATAATTTAAAACCACTTTTAAAACATGTACCCTAGCGTCTAAAATTAGGCACCCAAAGTCAGAGGACTTGTTTGATAAATCAACCCTTAGTTTCTTGCCATAGATTGCTGTGAGCCAATACAATTCATAAATAGAGCTAGTTGGGAATTTTTTATTTAAATGTTTTTACTGGAAAATGGTAATTCATTGAGACCAAAATTTTTTGGGTACATCAAGTTTGACTAACCATTTGTTGGGAAAGTTATCTTAAGGATGAAATTTCTGGTCAAAAGGAAAGAGCAAAGAATTTCTCAGTCGCTTTCTCCACATCATTTATGATTTTATAGTAATCTCCTCAGTCATCTCTTTTCTAATCTGAACAGTCCTAGTATTTTTAATCTCTTTTCTTCAGGAAACTCTTCTTTACCCATAATCTATATTTTTGCCCTTCTCTGTACTTTTTTTCCATTTCTAGTACAGTAGACTTCCGATAATCCGGAACCTATGGGACTTAGGTGGTGCCGGATTATCAGATATGCCGCCGGACTATCAGGAGGTACTATAAGCAGGTTATATATATAGTGTATATATTATATACTGTATATAAAGTGTTCTTAACCCTTTTTATTGTACATATTGTATACAGTATACTGTAATGTTTTAATTTTTTTAAGCCTTTTTTACCCTTTTTGCTCAGTTCAGCTGCTGCCGCTGTTACCTTGTGACTCATTTTTTGCCGAAGCTCACTCACTGGGCTCTTGCCATTTTGATGCCGGACTATCAGGAGTGCCGTGCCGGACTATTGGATGCCGGACTATTGGAGTTTTACTGTATATCTTTTTTGAGATGAGGAAACCAGAATTGCATGTACAATCCAAGGTGTAGATATGCAATGAATTTATATAGTGGCATTATGATATTTTCTGTCTTACTATTTCTCCCTTTCCTAATAGTTCCTATCATTCTGTTAGCTTTTTGACTGCACATTGAACAACTGTTTTCAGAATACTATCTATGATGACTCTATGATCTCTTTCTGAAGATCTAATTTACACTTAACTAATTTACACCCATCATTTTACATGTAGAGTTGGAATTATTTTTTTCCAATGTGCATTACTTTGCATTTGTCAACAATGAATTTTGTCTGTGTCTGCCATTTTGTTGCCTTCTTCACCCAGTTTTCTTAGATTCCTTTGTAACTTCTTGCAGTTAGCTTTGGACTTAATTAATTTGATTAACTTATCCTCATCTGCAAACTTTACCATCCCACTATTCACAGCTTTATCTAGATGCCTTATGAATATGTTAAACAACAATGGCCCAGTACTAAGCCTTGAGGGACCCTATTATTTGCTTCTCCACTGTGACTATTGATAGTGAATATTTATCTCTACCCTTTATGTCCTACCCGATACGTTATCTTCCTTCTTACCTCATAACTTACTTTGCTTAAGATTGTTTGGTAGGGTGCATCTATACTGCAGGGCTCACTTGAAATAAGCTATGCAAATTGAGCTACATCAATTGCGTATCTTATTTCGAAATAGCTTATTTTGAAATAAGGAGCGCCTACACAGCACTTATTTTGAAACAGAGCACTCTTCCTCCGACTTCCCTTATTTCTAATACAATGAGGGCTACAGGTGTTACCTCAAAAATATTCTCACTGGAGACCACCCAGGGTTACACTCGTATGGGTTTATTTCCACTAAATAGAACTAAAGAGGAGAAAGCAGCCACCAAAGGTTTAAGCTAGAGAAGATAGAACTCTCTCTCTCTCACACACACACACACCCCTCCATTCCTGCCCTCAGGTAATCACACACTTACACAGACATATGGGTTGCAGAAGGAGCCAAGGCATGTGGATCCTGGAGGGTCTGTCTGCTCATCATGGCTGGGGGAAGCTGGTCAGGAGAGAGAGACACTGGAGAGGAGCTTCTCAGGAGCAGGGGAAGGAAAAAGAGAGTCTCACATGTGCTCCTTCTCCTTATATTGTGTCTGAATGGCCCCTGTGACTCATTCACCTTGTCATCAGGGAGCATGCCCAGACTTCCCTTTATCCAGAAAGGAGCATGCCCAGACTGTGATGACTCATTGCCACGTGGTCCATTGTTCCAAGCCTTCTTCAAACACACTCACACTCTCTCCCTTCACTCAGGGGAGAATGCAGCTTAGGGAAAGTTACAAGCAAGGTGGCTGCATGTTACAAAAAATTACAAAGTTGCAGTTTACAGTAAGTTTGAGAGTTACACAGATTGGAAAGATTGACAAGGATCACAATAAGTTGCAGTTTAAAACCTTAGACCTTACAGGTTGGTGTAGCTTCAGAAAATCCATGTATATAAATCTAGTGAGCTCAGGCGGAGGCTTTTTTATGCAACAACAGGAGTCAGAGTAAGAAGTCCTCCAGCTTGACAGTATTTTGAAGCAATTTCGAAATAACTGCCTGCTGTGTAGACTAAGTTATTTCAGAATAGCGCTAGTTATTTTGAAATAGTGTTACAGTGTAGACATACCCAGAGATACCATGTTAAACGCTTTCTGAAATCCAAATACTTTATATCCACAGGATCAGCTTTGTCCATGTGTTTGCTGACCACTTGTCATGCTATCTAGAATGGCTCCCAACCCTGAGTGCCAACTTCAGGATAGACGGTCAGAAAGCAGGCCAAACACCCCCAGTGCTAGTATGTTCTATAATTATATTTAACCAGTCTAGTACCAAATGTAGACTCTCGAAGTACTACAATACTTCTATGTAACTCCATTCCTTAATTGCTTCCCCAGGTGCCAGCGGGTCTAACATTAGCACCATGCAAATGTTTGTGGTCACATAACAGGACACAGATAAGGGAAAACAATGCCTGCGTAATCCACACACCTAGGCTAGGTCTATACTACAGAGCGTCCACACCTCAAGCGCGTTTTTGTGCAAGTAAAACAAAATAACAGAGGGGTTTTTCCAGTGTAGGTATTCCTCCTTCTATGAGGAACAACTCCTTTTTGAGCAAGAGCTCTTATGCAAAAAGGTGTGTGTGGATGAGGTACAGGGTTTTTTTTAACAAAAAGAGGCAATCGAAAAAAGCACAGGTGACCTGGTGGCCATTCTGTAAATAGCAATCAGAGTTACCTTTTGAGAGTGTCCATGCAGTCTGGACGTTCTCTTGCTCAAAAGCACATCGCTTTTTTAATGCGCTTATGCAGTGTGGATGTGCTCTTGCGCAAGAAGTTTTTGTGAAAGATCTCTTCAGCAAAAAGCTTCTTGTGCAAGAAGCCTGTAATATAGACATAGCCTTAGTGTGGTTCAGTGTCCCATGTAGTGGCACTTAGACTACTTAAAGCAAGAGGTAAGACTAAGGGAGCTCTACAGCACAAGCTAAAAATCAATGGTTCTATAGCGCAACCTGTAGATGTCCCTATGCTAAGCTCTAGGGGTCCTAGGTTCACACCTGTCTGGTGGTAGTTACATATACAACATCTCATCAGTTTTTCATGAAGTCTAAACACATTTTTATACATTTACAATCTATTTTGAACTATACTGACATACAAATGAGCTAATTTGGCTTTCAGTTGTGAGTTTGTTTGTTCTCAGCTAACACCTAGACCAGAGCTGACATATGGCTTACCAGCATCATACCGCTCAGAGAATTCTAATAGATTGGTATGGCATGGTTTCCATATTTACTCATCCCCAACCTATGAGGTTCATCTGTGTTAATTGTGTTAAGTGTTGTAACAAACAGAACAAGAAGATGGTCCCTGTTCCAAAGAGTTTACCATCTAAATAGGCAAGACAGAGACAGGTGCTTCTGCTTCTACTGGCTAGAGATTGTGGCTAGCTCTTCACTACTGCTTATTCTCACACCCACATGGTGGGATGGTGAGGGGAAACACTTTTGGGGTCATAGTACTCCCCCCCAGAAGCATGCATGTATAGGGGGTGTCCTCTGCACAGTTCTGGCTCCAACAACATGCTTGGGGAAAGAGCTAGACCCCATTTTCTTTCCCTAATGCAGCAATCCCTATTTTAGCTATTTATGCCCAGGTAGAGATCCCAGTTGCCTCTTCTAGCAGCTTTCTCTCATCAAACACCTTAATACATTCATGAAGAGCCTACTAATGTACATCCTGTTGTGGCTTAATTAGCAGGCAGAACTCAAATCTAAATTTCTTTTCATCCCTTGGCACTGTGTTCTCTGGTGCTATGGCCTCCCCTCCCCCAAGTTCCATTACTGGAACAAATCTTAGTAGACATTTTCTGAATCTCTTCTATGAAAAACCATGTCAATCTTGTTCACTGTGTGCCTCGCTTGCTATGTGACAAAATGCAAAGGCTTTACCCTGGCTTAACTTGTCAGTCAAATGCTTGCTGAAGTAGTTGTGGCCCACATCTACACAGGTGAAAAGGCTTTAGGTGATGAGGCCAGATTCCTTACTAAGGGCTAAGGAGTTACACCAAGTATGCTTTCAAAAATGGCTCACTGGTGGAAGGATAGAATTGAGCAGTGAAAAATGTGGGTGTTTTTTTAATTGTTAAATCAAGTTATAGGGTTTTAGCTATAACCTAAATAGGGGTTTCTTGCTTCCTTTTGAAATAAGCCTGAGCTATAAACTTTAATTTATGAATTCTCCAGCTGCCCAAGTTTGAAGGCATTAAGACTAGGAGATTTAGTTTAGTTCCTCTACATAAAGATAGTGCTCAGTTACAAAATTATCAAGATCTAGTTTTCTGTTCCAAACAAATATTTAGTCTACTTGGGGATGTTTATTTGTTTCAGGCCCATTTCTAGTTTTCTAATTTTGTTTCTATCTGTGTAACTTCTTTTTCTTGAGAGGAAAAATCCATATTATGTTAGCAGTCTCTGTCAGTAAGTGCTTAAGATAATATGTGGTATGAATAAATAAAAGTAAGAGATGAAATTGTCCATTTTAAATTTATTTACAATGTGAGCTTAACTCAGTTTTGATTCAAAAAGTAACATTTCAATGAGCAGTACACCTGCTATCAATAGGAATCAAGCTGGCCCTAAAGCTGTTGCACATCAAGTATATTTGCACTTTTCTAAAAAGAGTTCCTCTCTTTTCAGAAAGACAGAACAAAACACATGGCTTACAAAGATACTCCAAAGCATTTGATGTACTCCTTACTATGAGGACCTATTTGTAAGTTGATTTATATTTCTCTTTGTAGAATGCTTATCATTCCTTTTTGAATGAGCAGTTCTCTTGGGTTTAGTGAAAGGGTCTTGGATGAAAATACCTATTGGCTCTATTATATCTGGAGAACTAGATAGGGCAAGTTTTATATTTAACTCATTAAAAATGGGCTTTAAAGTCACTATATGCATTTCTGTAAGGGAACGTATGGGATTTTGTTTGCCCACTTATCTCTTTAAGTTGCCATTGCAGCAAAGTTCATGCTCCTGCTTTCAAGCAAGAATACATGGACTATGTATAAATGAAATCCAAAACTCATTTCTATTTTTATTGTACTTAGGCACTAGTTGAAATCAGGACCCTGTTATGACAGGCATTGTACAAAAACGGAAGAGAGGTAGTCCCTACTAAAAAGAGCTTACCTTTTAAATAGACCGGACAAAGAGTGGGAGACAAAACAGATGCAGAGAGGTGAAGGACTTGGAGACATACAGCAGGTGAGCGTAAGAATAGGCATAAAGTCTAAGTGTCCTGAATGTCTGCTTCTCTACATCATGTGGCCTCATGATTTTTAATGAGAATTTCTAATTTAGTGGAAGGACGAATTTAGAATTGAACAAGCCTTTGCAACTCTTTCCTCAGCTAATTTTAGTTTGGACTTATTACTAAGAAAATAATTTGATCTTGATTACCAGCTGTATTTAAGGCTGGAAATTCTCCCCAAATTATGTCAGATTTTCCTTGTTTTATGTCCATTTTTTCTGGAGTAATTTCATTCTCTCTCCCATACCAATTTGAATCTTTAGTTTGTGGTTAAAATACTGATGACACTAAAAATACTTTGAGTTTCCTATAGCACAGCTATCTACCTGAGCAAATGGTACTATTTGACTTCAGGTGATAGGGAGGCAGTAAACTATTGTCAGGTGTTTCTGCAGTCCTGTTCCATTGCTCTTATAGGACACAGTCTGCAGTTAAGTCAACTTTTACTTTTTCATTACAGAAGCATTCAGGGACCCAACCCACTTTATGAACACACAGAAAAAGGTAATCATGAAAGTTTGTATAGCCCATGAAAGGGTTAAATCCTAGGCTTTGATACTGCAGAGACTTAAGTGCATGCTCTATTTAAGCATGTGACCAGTCCCATTGAATTAAATAGGCCTGGTCATGGGCTGAGGTAAAGATGCAAATAAATTGACTTCTCATCAGAAAATTAGCAATGTAACAGTGCAGTTTGGAAATGGTGCTACTTTTTCATAGTTTCGTAGTTGTAATGTCTCATACATCCACTCTCATCAATGTATTGGGTTTGCTGGTTGGATGAGAGACACTTAACATGAGCTTAATCAGGTTGCAACTTTATTATTAGATGTCTGGGACTGCCCCACTGAGAAGTGTGCAGTATTTTACCAACTAAAGGGGAGACAGGGTGTGTCCGTCAACCTGCTCCTTATAAAAGGGAAGCTTCAGGCACAGAGCTGATTGGCTGCCTAATGTCTTGTGTGAAATAGATTTGTGTTCTCTCTGCCACAAAAGCCACCACTACCATTAGCATTCTGGTGATCAGGGTAGTTGCACTTTGGAATAAAGTGTGGAAGCTTGCACTTCCATTACATGTCATGTCTATCCAGCATTTTTCCACAAACAATTAATTTAAATATGTTAAAATGGCACAAACTAGTAACATTGTTTATTTCCAGCAATGCTTTTTGAAAATTAAAATAAAATGAACATGAGAGAAAAACGCTACTTTTTATGAGCATGCAGAAGGAAAGGTTTCTAAGGCAGAATGAAAGTTGATAGGCTGCACATATTAAAGACATTGCCCAATCAGTTTTAAACATTTTCACAACTTCCCATGAACAAATTCAACATTTGGTAAAATATGTAATTCTAAAAGGGGAAACTAAATGAGCTCTTCTGTACTATTGTGCAATACAGTGAAGAACTTCTTATGCTACTAGTGAATGGTTAATTTCAGTTGAGGAGCCTACGGAGTTTAAAATCTCATTTAACCGTAAATATAAAATCTAATATTTTATTGAGCAAGTTAATTAAATACACAGAGCAATACTACAGTACATTGAAGAATACGTTTTTCTGCCAATTCATCCGGACCACAGTTTTCTGTTTTGCTGCATAATTAATTTTATGCTGAAGTCAGGCTCCCTGTTAAAGTTAAGTAATTTTTGGAACACTGTGCCTAAGGTATATTTAACATTCAAATACATTAATAGACCTGCAATTTACTAACATAGGTGGAGTACCCCAAAGCTACTGGAAAGACTTTATTTTGTATCTGTAATGTTCACAATGAAGTACTCCACTGGAGCTTGCTACTATTCCTAACTCTGGTGAATAATACTCTCTAAGGCCTCTTCACTACTTTGGCTGATTAAGAGGCTAACCTAAGAAACCGTAATTTTGCTAAAAGCAAATATGACACAGGAATCTCTTAGAGCCAATTTGCAAGGATCACAGATGGAGATACATAAAGTTTATAGTGATCTCCTGGCTTTGTGATACGCATCCTGCTTCACTCATCCTGGTCATCAGTATCATTATGGAACACATGGATGGATCTTTTGTAAGGTGCTATGTATTCACTGAAAATTGTGTTCTTATGATCTGTATCTAGGTTCACCAGCAAAAATGAAAAAGAGACATGAAATGTTCATCTACTTGTGTGTTTACTTGGAAGTATTATAGTTCACTACAGGTGGCCCTCACCAGTCTGAAATGAGTGCTCACAAAGAATTATAAAAACTTGCAAGATAGATGTAATGAGGAACTAAGCACTTCCAGGGGAATAGGAGACCCATCTTGAGGTGCATGTCAAAGGTTTTCTGTAGCATATATTTAAAAACATTTTTTTGGGGGTGGGGGGGGGAGGGGAGTAGGGAGTAGTCCTGTGGCACCTTAGAAACTAACAAAAATATGTCTACTCTTCTGAGATTTTGTGGGGCAAAACCCACTTCAGATAAGATGGTCTTGAGTGGAGGTGAAAAAAAGAGCTGTGGGACAATGAAGAGATACTGTCATCTTTTACCTAGGAAGTAAATAGATAGCAAGTTTGCTCCATGAAAGTGGAGTCTTGGGCAGACCTGGCTGAAAATGTTGGACAGAACTCGACGTGTTTAGTCTTGAGAGAGTATGTTATGACTTTGTTTTCAATATCCACACTTGCTGTCCCTAGAAATCTCTGTTCTTTGATAATAAACATATCCTTGTTTTCACTATAATTATATTGAAGTGCTATGATTTTAAGCAACTTGGTAATCCTTGTGGTTGATCTTATAAATTGGAATGGATTGTTCTTTGGGGAACAGTGGGTCTGGACACCCCAGGGAATGCTTGGGGAATTTGAGGGTTAATACAGAGCTCAGAAACCTTCACCATGTGTCCCATCAGGATAATCTGCTGGCAGGCTGGCAGTTTTACATTGACCAGCCACAGCTTCCAGTGGCTGAAGTTTGCCATTCCCAGACAATGTGAGTTGTAGGAAGCAGTGGCCAGTACATCCTTGTGGCCTACACTGCTTCCAGCAGTTCCCATTGGCTGGGAATGGCAGTCTTCGGCCACTGGATGCTGTGGGGGGCGGGGGTCACTGTGGATGGTCAATGTAAACAAACTGTCTGGCAGCCCTAATGCGTCGTGTGCCAAAGGTTGCCAACCCGAGGATTAGTATATACCTGTTGGTAACCTATACAGGGTAAGTGAGGCCTGGCAGACAGGTCTTGTGCGTCCAGAGTCTGGTGTCGGGGTGGTCGTGCAGCTGACACAGACAAGATGTCGTCATGCTAGGAGGAGATGGCAGTGAGTTGATTCTCAATACCGTGTACTCCTGGGGAGCATCACAGCATATTTCCCTTTACTCATTAAATTCTATATATCTTAAAGCACAGATGACAGAATTGGTAAAATGATAGTGTATGATGATTATTAGCCCTTGATCTTCATGACACTTAGCTGGTTAATGGGAAAAGAGGTATGCATTTTTTTTTCCAGAAAATAGTAAAAAGCAAAAAATACAGCTCTTGTAAGAAGAGAGCTAGGGTGAAATCTTGGCTTCATGGGAGTTTTGCTGTAGTCTTTAATGGGGTCATTAATCCTCACTCATGGTGTTAGGTCATCTTTTTTTATCTCTCTTCCAAGGCATATGGAGATGCCACCTAATCTCAGACTTTGGTATAGATGATGTGGCTATGGAAAAGGGCATGATTACGTGCCTCTTTACTCCAGGCATTCCCTGCTCCTGGAACATCCTGATGGGGCTGAGAACAGCCAGACTTAAGTTAGAACAGTTTGTTGTCTGTAGGCCCTTCAGGTTATGTAATGAGCACTATTCAGACATGGTTTTATATTCCTTATTGAATAAGTTTACAGCTCTGTGTATTAGGCCGCAATACTAGAAATACTTATACACATAATAACTTGAGGGGGAATAAATCTATTGATATTAAAAGGACTAATTGTATGCTTATGTGCAGGAGAGAATGGGCTCTAAATTAGCAGTTGAATGCTATTACAAGCCCTATTTGTTAATACATACACACACTCACACACACTTGCCCTATTGTAGAGCCTACTTTTATTGTAGAGCCTACTTTTATACTGGCACACTCACAAAAATGAATTCACACCTCTGTTTCCTGTAAAAAATCTCCACCTTATAGTTAATGAGCATATAACTGCAGATCACGTGTACACACTTTTACTCTATTGTAGAGCCTACTTTTATGCATGTGTACACGTGATTTGCAGTTATATGCTCATTAACTATAAGGTGGAGATTTTTTACAGGAAACAGAGGTGTGAATTCATTTTTGTGAGTGTGCTAGTTGTCTTTCTGTTCAGAAATTTTGGCCATGTTAATCCAGTTCAGAAATTTGCTTTCCAAGATCTGGAGTTTACCATTTACTCATCTTGATTTACTACTTGCTTTTTAAGTACTGTAGTTTAGCTGAAATCAACTATGAAGAGTGACAGATACTGTCCTAAAGCCACTACTTCACATAAAACACACGTGAACCTACATTGGACTCATATATTTAGTGAAACATGTATTTAAATGCTTTCCTGAATCAGGGCCTTAAGTAATGTCCTTTCTTTGCAAACCACAGCATTTTTATCTGATTTCTTTGCTTCTCTTATAGCTATTCTACTAGATCCATTCTGACACATAAATAAGACATTACATGTATTTAAATAAAAATAACCATGTAATATAATTTTAAAAGCTTACTCATCGAATTCATGTTGTCTTACAAGTGCATTGAAAGAATTTGGTGGAGAAGTAATGCAGCTATTTTTGTTTTTATTGAGAATTTGTTTTGTGATGTAGTGGACTTTCATTGGCTTCATCTCTTGTAAACTGTGCGGCACACAAAAAACAGCCCATTGAGAGCAATGACACAACATTGTCTATATTTTTTATATAGTTGGCAGAGATTTTTATTTTTTATTTTTATTTTGTATGTTATTGCCTCTGCTGTGTGATAGCACAACAGAGCCTTTGTTTTGTTCTCAGTACATTCACAATATATAAATAGAGCTGCTAAATACTGTTTCCTCTACGGGTGTTCTTCCACACTCTTCAAGAAAGTAGTCTGCTCTAGTATGAAGTCAACATTGAGTGTTTTGTGACTGAAAATGAAAGCGAAGTCTTCACATCTCATGTAAAATGCTGTTGTCAGTGGAAATGAAAAGAAGCTTACAATTTCCCTAAGTGGTAAACGATGCAGGACCAGTCAGGAAACTCTTGAGAGCAGAGATTAAAGAAGTTGCTAAAATTGTGTGTCTCAATGCAGTTCTATACTTTTTGTGTTCTTATGGTTCCAAATAAACACAACTCTTGCAATATTGTGCTACTTGAAGTTAATTATACACGTCAGTGCATGCTTCTACTACAAATGCAGCCCAAAAAACCTGACCGCTACTAGCTTACTTGCAGATACAAAAGCAAATATCTGCTTTGCCGAAAGGCCCAGTTGGGTCCGACTGCTGATCCATGTGAAAAGCTTGCTGTGCCTCAGTTTACTAACTTCATTTAATTAAAGGAAGTTTTCAGGGACACTGACTGTATTGCATGGCTGCTTGTCACATTCAACATTGCAAAGGATTAACAAGCAAGTTAATATGACTTGTCCAGGACTTTGTGGGTTTCTGAAGTTCATGCTTCATGGTGCCAAGCAACTCCCAAGTACAAGTGATAGGAATAAAAGAGGCTGAACCATTGCAGCTGGAACACTTTACTGTGCATGCAGAAGAGAAGCAATTTTAGTTTGCAACAACTGTGAGAGAGCCTTAAGAACAGGTCCAGCTAATCGAAAGCAATCTAAAATACTATGGGAGAGATTAGGAAAGAGTAAGATATTGCCAGTGGAAGGCATTCCAGCCAATTGGTTTGTTTAAAACACTTTTTGGGTAGGTAGATACTTTCAGTCTAAGGATGTATTTTCTACTTTATATTCAATAATGTGTTTTCCTATTAGATCAGTTTTTGTAATGCCCATTCCCTTCCATTAATTCCTTACTGTCAGACATCTGATTTTAATAGTATATGTCCAATTGCTGACAATGACCATGAAATAGTGAATAGACATTAACTGAGCTTTCCCTATACTTTTAAGCTTTGATTACTTTAATCTTTCTTGCTGGCCAGGTGAGTTTGCTCAAGGTTCCTCAATGTGCCTGGACTGTTGAAAATGAATTTTATATTGTCATAAAACACTGTCTAAAATCTATTGCTTCAGCCGAGGTTGAAATAAATACACTTGTTCCAGGTAGCTAGAAAGGAAAGTATTATATTTTATGTAGTATACAGTAGGTGGAATGCAACAAGTAACCAATTCCATTCATCAAAAGTTTACTGTAAGCATGGCTAACCAGGAGAACACAGGAACCTGTGGAGCGGACAAAGATTAATTATACCTGTGCTCATACAGCAGTGTTTGTGTTCCAAACAAATTATATTTGCTTGTGTTTAAACGATGCATAAATCTGATACGTACAGATGAACGTGTGTTCAGGATGAGTGAGCACACTTGTTTGAATGTCATATTTATCCCTGTATTTTGTCAGAAAATTAACTTCTTTGGAGTTTGCGCTTGAGCTGAGCATATGGTTGTTGATCTCTGGAGATGACAGCCTATCTGAGCAATAGCTCCTTATGGCTCCAGCTCTCCTCTGCTGGCAGATGCTTTGGGCTTTTCTACAATTAAGTGGAGATCATCACTGTTTTCTTTGAGCACTGCTGTGCCTTGTACTCTGAAGTGTTTTGTTAATCACTGTCTGCCTTCGACAGAAGCTGCCAAAGCTCTCATTAAGTTTGAATTTTGAGATGTCATGCTCGAATGATGGAATTTCATACCTTTTCTGCATGAATGGAATTGGCTGTGGAAATATGCCAGCAAAAAAGCATGACAACAAAGTCTATATGCTTTGCATTTCACTGCTGAAACAAAAAGGGGAAATAAAAACAACAAAACAAAACTTTCTAACAGCTTTAAATCTAGAATAAGGGCTGGTTAAATGTAGTTGCCTGGAAGATAATTGCCACATACTCACTTATCTTCAGAATTTACACTGCTATCTTTTGTTAAAAATCTGTCAATGCCTAGTTTATGGTGTAATCTTCAAGCTTCCTTTCCTATCCAAAAACTTGTGTGATGTATGCTGTTTGTGTTTTGTGTGGTTGCAAGTGATGTGGAAGAGTCTCAGTAACAGTAAAAGCAAAACAAAAGAACCCAAAATTATTTAGTTATGTGACATAGAATTTTAAGTGGTGACAGAGTAGGATGAGCTAGAGAAGGAGCAAAAATTAATGTTACTTTTGCCCTTGAAAAAGAATTGCTCGCATGTGTGTTCAAGAAGAAAACAAAATGCATCTGTTGGCTGTTTAATGATTTTCAGGAGGAAATTGTGTTATGGGAAATATGGTATGAAAAGACATTGCTCATTTCTCTTAGTGAATCTAATTGTTTCAGCTGTATCAGTAAAAGTAAGCCTGGAAGAAAAAAAAGTTAAGACTAATTAACTGTAGTGTCTAATCATTTCAGTCAAAGTGCTTAGGAATTTATTAAAGCAAAACTCACAGGCTGCACGCACTCAGAGAAATGTTCTCTACTGCTGAACTAATCTCTTCTGTCCTGATAAAAATGAAACTTACGTGTGTCATTCATGAATAGAATTTGATTTGCATATGCTGCTTGAGAGTAGTACTTTCTGTTAACACTTGCAAGAGGTTTTGGAGATGGAAGCAATCCCTGTGGGATACTGCCTGTTCACAGAAACAGAGCTTATGTTGGACGCAGAAGTTGAAGACCTTGACTTTCTTCCTGGAGAGACAAGTTTTCAGTGAACTCAATGACTATTTATTTGTTAGTATACAACACTGATTTCCTATAGCAGGATCCTGTGGAAAAGAGGTGACTTTTGCTTTAATCAGTCATCTTGGTCAAGAATTTAATTCATTCATAACTGCTATTTTTAAATTTGGTGTCAGGCTTTGAGTATAAAATAAAAGGCCTTCCTTCCATTTAAACATAACACTGGCTTACTCAGTTTTATCTTTCTTGAGTAGATGTTACATGAACTTCTGAATGATGGATGTTTTCTATTCCCCTGTATTTTGACTGTGGCACAAAGCTTTACCACAGCTAAGGCCAGAATAAACTTACTAGGAAGTATGATGTCCCCTCCCCCACTACACAACCAAAGCCAGACCACCTGAGATTTTGTGGATATTAACACTATAACATACTTACTTTGAAAGGTATGAGTTTAAAAAAAGACAAAATATTCGCGTTGGAAATGCTAAAACTAAAGAAATACTTTAAAATATGATTTTACCCTTAGACTGTGCAGTTCGGAAAATAGAGGACTGTTGTTTTAATTTCTCTTCATTTGTTCCATACTACTATTCATTTTTGTTGCCTCTCTCTCTGCCTTTTCCAATTCTAATATATATTTTTTTAGATGAGATACCTAGAAATACGTGCAGTACTCAATGTGAGTGTGAACCATGGATTTATTTAGCTGCATTACAATATTTTGACTTGTCTATCTCTTTCCTAATGGTACCTAACATTCTTTTAGCTTTTTTTGAGTACTGCTGTACATTTGAGCAGATGTTTTTAGAGATCTATCCATAATCACACTAAAATCTTGAATGGTAACAGCTAATTTAGACCCCATCGTCTTGTATGTATAGCTGACATTTTTTCAGTGTTGGATTTCCTCCGCCATGCTGTTGCCCAGTGAGATTCCTTTGTACCTCTTCAGTCTGCTTTTGATTTACTAAATTAGGTTATTTTGTATCCTCAGCAAACTTTGTTACCTCACTGTTTAATTCCTTTTCTAAATTATTTCTGAATATGTCCCAGTATAGATCTTTGTGGGAGCCCACTATTTACTTACTCCATAATGACAACTGGCCATTTATTCCTACCCTTTGTTTTGTGTCTTTTAAATAGCTACGGAGAGGACCTCCTCTTTTATCCATGATTGCTTACTTTGCTTAAGAGCCTTTCATGTAGGAGCTAGTGAAAGACTTTCCAAAAGCCCAACTACACTGGATCACCCTTTTTCCCATGCTTGTTGGCACCTGCCTAGAATTCTCATAGTTGTTTGAGGCATAAAATTCTCAGAGGGATTCCTTTACAACAGCCATGTTGACTCTCTCCCAACATACATTGTTAACGTAACTGTTTGCTAATTCTTGCTATACTTTCAACTAATTTCCCTGGTACTGCTTTTAGGCTTACTGGCCTGTAATTACTAAGTTTGTCTCTGAATATTTTTTTAAAATTAGCTATTTTCTAATCATCTGGTACAGAGGCTGATTTTTAAGTGGTAGTAGTTGTGCAATTTTGTGTTTGAGTCCTTTCAGAACTCTTGGCTGAATAGTGACTTCTACTGTTTAATCAATATTGTTCCAAAACCACCTCTATTGACATCTCAGTCTGGGACAGTTCCTCATATTTGTTACATAAAAAATGTCACAGGTGTGGGAATGTGCATGTTTTAAAATTACTGTAAATGTTTGTATTGTTAAATTGGTATAAAACAATTCAGCAAATTGCAGTAACATTACTGTGCATATAAAATACTTTGGCTTCATCCCCATCCAGAATATCTACTATAATAAATATAAAATCCAGATAATCAAAACCCAACAAAAACAAAACTAAGAGTACATTCAGAGTAATTGAAATGGCCATAAAACAATATCTAGTTGCCACAGTTTTAGGTCAGTCAAACCTTTAGGTCAGAGGCTTCATTTCTTGTGTCTCTGGTTTCTGACTCGTCTAGACTATGCGGAAGATTCAGAAGAGAATATGTAAATTCCACGGGAAAGCTCTGTTTTGAAAGTGAAAGTAGTCGGGAGGCGGCTTTTTTGGCAACCCCTTCGCCTCCCCTTTTTTCAAAAAGCCATGTAAACCTCATTTTTTGAGGAAGAGCGGCTTTTCAAAAAAGGGGGAGGGTTGCCAAAAAAGCCACTTCCCGACTACTTTCACTTTCGAAAGTCAGATTGGAAGAAGATATGCAAATTCCTCTTTCGAATCTTCTGGGTAGTCTAGACATAGCCGAGTGTCCCCTCTCCAGTGAACTCTTGCCCTGGTTTACCTCAGGATGACCATGACAATGGCAAACAGCCTGCCAATTTTTTTAAAACAAAAATTTTTTGTTAGCAAATGGAACAAAGCATCAGAAGCAATACACTTTAAAACAATAATAATTAATATCTAAACTACCATCATCCCATAATGGTAACGTAGTCAGTCTCAACTTCTCCCAGTCTGGTCCTCCTCCCCTCACCTTTTTAAATGCAGCAAAGTTTCTTTGTTCACAGGATGATTCCGAATTTGGCCTTCCCTAATCAAACCTCTTCTGTGGACTGTTGGAAGGGCTACAGAACAATCAGCATTAATTCTCTCATTGTCCCTTAATGATTTTTCAATTGGAAGCTCGTAGATGACCGTCTTCCAACATCTCCTTACTCCTCCTGGATTATCCCAGGCAATCATCTATTTGAAAGCATTTCATCAAAAAAGAGTCCTGCAGAAAACACAAAGACCAGTGGCAAGTCACAATACAGTCTGAGCAATTACTAAGAGGCACCCTCATGTTTGTCACACTATTTCATTATATCATCCATATGAAAAGGCCTATTGAACTGCTAAGTGATGCTAAACAACTTTATTTAAAAATGAGATCTCATTTGGAGTAATCCTGCTGTTTGAATTTGTTGCTATATTTATTGTTTAGTAAAATGTTGAACTTATGCTCTTTGAAATATAATATTTCCATGCTGCAAAACTTTGCTCAAACACAGATCCAACTATCATTCCTATTTCAGATGGTGAAAGCAAAAAAGGTCAGTTTTTTTTAAAAACTATACCACACAAGTAGCTTTTGCTGTAAGAAATGAAGTGTTGCAAGTTCACATCCTCTTGTTGTGCAGTGTGGTTGGCAACACTTAATTGATGAGTATTTACATGAATAAATTTAGCATATTTTGGTGAAATGTTCAGCTTTTATAAATCATTGCCTTCACTGCAGATGAAGGTCAGGCCCATTGTCTCCTGGATTTTGGATAATCCCTGCTTCTACATGGTAAATTTGTCATCTTGTGACACTCAACTTTGCACCCATATGGTCTATGTGATTTCAAGGGAGAATGTTTGTTTCCTAAAGTGCCAGATCAGCACTAGAAAATCTCAAGAAAAAAGCATGATGATGTAGGAATAATCATATACATACTTGAAAAAAAATTAATTTTTCATCAGATTTCAGAAAATTCTTTCTTTTTGGGATGAGTGAAATGGAAACACGTTTGCTTCCAGTTTTTAGCCTGGCATGAAAGACTGAGAATAAAAACCTAAATATAAAATGCTGATCTAAAATATGAAAAGAGACTTGAAGTATTTTTTGACATATGTGTCTTTGATATGAAAGGCAGGTATGTCACACATAGTCTTTGAACTGTGGTACCCCAAAAGTTGGCAGTGAAATGGCACAGCTTGGTGGCATCCCATAGCTGAAACTACAGGCATAAGATGTGCCTTTTTCTCCAAAGCCACATGCCACAAAATGATGCAGTTTGTATTTATCCACTTCTAGAAATATAATCTCTCAGATGACAACAAGTAACGTGATAGTCTGGGAGAACTGTAGTGTAACTATTTGTGACAAATGACATTACTGGAAGATGATGTCTATCTTTTATGTTATTGGTTAGGATGTTTATGCTCTGGCAGATGTCCTATATTAGTTACAGGTGTTTCTATGGCACCCATCCCCACACTATGTATCCAAAGAAATGTCCATCAGAAAATACTACTCCAACTTGGGGTAATGAAATGACTAGGAAGCTTAGTTTATAAACTATCTTGAAATAGTTTTCAGAAAACACATGTTGCTATCTGTAGCCTTGGGTACCCTGTATAGCCTGCCCTTAGCCATGTCTACTTTTCTGATATGTCTGAATTTGGTTAAAAATTATACAGTCTTCATTGTGTTAGATGTCTGGAGAAAAGAGAGAGTTAAGGATCTTAAGGTATCATTCTTCCATCATGAGTACAAGGTTATGGTATACATTATGGATCTAATGTGGACATCTCTTGCAACACTTTTAGGCTATCATAGCTCTGTTCACCTATGAGTTACTCTTGATTTACATTGAAGTATGTGACAGTAGATTGAGGCTCTGTGTAATTAATGAAGAACTACGAAATACAACAAAGATAAAAATGGTTAAAGTCAACTGTTTATACATTTGAGCTTTTACCTTTTGTGGTGGTATTTCTGGTGAAAGCAATTAATGTAATACATAGTTTACCTGCAGTTTAGGGCAAAAATGAATGGATGGTATTTTCTAACTTCATGTTCGGTATTTTTTTAAAACACTCTGATAAATAATCTGTCTCCACTGAGGTAAAAATGCTACATTCTTCATAATTATCTCTGAGGAATACCTACTGATGCTACCCTCTTTTGTTCTTAGTTTGTACTGTGAGTCTTAAATACCATCTTCTAATAATTTAGCTGTCACTCTTCCAATTATTTCTATTTATCTTAACTGAAGTCACAAAGGATATTAGTATGCTTTTGAAACTAATAAAATATGCACATTGATGAAAGGAAGCAGGTATTTCTTAAAGGAAACTGTGAGCCTTTGAACTGGAGTTGAAGAAAGGAAGCAACATTCTTTCATTCCTAGAAATTGAGTAGAATGGAATTTGTTCTTTACTATTCACGTTAGGGAATTCATATTCCAGTCACCAATGTGAAGGTAGAAGGGGTTGAAACTACAAGTTTCTCACTCCTCTCAGTTCCTATTGAAGCCAATGAAAGGCAAGAGTACTTAGTACCTTCCAGAATTGGACCTGATTTCACACTCCCCAAAAAATTCACACAACAAAACCCACTGCAAATTAAGAATGATCCTTGTTCCTATACTGTTTCAATCTAGGCAGTGACCTGTCCTAGTATGGAGCAGCAGCAGTTTAACATGTCTTAATCCTCAAAAAACTATTCCTATCATGAACCTAAGCCACAAGCTGTCCTTATGAACTTTGATATTTTTAAGTGGATTTAGTGTTCATGAAAAGAGCTAGATTGAGTGCTCTGGAAACTGAAGACCCATTTTTATTCACAGGACAGGCAACTGCTATGCAATCTTTTTCACATTGCTTTGCCAATATTTTTCAATGCTTGACCTGCAGGGCAAGAAGGTAGTTCGCTTTGAATGACTATTCACTCCTTGCCTTTTGTGCTTGAAGTTGCAAGAATAGGATTCAGTTCATGTGGTTCTGATGGGAATTCTATTCTGGGAACATCTTTCTACACTGATTTGGACCCTCATCCTGACATTTTCATAGGTTTGTGAAATAGCACAGCTGAAAGACAGAATTATATCTAATATTTCAAACTGGTGGCAGACAAAAATGATATACAGTAAAAATTGGGGCTTGGTTAATTGAATTTAGTCCTTTTCTTTCATATTTTGCCCAACACACATGTTTAGTTGACAATTCCATAGAATATTTTTGCAAATTCTCTCTAAAGAAGCAAATATTATTACTGAAACCTTGACAACAGAAGTAACTCCCCCACCTTGGTGTAGTCTGGATTTATTAATTTGTACATGCTGAAATAACATTGTGAATGGATTAAATGTAATGTTTCATGAGAGACTATTAAACGTCCTATTGCTATACCAAGTACATATTACTGTGATACTGCAAAGGTAGTTTGCATAATGTGTTCTGAGTGTCTGAGGCTTGGAATTGATATTTAATAAAATTAAATAACATGTTGTGTGGTTTCATTTAGCTGGTATTTAACTGGGTATGTGTAAGGTGACTGTGTATAATGCACGTGCTCTCTTTAACTTACAGCGTCTAGTAGGCCTTGTGTACACTACTGTGGGCTATTGACCTAAGTTAAGCAACTTCAGCTATGTGAATAATGTAGTTGAAGTTGACATACTTAGGTCTACTTACTGCAGTGTCTTCACAGTGGTTAAGTTGACAGCTCTCACTCTCCTGAAGAAATGCCTTAAGATTCTGAATACAGCACTTAAGCACGTGTTTAAATCCTATTGATTTGAATGAGACTTGAGCAGATACATAGCACTAAGTATGTGAGATTCTTTCCTGAATGAGGCCTTTAAGTCTTATTAACTTTATGGCATGCAAGCCTATGCTAAAATGTTGTAGTAAATAAGGATGTCTTACAAAGAATGGTACTAGATGCTGAGCATCCTCTTTGGCTTTCTAGGATTGTCCTATTTAGTGTATTGGTGTGAATGCTATTTATTCCTTTAAAATAATTTGTTCTACACTGCTATCTATTCAGTCCACTTTAGCTAACTTTTACGGAAATTTTCATTTTATAGAGGTTTAAAATATTCCTATATTTTCCTTTGTTTTGTTTATAAGTAAAATGTATAGAATATAATGTATGTAAAGTTTATTAGAGATGCTTTTAATAACTTTTGAAATAGGTTCAGTAAAAATAAACAAAATGTTTTCTTGTGTTAATGATACAAGATTTATTAACGTTAGCTATGTTTAATTTATAACTTTCCCATTGTATGCAGGCTCAACCCTTTCATCTTGAATATATTCTTAATGGTACTTATTTCATAAATCAGAACAACATCTTTAAAAAAAGGAAAATAGATGTGTGAAGAAGTACAGTATCAAATAGCTGAGATCTATTATAGAAGTATACCTATTAGATTACAGGAAGATTTGAAATAGAAAATATGTTAGCTCAGCATAATGAATGTCTGCCAGCCATTTTTATGATGACTGGCTGTGGTTGCATTGTGTGTCAAACCCTTATGCTGTACTGTATAGTTAGCTTTTTTGTTTGGCATGATAAAACAATGATGTAATGCTGCATCCCTAGAAGTCTAGCAGGATCAAAGAAATATGCAAGTGTTTTTTTAAATCTGCCAGTAGTATTGTAACATATTTTGCTGAAATTATTGTGTATGTGATAACACATGCATGATCACTTATAATTATAATGTATTGTTCTTGATGTGCAGTAGAGACATTACAAGAATGGACAGCTTTTGTTATCTAATGTCTCTTTTGAGACCTTAAATATACCACCAGGTGTGCAAAGTTTCTCTTTAAAATTGTAATATTGACCTACCCCCATTGAATCAGAAAGCAGAAGTCAAAAAAGACTCCTTACTTTGGGGTTACTAATTGCTATGTTAAGCACTCCATCAATGTTTAACTGTTTTTTGTTTATTGATATGTCAATAGTTTATAAATCAATAGTTAAAAACGTAATCTAACTTTTCTAATTTAAATACAGCTCAAGAATTTCACTCTTGACTGTATAAAAATAAAAATCTGATGCAGCATGTTTATTTACTTAGCATCTGTAAAATACTGTATACAGCACTGTAAAAAGGCAACAGAACTGTACTATATTCACTTTGCTGATAAATGCCTCATCCCTTCTTTAGAGGATTATTAAAAGAGTTCTCTGGAGAAATAAAATGGTGGAAGTCACACATTTAATAGCTCAGGTACAAAGAGTCAGATTGTGCCAGTTGGCAAAAGTTAGCAGGAAGCTGTCACAATAAATGGCAGCAGCTGCTCATAGTTCTAAAGAGTATGTCCCAGTCAGAACTGAAAACTGATGGCATCTACATTAATACTACCTTAATGGTCCATCTGCTGCTCCATAGGGTCCCTAGCTGCTGTATGGAGTCATAGGCATTTGACAGGCAGTCTCTGTATGCCAGACGCACATTGTGCCAAATGTTTTAGGCTGCTTCGTATCATTCTGATCTGTCAAACTTTTCCTACTCATTTATCAGGCAAGGAGTTATGAGGGAGTTTTTTCTACACATCATTGGCGTTTAGTATTGGGGCAGCCAGGAATTTGAAAGAAAAGTTATTTTGGTTACCCCCTTTTTTTTTTTTATTGATTGAAGCAAGATGAATAACCTCATCTGTCTGATGTACTGCAGAAGTTGTGTTAACAAAGCAGAATGACGAGTCCCACAGAGAAATCAATCCCAACTTTTTATTTCTAGTTTAGAAATCTTTTTTTTTTTTTTATTGCGGCAGGTAGCAAATAAAATGCAAATAACAATTACAGAAAGCACACTGTGGACCAGCACAATGTTATAGAACTAAATTAGTTAAAGACAAGTTCACTTTTAGATGCATCTTTGCATAAATACGTGAAAACCACTTCATATAAAATAGGACTCAGGTAGGCATGAAATATTTTTTCATTGATGCTTGGAAATTTTAACAGTAATGTTGGGGAAAAGTTTATAAAAATGTATATTTCACTTCAACAATTAAACTTATAATAGCACTCATGCCACTTAAACTAAAGTGAACATAATTTATTCAAACACTGGAACATTAAAATATCTGAGTACTTTTTAAAAACCCATTTATGGTACATTTTATTTTATATCATGTGCCCTTTAACTATCAACTCCTCTATAAAACTATCTGTGAAATTCTACAACTGTATTATATAAATGTGAAATCAAGCAGAGCTGCAGAATGTGTTACATTAAACTCTCCGCTGCCTTTGGACAAACACACTGTATCCTGCAAAAAGCCATTTGCGGTCATTCTTTGTATTGTTTGTAGAAGAATGAAGAGTCTCAGGGTTTTTATAGGGGTTTTTGCAGCTCCTACAAAACCACATTATCCATATTTAAATTTTCATTTCTGTGAATGTCAAAGGTAGTTTAGACCATTTGGTTGGCTATCAATAGCTGTTGAGGTATAATGCTTAGAGATCAGGGTGTCAGCAAAAATGTTGCTACTACTTTTTGGAGTGCACATTTCAGTTTTTGATCTGGATTCATTGTGATCAGTCAGTTGCTTGAAATTGTATGATGTTGCCTATGGTTTTTGGATTGACTGAGCCATGTACTACAGAAAGACAGCAAAAGGTTGTTTTGGTTTGGTTTTGTGGTTTTGTTTTTTGTTTTGTTACTCTGGTTCTTGGAGAAGGCTTCCGTTTTTGTCTGAGTTAGTCTTGGGCTTAACAATAACATTGCATTTTCCAATATTTCAAATAATCTAGTGTATGTTCACCTTAGGAAATATTAGTCCCCTGAATGTGTGCTGTCTTGTGCCTATAGACTTTGTGTGACTTTTTTTGTGAACTAAGGCCGGCACTCCCCTAAATATAATCTGTAGATTCATACAGCCCTGACTTATTCAGGCTAACTAACTTGATACACTAAAGATATGCAATAGTATCCTGTTTCTAATTTGCCAATATACAAGGTAAAGAGTCCTTTGTGGAATCTTAGGAGGCTTTATTTAGTACCTGAGGAATCTTGGATAAACTTGGAGAAGGAGGTCTATTCCTTTTCAAATATGAATGCATCAAAGAAAATACCAGAGTCCATCACATTCTACTCGCAGTGGGAGCAGCTTCATAGCGCCAAACTTTGATTAGCTGTTCGTGTAAAAAAAGGGTAACAATAATAATGCAATTCTATCTCCAGAATACTGCCACCAAAAGAGCAGAGGTGTAAATTACTGTATTTTACCAAGATATCTTATTTAGTGCCTACATGGTATTCAGGCTATAGCCAGTACACGCACATCCCAGTTTGGGTATGAAGAGCAGTGTAGATGGTAATGCACAGCATAGATAAGTAAAGACATGCCAGGGTAGATTCCCTACATAGCTCTCCACATACTTAAATAGTGCCTCCTGCTAACTTTAGCAGCATAATGTCCTCTTGCCTACCCGAGGCAATAAAAAGCTCCAGCAGCTGGCAATGGAGCTGGTGGGGGGCAGAAGAGGTATTAGGTAAAGGCTCCAGGGACACCTCTTGTTGGAATCTTTCCCTGCTGCTGCCCCACACCAGAGTTTTTTACTGCCTCCTGAGTGGTTGCAGACTGATTCTCGCTGCAGTGTGTAGCTGTACATATCAGACATGCTGCCATAAGATAAAACAGAGCCTCAGTCAGGGGCACAGGTAATGTGGGTACTGCTAGTGAGTTTCAAATGGTGGATTCTTCAGGCATATTATAGTATCAGTAAAGACTTCAGTAATATCGCTCCTGTTAATGGGAAGTGAGCTAAAGAGTGCACAGATTATTAGTGGTCAGTAGGAAGCTCAGAAGGCAGAACAGTTGTAACAGCATGACCTTCACCATCGTGCTGTGTCAGTGGCCTTGGTCCAACAACACACTCAAACGTGTGTAACTTTAAGCACATGACCAGTCTAATTTCGGAGTCTGCTAGCATGCTTAAAATTGTGTACATGCTTAAGTGCTTTGCTGGATGAGGGCCTTAATTTGCCCTTAAGACACTGCTTTCTCAGGTCAGATTGTTATGCTTACGTTAACAGTGGTAACTACTTAGAGAGAAAGTCAAGCATCTAAATATGCTACTATGTGCAATTTTGCACTCACTTTCTCTTTTAAATTGCCTGTCCTTATCTTCCTCCAACTGACAGGCTGATTAGTGTCCTGCCTGCTGGCTTGGACTAAATTCCATAGTACTTACTCTTTTTTTCTCCTCCAAACTGAGAAGAGCTCACATTCAGCCTCAGATGCTCTTAGTGTTTGCTGGGAAGTTATCTGGGAAAGAAAATTCATCACAGCCAACATGTGGGCCTGTTGTCAAACAACTGATATGTGAACCCTCTCTGGGGGCTATCTTTTGTCAGAACAAAATTAGGCGAAAACTTACGCAGAAAATGGATAGTACGGCAAAAGCTCTGTGATGTATGCAATTTTCAGAAATCAGATGGTATTTAATTTGTTAAACAAGGCGAGAGAGGTTACAGAACTGTCTTACCCTCCCTTGCTTTGATTCAAGCATAGAGTAATGGAGCTACTATGCTGCATGATGTTAGCTATGACCCTGCTTCAAAGCACTAAGATGATCCCAAGATACATACTGCTTTCCAAAACCAAACCCAAAGTCACAAAACCCCCACAACTTAAGACTGATCACTTCTCTGTACTGTCTGCTCTTATCTCGGGAAAATGTTTCCATCCAACTTAATCTTGCTAAAACTCCCTTTAAAAAAATTCACATCCAATCAAAATTGAATATTGACAATTTTTAAGAAACAGTATTTTTTAAAAAAAATTTTTATGTGAAAAATACCTTCTCCTGAAATTTCAAAGAAAATATGTCAGGGTTTGTGAACTGGCACTCCTTTTAAACAGTATCATCACGTATTTTCATTACCCATTGTAATGACTTTTCTTCAAGAAGGGTGACAAATCGGACTGTGGAAACTATCATGGCATCTCCCCTCCTGGCAATGGCAGGGAAAAACTTAGCTCAAATCCTTGCCAATCAACTCTTGCCATTCCCAGAGAAATTCTTCCAGAGTCCCAGTATGGCTTCCAACCATTTCGACGAACTGTGGACACGATCTTCACTGCTTGGAAATTGCAAGAAAAATGTCGCAAACAAAATCAAGCCTTATCCATGAGTTTCATCAACCTGACCAACGCATTCGATTCAATCAATCGTAGTGCCCTGTGGACCATCTTCTTAAAGATCTGTTGCCTCTAAAAATTCATCAGTATCATGAGTCTGCTTCATGACAATGCCATAGTGCTGAGTAACAACAGATCCCGAAGTAACCCCTTTGAGGTGAAAACAAGAGTCAAACAAGGCTGCATCATTGCCCCAGCATTGTTCTGCATCTTCATTGCCATGACCTTCCATCTCATTGATGGCAAGCTTCCAGATGGTGTGAAGATTGTCTACAGAATGAATGGGAAGATTTTCAACCTCAGGAAACTGAGGGCCAAAAGCAAGACCTCCATGACTCAATCCTGGAACTCCAGTACACGGATGACAATATGACTGCTGCTCCTTTTCCCCCGTAGCTCTTCAGACCATCTTAAGCACCTTTGCTGAAGCATATGAGAATCTCAGCCTCACACTGAACATTAAAAAGACCAAGGTGCTCCATCAACCAATCTCATGCACCATCTATTGAAGTCAATGGAGAGCTGCTGGAAAATGAGGAGCATTTCCCGTACCTTGGAAGTCATCTCTCCGCCGAAGTCGACATCGATGTGGAAATCCAGCATTGCCTGAGCTGTGCAAGCTCTGCTTTTGCCCACCTGAGATGAAGGGTCTTTGAGAACTGCGACATCAGTGCCAAGATGTTGGTTATTCCCAACACTGCTGTATGCATGTGAAACCTGGACAATATAGAAATGTCACTTGAAGGCACTGGGAGGACAGGCACATGAACACTATCATCCTGGAAGAGTCAAACATGACCAGCATTGAAGCTATCATCATCTACCAACAACTTCACTGGACTGGTCATGTGGTCCGGATGCCTAATCAGTGCCTCCCAAAACAGTTTCTGTTTTCCAAGATGAAGGAAGGACGGAGAAGCATTGGGGGCCAGAGGAAGCGATTTAAGGACATGTTGAAAGCAAACATGAAAAAGTGCAGCATTGGTGTTGACAAGTGGGAAAAAGTTTCCCAGGACTATTCCCAGTGGAGAGCATTAATCCATGAGGGGGTGGCACAATTTGAGAGGTCCCACTGTAGTGCGGACGAGGCGAGGTGGAGAAGGAGAAAAGAGCGATTAAAAACTGCCCCACGTCCCTCCAATAGCCACCAACACCTGCCTCTTCTGCGGTAAGTCCTGCGGCTCCAGAATTGAGCTGCTCAGCCAACAATGGATCCACAAATAGGATCCACAAATATGCAATCATGTGCCAGGAATGCCCCTCTATCATATACATTGGCCAAACTGGACAGTCCCTACATAAAAGAATAAATGGACACAAATCAGATATCAGGAATGGCAATACACAAAAACCTGTAGGAGAACAGTTCAATCTCCTTGGACACACAGTAGCAGATTTAAAAGTAGCCATCCTGCAGCAAAAAAACTTCAAGAACAGACTTCAAAGAGAAACTGCAGAGCTACAATTCATCTTCAAATTTGATAATATCAGTTTAGGATTAAACAAAGACTGTGAATGGCTAGCGAACTACAAAAGTAGTTTCTCCTCTCTTGCTGTTCACACCTCCACATCAGCTGCTAGAAGTGGGCCTCATCCTCCCTGACTGAACTGACCTCATTATCTCTAGCCTTACTCTTGATTGGAACTCTTTTCTTATGCCTGTATATTTATACCTGCCTCTGGAATTTCCACTACATGCATCTGACGAAGTGGGTCTTTGCCCATGAAAGCTTATGCTCCTATACATCTGTTAGTCTATACGGTGCCACAGGACTTCTCATTGTTCTTGCAAATAGGAGGATGACAAGAAGACATCCTACTCGTGATCGAGTGTCTGCTGAGAGAGATTTTAATTACTTGCATGAATGGCAAACATTTAACCTATAGTTTCATGAATGACAACATATGTAACCTAAAAAGCATGCTAAGTGCAATCAATTTTAAGGGACTATGCCACACATATAGGGTCTTACATAGCCCTTGCAAGACCTGTGATTGTGTAACACCTATTGAATGTTCAGTGAAACTGGCACATACCATTGTGAAGTTTTTTTTTGTACTACGTGTTCTGATATAGAATTATAACATTAGTCTTATTTCAGAGTTCACAGGGGAAAAGCCATACTGAAGGTAAAGTGATCACTCTTGCTTTTGTAGTATAATTATTGATATAAACATTTAAGGTTCCCAAAAGAGATTCTTGAAAATTATAAATCTTATTAAAACTTATAATCCAATATAGAAACACTAAGTGGAACTAAATATGCACAGAAGAGGAGACAAAACTGGGACACACGTCTGTTAATGGTAAAATTCTGTCTTAATTTGAAGCATCCTTAATGTATCCTTTTGTCAGCCAATGGTCAGGGCAGTGAGTGGTGTGTGTGTGTGTATTATACACCCGAGACTTCAACTGCCAGGACCGGGGTCCCTTAGCAGCGGGCAACCTGGAGGAGGTTGACGGGCGCCCCAATAAGTTTACAGGGAGAGCTTATAACACCTCAGATTTTAGCTGCTAGAATCCAGAAATCCCTTCGCAGCGGGCAGCCTGGGGAGGCTGAGAGGTGCCCCAATGGATCTGTCACCTGGGAGTGACACGAATCCAAACGCCCAAGCTCTCCCTATACCTGTCCCTTTTGACCGGCTGAAGTTCTTTTAAATTGTGCTTGGTTCTGTTACAGCAACTGAAGGAGTCAGGTTAAAGCTTAAACAGTTACTATTTTATTGTTACAGGGTAAACTTAGCTGTTAAATGCTACTGCTGTGTTACAGATAACACAGCCACTACAAAAGGACAGGACAGAAATTACACTTAAAACAAAAGTCACTTACAGGTACCATGAAACCCTTTTGGTTCTCTGAGCTCTTATTAAATGCATGCAAAATAGACACATAGCAGGTATATATTCTCACCCCTGCGTTCCAGACTTGGCGTGGCCAGCGTTTTCTCTCAATCCCTCGGGAAGAAGTAGGGCGAGGTTGGGCGTCCCACAGACCTCGGGAGTCAATCAATACCTGCCAGCAGGTATAGATGATTGAGACTCAAATGGGGTGGGCTACTAAACCCCTCTTTATACCCCTTGGGTCACGTAGGCTTCTTCCTGGTCTCAAGTGGCCAATTAGGAAAAAATGGCTTTGAATGCCAAGTTTCCCACGAAGGGTGCAAAGCATAATTCACACCTGGGAAAATGCAGACAATGGGCACTTCTAGTATGTGATGGGCGAAGATTCCTCTCCTGGGACAGTGCAGGCGTGTCAATTACTGGTACTAGCCATCAGGGCGGCGGGAGGCCCCGGGTCGTCAGCTAGCCCATTTACTGTCTGGTTTCTGTTTATGGTAGAGTCAAGGACAGGCAGCACACCTGCGTTCCCAGGGCATCAAAGGCTGACTGCCTTTCTCTTGCTCTTTGGGGGGGGGGGAAACAAGATGGGGTTCATGTCTGGCTACACCTTTGTGTACCATTCTGTATTGTTGCACATATAAGAACTCTTTTTGATATCAAGGCCACAGCACTAATTGTGGAGATTGGCAGGGAGCTGTTGAAGGAATGCATGAGTTTGTGTAAATGTACTAAACTGAAAAATACAGCACTGTTAAATAAAACAGTCATTCTTTTGTCACTGAGCCTTATTTTCAGTCTTATTTTGGCCACTCTTTTGGCATTTTAATCTTCTTACTTGTTACATATCTTTCAGGATCTATCAACATCATTTTCCTTGCAGTCTACTTCAGGACGTCGAATGGCTGAAAATAAGGCTCAATGGGAAAACTGGTATGTAAGCAACCCCACAACCCCAATGTTTGGATGTATTCACGTCTATGGATTGGCAAAGGCTGTTATAAAGATTGGGAACATCTGACAAAGTTTGGATTTTGAATACCCAACAAACTGGTAAATGTATTGATCAAGGATTTAGGTTTAGGCATGTTGCTCTTTTTTGAAATCAAGAAAAAAGTTTCCCTTGTGAAAATGAGCTGTGAGCAGAGCCTGAATAGTGTCAGATATAAGTGCCACTGTGCTCACAGTATGTCACATTTATAATACAACTCCACACACTGGGCCAGATTCTTGACTGTAGTTGTTCCTTTCGCCTGAGCTGTGGTACTACCTGAGTGGCATCAGGAGAACTTTACAACCTGAGCTGCAATGAGCAAGTTGAGCACTGACTCAGAGTAAGGGTGAGAGAGCTAGCCAGTCCCTTTGAACTTGGAGTGTATGGAGGTGTCAGGAAGATAGCAATTATCTAGCACTTAACATCTGGAATATTGCTTCAGAAGGAACAAATCTTGTATCTACTTGTATCTACTGTTAGTGTTGTAACCATTTTCCTGTCCCAAGCATGCTTTGGTGCCAAAGAGACTCTGGCCAAATATATTCAGTAGTGAAGTCCTGCTACTTCACAAATGGCAGTTGGATATTGAGGATGGACAAGAACCAGGCTGAAATAAATATTGGTCTGAATTGTGATGAATGAACTTTCAGACTGCCCATCTAGAAGTAAACCTAGAAAAGAGGCTAATGAAAACATAATGCCAGACTTTTCCAGCAAAACATCTAACGAAAAATTAAGAGCTACTCCTTGCTACTCATTACAATTTTGTGATGATAATTGGTATAGAGGTTATTTCTGGAGGCCTCCAAATCCATTGTTTTGGAGATACACACTTGGCAAAAAAGGTGGGCCCTGCCTCAAGGTTTTTACTATCTAAGTACTTTTGCCTTTTATTAAGCATATTAAACACAGTTTCTATTTCTTGCCTCTAAAATGAGAATTACTTTAATTTCTAAATACACATCTTATGGGATGCTCGTTGACTGATGGTTAACATTTTCTCACTTTATCAGATGATAGGCACATTCTCTGGAAATGTTAGCATTTTGTCAGCCAAGATTGAGCTTTAATAAAAACCAGACTTCTGACAATTTTCTGTGTAGTAACTCTGAACTCACATTTAAGTGGCTACATGTACAGGTTGTGAATGCTGGATCTTCTGGTGAATATAAAATCAGCATGAGTCACTACTGTATTTGCCTGACACTCATGGTTTGAGTCCTCCCATGCTGGTTTAAGCTATGGTATAGAGACACTTCCAAGGACATTATTAGCTAAAGTTAGCAACAAAAATTCATTGTATTCTTGCATTTTTCACTAAAACCCCAACCTGGTACACTAGATATGGCAAACTTTTGGAAGATCTATGGGGCATGCTTTTTTTGTTTTTGGTGATAAACTGCAGATGTAACAAGGGAGCAGTGCAAAAAAAAGTTTAGATTGGGATGCATTTCTTTTATACAGAAGAAATGGCCATAGTGAATCAGACCTGCTGCATATTTTAATTGGATGACTCATAGTCCTTGGGTTATGTGAAGGAGTGAATCGTGCCTGCTTGCTTACTTTCTCTCCACCATTGATGACCGCATAGATCAGGGGTGGGCAATAAGATGACAGTTCACCTGGGTTAGCCCGTGGTGGACCACTGCTGCTATATTGACCTGCACCTTCATAGGCAGAGGTGATTGGCTCCCACTGGCCAGGAAAGGGGATCTGCAGCCAATGGAAGCTGTGATTTCCCCCATACCTGTGAAGGTTCAGGTAAATATTGTGGTGTGGGGGTCTGCCGGGGCTTACCCTGGCAGATTGGATCCAGGCCATGGGCAAGTATCTGTCCACCCTTGGCATAGACCTCTGTCATATATCTCCTTAGTTGTAGTCTTTTTCTTAGCTAAACATTCACAAGCTTTTTAATCTTACCTCCATATAGAATATGTTCCATATCCCTAATAATTTTTGTGGCCCTTCACAGTATTTTTTACAATTCTAATTTCTCTCTTTTGAGATGGGGTGATGAGAACTGCATGCATTACTCAAGGTGTGGGTGTACTGTGGATTATATAATGACATTATAACTTTTTTTAAAATCCCTTTCCTAATGATTCTTAACCTTGTTAGCATTGGGGTTTTTTGGACGCTGTTCCACATAGAACAGTTTGCAGACTTTTTTTGTGCATGGTAACAGCTAATTCATATCCCCATCATTTTGTATTTATGGAAAACATATTACCATGTGCATTACTTTGCACTGATCAACACTGAATTTCATCTGCCACTTTGTTGTCCAGTCACCTGGGTTTGAGACTACTTTGTACTCAAGTTTTGCATTTATTAATTTTTTTAGTAATTTTGTGTCACATACATACTTACCCATCTTACTGTTTATCTCTTATTTCCAAATGTATTTATTAATGTATGGAACAGAGCTGGTCCTTGTTATCCCAAGACTCAGATTCTGCTTCAGAGCCTTTGGTGAGGGTCCATCTTTCTGAAAGTCCAAGTACCATTGTCCACGTGCTTGTTGACCCACTCAAGAATTCTAATAGATTTGAGGCATAATTTCCCTTTATAAAAGCCATGTTGATTATGATGCGATATGGAAAAACATTCATCTATATGTCTGATTATTCTGTTCTTTGCTACAGTATCAGCCTTGGTAATCCTCCAATTGTTTACACAATAAGCATCTAAGAAATAATTTAAGCAATAAGTTACATACCACAGTTGATCATTTCTTCATAATTGTGTTGTTTCAGAACTCTTGAGTGAATGCCATCTGGTCCTGATGTCTTATTACTGTTCAATTTATCAATTTGTACCAAACCTGCCTCTAGTACTGCCTCAATCCAGAATAGTTGTTGAGATTTGTCAAAAATAGGCTTTGGTGTGGGAATCTCTCTGCATTGAAGACTGATAAAAATAATTCATTTTGCTTCTCCACAATGGCCTTGTTATCTTTGAGTGTTCTTTTAGCACCCCGATCATCCAGTGGTTCTAATGATTGTTCAGCAGGTTTAATGCTTCTGGTATACTTTGATTTTTTTCTGTTAGGTCTTGTCTGTTATTTGAGTCCTTATAAGGATTATATAGACTCATGAAATGTGTTTACTTGGAGCTGTCTCTCTGACACATGTGACTAGAATGATTTTGAGCAATATCAGCTGAAGTCTTGTCACAACTCTTTGTTTAGAAAAGCCATTTATGCAAACTGTCCCATTCTCTTAATGACTTTAAGGAGCCTATGGAAGAAATGTTGTTGATAGAGGAAGCAAGTCAGTACATGCAGCAACCATCATAGTATATATTGATCTTTTTTTTAGACTCTTACATTGCTGTTTCTCTACTTGATTGAAATATCACTAAAAAAATAAAACTAAGACATTTGTGTCAAAGAATATAAGCTATTTCAACATGGATGCTTCTTTCTTCAAGCACCTCTGCCTTTCACTCCTCTTGAATCTCAAACAGTTTTACCCTTTTCTGTAAAGGCCTGCAAATCTCCCTAAAGATTAGCAGGTTCCCACTATGTTCATTTGTAATAATGTAGCCTGTCATGAAACCTTTGTAAACACTGCATGAGATGGTGGTCTCCAAGGTTGGTGTTAATAATGACCTTTTACCAGAGACAGAAATCCAGGATGTGCATACTTTAGTTAGGATGGCTTTTCATCATCCCAGCTGTCCACCTACAAGTGTGCCTTTAGAATGTACTTTCAGCAGTATTTTCCAGTGATAACAGCTTGAAAATAATGAGTGATTTTTTTTTTTAACTTTTTTAAAAGGAGATCATAACAGGCAGTTTTACTTTTTCATCTGAAAGAAAGACTGAAGGGCTAAGAGATGGAGGCACTGATGTGGAAGAAGATCATCGATTTTATATATTTTGGGACCACTTACACTGGTGTAGAGGACATAATGGGTGGTTCTCTGGTGTCCAGGAAGGACTTAGCAATACTATCAATACACAGTCACACTGCACACATACTGGGAGAAAGGTGTGTCACTGCTAACAACTAACAGCCCATGTAATTTCTGTTCCTATATTACTGCACCTCACTTTTAAACAAAAGGTCAAGGGTAGCATTTGCCCAAGATAAGTCTAATTTAAAAAAACAAACTTTTTTGGAGGAGAATGAGTGCTCTGGGGTTCCTGTTCACACACACGAAGGGCTTGTCTCCATTATGCTTGGGATCGACACTGCAGTGATTGTTCCACTGGCCATTGATTTATCATGAGATGCAATAAATTGATGTCCAAGCTGTCTCCCGTTGCCATCAGTACTTCACCAAGACAAGAAGAGTAAGCAGCATTGACAGGAAAGTAGCCCCTGCTGCACACAAGATGCTGAGGTAAGTAAATTGACGTCAGCTAGGCTATTTGTATAGGTGAAGTCATGTATATTAGAAAGCCAGTGGGGGAGAGTATAGACAAGGCCTTAGAATAACATGCTGTGTTACGATACGTTGTCTGAGAAGATTGCTGCTTCAAAAAGTAGGGGACAGGTAAGAAGCTTAACTTCAGTACTCAGAATGATATTGGAGCAAATAATTAAGGAATCCATTTGCAAACACCTAGAAGATAATAAGGTAGTAAGTAATAATCAGCATGGATTTATCAAGAGCAAATTTTGTCAAACCAATTTCCATAACTCTTTTTTGACAGGGTAACAAGCCTTGTGGATAGGAGGAAGCAGTAGACATTTTGCATCTTTGACTTTAATAAGGCATTTGATCCTGTGTCTCATGGTCTTCTAATAAACTGGGGAAATACAGATGTATGTTGGCATCCTACAGTCTGAGAGATGAGTGTAGCTGAGTGTTGACTGAATAGTCCAATCTGAGATGTACATGATCTCTGGTCGTTATTGTAAATGTGTGTGTCTTGGTTGGGAGCTGCTTGCTTTCTATGGGGACTTTTCCTTTCAAGCTATAGGAACCCATTCCTGTCATAGACTTTGTTGCCCTGATGGGGATGATGTCAGTATGTGTTATGATCACTTGCTACAGTTGTCTCTCCTATATATAGCAGAGTGTGTGTTTAAGGTTTCTCCATTTGAAGATATCAGAATGCTGAATTGGGAGAGTTAATGAAAATTGCACCACATGGAAGGAAAACACAAAGAGGATTGCATTTTTTCTTGCCCTCCTATTTTTAATAAAAGGTTCCTTTTTACTGGCATTGTAATAAAATGAAACACTTAGACCCTGAGTTTAAGATCTGTGGGTGTTCAGCATCCCTCAGGATCAGGCCTTTGTAGTATATTATAGGTACATATTGAAGATGAAGATAGCTTTTCATTAAGGTTCAAGGAAGTTGAACCTCAGGCCAGTCTTAGTATGCCTTTTGGGGAGCATCTGGACATAAAGGTTTTTTTCTGGTCTTTACAATTTGCACATTTTCATTGTCTGGTCACATTTTCTTTCTAGTTTTAAATCACTACATGTTGTCCTTTGTATAGTGGGTTTGTTATATATCTGAGCTGCAGTTTCTCTTCTGGTACCCCAACTGCTGTGAGGAAGGAATATAAATTGGACTGATACTCTTTACCAGTATACCACCATATGTTCCCTGGTATGTTGGTGTAGCTATGCTGGCTTGTGCATTTTGGGGGTAGAGCCCACCCCCTTCTGTTCCTCTCTGACCTTGTGCAAGGAGATATGACTCTATTGAGCCTACAACCCCATCCTATGCTGCTATTCCCGATGTAGATTGTCACCATAATACCTAGCCCATATTTTTATTCCACAACTATTGCTAAGTACTGGGTAAGCTGTCTGACTGAAAATAATATAGACCAGGATTGCCTGGACTTGCATCTGCTCAATGCAATAGAAGGGAGGATAAATGATCAGAGAACTGCTGTCAGGTCTTCACATTGCACATCACCAGCTCTGGGCCTAGTGCAAGTTAAAGCATCCTACTGCTACTTTTCAATCAGACATTTTATATCTTTAATCAGAGGTGCATAATATTAATTTGTCTATATAGGTTTTGCAAACCTACACAGCTCTGAGTGGTGCTCTTTAGGCTGTGGATTAGCATTAGGAGCTATATGTGATCTCTCTCAGCCCTACAGTCAAGAAATAGTAGCACCAGGGGAAGTAGGACTTTTGGAGGATCTTCTACTTCAGAAGAGAGAAGATGGTAAATGGATGCATTTGAAATTGATTTATATATGCCCCTTTTTCCTGCATAAAATATTGTGGGGAAGGACAGGCAGTAGAGGGAAAAGGGGTCATATATTACAATTTCAGATGGACCTTTTTGGGTAATGTATTTGTAGATAAAGTTTAAAAGTTTGATAAAACAATGAAAAAATATCTTAAAATAATTGTTTTTGTTGTTACTTTTTCAGGCTCTGCAAAACATATTGACACACACAAATACAGGAACTCTAGCTATGAAGGGGGAAAAAAGACATGAGTTGAAAACATAACATGGAGAAATGAGTTGAAGTAATTTATTTTACAGATAATTGTGGAGTAATTTATTTCAACAAGCTATTTCTTTTCTTTAAAATGGCTGTATAATTCCTTAGATTCAGTAATTTATGACTTTGTATCGATAGCAATCAACACTTTCAATACAAACACTTTTGAATTCCTTTCCTATTGTAGGAAACAGACATTGCATTTTATTTCTAAATAATAGCTTCTTTTGTCCTTAACAAGAAGGGGGACAGGAATTAAACTACTTTTTCAACACTGAATATCACACTAAGTAATTGCTCGTCTTTCAAGTGTGTGAAGGAAACATGCAATTTTTCTAAGGAAATCAAACTGTGACTGATTTTTACTTATTTTTATTTTCTACATAATGCCAGGTCACTATGCCGGAGGACATTGTTTTCCACATCAGTCTGAGCACTATTGAAGCTCTTGTGTCTTTTTAAAATAAAGATTTTTGTATAAAAGTAGAAATGTATAGACTGTTTCTGTGTAGTAGAAGAAATAAATACATTCTGTATGGGAGTTGCTCTTTAAAGAAAATCTTACTTCCAAAAACAATTCATGCAGTATTTCTAAAACTTCTGTTTAGTGTTCAGAAATGATTTATACTTTTGTTTCCTTTATAATTTATATTATTAAATGATTGCTTTATTGATTTTAATTTTTAGAATAAGTGTATTTTTCAATATAGTAGGTAGGGAGGTTTGTATTTTTCATTGTTATGGATTAAATTGACCTAAACTACCAAAAAAGGCTTATTAAATAAAATAATGCCTCTAGAGGGCAGTGTTAAATTTGAGGTATTAGTTTAGTATTTTCTTATGAAAATCACTAAAAGTTTGATATCTTAGTTTTGTGGTAATCTGTACAGGAACTTTTGGGGTATTTTTATATTTATAGATGTGAGAGTATATGAAATAACCCTGTCTAAACTGATATTGCAAAAATCTTTGGGGAAAAAAAGTTTAGTAGGTATCTTAGCCAGTTTCAGCTGAAAAAGTAACAAGTGAGTTGGGTGTTCAAGGCCCAAATAATCAAGTTTTGTTGTATTACTATTTATCACTATGGGTTCTGAATGAGGGGATGAAAATACAGAAGTGTTGATTTGAGAATAGAGAGAGGGAAAAGGTCTTATTTTATTGTATCAAGGACTTTCAAATTGGTCATCTTCCTAGCCCAGTCTAATGCCCTGGAGCTCAATCAGAATCTTACAAATACTCATTTCAAAGTGTTTTGATTTTTGCATATCGTTGCTTTCGTAATCCCTCCATACGGTCAGGAAATCTGATACAACTGATAACATGTTTGTGAATGGTTGTTTCATTAGGGTTGGCAACTCTTATTAAATGGGCTTGTGAACTTAACTGGAGGAGTTTTGGTAATGCTGAGTGCTCTAAGCCAGCTTTAGAGACTAAGGCACTCATGGTGCCTTGGAAGGGAGGGAGAACCTTGTTTTGGATGCAGAGGCAACATTTGGTGGGTTCCATTTCATGGGGATTTTTTTTTTTTTTAAAGAAAATAGTAGTTGCTATCTTGGAGTCTTGTCTGAGCTCTATCTAAGTAGGACTGGCTGTTGAAGTCACCTATTCTGATTCAGATGCTGTGGCTGTGGTCCTGGTGCACTGGACAGGGGATGGAAAGGCACTTCGTGAAGTTCTGTCCAAGCCACAAGCTGCTGCTTGAAAACCACTAACTGCAATGGAGAAACTGCTGGGACATAGAGCAACTGGGGAGCCAAGAAGGGTATTGCTGGGTTTAATCTGAGTCAGTGCAAAGATTGTTACTGTGATTATATTTCACTGAAGTTGGAAAGCAGTAGAAGCAGTGTGAGTGACCACAACTATTTTTTGTTTGGGAAAATGCCTTCAGGAGAATGGGAATAATGATGAGACTTTAAGGGGTTTCCTTCTTCCTGAGAAGAGGTCTTAAGGCTATGTCTATACTGCACCAGTTTTGCACAAGAAATATGCAAATGAGGCTGAGCATGGAATATTACCAAGCTTCATTTGCATAATTAATGAGCACCCACTTTTTGTGCAAGAGGCTTTTGCACATTTTTCCCTGGAAGAATAGCTCTTATGCATAGGGTTGCCAGTTGGTTGAAACAAACATACCGAACACTCCCTTCCCCCCCCCCCCCCAAAAAAAAAAACCACACCGGGACTTCAAGACTTATTAAGCGCAAAAAAACATTAAATTAAATTAAAACAGCATTAAAACAGCATGTCCCCTTTAAGAGTGAGTGCAGGGATAGGAACGGGAGCGGTTGAGCACTAAGACCCAGCGGAAGCATTGCTTCTCCTTGGTCGGCAGCCATTTTGTGCCGGCAGCCTTGCGGAACCAGATAAGCATGGGGGCTGGGGTCGGGGGCTGGGGTGTTGGGAGCCAGGGGAACTCGGGAGCGGGGAGGCCGGGTGCTGAGTGTTTGTAGGGTTGCCAGGTGCCCGGCATTTTCGCCTCCTGGCCGGGGGAAAAAATCAGAAAATACCGGACATTTTAGGTGTCTGGTATTCTCTGAATTTTTTTACCAGATGGAAGGCAAAAATACTGGACTGTCCGGGTGAATACCGGACACCTGGCAACCCTACTTGCTCAAGAGGGGAGTTTTGCACAAAAGCCTCTTGCACAAAAAGCGGGAGGTCATTAATTATGCAAATGAGGCTCAGTGATATTCCACGCTTAGCCTCCTTTGCATATTTCTTGCACAAAACGGGCACAGTATAGACATAGCCTTATTGTTTATCCAGAATGCTAAGTTACTGATCTTGGTTTATAATCAATCTTCAGAGGCATTATGCATCTTAGAATGATCCCAGGCTGGACTGCTTTACTGGACTAACAGACAGCAGTTCTGCAACTTCAGGATTTTCAAGCATGCCCATGCAAGCAAGGGTCTAGAAGTCTAAAACAAATAGCTGTGCACTCAGAGATCAGGTAACTGGAGAAGGTATAGATGTAAGCTGATTTTTATTGACTATTGTAAAGTCTATTTTTTTATAAAACAACAAATAGTCTAGTAGCATCTTAAAGACTAACAAAGCATGTTCTTTCCAATTTAATAATATATTGTTTGTATAGAGTGTCTAATGGGTACTTTTGGGATAAATCCATTGATACAAGGTGATACTGTAAGTCCAATTCATGTCCTGCACCACAGTTTAAATGCATCTTTCCTAACTACTAATTTCTAAAGTGTGGAGGTGTTTGACCCACAAGGTGATGTTTGACAAGGAAACAAATTTTATCTCTGTCACAATCTGGTTTCCAGTTTCCTCCCTGCCCTGGGAGTTGGAGATAGGAAGGAATATGTACCAGCCCTGGCACAGATTACTTAGCTATAATTCATGATTCATAGATTCCAAGGCCAGAAGGGACCCTGTGATCATCTGGTCTAACCTCCTGCATAGTTCAGGCCATAAAATTTCTTCGAAACTCCTGTTTGAATTAGCATATCTCTTAGAAAAACATGTGGTCTTGATTTGAAAATTGCCAATGGTGGAGAATCTACGATGACCCTTGGTAAACTGTTCCAAAGATTAATTGTTCCCACTGTTATAATTTTTTTTGCTTTATTTTCAGTCTGAATCTGTCTTCAGTGGGGGTACAACCAGGGAGGCTGGTCTGTATAGGAAAAGGGGAGCTAAGTCACTTGAACTAGATATCCCATGAGGCAGTGTGCCAGCTGAAGCAGACAGCTAATGTTGAAATGACTCATCTTGTTTTGATTTTTCTCACAACAAAATACATTGCCCAAATTGAAGTGTATCCTTGGAAATTTTTGATTTTTTTTGTGGAAAGTGCATTTCTATCAAAAGTCTTGAAGACAATTCCCAACCATCTTTCTTTGGTACTATAAACATTAACTTGTTGGATTGAGATTTACAGTTGCAGAAGTTATCTGTACACTCTGTCATGAAAATTTCCCGTTGTGTAAAGGTTATAGGTGGGCCTTGTTGATTATGACTTCTTCCCAAGTCTGTAAATATTTAGCTTATTTGAAAAACCATGCTACACAAAATAAGGATTGCATATGTGCTATTCTGCATAAACTGAAATCAATGGCCATCTTAAATATTGGATGGACATCATTGTAGCTACTGATATTTAGTAAAGTCATTTACTCTGAAGTAGAAGTGACACTATTAATGTAACAGGTAGTGGGTATAGTTAAACAATTGCCATGTAAGCCAACAGTCCATCATCTGTAAAGTTTCTGTGCATATTTTGTGCAGCTACCTATACAGTATTTTGACAGTCCCAAATCACTTCTTTAATCTGTCAGTTTCAAAGGTTGTCATCAGAAAGTTCAACTGAAGGAGAATGGCTGTTTGACTCATATTAAATGTAAGATGATTACTGTACAACACATTTACAAATTATCGTTTTCTTGAAAAATAAAGCTAAGCTGTTTAGCATGGTAATTGTGTATTTTGGAAGCATGATGTAGTAAAATGACATCTAAAATAGAAATATATAATAGTATAGTGAAAGACTTGTTTGCTAATGGATGGTATGCCTCTGTTTCAATAAAAGCAAAGATGTTTTCCTTTGCAATAACTCTTTATACGTATAAAATTATATAACAAAAGAAAACTGATAAAAATGCTGAATGTTCACTTTGTTCCTGTGGTGTACAGTATGATTATGGTACTCTACAGTATATGGCATGTTTCTGAAAGGACAGCTATGATTCCTGCAAACACAGGTATTCAAAACTGGTTTGAGTTTTTCTCCAGAAGTATCACATGCAGTATTACAGGCCATGCACGAAATAATCTTAGAAGAGATAAATGCTTGCCAGTTTTGCCTTGCCCCTTGTCTTAAAAAGAACAACAAAATTCAGTATTTCCTATAAATTACTGAAAGTTTTCAACTGTTACCAGTGACTTTGTTCATGCCACTGCCAAGTCAAATATTTTTTTAGTAATTTGTACACTTTATATTCCAGTGTCCTAGGTTAAGATACATTTCAAGGCACAATCTTTTTGTGAAGTATTCAAAGCTTTTTCTATTGTTGAATTTTTCTACATGTATCTTGCTAACTCCTACACTTCTTATCCTGCAGGGCTCCTCTTTTTCACTGCTTTATCCCCTGCTCCAGTGTTCTGTGAGCATTCAGTGTCCTTCAATGTACAAAATGTATGTGTTGCTGACTGCAACCCATATGACAAATTCTTTGTCAACAATTAATGTAATGCCTCAGTGAACAATAAATCAATACGATGAGTTTCACATATAGTGCTAACAAAATCCTGCAATTGAGGAGCTAAAGAAAGTTGTTAGCAAATCTGTAGAGACCATGCCTATAAAGAACAATGACAATAAACTTTGACAAATTTACTATTTTTTAAAATTATTGATTATTAAGACTGTGTGGCACAGATACAAACTATCTTTAAAATGCTTAATGCTACTCTAAGTAGAGTATAATGATGAGAGGTGGTAGAAGCACAGCTAAGATTTCACAGACCCTATAAGTCAATTTACTAGTTCTCCAGTATGTCCCAATCCAGTTGAACACAGTTGATGTTTTCTTACATGCAGAAACTGTTTTTTAGAAATGGGGAGGGGGGAGAGGAAGGAGGAAAGAGGACAATAGACAATCCTCTTTGACATCTTTCCCCCCACTCCTTAGGACAAGTCTTGGATTATTCATCATTGGCTCATACTCTCTTCCTGTTAGAGAAGCTATACCCATTTTGTACAATGCAAATGCGCTGTACAGATACAACCGTTACTTGACATCTAGGCCTCCCTTTGAAGTAAAGGCACAGCAAAGAATACTTCAATTCTTACTGTTAATTTCTCCCTCCATTTATTTCTTCTGTCCCACTGCTTGGCAGCTCCAAACCTAGCTCTTACCTCTAGGCAAGTAGGCAAGGAAGCGTCTCTTTCCTGAACTAATGTCAATGTATCTCCTTGGATTAATTGGCAAGTAAATGGTGCAACCGATATGTTGTTTCCCCAGGAGACAGTCCTTCACATCAGCAACTTTTGTGACTTTGATGGTCTGGAACTTAATTCCAAATGTAACCCTTTCCTGATGCTACAGGATCTCCATACAGCTATTTTTGCTGCAGTTCCAGTACTTTTATGAACATGCAGTATTCACACTATAACCTCAAAACAGAGCCTTAAAGTAAATATTTCCTGCTTTTGCCTGCAGTTAATATTTACTAGTTAAACAGATGATTTAAAATGGTACTTTTTCAGAAAATTTTTGGGAAATTAGTGTGACACTGAAGTAATTTACCCTAGCTTTTTCATATTCTAGCAATTTTTACTCAAGAATATAATTACTCTTATTATTATTTATTTTATTTTATTTTATTTTATTTTATTTTATTTTATTTTACTGATTCATTCAAGACCCAGTAAAATAGCCTGTTGATTAATGAAGCTCTATCATATTATTATATGTAGGGCCCTTTTCCTGCAAATCCATGTGCCTAAATTTAAATTGACTGATATTTCTAACTTGCTTAATCTTGTGCACATGTTTAATTTCCAGTGCCACCAGCTGTAGACAGTGTATCTTGTGATAGGAGGAGGGGTTTGGTTTCCTGCCTCTGAAACTATTTTGAAAATGACCATAGGTAATTCATGGCATTGTTCTTTTTTGAAAATTGTTTAGTCTTATAAAGAAATAAAAGGAAAACAAATTGCTTACCATCCAAATTCAGTAATGCATTTAAGTACATGATTAAACACATTGATTTTAATTAGCTAACTCTTGTGCTTAATTTTAAGCATATGCTTGGGTGTTTTGCTTTGAAATCAAAGCAAAATCAAAGCTCTGTTCTCATGTGCTTCCTCAAAACACAGTTCAGTGGTGGCCTGCATTTCACAAAGATCAGAATTTTATACTGTTTAAAATTTATTCAGAACTCAAGAGTAATTCCTAGTCCCATTTTGTGTACGGGTTGGACCTCCCTGGTCCGGCACCCTCAGAACCTGACTGACTGGTCCTGAACGAGGGGATTTGCCAGACCAGGGAGGTTCCCTGCCACTAGCCCCACACAATGCCATCAGCTCCTCTTCCACCCCAGCCAGTCACCTTGCCACCAGTCCCTGGATGTGTTTTGGTTGTTCTCTGAAAGCCTCTGAATTTCTACACTGCCCTTTTGTTGGGCAGATATGTTAAAACACACCTTCTGTTGTAATTGAAGATCCTTTATTGCATACAACTTTAGCCTACCTTCAATAGTTGTTCAAGGTCTTATGCAAGCCTGTAAAGTTTAGTTAACAGTAATTGGACTCCTAGGTAGAATCTCTATTGTACTCTTGTTGAGCATTATAACTTTAAGCTATTCATGGAAATTGTGATGGAATATACACACACTTTATTCACGGGTTACACACTATTGTAGTAATCTTTGTAAAGTAAGCCTTTGTAAGTAATTTGAAGACTCATAATTTGCTGGTCAATATTTGTCCTGATAAAATGTGGGACAATACTATATGTGATTGTATATATGTATGATAAGAATGCATTTTCAAAACTCAGGTAGCACCAAACTTGTCAATCTGGCCTGTTCTTGAGCCATGGAGTATATGTTTGCCTTAATTTGCATTTCAGCAGTAAACAGACATCAGGAAAGGAAAAGCAAAAAAAAAATCAAGCAGATGATAAGGGACTAGAAGGGAACGTACTTCTAGACAGATTCTTTGCTTCCTAATTCCCATTTGGACATGGTTTTTGAACCGGGGGGCTGAAACTCTATTTTAAAAAAGGGAAGTAGGGGAAAGATCTTTCTCTCCTGCCAGCAAAGAGCAGCTATATATAGACAGCTGAAGATAACAAAGGAAAACAGCCATTGGGCAAGACATCCTGACCTGAAGATTTTTGGTCAATAACCTTGCTGGAATCACATGGTGAGAAATTTTGCTTGAATCTAATCTCATTTAAGAGAGGCACTAGTAAGCATATTCTTTTTTTCTCTTGTAATGATTTCTGACTTTCATGCCTCATTACATGTACTCACTTAACTGTCTCTGTAGTTAATAAAATTATTTTATTGTTTTATCTAAACCAGTGTGTTGAAGTATCTGGGTAATTCTATTTAAGACTATAAGGTGATATTTTATTCCCCTAAGGAGTAACAGACTTAAATTTTATTTGGGGGGGGGGGGGAGAAAGGGGAAAGGAACAAGGGGTAGATATGTTCTGAGGTCAACCTGCATTACATGCTGGCTTTTACCAACCTTGATTATAACTGTCAGGCTGAAGTTTACCTAGATGCCTAGGATGTGGCTTGCATGCCAGAAAATTGTTTGGCTCAGGTGGGATCTTTTTTAGCATGGCTCCCAAAGTTGTAGGTTGCATGACACAGCGTCACCACAGAATTGTAACTTGATATATCACAGGAATTTAAGAAATTTGTCTTGCCATTGTAAGCAGTGTCTGAATGAGTTCTCCCCTGGCAGTTAGTTGGAAGGAGGATTCAGGAGCAACCGGAATTTGCAATAACACACTTACTCTGGGTAGGTATCCAGTAGAAAGGGTCTATGTAGCTTCAATGATCACCTTTTGGTTGGTGCTGTTACAAATCACTTTAGCACCGAATGCACCGGTAGTGAAATGTTTTTGGTGTTGTCTTCTATGAATAAAGGAGAGCAGAACTGTGTTTACCCTGTCCCAGATCAGGAGGTCATCCTGAGCTGAAAGGGCCTTGGTAAGCCATGGGCTTAAGTGGCAGACCCCTAAGAAAGTAAGTTGGATATAGACAGGCATCCTAGCCAGGAGGTGTGGACCATAAAGATCCTGGTCCCGTTTAACCCGTTCCTTCTCACTGCTCAAGATAGAGGTAAATCGGCTTCCTTAGAACCTTTTAAAATAACAAAAGTGCTCAAATCAGACCTGAAATCGTTGTAGAACAGCATTTCTGCCTAGTCTGCAAAGAGCTGAAACTCACAGACTGATCTGCAGAGGTCAGAGCAGCAAGTCACCTTCTCCTACCACCTGCCTAACAGTTGGCTGGCAAATGAGTGGTGATGAAGTAGCCAGTGGAGAGGGATGAATGGCTGATGGGGTGGCCAAAAGCACAAGTGCTCAGATGGAGGAGCAAGAAAGATGCCTTCTTCCCTGGATGGGAGGTGAATTCACACAGATGCACCTCTGAATCCTGGGACCTCCCTGACCAAGGGCACAATCACTGGGAATGGAGGAAAGTGTGGGAGCCAAGAAGAGCACAGAAAAGGAAGACTCTGCCCCCAAGGTCTCTGGCGAGGGTATCCTGCTTACAGTTTTATGATTGTGAACTCTATTTGTGGCATTTCCATAATTAATGAAATGACTTCCCTCCTTCTATTATAAGGAGGGAAGTCATTCCCATTGCTACAATGAGTCTATGCTTGTGAATGGGGAAGTCTTGCCTCTCACAAATACCCGGAGGTGGTGTGCAATTTTCCCAGGTTACTGGGTAGGGGTTGGAGCCCATTCTGTGTGTGTGTTGTTGAAAATGAAATAAAATAAAACCTTAGATATTGACCACAGCCCTGTTTGTTGCCAGCTTCACCTGGCAGGAGGGTTACACCATGAAATAAATGGAAAACTGTATACTTTTTTCAGATAAGATGGAATAGTTTCAAGTTCTCTAACCTTCCTTTGCTTCCATACATGCTTTCTTCTTCAACAATCTTATTTCCCCACTGAGTCTGAAGTATTGTAGTTGGACACTTGAGGAACATCAGACAAAATTATATTATAGTAAGCAAGCAGTTTTTTCCCATTTCAACATTTTTAATTTTGATGCACACTTTTACATTTTTAATAGAAAAAGTTTTGCTTATGAAGATTAGGGAAGGACTTGGATACTGGTGAAAAGAGAAAAAACCCAATTACATTATCAATAAAAATATGTTAATGAAAATTCAAAATTTTGGGATTTCCTCTCTCTCTCATTTGCACCCCCTCCTCCCCTACTCTTCATTATCTTTAAGTAGCCCTTGGAGTGAAGTTTAATGGTCCCAAAAGTAGGGTACCATGATCCTGCTATGCTATTGGCTAGACAGCTTGGTTCTTTGTTTCTAAAGGCATTCTATCAATCCATTTTTTTTATTTTGTAACTTGCTGCATCATATCTGTGAAAAACAGTCCTTTGATTGGAATAGACAACTGCAAAATTATAAGTTGCTCCTATATTCAAGTGACAAGGAATAGGAGCTCAAAATGAAATGTATATACTTCCTAGAGTGTGTGCTACATATAGAGATGAAGAACATTAATAAACTAGCGCACTCATGCTGAGTTTTTTATCCTCAGAACATGCCTATGCTAGGCCAGGTTTCACTTCCATTCAGTTTCAATTAAATGTGTGTTATATAATTACATAGCACAGGAAGAATCTGAAGTTGTGAATTTGATTTTTAATAAGATTACTAAAAACTATAATGTGTTTCCATAACTTTTGAAATTCTTGTTGCTCATCCATCTTGCTCTTTACCAGCAGAGGTCACCTAACTCATTTACTGAGGTACTATGAACTGTCACATAGTGCCAGATTCTAAGTGATACCTTACTTTGCAAGCAGTACAGAGTAACGTGCTACCTAATGTGATTAAGGGCATCAGAATATTACTTATACCATTCGGTGGTAACAACACGGTGACTCTTGGAAACAACTTTACTGACATGATCCCTGAATGTGCTGATTGTGAGTCAGTAGAAGTGTGAATGTTTTGACTGTTGAAGCTCCCTCTAAGCCAGCACAAGCAATCTTTTTTTTTTTCAGTTTGCAAAAACATCTAATCATTTTGTGGTTTCACCTCATATTTTTAGCTTCTCCCCCCCCCACTTAAAGCTGCCTTTCCATCTGTCTGATAGCGAATTTTCACCATTTCATCACTAAAATTGGCATAATTTTACCTTGAATGTATTCATAGAAGCATATAGAGAATTAGTCTGAGGTACTAGAAAATATTAACATCCAGTTTATTGTGCATGAAAACTCAAGGTACAACATAGGAAATGATAGTGGTTGGTAGTTCATGTCATATCTGAATTTAGCTATTTTCCTTACCTGCCCCCCTCAAATGTAGAGAGTTTGAGTTCTCAGGTAAACCCAGAGTGACGAAGGTGAAATGATTACAAAGGATAAAGAATGGAGGAGCGAAGAAGTGACAGACTTATCAGGGCAGAAAGGGTGCACATCACCTCCTTCTGGAATCCACTACAGGTTATATAAACTGAATGGATCTCCTCCAAGCAATGAAACCTCCTGGGAGGCTTCACTGGCAACTGTCCACATTGGAGACCTATCAGCATTGTCATGTTGACAAGGAGATGGAGATTCACCATCGGGGCCGAGAAGACAACACTAAAGCACAGCCTTTCCAGACAGTCTTGAGCTTCCAGTGAATTCTCAAGCATATTGTAGATCCTGGGGAATTGTATGTGAGGGGTAAGGAGTTGAGCTGGATTTGAAATACCTTGCGTCATCCACAGGAAAGAAAGCCACTTACTTCTCCCTGCTCTTCTCCACAAAAACTCTTTGGGGGAAACTTCACAATTTAGAGTTCCATCTTCCCCATCCACTACTACAAATGCAAACAGTCCTTCATGCAGATGGTTTTTCAGTTGAGGTATTTGCTTAAGCCTACACACTTTATTTTAAATACAAATATGTTGCACACATTGTCACTGCAGATGCTGTGCAGACAAGACCCTTGGGTCTACCCTGATATTAAAACTCTCTGCATGTTTCATCTTGGACTTCTGTGCCTGACAGGTAGAAAGTTATGTAAGTAATGGTCAGTGATGTAAGATAAAGTCTGTTATTCACTGCTGAGAGCACGGAGGATGTAAAACTTCGAAATAGGACCATTACCATCCAAGCTGTTCATCTTTTTTAATTTATATAAAATAAGGTCTCTCTTTGGTTCTCCTAGGGAATAAAAAGTGACCAAGTCTAGCTGATGTTCAACCGCTGAATTCTATCATTTAAACTTCAAAGCTTTCCATTTATTTACATGCTTTTTTTCATGCTTATTAAAGTAAGGTCAAATAAGTGTGAACTTGGATCTGATTTCAGTATTCAATTCTTATAATACAATGCTTTGTCCCTTCTTTTCTTCCAGTGACTCACCTCTTCTTTTTCTGCATGGTCACTGACTGCATATGAAAATGATTTTTTTTTCTCCTCTCATAAGACATGGTATAAAGTTAGGCAGGCTCTGTCGTGGCTTCTGTATTGATATACAAGCCAGCTAAAGGACATTCTTTCTGAATAGTCAGAAAGAGGCAATTATTTTCTGGAGTAAATGACTGTCTAAATCTCCACCAGTCCAGATCTTGAACCTCTCAGATATTTCTGAATCTTCATATCTTGCTATGAATTCTTCCAATCCAAACTGAGAGGCAGTTCCACTTCCACAACTGCAGAGGGCCCATGATTCTGTTGTGTAAAGAAGGCTGGACAAAGTATCTCTCTCTGTGTGTGTGTGTGTGTGTGTGTGTGTGTGTGTGTGTGTGTATTTATGATGTATGGCTTGTACATATAAGTGGCAGTGTGCAAGAGGTGGGAGAAGACATAATAGGAGGGTTGAAGTGGAAGGTGGGCATAGTCAGAGAATCCACCTGTAGTCTTAGTACAAACCTAAAAGTCGAATAGCCATAGGCTCTGAACTACAGATGGTTCTTCCTGGTTAGGCACTCTAGTAAAATCAAATTGCAGTGTAAACTCATGCTACACACATTCATTAGGTAAATAAAAGTCAAACTCTTTGGTGTTAGTATGCTATCTTTTCCCAGCATAAGATTCACAAAATTTTGGAAAGGGGGAAAAATTGGATTTTTTTTTTCATCCTAGTAGTGGGAGTGCAAAAAGCCTTAACATTCTACAAGTTCCTGGTCTGGCACTTTCAGGACCTGACTGGTCATTTCTGTCCCCAGTGCTCCTGCCTCCACCCCATGCCTTGCCCTTTTCTCCCCACAAGGCTTCCTATCTCCCCAGGCAACCAACTTGGGGCATGCGCTGGTCTTCCCCTCTCCTCGTGTGTCCCGGGTTGAGCCACACACCAGCTCCTGGCCCCCACGCAGCTCAGATGAGCTGCGTGCCCAGCTTCCTGGCTCCCGCCCCTCCCCTCCCCTGCAATCTAGCTGGGCCGCTCCCTGCCACGAATCACACCAGGCTCCCTTGCCCCCATTCCCCTCCCACAGTGAACTGGGACTCTGTGATTCTGGAACATCCATGGTCCTACCGGACCATGGATATTGCCTGACTAGAGAGTTTTGGTTTATAGAGATGCAACCTGCACTGCTAAAAACATTGCGTCTGCAATGAGTTAACTTGAATGTTTCATAAATTCCTAAATCTAAGGATTGAAGGGGACTATTGTGATTATCTAGTCTGACTTCCTATATAATACATGTTCAATTACAGGTATTCTCCTTTGTGTATAGAAGTCCTGTAAGTCAAATGGATTTACTTTTATTTGTCTTTTTCCTGTTCTGACAGTTTTATTGACCTACACAGTTACATTGTAAAGTACATCTGTCTATACAAGGCACTGTATTCAATGGTCTCCTCTGAGATACAGTATATACACAGCAGTATGTTATGTTAATAGTAATGAAATACAATCCTTAAATGATTTTTCAGACCAATAAAGTTAAGGCAGAAAAGCAGTAGCACAGCATTTGTATTGATATTTTACTTGCATTAATTAATCTTTAAGTACATGCAGGATTTTTACTTGTCATTTTATATACTAATGCTACTGCAGAAATTAACAATTATTGAAATCACTAAAATTTAATTACTCATTTTGAGTGTCAACGTATGACTGGAAATCTTTAATAATTTCCAAGAATCTCAAATCTGCTTCAAAATGACATTGCCTCCAAGAGACATGTCTTGTAAATTATATGGCACATAAAGCAGGAATAGGTTCTTCCATGTGCTGTCCTTGTCACCCAGAGCTGTTGCTTCCCTGTAGGAGGTATCGAGCTGATGTCAGCTTCACAGTTACATAGCTACTCAAGAATGTCCATTTCTTTCCAGGAGAACAGTTAGGAAGGACCCTGTAGCAATTTGGACCTTAGGAACATTTTGAAGGGATATACTGAACATACTTAGTGCAACCATGATTGTCCTGTTGTGTGGTGGCTTTTCACAGTTTGCTTGACCATTGATTACTCCAGGAAGAAATTTTAAATTGAAAATGAAGCCCAAGTTTCCTTGGCGAAGAATTTCCAAGGCCAGAAAGGGGATTGGTTCATCAGGCCAGACAGAAGGGAAAGAGAAATCTCTTTTATAATGCACACTAGGAAGTCATGTGTCTCCAACTATCTCCACTGATAGGTGGAAACAGGAGACACCCCCAAGATTTATCCAAATCTTCCTGCAGTGCTGAAGTGGAGGAGAGGAAGAGGTTTTTGAAGAGGATTTTTTTATTAACAGTCCCTCTCGACTCTTCTTAGCCTTTTTTTTTGTATCCTCCTTAGTAGTGACAACCTGGGGTGCCATTGGGGGTAGAGGGTTATGGGGTGCTGTAGCCCCCCTAAAATTTGAACTGCTGACTTGAGGTCTGCTTAAGAGCTGTCTGGTGCTAAGGCATGTTCTTTAGCTGCAACAAACCTTGTGCTGCTCCCAGCTTTGCCTTATAGGCAGAGTAATTATAAACAAAGGTAGACATGAATAGTGTGCTCCAGGAGTAGGTATTTGGACCACTGTTGTCAAATTATCTCTCTTTCAAGGTCATCTATGAATAAACAGTGAAGTGGCAAAACTTGCAGATGTTACAAAATGACTCAAAATAGATAAGTCCAAAGCTGCCTGCTAAGAGTTCCAAGGGAATCTCACAAAACTGATTTTTCATTTGCCATTATGTTACCAAATAATCCATTGTTGCTAAATGCAAAGTAATGCACATGAAAAATATAATCTCAACTATACTTACAAAAATGATGGGATCTAAATTAGCTGTTATCACTCAGAGATCTAGGAATAATTGTGGATAGTTCCCAAAAAACATCTGTTCAAAGTTCAGTGGCAATCTAAAAACCTAACAGAATATTGGGAAAGGACTAGATAATAAGATAGAAATATATCATGTTGCTTCTCTATAAAGTCATGATATGCTCATATCTGGAATACTGCATGCATATCTGGTTACCCCATGGTTACCCCAATCTTTAAAAAAATATTGGATTTGGAAAAGGTACAGAGAAGGGAAACAGAAATTATTAAAGGTAAGGAACAGCTTCGATAGGAGGAGAGTTTGAAAAGACTGAGATTTTAGTATAGAAAATAAGACTAATATAAGGGGGGAGGGAGATATGTTAAAGGTCATGAATGGTATGGAAAAACTGAATAAGGAAATCTTATTTACTCCTTCACTAACATAACAGAAGGTCATTTCATGAAATTTATAGGCAGCAGATGTACAACAAACAAAACAAATTATTTTGTCACAGCCAGCCCATGGAACTGTGTCAGAAGATGGTGGAAGAGCCCAAACTATAATAGGGTTCCAATAAAAACAAAATAAGTTCAAGAAGGATATGTCCATCAATGGCTACTAGTGGATGATGTCCCTGTCCTCTACCAGAAGCTGGAAATGGGTGACAGGGGATGGATCACTTGATGAGTTCCTCTTCTGTATGTTAGCCTCTATTAGAAGGCAGGATACTGGGCTATATGTACTATTGGTCTATCTCAGTATGGCATACTGACACTTTTTTTTATATAGAACCTAAATGTATCTGCTTCCTTCTGTAAACCACTAGGCTCCACCTCCTCCCAGAGCTGATAGAGTGTGCAGGAGTCCTGACTATCTGTCTGTGTCTCTCGCACAGAATTAGTAATGAGGTAAGAATATACATTAAAATGTTACGGCTAACCAGTGTCCCTTATGTGCCACAAGATGTCAGAGTATGTTAGTGTTAGAGCTGAATGGTTCTAATATTTAAATTTCTATCTCTTTATATAGGAAGATACCAATTAACTTACAGTGCTCTAGTCAGTTATCTGCTAACAACCAAGAGTTTTCAAATGTCTAGAGGAGATGTGTATCGGGGGTTGGTGGGGGGATGGGTAAAGGAGGCAGACATGGTCACCTCTTACTTGATTTGCTGCTTGGCTTCTACTAAGCATGCTCATTAACAATGCTGAAGCCTCTGTCCTTACTCCGCCCTTCCGTCCCCCCATCCCCCCCCGCCACGATCACAGTATGCTGAGGTTCCCTACCCCCCAAACAAAATCTGAAATATGAAACTGCAGAGACCCCAATGGAAGGTAGGGCACTGACCCTATAAAGAGCCTGGTGGGCTGCCAGTCAATGTTCTCTCTCTGCTGGCAGTGGGTAGCTGTGGGCACTCTGCTAATTAGCTGGGTGGAATTTGATTTTCTCCTGGGTGTCGGCCCAAACACGCAGTTTACAGGGAACACTGCTCCTGGTGCTTTTATTTAGAGTGCATCTACAGGTATAGCCACTTGCACCTCCTGTTAGCTGTGGATCACCCTTCACAGCCAGTGGGAGCTGCAGGAAGTGGAGCAGATTGGGACACCACTCTCCACAGCTCCCATTGGCCAGGAATGGAGATCCACAGCCAATGGGAGCTGCAAGTGGCTGTGCAGATGCACAGGTAAATAAAGTTCCAGTGACCCACTAAGGGCTAACCCTGGTGAACCACACCAGGACTGCAGGCCTTATTGGCCACTGTGGTACGGCTGAACATACCTGCATAACTCTTATTGATATGGTGGGAATATTCTTTCTATATTCTTTATTTGTAAAGACCCTAACATATATTGATTTCGAATAAGAGGGTTAAAGACATCTTGGAAAAATATCATCATTCCATTCCCCTTCAGTATTTCAAAATGCAAACATTGCCCATGGAAGAGGTATGCACTTTAGAAATCATGACTTGAAGGCAATGGTGTGGAACCATTAGTATAGTCTCCATGTGTGCATGTCACATGACTCATAAATATATATATTTTAATACAGCTATAGATATTTATCTGATACGTTGTTTTGAGTGGCAAGAAGGGTAAATTTTGTGCTCTTCCTACTGTATTAGTTTTTGTCAGGATAAAAGTGTTTAATGAGTAATTGTGAAAGAAGCCCACACAGTTTCTGGGGCAGGGTTAAGGTTAAATCCCCTGCCTAGTACCTAGCTTCCCTTGCATAGTAATTAAATAATCAGTGAGAAGAGCTTCATTGATCTCCAGTGGAAACCAAGTTTTAAAGTTGCCTGTCCTTCGTGGAAAGGCTTCACAGGAAAGTGGTAGAAATGCTCATTTGTTCTGTTGGGATACCATACAAAAGGGTTGATCCAAAGTGATCCAGGGGAGGGTGTGACATGCAGATGCTATCCCTTCCTTAAGAGCCCTTTCTTTGTGTCTGCCATGTTGTCCTTCAGCTTTGGCACAGCCGAGCAGCTGCAATCTGTAAGTCGCCATGTTGCATGTGCCTGCTGCTTCTCCTTTTCCAGCTAAAATGCTAACTCGTATTACTTTTTGCCTTTCTTGCCCTTGAGGAGAGGACACCATCCTCAATAGCATCTCTCTCTTGGCAGAACTCTTTCAAGTTTATCTGGAGACTTGTGTAGAAGCCTTACTCTATTTATTTAAGATTATGGCTGAGGGAAGCTTTAAGTATCCTTAAAGGAAAGTCATTTTTCATCTGCCTTTTTATGTAAAATACTCTTAATATATAAGATAGCTATGCAGAGGAGAGTGCTTAATGCTAGGTTCCTAAATTCTTATTTAGATGCCTAACCAAATGGGGTTACTTTTTAAAAAATGTGGTGTATCTAGCAGCCCCTGTTAATCTTAGCATTTCTGACAATGAGGTCAGCTAAGTTTTGGAGCCTAATTTCAGGAACCAAGTATACAGACTCTAGCCATTGTGTGTGGAATTCCATCTCTAATCTGTCATTTCTCTAAATAGATTGTCACAGTTATAAACAGCAGAATTTATCTGAGAAAAAGGGGTGTTTGACAATTGGATTGGTTGAAGCATTTGAGAATCCCATACGTTTTAAAATATCACACGTGAAATCAGTAGTTAAATAATGTTCATTTCTATGTGGTGCAAGTACTCTGCTGGTTCACTGTTCTGTAATTCATGACCCAGTTTTGTAAGTTAAAATTTATTCTGATTTTGAGCAGAACTCGTGAATAATAAAATAGTACAGTTAGACATATAGAAGGAGCTCAGCCTCACTATTTCCAGTAGAGCTCACATGCATTAATATAAATCTGGATCACTCCTTGACTTCACTTGTGTAAGAGCAGAATTTGGCGCATAGCATTTTTTCAGGACTCAGTATCATATGAAATGCAGGCAAAGCTACATGTACAATTATAGCATGATGTAGGTTGTGATCATTCAAAAGCTAGGATACATTTCAAGAAATGAAATATGGGAATGAAGCCCTTATTCATCACAGAAGGATCTGTGTTTGGATATTATCAGGGATTTTCCCAAGGTTTCCTCTCAAACAAATTACACTAGTCAGTCTTAAAGAATCAAAATGGTGCTCAGCTGCAGGAGTCTATGCAGTCTACACATGTAACAGATGCAAAATGACTTCAAAGATGCTATTACAAGCACCTGTGGAGATATTTAAGGAGCCAGATGCTGCATCTACATGTCTTTCACACACACGCACAGAATGCACCTTATGATCATGTTCCAAAGGGGACAGGGGGTTTATATAGTGAAATAGCACCCCCTTCTAATCTATTTATGTGTGTAGATTGTGTTTTGGGTGCTTGTACAGAATTCAAATACACAGTCTCACACAATTGATAGGTTATACAAAATTTTATAAGGAATTGGGGAATATTTTAGTTAAATACATTAATTTTTTTTAAAAATCCATAGACAATGTTGTATTTGAGTAATTGTAGTTTATTGCTCTTATGTAAGTAATCAGCATCAGTATATATTACATACTAGAAGTCTTACCCAGCAATTCCCAGGGCAGGGGGCTAGTGGTGTAGGGGGTGCAGGAGTCAGGGCATGGACTTGGGGATCTGGAGGGCTCAGGCCAGGGGTCTGCAAATGTTGGGAGGGTGCAAATAAGTGTAGGGGGGTGAGGAGTGGCTCAGGGCAGGGGCCAGAAGGCACATGAGCCAGGGTAGGGGATTGAAAGGAGGGGAAACTCAAGGAGGGAAGGGGGCCTCAGGGCACAGGGTGGGAATGACCACTAGCTTCTCCTTGGGGGGAGCAGTGGGGACCACATCCCCCATCCACTGGCTTGTCCCTGGGGTGGGGGTGGCTGTGCACCCTGCCCTTCAGCTTCTCCGGAGGCTGTCCCATGACAGAGGGCGCCATACTCCACCTGCCGGCTTGTCCCAATTGGGGAGGACAGAGAGGCCCAGGTGGCAAGCACAGTGGGTGGCCTGGCAGTGTTGGGGGTCAGGTGGGTTGTGGCTCCTCTGGGGGCTGGCAGGGCTGCTGTCTTGTTGGGGGATTTTAGCCTTCATCTTTCACTCCAGTGCTGTGGCCAAGGGTTGGGGGGGGAGGGGTTTGGAGCAGGGTGGCCACTTATCAGTCCAGTGACCAGCAAGATGGCAAGCCCTAGCCCCAGCCCCAGCCCCAGCCCCAGCTGGCCACTCTCTTGGTTATGCAGCTGGCCCAAGTGATCACTCTGCAGTATAGCTGCCCCTGTGCTCGCCGACTCCAGTGGTCACTCTGCAGTATAGTGTCCCTCTGATCATCCCACTCCCTTTCTGTTGTATCGGGGGTGGGGAATCCCATTCCAGGCAGATCCCCCCTTTTCCTGACACAACCAAACTCTGGCATTGCTATAAGTTAGGAGAAGAGGAAGCTGCATACCAAATTTGGTGGTCCTAGCTCTTACCATTTAGGAGGAATTCTTGAATAAACACTCACGGATGGATGGACAGACAGATTCACATTTCTAAAGTGTATACAGTAAAACTCCAGTAGTCCGGCATCCAATTGTACGGCACTCCCAATAGTCCAGCATCAAAATGGCAAGAGCCTAGTGAGTGAGCTTTGGCAAAAAACGAGTCACAAGGCAGCAACAGCAGTAGCTGAACCGAGCAAAAAGGGTTAAAAAACTAAAACATTACAGTATACTGTATACATTATGTACAATAAAAAGGGTCAAAACACTTTATATACAGTATATACTATATACAGTGTGTGTATATAATAGATAGATAGATAAAACCATTTTATAGTACCTCCTGATAGTCTGGCATATCTGATAATCTGGCACCACCTAGGTCCCAAATGTTCCGGATTATCGGAAGTCTACTGTATATAGATTTTTAGAGAAAAACATTGAAACTTATTGTTCAGATTGTCTCACAGTAAGTCGGACCTGCAATATACTGCTTGATTTCCATTTGACATTATGCTTCGAAGGCTCAGAGAAGAGGATCAAATACACATGCCTGCCCCAACTGGTTTGGTAAGGAAGGCTGGAGAATTCCTTTCCCTTACCAATGGCTAATACGCTTACGATTTGGTTAATCCTTTAAAATTCCAATCATATACATTAATTGTCAGGGAAATATGCTCTTAGTCATCAGACAAAAATTTCCTATGCTAATAGCATTAGATTAATAGATAAAGTTGTAAGGATTATCTGTGATTATCAAGTCTTGACTCCCTGTAAAACTGTCACTTTCCCTGAATTGATCCTTGTTTGTACTAGACAATATATTTCAGACAACTATCCAAGCTTGATTTTAAAATTTATTTATAGAGATTCCACCACAAACCTTGGCAAGGTGTTTCAATAGTTAATTATTCCATTATTAAATATTTGCATCTTATTTTGAATCTGAATAGGCCTAGCTTCAACTTCCAGCTATTGCATCTTGTTATTGCATCTGTCTGATGGATTTGAAGAGCCCTCTATTACCAAATTTGTGTCCCCCATGTAAGTACTTGTAGATCGTGATCAAGTTCTCAATTAACCAGAGATAAATAAAGGTCTATCACCATAAGGCATGCTTTCCAATTCTTTAATCATTCTTACAGATTTTTCCTCTGAACTCTGATTTTTCTAACAGCCTTTTTGAAGTATGGACATCAAAACTAGACACAGCATTTTGGCATTTGTCACATTAATGCCAAATACAGAGGTAATATTATCTCTCTATTCCTACTCAATATTCCCATTTATACAACCAAAAGGGTGCTCTGAAGGGTAGCTGATTGTCATATGGGATTGGGAAAGAATTCTACAGATTGGCTTTGTGAGTAGAATTTACTCGTGTTTCCAAAAATATCCTGTAGGTTTTCCAGTTTTTACCTTGTGGTTGTTGATTTAGAATTCACCTTCATAGAAACTCGCTTGTTGGAACAGTATTGGCAAACGATCAGTCATCTGCAGTCAGGCCAGTACGCAAGGGTGTGTGTGCAAAGGGTGCCAATGCACCCTCTTCCCATGTCTCCAATAAGTGTGAGGCTGGGGTGGCACATTGTCCTAGCCTCCTTCCCCCTGTGTTCTAGCCAGCTGGGGGAAGGTAGGGGCTGATTTTCGATACTCCCGGCCCCCGCAAGGAGCGAGGCCAAGAGCGGGGCAGTGCAGCCACCAGCCCCTCCCACAGTTTGCACCCACACACACACAAAAATTCCTGTGTGTGGGTGTGGCAGCAATTGTGCATATTGGGGCTCTGGATGTAAATCCGAGTGCTGTGCTGAGGGAGTGTATCCAAAAGATGCACTGAATAGCTAGACAAAAGAGTTTAAGAAATACCAAAAATGATAGTCCCTTTTGTGCTCTCAGAACTTTGCTCAAGGAAAGGGCTGACTTGTGAGACTTCATTTCAGAATCAAATGCTAATTTGAGAATACCCTTTGGGTTACCTATGTCTGGAGCCTCTTAGGGACATTGTTTAAAGAGAGGGTATGTCTACACTAGCCCCCTAGTTCGAACTAGGGAGGCTAATGTAGGCATTCGAAGTTGCAAATCAAGCCCGGGATTTAAATATCCCACGCTTGATTTGCATCTTCCAACGATCGCCATTTTTGAAATTTACAAGTCGGACTAACTGCCCGTGTGTACGCGGCAGGGACCCGTAGTTTGAATTAAAGCCCCTAGTTCGAACTACCTGTTGTTCCTCCTGGACTAACAGGTAGTTCTAACTAGGGGCTTTAATTCGAACTACGGGTCCCTACGGCGTAGACGTGGGGCAGTTAGTCCGGACTTTTAAATGTCAAAAATGGCGACCGGCCGGGAAGATGCAAATCAAGAGTGGGATATTTAAATCCCGGGCTTGATTTGCAACTTCGAATGCCTACATTAGCATCCCTAGTTCGAACTAGGGGGCTAGTGTAGACATACCCAGAGCGAATACATTGTCCTACTTCTGTTGCTGGTTAAGGGGTGTAGAGATTTTTAGTCTGAACAGTTAAGGAACTGCCATATGTTTACTTAAACCATAATCATTGTGAATCTTTTTTCACTGACCTCTTTGTGGAAACACCAAAATTTGAGTTATAAGGCAGCTACTGTGATCTGTTTAGTAAACTTCAGGGGGTAGCTGAGTTAGTTTGTACAGGATAAATTACAAAAAAAAAAAACCATGGTCTGGTAGCACTTTATAGACTAACAAAACATATAGATGGTATCATGAGCTTTTGTGGGCACAGCCCACTTCTTCAGATGACCAGAGTTTTGAGTTTAGGATGTGCAGACCCAAAATAAATAGGGGAGACGGGAGGTGGGGGAAGGAGAGGAAAAAAAGAGGAGGGGGGAACGAAACAAGGAGCAGAGGGTAGGAAAATATCAATGGGGAAAAACAAGTGGGCAGAACTGGCATCTATAAACATCTGAAGATTGGATAGTTAAAAAGAAGTGGGTAAGAATCAAAGGATAGCCATAGCAAGAATCTACACAGACAAAGAGCTGTTTGTACCTTCATTGAATGTTAGGTTGATAATGTCCCAGCCATCCCTCATCTCGATTGAGGCCATTAGCATGAGAATTTAACTTGTGGATGAATAATAATTCCAACACCTCTCTGTGTATTTGACTTGTAGAATTGGTTTGTGATTAGACAGCCACCTGGAGATCTTTTAAAGAGTGATTAGTTAGATTGAAGTGTTCCCCAACAGATTTCTGTATGTTCCCTTTATGTAGATCTGATTGTGTCCATTGATCCTTTCCCGTAGGGACTGTCCAGTTTGTACTATATATATATATATATATATATATATAGCAGTGGGGCTTTGATGGCATAGATCAAATTGCTGGATGTGCAGTTGTATGATCCTCTGATTTGGTAGCTTAAGTTGTTGGCTCCAGTAATGAATTCGCTTGTATAGATATGTGGGCAGAGTTGGCACGGTGGCTGATTGCAGGGCAGGGTTCCTGGATGTTTATGATGTGGTTGTGTAGCATGGTTACTGGAAAGAATTTGTTTCAGGTTGTCTGTAGCAAGAATGGGCTTTTCCCTATAGGCCTCTGAGAGTGAGGGATCATTTTCCAAGATGGGTTGCAGATTGTGTATAATGTGTTGGAGGGTTTTAGTTGTGGACTGTAGGTGATAACAAGTGTTGTCTGTCTTGAAGTAGTTCATGTCTGGGTACTTTTTTGGCTCTGTCAATCTGTTTTTTCACTTCCCCAGGTGGATATTTCAGTTTTAGGAATGCTCTGTAAAGATTCTGTAGGTGTTTGTCTCTGTCCGTGGGATCGGAGCAAATCCAGTTGTATCTTAGGGCTTGGCTGTGTACAATAGCTTGAAAAATGTGTCTGGGACAGAACCTGGAGGCATGAAGGTAAGTGTACTGGTCGGTGGGTTTCTGGTATAGGGTGGTGGAAATTTGTCCATTATTTAATTGTACTGTAGTGTCCAGGAAATGGATTTCTCATGTGGACTGGTCCAGGCTGAGTTTGATGGTGGGGTGGAAATAGTTGAAATCCTTGTGAAGTGCTTCAAGAGTCTCTTTTACGTGGGTCCAAATGATGATGTAATTGATGTAGTGTAAATAAAGTAGGGATGTTGGGGGGCTAGAGCTGAGGAAACGTTCAAGTTCAGCCATAAAGATATTGACATATTGTGGTGCCATGCGGATGCCCATGGCTGTGCTGCTGACTTGGAGATACAAATCTTCAGGTGTTATAGATGCCAGTTCTGCCTACTTGTTTTTCCCTTTGATATTTTACATCATACCCTCTGCTCCTTGTTTCCCACCCACCCCCTTTTCTTCCCTTTCCCATCTCCCTTCTCCCCTATTTATTTTGGGTCTGTACATCCTAAACTCAAAACTCTGGTCATCTGGAGAAGTAGGCTGTGCCCATGAAAGCTCATGATATCAGCTATATGTTTTGTTAGTCTATAAAGTGCTACCAGACCATGTGTTAGTTTTCTTTTGTAATTTATCCTGTTTAGTAAAGTTCGTGAACTCATCAGTTTACTTTTTCACTTTATTCTAACAGGAGACACAACCAACAATACAGATAATGGCTTCTTGTTCTGTGGTAATATATGAAATACGTGATTGGTAAAACTGTGAACCTGCACTGAGCATTCCTAGTTTAACCCAAACTTTTAACAACGTTTGAATCTGCTCTTGTATTTTGTTGATTACATATTAGCAAAAAAGGAGATTTAAACTTCTGTTACTAGTGGATCAGATGACCTAAAAGAACTAGATACCATTATTAATTTCTGTCAGATATATGATTCATCATATGGTGTGAATGGAACACTACCAAATGACTGAAAGCTGCATGAAATTTTAAATATTGGGGTTATGTCAAGAAAACTGCATCATGCTCTTAATAGCCCTTTGGAAAGCTAGCTATTTCTTAGTTCATACAGTGAAGTGGAAAGCCAAATCTGTCATTAAATATTAGAAGTGAATTTGTGTAATAGAAAACTGTGTACATTATCTATCTATCTATCTCCAGTGTGGGTGTATATTATTGATTCTCAAATTCAAATTTGTGGCATATTTAAAAAATAAACTTTCACATAATTATTTATATGAAAGGAAATGGTTATAAGTGGAAAATAAATAGCAAAGGATATTTTTCTTTCTTATGTAAACATCTGGCAGTAATCCTTGCTTACACAATTAATGGGCATTTAATTGGCAATGATCAGTTTATTGCAGCAATATGAAGTGAATGTTTCCCCAGGAACAAACAGCTGTTGCAAGAATTTCACAGCGATTTAGCAAACACCAGGTGATAGCTATATTCAGAATGAAGCGTTCTGTCTCCAAGCAAGTACAGTACAGGGTAGTAGCAAATTATTAAAAAAAAAATATGAAAATAGCAATGCCACAATTCCCTGATTGTCACAGGCTTCACATTTTTTTTAAATTCACCTTAATTAAATAACTTTATAAATATCCACTTGAATGTCCACCTGACTTGAGTAAGAGTTTTGCATCTACAAGGAATGCTAGATAGGAATATAAATGATCATTATGTTTAAATATTTTAAAAGATCTTTTTTTATTAGAAGTATAGGTCCTGATCCTATGCTTCTGAATCATTCCTTTGAAATCAGTAGGGTGGGACTTCTCTCATATTCATGTAGTTAAGTGGGTTTTTTTAAAAACAGGCCATAGACTGCTTCATAAAAGCTTTTGCTAGTTTGTTCATTTTTAAAATATATTTGTGGTGTTAAGTTTTATACAATATAATTATTTTAACTTTCTTGATTTTTTTTTTTTTATTTTTTTTAAGAAAAAATACTGGAATCATTCAGTGATTACTGACCATCACATTTTTACTTAATAGATTTTTCTCCTAAATGCATCACTTTTTAATGTGTGTTGCTTGCAAGCTGCTTTTCCATTAAGACTTAAATAAAAAGTTTTTCATTTTTCATCATGCTCTCGCTTATTACTAATTTAATAAAATGATAATAGCTATGCTAAATTTCTGTTACTCTGCTTTTGGCACAGATTAAATTACACATTTTTAAATGTAGCACAGTGACAGGCACACTGATTTCCTAAAGATTGGTTTCATTAGCGAGGAAATTTTACTTCAGCAAAATGCTTTTATTTACTACACTGTTTAGTATTAGCCTATGCTGGAGTCTGCAAACAATACACATAAATGAGCAAAGCATCAAGGGCTAGTTTATAGAATAATGCTTTTATTTTTTCATGTATGCATTCTACCATAATTCATCTCCATGACAAAAACAGACAATCAATCATCTTCTATTGTGCTTTTCTCCAATAAAATTACCATTCCTGATATAACAAAAGGAAGCTGCCTAAGTAACAGGAACATTCTTACATGTTTGAATCAATAAATTGACCATTCTTTAAAAAAACTACTTTAAATCATTAATATGACAATGCAGTTTTTAGATTAATTTATCCACATTAATATTAAATTACAGCAGTGCACCATCTTTTTCTTTATTCTTCCAGAAAACAATGAAAACCTATGCATGCTAAAGGAATATTGTGTTATATTCCAATGATCAATTGGCATCTTGTTATGTTTTCTTGAAGATAATTTACAATCATCATGAAAAATACGTGTTCAGTTATTTCATAAAACACAAAATTGCTGGAGACTTTTCGTATGTACTTTAAATTGCATAGATCAGCCACAGGTCACATCCTGTAGTATTTGTGCACTTCAAAGCTTCTCTTGATGTCATTAAGAGTTTTGAGTGCATCAACCAATGTAGCACTGGGGCCAATATATATTCCATTAAAAAGAATTACAGATGGAATCCAGCCACAATATCCAGACAGTAGGCTAAAGGTAGTATATTAACATTCTTTCCGAATCCTATTAAAGGAGCAATTAATCTAATTATAAACTCTTATTTTAAAAGCACTAACATTTTATGGCTTAGTACAAGGATGTTCAATGTTTAATATTAAGTACAGTAAAAATAATTTACCAAACCAGTTTAACTTGTTGCTATACATCGTTCAACATCCTTTATTTCAAGGGATTTTTTTGGTCAATCTGACTGGTCTATGGCATTATAAAATATCAGATGTGGACACTAGTGATTGAAAAAAATGTTTGAGTTTTCTAAAAGCTAACCTTGGTGACGATACAAATATTATCTAAATGCAAGGTTGAATTTTTTTTATAGTGCAGCCATAAAAATAAAAACATCTGAATTTCATGCTATGAAATTACAGTAAAACACTTGGATTAAAATGTGAATAGTTTATATATAACATAGCAGAGTAACGGGATTAAGTTAAACTAATAATACTGCATGTCATTAACTAGCACGAAATTCAGATGACTTTAGAACCCCTGAAGACTTCTTTAATTGTATTTTCTTTTTCTGAATTAATGAGGCCAGGCCATAACATGTTTCAAGAAAATGAAGTCTTTTGTTACAGAAATGCAAATACAGTGGCATGGCATCTAAGATACTAGACAATATAGATGGCTTTGAGAATATTTTCATCACATTATAAATGGACACCACAATAATTCAGGCACCCATTATCTAATTAAATTTTCTGAATATTTTGTTCCTGTTAAACACCTCATAAGCTCTAATTGTTTGAGGATACAGTACCTATTCTGGTTCATAATCCATAATGTCGGAAGAATATAGTTCTGTCATTTAACGAAGTAAAATGTGAGGAAGGTTTTTTTTTTAAGGGTAGAATGATATTTGTTAGTATCACAGATATTAGTGTGCATACGGAAGGCACACCGCACCAATATTTGAGTGAGAAATATGGGAAATATTAACTGGGACTACATAGGTACAGGGAATACATAGGTAAAGGTTAAAACTTAACTGGGATTCTCTTGTCCGGCAATATCCATGGTCCAGTAGGGCCATGGATGTTCCAGGACCAGACAGTCCCAGTGGAGAGCTAGCACTGGGAGCGCTGAAGGCTGTCAGGGCAGTGGGAACCCGACATGCACCAGCAGGGCAGTGAGAGTCCCATGTGCAATAGTGGGGCTGCCCAGTAGGGCAGCAGGAGCTGGGCACACAGAGGCTGTGGGGCTGCCCGTACAACAGCAGGAGGGGGGCACTGCGGTGAGAGTCCAATTCGTGCAGAGGTGACGGGGCTGCTGGGTACTGCAGCGAGAACCCAGCGAGCAGAGGTGGTGGGGCCAGATCTGTGGGAGCTGCTGGCAGGGGGGCTAGAAATGATCTCCCTTTGTCTGGCAAAATCTCTCTTCCAGGACTGCTGGACCAGGAAGGTCCAACCTGTACTAGAAACTGCAATTTGTACTATCAAAATTGTACAAGAGTTGCTTATGCTTTCATGGATTTGTTCCTCATGTGCATTTGGAACCTGAAGCCTTTAACCAGGTTAAACAGGTCCACTTTAAGGGATTTGTCCACCTTATATATACAGTTATTTTCCTTTTTAACTTGATCACGAGATTAGCTTCTAAACTTCTTGTCAATGAGACTTGCCAGGGTCACATGTACTAATAGAGATGTCCCAATAACAAAGGACATCCCATTATATCAATGGTGAATAAAAGAACGGAGGACTTAGGAATAGCTAATATTATCTGCTGTACCCTAGTTAATAGTGAAGATAAATCTGTCTAGGTATTTATTGCTTATAGATAAGATTACATAAGCAGCTAGGGAGAAATGTATGTTGCTGCTTCATATTCAAAACTTCATATTAAACATCTATAACATTTTACAAGTAAAACAGTAAGAGAATAATACATTGATATAAGAATATATCAGTCAACTTTGTGATTGCTGAGTTTTTTTCTTATATAACGCTTGTCCTTATAACCCATTCACTACAATATCCACCATTCAACTATTGTTACACATCTTGAAATAAAAAAAAGTGAGAGAGAAATGTAATATGGTGCATTTCTTTAGCATCTTTAGCCAAAGATATGAAAGTGTTTTACAAGCATATATGTAATACCAAATCACAGTTAAATTACTCTGTTTATAATTATCAGGAACATAAATATATATGAAAATCTTACTCTCATTTAAGATTTGGTAACTTAAAAACTGAATAAAATTGAATAATGTGGTTCACTAAACTCTGGTGGTTACCTATCAGGACAGTTTCAGTTTGACTTAAGAGAAGAACTCTAAAAGATGTTGGTCAGACTTGTTATCTAAAAGATGAATAGAACATCTGTATTTCCCTAACCACAATGGTGGTCCAGTCTTTATTTATAGTTAAAAAATGGCAATTCTTTCATCCTGGGCACATGAATATTTAGGCCTAGATTTCCAAAAGTGCTCAGCACCCCCAATCCAGAACAGTTTTTAAGAGCTAATTACCTAGCAGTTCCCATTGAGAATAAGGAATTTATCTGAAAATCTCACCACTTATTTAGAAGTCTAAATTGGACCACCTGGGTTCCAATCTCTTTTAAAAAATCTTCTTTAAAATATTAACAGATTTTGCTAAAGATCAAATATGATTCCTTCTAAACTGTTCAACATGTCAGAATTTAAAAAAAAATCCTTCATTGAGCCATAAAATCCTTCCCTAATGTAAACCCATTTTGAAAGCGTAAAAGACGACTTGCCACACACTGAAGATTGGACTTGGCTTTTGTTGGACTGATTCAGGAAACAAATTTAGAAGACAAAAGGGGTGGGAAATGGTTTTCCCCGCCTGCAAACGTTTTCAGTTTCATTTTTTTTCTAAAACAGAAATCATCTGATTATATTTCATGAAACAGAGAGACACCCACCCCAGAATAACCAATCCCATCTGGGATATGAGAGAATCAGGTTCAAGTTCTGGCTCTCCTTGTGAGTCCAAGTTTCCCAGGGTATGTTTACACAGCAGAGTTATTTGGGAATAACTGATGTTATTCTAAAAAAAACCATAGTCCGCATCTACTCTATAAGCAGTTATTGACATAATGTGGAAATAATGTTGAGCTGGAGGACTTCTTCCTCCAACTCCTGCAACCAAAAGCCAAAATAAGCTATTTTGACCTAAACTACACAATTGATGTAACTGAAGTTGTGTAGCTTATTTTGGTTTTAGCCCTGCTGTGTAGATGTGCTCCACATCCCAGCTGAGAGGCTTACTCGCCAGTCTATTTTGGAGTTGGACAATTTCTCTGTCTTTTTTTAAACCAGAAATACCATCCTAGATGTGCAAAGCCATCCCTATGAAAGTGGAGTCAAATTTGATCCTTTCCTGCAAAAAAGTTCCGGTTTGGTGAAAATACTTAACCACAACACTTTTGACTAGCTCTGTCAAAGGACCAAGACTGAAAGCCACTTTGTCACTTGTACCCTTCCTCATAGCTAAACCTGAGGACTGCTAGCCTGAACACTTCAGCTGACTCCTCTACCATTGTACTACATGGGTGGAGAAAAAGTCACACAGGTAGCCTGAGTTCTATGAATTACACCCAACATCTTGAGTCATATCTCAAAATTAATTTGAAGCTACTGCGGTTCACATAGCAACAGGTGTAATATGCTTCCCATAGAGCCACACTTGATCAGGATACCACTTTCTGAGCTATCAGAAGTTTCAACTTGTTGTGCTTAGAATGTATTCCAATAATTCAATATCAGTTTGTTACAGAGAAGTCTAATAAAAGCATCTGACTGGCATAGCTTAACCAAGCAGAATTTAAGAAGTGTTCTTGGCAGCAGCGGCTATTTGGGCACAAAGAAGCAGTAGAAAGAATCTTACAGGTGTCTTGGGTTGGAAATCTGTGTGTCAACTGGTGGGCAAATTCTTTGAACAAGATTTCTTTTTCCAGCCTACCAGCATTTAGTCATGTCTTTATGTGGAGCTGTCTTTGTTAAGCTATCTTTTATTGTGCTTATGTTGGAGGCCAACATCGTTACAGTGACCCATAAAAACAAAGCCAGAAAAGGATATCTAGGAACCACAGCAATGCAAAGAAGAGGATTTGAGAGTCTGGTCAGGCCAGTCTTCCACATGAGTGGTCCATCATCTGAACAATATTTTTCCCTAAACAACTATAAAATCCATTATCTAATAACAGGACAGGTGTATTGTAAACCCAACTGCTCATTCCATGACAAGGCTGAAAACTACAAACTCCCGTTCCAGTCCATAAACAAGATGCAGAGTGGATCCAGTTCTGATTGTGTAGTAATAATACACTTTGAACAGTGGCAACCATGAAATCAAGTTAACTCTGAAGTACTTGCAACCATCTTGCCTTTTGAGATGCCTCCTGATATTCCCTTGTTCCTAATCTCTGTACTATATTATGGCCCCTTATTCTTCCAAATTCCTACCTTTTTCTCTTGTATGCAAGCTCACTCATCTCTGCTTATAATTCACAATAATGATAAAAATGTAGCAACCTCTTCCACAGGCACATAATGGAGATGAATTGCACTACTATAAACCCACAATAATGCAGTGGAGCCAGAAGTGAAAAACCTAAGTGAGAAGAGAATCAAGATGTAAAAGTCAACTTGAAGTGTTTCTTTTGTAATAGCATATTTCTAATACAGGAAACAATATCTTACTTTGATTCTAAGCTATTTTCTGGATAGGGAGCTGATGATGTAGCATCCATTATAATCAAAATCCCATTTGCAAAATCAATGACCATGACAATAAACCAATAATTATGTGAGAATCTGAGGGCCATAGTTACAGTAAGTGAAGTAGGAGTAGTTTCAATAATTGTTTCCCCTATTATATGATGATGATGATGATGTTCGTCCATCGTATTCGAAGAAGACCTTGACATCTAACAAGTTGTGGACTGTCCACGGTGTGTCCGCAGATGGCTGATAAGGCCAATGCGGGCACGAAATGTTCTGCCACATGTTGGGCAGACATGTGTGGGCACCACTGTTGCAGCGTTTGCAACTCTGGCTTTACGGAGTGCTCGCTTCTCTTGTGCTATGGTTGTCCTTCTGGCTTCAGATGTTTGACAGCCTTGGTGGATCAGCATGCGCCATGTCGATCGGTCTTGTGCCAGGGTCTCCCAGGAGGTAGTGTCAATATCCAGGGACTTGAGAGAGGCTTTAAGCGTGTCTTTGTAACGCTTCTTTGTCCCCGTGCGATCGCTTTCCTTGAGACAGCTCACCATAGAAGAGCTGTTTAGGGATGCGATGGTCTGGCAACCTTGCAACATGGCCAGCCCAGCGTGTCTGGGCTTTCATCAGCAGGGTGTGAACTGATGGCAGGCCTGCTCTAAAAAGGACTTCTGTGTCTGGCACCTTGTCCTGCCACCGGATCCTCAGAAGTCTGCGGAGGCAAATCGTGTGGAAGTGGTTCAGTTGCCTAGCGTGCCTCCTGTATACAGTCCAAGTCTCACTGGCATACATCAAGGTAGTTAACACTACTGCTCGATAGACTTTAAGCTTTGTAGCAAGGCTTATTCCACGGCGGTCCCACACTTTGGTCAGCAGTCTGCCAAATGCAGAGCTTGCCTTGGCGATTCTGCAGTTGACCTCGATGTCAATTGTCACTGCGCGAGAGGGTGCTGCCAAGGTATGTAAATTGGTCCACTGCTTGCAGCTTTTGTCCCTTCACTGTGATGGTGGGCTCTTGATGTTGGGCTTTCGGAGCTGGCTGGTGCATCACTTTGATTTTCTTTATGTTGATGAGAAGGCCGGTTGTTGCATGCTGCTGCGAATTTGTCCATGCTGGCTTGCATTTCCTGCTCTGATCCAGCATTCAGGCGCAGTCGCCAGCAAAAAGGAGGTCTCGTAGCACAGTCTCCTTTATCTTGGTGACAGCCTGGAGTCTTCGCAGGTTGAACAGTTTCCCATCGGTCCTGTATCTCAGGCTAACTCCCAAGGAACTGTTCTGAAAGGCGTCTGACAGCATGGCTGAAAACATTATGCTAAACAGGGTCGGTGCCAGCACGCACCCTTGCTTGACGCCATTTGTGACGGGAAAGGCCTCTGAAGCTTCTCCGTCGTCCAGAACATGAGCCGTCATGCCATCGTGGAACTGACGTACCATCAGGATGAATCTGTCAGGGCACCCAAACTTCGACATGATGCGCCACAGACCTTCGCAACTGACCGTGTCAAAAGCCTTGGTGAGATCCACAAAGATGGTGCACAGTTCACGATTCTGCTCTTGACACTTCTCTTTGATCTTCGCAGCCCGACAGCTCCTATCCACAGTGCCACGCTCTTTGCGGAAGCCGCACTGTGTCTCGGGTAATAGACCCTGTTCCAGGTGGTCAATCAGGCGATTCAACAACACTCGTGCAAGGATCTTGCCTGCGATGGAGAGCAGTGATATTCCTCTATGATTATCGCAGACTTGTCGATTTCCTTTCCTCTTGTAGAGGTGTATGATGGGCCGTCTTTCAGTTCCTGAGGAATAGATCCTTGATTCCAGAAGGACTGGAACAGCTGAGTGAGTTTGTCGACAAGCACTGCACCACCACCCTTATAGACTTCCACTGGGATCGCGTCAGATCCTGGGGCCTTACCACTGGACAACTGGCTGATGGCCTGTATGGTTTCAGTCTGTGATGGTGAGACATCCAGGCTGTAGTTGATATCCGCCTGGGGCATTCTATCATCGCCTCGTTATTGATGGAAGATGGTTGGTTCAGTACGGATTGGAAGTGCTCAGCCCAACGCTGTAGAATCAGAGTCTTCTCAGTAATGAGAGTTACACCATCTGAGTCCAGTAGAGGGGAGCTCTCTGAGGGCTGAGGTCCGTACAAAGATCTAAGGGCTTCGTAGAAGCATCGTTTGGCATCGTTTCTGTCAGCAAACTTCTGGATTTCATCTGCTTTGGCACTCAACCAGGAGTCCTGCATCTTGCGAAGCTTGCTCTGTACGGTCCTGCGAATGTTGTTGAAGGCATTTTTCTTAGCTGTTGACAACGGGTCGTTCTGATGAGCACGGTGAAGGCGATGCTTTTCAGCAAGTAGGACCTTGATCTCTTCATCGTTCTCATCAAACCAGTCCTGCTGTTTCCTGTGTAAGGGTCCAAGAACCTTTAGTGCAGAAGAGTGCACAATGTCCCGGAAGCGTTCCCAGTCCTTCTCAGCATTTTCCTCTAATTGCAGCTCTGAAAGTTGGTTGTCAAGATCTTCTGCCAGTGAAGCTGCTGTGTTGGGGTTCTTCAGTTTACTGACGTTGATCTTTTTCATCACAGCTTTGTTTCCCTGCGGATGTCTCTTTAGCTTGATGTGAAGGTTTAATTTGGAGATTATAAGTCTGTGGTCAATCCAACAGTCAGCACCCGGCATGGCCTTGGTCACCCTTACATCCTGTCTGTCTTTCCTCCGCACAATGACATAATCAATGAGGTGCCAGTGCTTAGAGCATGGGTGCATCCAGGACGTCTTTTTGCGAGTGGGCAGGCTGAAGATGGTATTAGTGATGATCAAATCATGAGCCGCACAAGTCTTCAATAGTAGTAGGCCATTGCTGTTACATTTACCGATTCCATTTTTTCCAATGACGCCACCCCAGGCAGAGTGATCAGATCCTACTCTCGCGTTGAAATCGCCAAGTAGAATCAGCCTGTCGGTGCGCTTCACGGATGAGAGTAGGGCATCGAGATCTATTATATATTGACATTTTAAAACCCTGTAATAGAGACACATTTTGGTAGCACATCCAGATAATTCATTGATATTAAGACAATTACTTTTGTTGATTAAGAAAAACTCTTTGTAGTATTCAATATATCAGTTGATTAACTTCAGCAAGAAGTCAGGTATCCTTAACGGAGTTTACACTATACTTCTGGTGACTTGAGCTAGGATATATGTTCAGTAACTTTCTTCTAAAGTGCTTGATTCTAGTACTTCTCAGGATACTTTCTAGATCTGCCACTTGCTGGGAATGCTAATTAGATGAGTTTTATTGGTCAAAATGAGAGCAGCAATATATTCCTGTCTGTGCTTAAGTTATCTGTTTGCTTTGATTTACAATATGTGTGTGATTGTTTGTTGTACATTTTACCAAGTTGTATTTTTAAATGAGTTAAAGGACCTATATGTAAATGAAGTACCATGCTCTTGCCATTATCCTCCAGTCATGTAATTCAAAGATTTTATTAACTCGTGGAACTTCACATGACAGCACCCTGAGGGATGGTGAGCAATTGCCCAACACTAGCCTCTGGGAATGCTCATCAAGGAAGGAATGGAACCACTCCCCTTATATTCTGTAGGTGAGTGTATAGCGTGTTATGATCAGTTATACTGAAGGTAGCTGATAGATCTCACAGACATTGACCTTCATCCATCACAGCTAAAATAATGTAGTGCAGCTGTCCCAAGATGTTGTATAATACAAAAACTACCTAGTACACAGGTGCTATGGGGTACCTTAATTGTAGCATTTAGGACAGTGATGCTAATCTGAGGCTCCTATATCCCACAGTTAAAGGAAAATACTAATGGCATGATTTTCTGTTTATACTAATAGCCATTTATGTCATCCTGTTAAAATGCAGGGTGTTGGAAACAACCTCCTAAAAATAACCTTTGTTTCAGAGGCCACCCTAGGCAATGTAGAGCTAGGGTTGAAGTGAACCAATAACTAACTGCATCAGGCATAGCAAGTGTGTTTGGGGGGAGACAAAAGATGGGGATGAGGTGTACTGTACTAAAGCTCTTCTCTGCTTTGTAGGGTCTACCAGATGTGGGGCAAGCAGACCTTTGAGAGGCGCCAAAATATGGAAAGTGTTTAAATCCATCTTTGACCCCTTTCCATTTTTTTCTGACCCAAGGCTAGTAGTGAATTGGGCTGTCCGTGTGTGTGTGTGTGTGTGTGTGTGTGTGAACGAGAGAGAGTGTGTGTTTTCCCATTACTGAAGTGCTGCAGCTAGTGAGCACTTCACAGCAACAATACACACCAGGTTACAATAGGATTTGAAGAATAATTTATGCAGTGGAAATTTCAGGGGAGATTTAGGTAGGCAAAATGTACAATAATTATCCAAGTAAGAATGCTGCCAAGGTACTGAGGTTAATGCTCAAGAGCTCAGAGTCTTGGCTTTGTTTTATCAGAAACACAGAATCTCCAGCAGTACAAACCACATAGGATTATGCTGCGGCACTGACTCAGTAATAACTTGATGGGAAGTATACCATCTTCTGAATCACGCCCTCTGCTTAAAACAGTACCTAGGTTCTCCTTGGAGGTTTCTCAGTCACGTACTAACCAGGCTCGATCCTGTTTATCAACTGAGATCTAAGAAGATGATAACTTGAAAATAGTATGTGTACAGCTGCAAATATGTAATGCCAATTATATGCCCTAGATACTGTATTGTTTACCAAATTATATTTAAAGTGCAGTTTCTTTGGCTGAATTGATCTAAAAAAAAGCTTTGCTAATCTATATTATTTTTTAAGAATAAATGGCAATTTTATTTATTTTTGCTTCTAATGACTAAAACTTGCACAGCAATAGAATTATTTATCATTCTCTCCAGCAGCTCGTACTGGCTGGGGGTGGGGGGGCGAGAGAAGGAGTCGGATGTTTTACTTTTTAAAGAGGAAAGTTAAAAATGAATTGGTGTGACCACACAAGCTGTTTTGTTTGTGTAAGTTATCAGAGTTAAAGGTTGTCTCCCTTTTTCTTTCTATAATGGTCTCGGAGCATCTCTCAAAGGTGGTCACGTTACACTTATTCCCCCTCTCTTCAATTATTATTCCTCAGCAGGCGTAGAATAAAGAACAGAAAAATTAATGTTCTCTAAATCTAACTACCACTGGCTGCATCCTCTATGTTCAAAAAGGCACAGGGAATAATGAAATTGTAGTTGAACTGGTGTCTGTGCATAGTAAAAGAGAAGGAAAACACTTAGTTCATACAGGAAAAACACTTTAAAAGCAACTTTGGCTACTCTAGCATCAGTACTGAATTTTGTAGCACACTGACAAGTGCTACATCCATGCAGAACTCCACTGGCTTCAGTAGGCCTCAGCACAGGCACAGCTGTTAGCCTATATGATAAAGTGCAGGATCAATGCCTTCATCCTTTGTACTTGTCATTGCCTATTGTTCTAAGAAATCTTACCAACAGCCTCTTACTGAGATTCAGTTCACACCAGGGACAACCTTTGGAGCACTGCTCATGGAGACATGAGACTGATGGAAATTCCTGGTGGAATTTTCATTGGTTGTAGGGGTGCATGTGCTGTATAGAGCAGCTGCTCCTCAGCTTTTCCATCCTCTTAGTCTCAGCACATCCTTTACAGGCTAGTAGAGCTCTGATTTTTATAGCCTATCTATACTCCTTGGGAGGGCAGGTAGGCATGCTTTGAAGCAGTCACTCCTTTCACCTACAGTTTTGGGACCTAGTTTGTTCTTTTCCCCTCATTCTTCTTTGTGTAATAGGGAACAAATGGGGGAATAGAGAATCCTATTTTTTCCTTAAACGTGGTAATATTCTGGGATAAGAGCTGTGGGATTGTAAGAAAAGTAAGAGTATTAGTTCTAAGTGAAATTAGATATATATTGAACAGAGAGATGGAAAGCAGAATCCAACCCCTAGCCCAGAAAATGAATGCTCTACTAGAAAATATCTGCTATCAGTGATTAATACATGGTTGACAATCCTCCTTATTCATTGTTATTTAATTAGGAGCAATGGTTGAAGATTTAGCAATGTTTAGGAGAATCTGGAAAGCTGGACTGACAGACCTCTAAAACAGCAGCCGTGAGGAAATGTAACTAGTTATTTTTATTCTCTTTGGTGTGTACTTTATCCACTAGCCAGTATGTAAGAGTCAAAAATTTTGTGTTTATACTAAATTTTAATCTATATATTCCATTATAATGTTCTGACTGATCTACTTCTTCCCTGCCAATTAGAGATCTGCCAATTAGAGAGTGCATGATCGAAAGAGAACCAGAATAGTCAAGCAATTAAACTACAAAGCTTTGAAAATATTTTTTGGAAATGAATTTTTTTTTCCAGTTGAAAAGAGGAAATTATTATTTGCAAGTTAGAAATTTGCTTTGCAAGTTTTATGGTTCAGAGATGGCAGTGCATTATTCAAAACTGCTCTGAAGATGGTGAGCTAAATTCTCTTCCATTGTAGAAAGCAGAATTTGGCCAAATATAATTAACGTGGATTCTGCATTTTAACATACATTTTAATTCAGTGATTAAAAAGTCTATCATATGACACACCTTCTACCTGAAAAACAAGCTGGTCTGTTGTGCAGATGGAGAAATTTGTCATGTTTGGCAGAGACTATTTTATACTCTTTTGGATTGAGTAGGCACATAATTTATTGTGGCATCTTAATCTAAAATATTATATATTTATATACACACACACACACACACACACACACACACACACACACACACACACACACACATAAATGTGTGTATATATATATACATTTAAAAATAAATTTCCATCATCTCATTATTGAAAGCACTGATCCATGTCAAATGATGCATTACATCATCACTTACTGTGTTATGCCACATCATTTGATGGATTAGAGCACATCATATTCTGACACCTACAAATTAAAAAATTAAGATGGAAACTACAAAACTTGCTCACATACCATTTCACGTTGTTGCAAGTTGTTCTTCTCTGCTCTGTAATTTAGCTTCTAGCATTTTAGTGGATATTTTCTGTTGCTATGGTTGTTACTGAATGTGTTTTTGTTGTTTGTATAGTAGCTTGCTCCATGTGGAAGCTACTAAAATAAAGTATCTAACTTAGAGTGTTGATGCTGCATATATGCTTTCTGAATAATCATGGCAAATGCTTTTAACAACAGAACTGAGACAATTCCATTGACTTCACTGGGTTGTATTGAAGTATGAGGACAGAACATGGGGCAGAAGTTATTCCATTTCTGTGTCGTATGGATATTTTTTTCTGTGACTAAAGATGAAGTTACTTTTTGTTACTAGATCCTTCATTTCTATGGTTATTTAGATGAAATGCATATTTAAGAATTTCATCTTGTGTTTGTGACACCATAATTGGTTATTGCAGAAAAGAGAACTAAGATTTCTGGTAGAAAAAGAACAGATGCACAATGAAGGACAATCCACTACATTTTTATATGAAAAAAATGGTGGTGGTGAGAAAAAAATGGCTATTTTTAATGAAGAGGTTTCTATTTATCAAGCAACAAGAGTGTGATTATGCATGACACATCTCTTGCTCTGTGGACAGAGATTACAAAACACAGTGAGAGACCCAAAGAGAGGTTCTACCAGGGACCACAACTGTATACTGAGTCAGTGAGTGTGTTCCAAGCATAAGAGCAGCATGGAATTAGCTTCAGATAGAAAGGGAGTGGCCATGAATAAATTGAGACTGGAAATTAAAGCTATCAGGGGAATGAGATCCTGGAACAGCCTTCTAGTAGGAGTAGTGGGGGCAAACAACCTAATTAGCATTAAGATGGAGATTGATAAATTGATGAACATGGTTACATGATGGGGCTGCCTAGAATGATAAGGCTGCTAAGATAGCAGCAGAGATGATAGCAGAGCTGTTCCAGACCTTGAAGGTAAGAACAAGAAATCTATGCTACATATGGAAGATGAGGAGAAGGGGTAAAAAAAAGGGAATGACTCGACTAAAGGAAGATTATATAGCTGCAACAATCTGAATGGAGTAGAAGACTCGGAATTGAGGATGACAGCGAAAGTTGCCGCAGAAAATCTGGGCATGATCTATACTGAGAGGGGAAACGCTGCATTTTTTTGGTGATATTGTTTCCTATTTATTGTTGATCACATGTAGATTTTGATGGTGTTATTAAGGAACAGCTGTGAGTAAAGAGTAATGATCATCCACACAGCCCTAGTAGATTTGAGCTCCTTTAGGTTGATGCAGCTCATTCTGTGGGCCACTGTGGAGGGCAAGAACACTCCAGCTCATCCCTTCTGTAGTATGTGTTCCTCTGTGGGTACAGAGAGCAAGCACTAGGTTCGACAGGGACAGGTGAGCAAAGCCCACAGGTAAGTGGAGAACATGGAGACCTGGGAGATGGGTCGGAAATGGAAGGGAGCATGGGCTACAATGGCAGAGAGAAAGGAGGGTCAGGGCAAAACTGGGAGGCAAGGTCTAATCAGGATCTTAGATGCCTATATACAAATGCGAGAAGTATGGGAAATAAGCAGGAAGAACTGGAAGTGCTAATAAATAAGTACAATTATGACATTGTTGGCATCACAGAAACTTGGTGGGATAATACACATGATTGGAATGTTTGTATGGAAGGGTACAGCTTGCTCAGGAAGGATAGACAGGGGAAAAAGGGAGGAGGTGTTGCCTTATACATTAAAAATGAACACACTTGGAGTGAGGTGGAGATGGACATAGGAGACGGAAGTGTTGAGAGTTAGGCTAAAAGGGATTAAAAACAAAGGTGATGTCATGCTAGGAGTCTACTACAGGCCACCTACCCAGGTGGAAGAAGTGGATGAGGCTTTTTCAAACAACTAACAAAATCATCCAAAGCCCAAGATTTGGTGGTGATGGGGACTTCAACTATCCAGATATATGTTGGGAAAATAACACTGCAGGGCACAGACTATCCAATAAGTTCTTGGACTGCATTGGAGACAACTTTTATTTCAGAAGGTTGAAAAGCTACCGGGGAAGCTGTTCTAGATTTGATCCTAACAAATAGGGAGGAACTGGTTGAGAATTTGAAAGTGGAAGGCAGCTTGGGTGAAAGTGATCATGAAATCATAGAGTTCACAATTCTAAGGAAGGGTAGAAGGGAGAACAGCAAAATAAAGACAATGGATTTCGGGAAGGCAGATTTTGGTAAGCTCAGAGAGCTGATAGGTAAGGTCCCATGGGAATTGAGACTGAGGGGAAAAACAACTGAGGAGAGTTGGCAGTTTTTCAAAGGGACATTGTTAAGGGCCCAAAGCAAGCTATTCCGATGTGTCGGAAAGATAGAAAATACGGCAAAAGACCGCCTTGGCTTAACCACGAGATCTTGCATGATCTAAAAATAAAAAAGGAGTCCTATAAAAAATAGAAAGTAGGACAAATTACAAAGGATGAATATAGGTAAACACAGGAATGCAGGGGCAAGATTAGAAAGGCAAAGGCACAGAATGAGCTCAAACTAGCTACGGGAATAAAGGGAAACAAGAAGACTTTTTATAAATACATTAGATGCAAGAGGAAGACCAAGGAGAGGGTAGGCCCACTGGTCAGTGAGGAGGGAGAAACAGTAAAGGGAAACTTGGAAATGGCAGAGATGCTCAATGACTTTTTTTTCGGTCTTCACTGAGAAGTCTGTAGGAATGCCTAACATAGTGAATGCTAGTGGGAAGGGGGTAGTTTTAGAAGGTAAAATAAAAAACGAACAAGTCAAGTCACCTAGAAAAGTTAGATGCCTGCAAGTCACCAGGGCCTGATGAAATGCATCCTAGAATACTCAAGGAGCTGATAGAGGAGGTATCTGAGCCTCTAGCTATCATCTTTAGAAAATCATGGGAGACAGGAGAGATTCCAGAAGACTGGAAAAGGGCAAATATAGTGCCCATTTATAAAAAGGGAAATAAGAACAACCCAGGAAACTACAGACCAGTTAGTTTAACTTCTGTGTCAGGGAAGATAATGGAGCAAGTAATTAAGGAAATCATCTGTAAACACTTGGAATGTGGCAAGGTGATAGGGAACAGCCAGCATGGATTTGTAAAGAACAAATCATGTCAAAGCAGTCTGATAGCTTTCTTTGATAGGATAACAAGTCTTGTGGATAAGGGAGAAGCGGTGGATGTGGTATACCTAGACTTTAGTAAGGCGTTTGATACGGTCTCGCATGATATTCTTATCAATAAACTAGGTAAATACAACTTAGATGGGGCTACTATAAGGTGGGTGCATAACTGGCTGGATAACCGTACTCAGAGAGTACTTATTAATGGTTCACAATCCTTCTGGAAAGGCATAACTAGTGGGGTTCCACAGGGGTCTGTTTTGGGACCGGCTCTGTTCAATATCTTCATCAACGATTTAGATATTGGTATAGAAAGTACTCTTATTAAGTTTGCAGATGATACCAAGCTGGGAGGGGTTGCAACTAATCTGGAGGATACGGTAATAATTCAAAATGACCTGGACAAATTGGAGAAATGGTCTGAGGTAAATAGGATGAAGTTTAATAAAGACAAATGCAAAGTGCTCCACTTAGGAAGGAACAATCAGTTTCATACATACAGAATGGGAAGCGACTGTCTGGGAAGGACTATGGCAGAAAGGGATCTAGGGGTAATAGTGGACCACAAGTTGAATATGAGTCAGCAGTGTGATGCTGTTGCAAAGAAAGCAAACATGATTCTGGGATGCATTAACAGGTGTGTTGTGAGCAAGACACGAGAAGTCATTCTTCCGCTCTACTCTGCACTGGTTAGGCCTCAGTTGGAGTATTGTGTCCAGTTCTGGGCACCGCATTTCAAGAAAGATGTGGAGAAATTGGAGAGGGTCCAGAGAAGAGCAACGAGAATGATTAAAGGTCTAGAGAACATGACCTATGAGGGAAGACTGAAGGAATTGGGTTTGTTTAGTTTAGAAAAGAGAAGGTTGAGGGGCGACATGATAGCAGTTTTTAGATATCTAAAAGGGTGTCATAAGGAGGAGGGAAAAACTTGTTCATCTTGGCCTCTGAGGATAGAACAAGAAGCAATGGGCTTAAACTGCAGCAAGGGAGGTTTAGGTTGGACATTAGGAAAAAATTCCTAACTGTCAGGGTAGTCAGACACTGGAATAAATTGCCCAGGGAGGTTGTGGAATCTCCATCTCTGGAGATATTTAAGAGTAGGTTAGATAAATGTCTATCAGGGATGGTCTAGACAGTATTTGCTCCTGCCATGAGGGCAGGGGACTGGACTCGATGACCTCTCGAGGTCCCTTCCAGTCCTAGTATTCTATGATTCTGATTCACTCTCTCAGGGGTAGAGTCTGTGTTTGCAGCTAGATCTAGCTCTGTCTGGGGCTCCAAGTAAGCTCTTTGGCTATGTCTACACTCGCGGCTTCTTGCACCAGAAATATACAAATGAGGCTAAGCATGGAATATCACCGAGCCTCATTTGCATACCTAATGAGCTGCCATTTTTGCAGAAGAGGCTCTTGCACCAGAAGGAGCTGTCTACACTGCCCCTTCTTGTGCAACAAAAACCCTCTTGCTCAATGCCCTTACACAGATTACTTTTCAGGAAGAACGGCATTGTGCAAGAGGGTTTTTGTTGTGCAAGAAGGGGCAGTGTAGACAGCTCCTTCTGGCACAAGAGCCTCTTCTGCAAAAATGGCAGTTCATTAAGTATGCAAATGAGGCTCGGCAATAGTCCACGCTTAGCCTCATTTGCATATTTCTGGCACAAGAAGCCGCAAGTATAGACATAGCCTTTGTGTCCCCCAAATCCTTACACCTAACCGCAGCACAAAAGCTATTCCAAGTCCCATAGGGTAGGTCTACACAGCAGCATGTTATTCTGAAATAACATAGTCTGTGTCTATACTATAAGCAGTAATTTCGACATAATGTTGAAATAATGGTAAACTGGAGGACTTCTTACTCTGGCTCTTGTAACCCTCATTTTATGAGGAGTAAGGGAAGTTGGAGGAAGAGTGCTCTACCTTGGACTTCCTGCTGCGTAGACAGGACTAAAAGCTGAAATAAAGTATTTCAACTTAAGCTACGTAATTGACATAGCTGAAGTTGCGTAGCTTATTTTGGCTTTAGCCCTTCTGTGTAGATGTGACCTCAATGAATTAAATTATTAACATTTAAACAGTAAAAATAAATAAATGTTTTCCATTTTGGCAAGATAAAAAAATCCCATAGAGTAAAAAGTATTTGTATTGTTTAACTTGTTAACGGTGCATACATTTATCCGTTTATGCATGCAAATGCTGGCTTTATGATCATGAGTGCATGAACAAATTATGTACGTGCAATTGAAATGGTTTGTTTTGAAAGTTTGTCCTGAAAAATTGCTTTTGTTTTGACTCAGTTTTCAGTTTTCCATCAGATGGTTGCTAACCATCAGTGTGTTACACATTTTTTCTATATTTCCCACTGATTTCAATGCTATTCTCATATAGAGTCATGCACCAGTAGTATGTAGAAAACAAAACTTTGTAGAGGACAAACAGTATTCTCAATATGTGTAGGGACTGTTTTCTGACTTGACGTTAAATGGACATGCTGGATAACTTCTTAAAGGCCTTAAAAACAAATATTACCTTTGTATTTGGAATATTATCTTGGCATTCCCTATGCTAATATAGAAGTGTATGAAAACACTAAGGTACGCTATTTAAGGCAATTTTGGAAAACTCTTTTATTTGTTACTGTTTAATGTGTTTCCTATATATATTGTTTATATGTTCATGTTAATATAATAATGTGTCTGTGGTAGAAATAATATAAAGTCTGTGTCATTTGATTTTGCCTTATCGTTAAGTAGTACATATGTTTTGAAATACTAATGGTCAGGGCTCGACAAATAATGCAATCTACTCGCCTGTGGCGAGTAGATTACAACCCGGAAGAGCCGGGTTCAGGCGATCTGCGATCTGCGCATGCGCAGAACGATCTGCGTATGTGCAGATCGCTGGACAGCGCAGCTGGCGAGCGGGGCTTGCCACGGTTTGGCGAGCCCTGCTAATGGTACTGGACTACAAGAACTTGTATCTTTTTTTTTTTTTTTATACAGATGACATTCTTACTGACTCAGAGCTACATAGACCCCATGGCAAATTATAATTTGAGTCAGAATTTGTCCTAATTTTATTAATTTGTTCCAAGTACAAATAGATTCTATAGGAATGCACGCTTTCTGTTTATCTGGATATCTTGCACAGTGTGACCTGAGGTATAAGCTGTCCTCTTGTGATGCTTTTCATCAGTGAACTTTTTTTGGAGAGGTAAAACAAATGAGATAAAGCAATTGCAGAAAAAAAGCGACTTAGTCCAAAATATCAAACCACAGCTGGGCTTTCATATAAACAGGGTGAGCAAACAACCCAGAAACAGATCTAAATAAGAGACAAGACAAAGCTGTTTGAGTGTCTTACCTCATTAGGCTGTCTCTTTCTCTATTAGTTCTGGCTGTATATCTTCCCCTCCTCCCAAGAGCTTCATCAGCCTGAAAGCAGGGAAAAGAGATTTAAAAGTGTAACACTTCCTCTGAGTAGATCACCCTTGATCCATTTTTAGAGTAAGAACTCATTCTGGTTTCCTTCCCAAAAGACAGTAAGGCCGTATCTATGCTATGAAAGACGGTTGAATTTATTAAAGTTGATTTTTTTTTTTTTTACCACTCAGTTTTGTAAAGCTGAAGGTCCATTTCCTCACTGCGCACAAGAATTCAATGTAGTTTGAAGTAGCATGTCCCCGAGACTGCCATCGACTTTGAAAGCAATGCACAGTGGGTAGCTATCCCAAAGTGCCTCCACCACTTGGCATTCTGGGTTATGCTCCCAGTGCACGCTGGGACCTAAATTGTGCAGCAGGTGGTTCTAGATTCATGTCATTGGCATCCCATAATGTGCTTGTCTACTTCCTTCCACCTTGTTTGAGATCAATGGGAAACAGTCTTTTTGTGCCCTTTTTTAGACCTGATGCCTGTGCAGATGCCATAGCAGCATGAGCCTGGCCCCCCTCACGAACCCCATTGTGCATCAAAGCATTGTGGTGTTGAGGTCTATCTTGGTGTGCCTAATGGAGTATATTGAGAGCATATGCATGTCATTCCAGGAAGAGGGTGAGGAAAAATCTTGGGGTGCCATGGGCATGCTGTTCAGGCAAGCCCTTGCACTGAGCAAACTGGAAACTCAGCCAGAATTTGAGCCTGTGGAAACAGGAAAATGTCTGTTTTGGTGCTGTCAGATAAGCACAGACTGGTAGGACTGCATAATACTGCAGGTATGGGCTGCAAAACTTCCAGATGCACAAGAGTGCTTTCTTGGAACTTTGCGAATGGTTTTCTCCTGCCCTGAAGTGCAGGCTACAACCTGAATGAAACCTGCTCTGACAGTGGAGAAGTGCATGGCAATTACCCTGTAGAAACTTGCAATGCCAGACAGCTACTAGTCAGTTTGGAATCAATTCAGAGTGGGGAAAACTACAATGGGGCCTGCTTTATACAAGTAGCCGAAGCAATCAATACCATTCTGCTACAGAGGGTAGTGACTCTGGGAAACATGGATGTCACAGTGGAAGGCTTTGCTGCAATGGAGTTCCCTAACTGTGATGGGGTGATAGACGGAACACATATCCTATCTTGGCACTTGAACACCTTGCCAAGGAGTACATCAAATGCAAGGGGCACTTCTCAATGGTGCTGCAGGCGTTGGAGGGTCACAAAGGCTGTTCCACTGACATCAATGTGGGATAGTTGGGACAGGTGCATGACATGTGCATCCTGAGGAACTCCTGTCTCTTCAAAAAGCTGCAAGCTGGATTTTTTTCCCAGATGGAAAAATTAGAATTGAAGAGATGGAAATGCCAATAGTGATCACTAGCGACCCAGCCTACTCTTGCTCCCATGACTCGTGAAGGAACAGTTGAACTACAGGCTGAATAGTTTTTCCTAATATCCAACCTAAACCTCTCCCACTGTAACTTGAGATCATTGCTCCTTGTTCTGCCATCTGTCACTACTGAGAACAGCCTCTCTCCATCCTCTTAGGAACCTCCCTCCAGGTAGTTGAAGGCTGCTATCAAATCCCCCCTCACTCTTCTCTTCTGTAGATCAAATAAGCCGAAATCCTTCAGTCTCCCCTCGTAAGACATGTGCTCCAGCCCCCTAATCATTTTGGTTGCCCTCCACTGGACCCTTTCAAATGTGTCCACATCCTTTCTGTAGTGGGGAGGCCCAGAACTGGATGCAATACTCCTGGTGTGCCTCACCAGTGCTGAATAAAGGGGAATAATCACTTCTCTAGAGCGGCTGGAAATGCTCCTTCTAATGCACCCAAATTTGCCATTAGCTTTCTTGGTTACTAGGAAACACTGTTCATTCATATCCAGCTTCTCATCAACTGTAATCCCCAGGTCCTTTTCTGCCAAACTGCTGCTTAGCCAATCAGTCACCAGCCTGCACTTGTCCTTGTTGAACCTCATCAGATTTCTTTTGGCCCAATACTCCAATTTGTCTAGACCACTCTTCATCGTATCCCTATCCTCCATCATATGAACCTCTCCCTCAGGTTAGTGTCATCCAGAATTTGGCCGAGGGTGCAATCCATCCCCTCATCCAGGTAATTAATAAAGACGTTGAACAAAACTTGTCCAAGAACCGATTCTTGGGGCATCTCACTTGAAACCAACTGCCAACCAGACATCAGGCTATTGATCACTACCCATTGAGCCTGACAATCTAGCCAGCTTTCTATCCACTTTACTGTCCATTTATCCAATTGATACTTCTTTAGTTTGCTGGCAAGAATATTGTGGGAGACCATATCAAAAGCTTTGTTGAAGTCAAGGTTTATCACATCCACTGACTTCTCCATGTCCACAGAGCCAGTTACATTATCATAAAAGGCAATCAGGTTGGTCAGGCATGACTTGCCCTTGGTGAATCCATGTTGACTGTTCCTGATCACTTTCCTTTTTTCCAAGTGCTTCAAAATTGATTCCTTTTTTTTTTTGTTTTTTGTTTTTTCCCAGGGACTGAAGTGAGACTGACAGGTCTGTAGTTCCCTGGATTGTCCTTCTTCCCTTTTTAAAAAATGGGCACTACAATTGCCATTTTCCAATAGTCTGGGACCTCCTTCTGATTTCCATGCATTTTCAAAAATATGGTTAAAGGCTCTGCAATGACATCTGCCTACTCTCTCAGCGCTCTTTTATGCATTAAATCTGGCCCCATGGATTTGTGTATGTCTAACTTTTCTAAATAGTTCTTAACCTGTTCTTTCTTTATCAAGGGCTGCCTACCTCTTTCCCATACTGTGTTGCCTAGTGCAGTAGTCTGGGAGCTGACCTTGTCTGTGAAGACTGAGGCAAAAAAAGCATTGAGTACTTCAGCTTTTCCCACGTCATCTGTCATTAGGTTACCTCCCTCATCCAGTAAGGATCCCATACTCTCACTAGTCACCCTTTTATTGCTAACATGCCTGTAGAAACCTTTCTTGTTACCCTTCACATCCCTTTCCATCTGCAATTCCAATTGTGCTTTCGCCTTCCTGATTACTCCCCTGCATTCTCAAGCAATATATTTATACTCCTCCCTATTTGTCCAAATTTCCACTTCTTGTAAGCTTCCTTTTTGTGTTTAAGCTCACCAAGAATTTCACTGCTAAGATAAGCGGGTCACCTACCGTCTTTGTTTTTTTTACTGCACATCGGGATGGTTTGTTCCTGTGCCCTCAGTAAGACTTCTTTTAAAATACAGCCAGCTCTCCTAGACTCCTTTCCCCTTCATGTTAGCATCCCAGGGAATCCTGCCCATCAGCTCTGAGGGAATCAGTCTACTTTTCTGAAGTCCGGTGTCCGTATTTTGCTTTTCTCCATTCTTTCTTTCATCGGGATCCTGAAATAGACCATCTCATGATCACTGATTCCCAGGTTGCCACCCACATTTATTTCCCCTACCAATTCCTCCCTGTTTGTAAGCAGCAGATTAAGCTACACATGGCCCCTGCTTGGTTCCTTCAGCACTCATACCAAGAAATTATCCCCAACGTTCTTCATAAACTTCCCAGATTGTCTGGGTACTGCCGTATTGGTTTCCCAACAGATGTCAGGGTGACTAAAGTCTCCCATGATCTGGCAGCTTCTCTTAGTTGTCTGAAGAAAGGCTGAATCACCTGATCCGGTGGACTATAGCAGATGTCAACTACAACATCACCTCTGTTTCTCCTGCCTCTATGCTTAACCCAAAGACTCTCAATAGGCTTTTCTCTCTCTCTCTCTATCTATCTATCTATATATACTGGAGCTCTAAACAATCATACTGCTCTCTTACATACAATGCAACTCCTTCTCCTTTTCTCTCCCACCTGTCCTTCCTGAACAGTTTATACCCTTCCATGACAGTGCTTCAATTATGTGAGTCATCCCACCAAGTCTCTTACTCCAGTCAAATCATAGTTCTTTGACTGTGCCAGGACTTCTAATTCTTCCTGCTTGTTTTTAGCAGGGTTTTTGCATTTGTGTACAGACACGTTAGATAACTAGCTGATTTCCCTGCCTTCTTGGTATGTTTCAGGGGGTCTTCCTTGTGTTTCTGCCCAGAATCCCACTTCCCCACTTTCCTCAGGGCTTTGGTCACCATCCTCTGATGAACCTAGTTTAAAGCCCTCCCCACTAGGCTTGCAAGACTGCCCGCGAAGATACTCTTCCCTTTCTTTGTTAGGTTTATCCCATCTCTTCCTAGCAATCCTTGTGCCTGGAACAGCATCCCATGGTCGAAGAAACCAAAGCCCTCTCTCTGACACCACCTGCGCAACCATGCATTTACTTCCAAGATTCGATGATCTCTACCTGGACCTTCTCCTTCAACGGGGAGGATGGATGAGAACACCTCTTGTACCTCACACTCCTTTATCCTTCATCTCAATGCTATATAATCTACAGTGACCCATTCAAGGTAATTCTTGGCGGTATCGTTAGTTCCTACAAGAAGAAGTAGGAAGGGGTAGCAATCCAAGGTTTGATAAGTCTCAGAAGACTCATCCTGAATTCTAGCTCCAGATAAGCAGAACACGTCTTGAGATTCCAGGTCTTAAGAGGGAGTCCCCAACCAACACCACCCAACTTCTTCTCTTGGGTGGTGATGGTTGTGAACCCCCCTCATCCCTAGGAGTGTGCATCCCATGCTTTCTGGTCAATGGTGTCGTCATTTGATCTCTTCCCTCAGAGGTCTCTGCCAAAGCATTCTCCACCATGGTGCTTGTGCAGAGAACGTGAAAGCAGTTACCTCCTATTGGAATTGAAATACTTGCGATGTCTTTCTTCTCCTGGAGGTTATGTTCTACCCATTTTCTTCCTTATTCTGTACTGCCCTTGCTGGTTCTTCAGTCTGCTGTGCCTGCAGTATTAAATGTCTCAAAGAAATGTCGGCAATTAATCAGTGTGAAAATGTGTGGAACTGTTCATTTTCTTTTAGAGTAACTTGAGAGAATATTCTTTGTAAGATGTTTCTGGCATAACTACAAGAATATTGAAAGTGCCTACAGTCCTACTAGTTAATAAAATATAATTAGATATTCACACTGGAATATTCTTACTCTCTTCTGTCCCATTCATTTCTGCACAGCACTGGTAAGTGATTACTGTATAATCTCTTATTTACATTATAGAAAGTTACAAATAACAGGAATAAAGCCAGAATGTTTTCCACAAAACACCCAAATTCAAATAATGGTGCTAGCCATCCTCTGCTAAGTTGCATATACTTGGGTGTAACATTCCATACCAGTTAACTTGGTTCCAAATGCCACTTTCAACAGAGCATTGGGCACCAGTAAAAACAACTCTTGTACACACTTGCCACATCAAGACAACTCTCTTCCTTTGTAAGTATACCTCGCCATCGTAGACATCAGTGTGTGATAAGTGTGGGTACATGTAACTTTTCTTATGACCGCTATATATAGTAAGAGGACTGAATCAGGAAAAAAATATTAGACTCTTAGGGTATGTCTAGACTACACGCCTTTTTCGAAAGAGGCTTTTTCGAAAGATAATTTCGAAAAATCCTCTTTCAAAAAAGAGCGTCTAGATTGCATTAAGCAGATCGAAAAAATCTGTCGAAAAAAGGGCACCTGGAAGTACTTTTGCCAGGGCATGGGGGCAGCCTTTACTTCTGGGTCCTGCAGCATGCTCTTTGCAGAAATGCATGCTTTAAGGGACCCTTCTGAACAGCCGTTCCTCTGCTCTTGCAGCTGGCTTGCCTACCTCCTAGTGGCAGCACTGTCTGTGGGACTGATTGTTGTGTCGCTTGTGCATACATGCCCAAGTGCTAGGTGTGACACTTGCTGTGGTGTTGTGCATGCACCCTTGTGACCAGCCTGCTTCCCACAGTTCCTGGCGGGGGGAGGACAGCCCTCCCTGGGGTCAGACACGTGTGGGTCCCTCCCTGAGCTGTGAGCAGCTGCCCATGTGTGCCCTGGGAATGAACATGCTTGCACATGCACAGAGAGGTGCAAGCTGTCCAGGAAGAGCATGACATGTGCAGATTGCCCCGCATCCCCTGTGCTCCCACGTTCCCCCTTCTGTGTGTGTGACCCTGACCACACTCACCTGATGTTCCTTCACCAGTGTCAGAGGATGCCTGTGAGGCCTCCTGGGTCTCGGGGACCTGCTCCAGGGTCAGGGTAACCACACTGCAGTTGGGGTCCTCTTCCTCCTCCTCTTCATCCTGCAGCTGCTCCTCGGGGTTGTTCTCAGCCCTTTCCTGGCAATGCTGCACTGGTGTCTACAACCCGGTCTGGACCAGAACCGGGGCAGAGAGGGGTTCCCCACTACCCAGGATTCTGTCCAGCTCCTGGAAGTATGCACAGTAGTGTGGCGCTTCCCCCGAGGTGGAGCTGTCCTCGTGGGCCCTGGCATAGCCCTGCCTTAGTTCTTTAACCTTAGCCCGCACCTGGTCCAAAGTTCTGAGGTCGTGTCCTTTTTTGGCCAGCCCCTTGGCCATGTGGCCGTAAATGTCTGCATTTTGGCGACGGGAATGCAGAGCCTGGAGTGATTCCTCCTCTCTCCATAGTTCTACAAGGGTCAGGACCTCTGGCCCTGACCAGGCTGGAACTCGCCTCTTGCCCCTGGGAGGCTGCTGGGATGGCTCCCTGGAAGGTCCTTGGGGGCCTCGGGGGTCTTGTACTTGTGCCATGCTTCCTTGGCAGAGAGGCAGGAAGAGTCGTGTGGTCAGAGGCTTCCTCTGGCTGCCTTCCTACCACAATGGCTGCCCAGGGTGCCTGTGCCTTTAAAACATAGCTACAGACAGGAACAACAGAGGTTTTTCCTGCAGATGGACTGTCCATCAGGGCTTTTCCCAGGAGGTCTGTTTTTTTTGGAAAAAAAAACCCCGCCTCCACACATGCCTTTTTTCAACAGATCACTGTCGAAAAAGGCATTATTCCTTGTAAAATGAGGTTTACCGCTGTCAACAAAACTGCCGCATTCTTTCAATTTACTTTCGAAAGAACATGGCAGTAGTGTAGATGCGGGTGAAGTTTTTTTGGAAAAAGGCAACTTTTTCCAAAAAAAACTGTGTAGTCTAGACACACCCTTATTGAGCAGTGACATTTTCCCCACACAATGGTATTGTATGTGCAGTAAAGCTTCTTTAATACATATTCAAAACAATTCTTCTCTTTATTATGCTGTAATCTTCCCTCGGCATATCTGCCCATATAATAAGGGGGGTTCAAAGTAAAATGTGTAACGGTTATTCATTTTCACATAATTGTTACAGGTATTGTTATTTTTCCTGTACTTGGCTACGTCCCTGCTCTATCCCAATAAATGTAGGCCTAATACATATCTTGAATACAATAATGTTTGCTTCCTAATTTAAGAACCAAATTATAGCATCCGTATTGGATGCTACAGTCACTTCTTCAAGGAGTTTTTTAAATTCTATATGGAAACTGTCTGCACTATTCTTAAATAAGAGTGCACTATTTAAATAACACAATCCAGTAAGCCCTCTACTAAGAAGGCTCTGTTTTTAGAGGACCCATTTCTTTGCCTATCTCATAGCTATAGTGCTGATTATTTCTTGTGCTTCTTTTTATTGAGAAGCTGTGGGGCCCGTAACTCCATACTGTTTCCTCTTCTAGCAAAGTTCCAGCTGTTAAAGATTAACCTAAGACTTTCTAACCATGTACCTCTTTAGATATTTTTTTCTTTGGCTTAGCTGCCATTTCCACAACTCATTATTTTACTCTTACAGGTGAATTACCATTATTTGACTACTGGCTTTCAACCCAAAATACATATTTTATGCTGTATTAAAAAATATAGGCATAGAGGTGGGTAAACTGGTTCAGATTAAGGAAAAAAATCTAACCAAGAGGCTTTATAGAATCAAAAGGAAAAAATCAAAGTCATATTTGTTAAAAACCTTACCACTAATGTTCAATGTTTTTGTACATTGGAGTCCAAATGTGCCAGACAATGGGGCAGCATCACCTTTGGTTCCATCCCAGTTTGAGGTTCTAAATCCTGGCAGTATCATAGCCTACCGTTAAGACGTGAGCCTCTCCCAGACTGATTCTGTGTACTTAGTTTCAGACTAAGGATCAAATATTTTTATCCAGAAATTTAGCAGAAGATCCTTACACTGAAGATTTCCTTGAAGTTTCCTCTATTATGGAGCGGGTTCTTCCCCTTCATCTCAAGGGATGGACTTTACCTCCTGATGCACTAGGTGTGCTTATGAGTTTTAAAACAGAGAAATTGCTTTCCTGCCTACTGGCTTCTCATTATAGCAGTTTGAGCAGTGTACCACAATAAAGAATCCACACATTTTAATGCTATTCCAGTTGTGTCTTATTCTCACATTGCATCTTTTTCTATAACCTTAGATTTCCAAACTACAGTAAAGTTTCATTTCACTGTACATGTGCTGAAATCTAAGGGACTATTTGAGGTAACTCTCCAATCCACCAAAGAATTTGAACTCTTACTGATGTCTAGCCACATGTTCAAATTAAACATATGCTTGTGTGCTTTTCTGGGTTGGGGCTTAGATACTACTCATTGTGGCCAATGTAGGCAGAGTCAAGCCAATAATGAAACCTTATTTTAATTGATGTTTCTGAGGGGGGCAAGCTACAGTTACTGTGGTAACTTTAACTCTGAATTCTCTGATTCCTGTGCGATTAAAATGTCAATTTACTTACTTAATGTTAGTAAAGTATTTGTTGTGCAGTTTTTTCCTAAATGTGAACAAGTTTCAAATTGATTCAATATAAATTTATCTAGGCATAGTTTCTAAGCCTGATGGATATATTGTAATAATAACTGACATCTATCCCAAGTGGCACAAATTAAAATCTTAAGTGATAAACACATACCTAATTGACTGGTGACATGCAGAAGTTGTTTGATTTGCAGATGTGAACATTCATAGATATTTGGTAGAAAGTTCTGGAAAAGTCTAGTACATTTTCACTTAACCCTCACAAATATCACCATTGTGATAATTATGTGGTCTGAGGCTTTAGTCAATACAGTTTATGCTTTCCACATGACTGCTTCTGAGACTACCTTTGACATATATCACACAATGTTGCCTGTTGATTAATATAATTAGATTAATATACTTTTCATAGAGCTTTGTGAGCCTGGAGATATCCATGTTTACTTTATGTTCTACAAGCACAATTCAAAACCCTGTAGGCTCACCAGGCCTGTTTCTATAATCTTTAATTGGGAATAGAAAGCCTTGAGAGTTTTGAAATACCATGCTTAAATTGAGCTCAGGGACTGATAATGTCAACTATTAGGACTTCATATGTATGTCTGGGAACAGAAATATGTGGGTTTTCCTAAATATATATATTTGTTTGCCTGTTTAAAAATATATAACACCAGAGTCCTCTGAAATTCACTCTTGTCAGCACCCATTCAAAAATGAGGTCTAGACCACTAATTTTATCTTCTGAAAAACTGAGCAAGAAAACTGTAAGTCCCTGGGAAAATGGAGACTTACTCAGGGAAAATAGTGGCTTACCATTTTGCCTGTGGCATAATGTATATTAATTTTGCTTCCTTAACTACCTGGAAACTATTCTAAGCTATTTAAAAAAAACGATATATGGTTCTATGAATCTGGCATATTGCTTTGTCAGACTCCATTCTCTGTTTTGTGTGAGATTTCACTGTTAAATTTGTAGGAATGGGAGAGGGGGCACAATCAGTGTTTAATAATAATTTTTCTCTTTTCCTTTCAACAGCTTTTCCCAATTTTACACATTAATGCAGGGTCAGTGGGGTGGCTTTCAGTATTATTGTTACAATATAAGAAACAGCCTACCATTCACCATAGTACAGGTTGAAATTCTGTGGTCTGGGGCACTCTGGTCTGGCATGGCCACAAATTTTGCTGAACTAGAGAGCCCCAGAACAGAGGCTGCCGGCAGCTGGAAGCAGAGCTGGCTGGTGTGGTTGGCGGAGCAGAAGAGCTCTTGGGGCACCGGAGCCCCCAGCCAGCCACGGTGCTGGAGCCCATGGGCAGGGAGGCAGCAGAGCTTGCAGTCAGTGGGGCTGTGAAGCCGGTGAGGCTGCCAGAGTCCATGGGGCAGGGAGGCCAGGAAGGGGCTGCTGAGCCCACAGATGGTGGGGCTGTGAACGCTGGCAGAACCGCTGCTAGAGCTCATAGATCTGGTGGGGCTGCCGGTGCCGACAGAGCTCACAGGGCTGCGGAGTCCGGAGGGCTGCCCAGCTAGGGGGCTGAGGGCAGTGGTGCCAGATAGGGGAGAGGAGCCCAGTGGAGAGGCTGGCAGCTTCCTCTCCTTTGCATTGACCATCCTGATCCAGAAAACTCCCTTGTCCAGGACTGGTCAGGTCCTGAAGGAGCCAGATCCAGGAGGTCCAAACTGTAGTCCTTTTTTGCATTTTAGTCTGTCTTTACATACCTTTTGGAAGCTCTGTCTACATCACACTCTAATGATCCTGCCATCAATCTGAAAAGTGTATTTCCTTATGCGTGTATTGCTTTCAGAAACTCTGCAATCCGTTAAAAGATAACAGATGGGCAGATTAATAGAAGGAAGAAAGTGTCCATGAAGTCCAGTACATGTTCAAATTCTTTTGCATGGGATGCTGTCATCTAGTTATAGCTTGGAGTTCACTATTCCAATGTCTGTTTGCATAATATTTGTTTAGCTTCCATCTTCTCAAAAATAATTTGCACAATAGAACAGAAGTTCAGTAAATAATACTTTATCCATTTCTCAGGGTGTGTCTCACTCTGCTTTCTTAGTTATTTCCTCTTTAGGCTTCCCTTCACTTATTCAGTATAGATTACTTGGTGTCAAAGCTTACCAATATAGAGTGCTGAGGGTATTTGGAAGAAGAGTAATCCAAAAACAAGGCAGTGTGCGCTCTAGGGGTATGTCTAGACTGCATCCCTTTGTCAGCAGAGAGATGCAGATTAAGCAGGTCGACATTGCAAATGAGGCAGGGATTTAAATGTCCTGAGCCTAATTTGCATAAAAATGGCCACCGCGTTTTGCCGACTCGGCACTCTGTCGGTGAAAAGCGGTAGTCTAGAGGGGGATCTGTCGAGAAAGACAGCCTTTTTCAACAGATCCCTTATGCCTCCTGCAAGGAGGTTTACAGGATCTGTCAAAAAATCTTTCTTTCTCGACAGATCCCCCTCTAGACTGCCTCTTTTTGCGGACAAAGTGCCGAGTTGGCAAAACACGGCGTCCGTTTTTATGCAAATTAGGCACGGGATATTTAATCCCTGCCTCATTTGCAATGTCGACCTGCCTAATCTGAATTCCTCTGCTGACAGAGGGATGCAGTCTAGACATACCCTTGTAGAGGACTCAAAGGGCTATTGTATGCAATAGTGGAGATAACCAACTCCAAAATATTGCACAATGGAATTGAAATGTTCAATTACATTTTTAACAAGGGAAAAAAAACAATATAGTTACAGTACTTCTAGAATAATATGTTGCAAATTGATATTGCTGATTCTTTTTGTACAAGGCCTTCATATGCATCTGATGACCTTAAAATATTGTTGATGATCAACAGAGGGTGCTATTACACATAGTCTTATACAGGAGTGGGCAATAATTTTTATGGGGGGACCACTCCAAGATTTTGGACAGTGGTAGAGGGCTGCACTCTTCCATGATATTAATAGAGGAGATGCGGGGTCTGGAATGGAGGTTGGGTTCAGAAGGGAGCTTGGGGTTAGGGACTGGGGTGCAGGAGGCAGGGAGATAGGATGAAGAGGCAGTTGTGACCTAGGGCAGGGGACTGGAGGGCAGGGGTTTGGGATGTGACCCAGGGTAGGAGGAGATCATGACCTGGGGCAGGAGATTGGGGTGCCAGATCTGGGAGGGAGTATGGGAGATCTGGGAGGGAGTAAGAGGGGGACAGAGGGTTTAGGTATGTTGAGTGGGTGGGGAGGGGCTGAGAGTTGGGACAGGAAAGGACTGGGGTGCCAGAAGCAGGCTGTGGCCAAGAGACTTACTTGTCAGCTGCCAAACTTGCCTGCCTGCCTGCAGAGCTTAAAATGTTTCCCAGCCAGCTTGCCTGCCTGCCTGGCCATGTGCTTCATGAATAACTGAGCCCAGGAGATGGGGTGTGATTCTTCTTAGCTGCCTGTTATTCTAACAAGCAGCTCACATTAGCTGGTTTCTGCCAGAAACTGGCCCATGGGTATATGCTGGGGGCAGCTCCTAAAACTTTCCCCTTCCCCTCCAGTTTCAAAACAGAAATGGAGCCCTGCAGCCGCATTTCTGCACGGCACGCGGGGCTGCGGGGCAAGCAGGGGAGCCTGCTTGGGGCTCCCCGCTGCCTCTGCAGGCCGGATCCAGTGGCTTGGCAGTCCAGATTCGGCCCACGGGCAGTATTTTGCCCAGGCCTGGTCTTATAATTTCTGTTTACATTCGTATGTAGGCAATGAATTCTTAGGTATAATGCTTCATTGTGACTATTTAGACTATGTTGCACTATATCTGTAAAATGTATTCACTAGTTAATTTGATACAGCGCTTCCATGTGCCACATAAAGCCATGTAAGTGAACAAAACAAAAGTTGATGTATTAAGACAAAGGTAGGTAGGCAGTAAGAGAATAGGGATCACTGATCCATATTGTGTACTGCTCTGTTCTTCTGCTATAATCTATTATATGTTCTTAGACCCATCACTATAGTATTACAGTGCCATCCAATAGTGCATTAAGCAATATGATTATACATCTGTTGTGTTTGATTGAAGATATTAGTCAGAACTGTTTGTATGTTATATAATTTAGTATATTAAAATGTTGGAAGAGTGTCTGGGCTAGAAGTTGGTGCTAGAGGGTAACTACAATTATATGAATTTGAAGGAGTGTAATGGAACCAATTCAAATTTTTGAGGAAATGGACAGAAGGATAAGAATGTATATGAATTGTAATAAAGGAAGACAAAATTTGTAGTATAAAGATGAGTGGATGTGAAGGAAGGGAACAAACCTAAGTATAGTTATATTTAGATAAAACCAAAGGTGAAAGTAAGCTGGTGTGCGCTGTGTAACACACCGGTAAGGGACTAGCCAGCTGTGGGGCAGGACTCAGGATGCACCAGCCTCAGTGCTTAGGAGGCCAGGCAGCATGGTCCCTGCCACCCCAGCCAGCCCTGGGGATCTGGTGGCCAGGTAATGTGGTCCCTACTTCTCCAACCAACCCTGGGGATTCAGCAGCTTTGCAGTGTGGTTCCTGTAGCCTTGGGATTGCCAGGCAGAGCATTTGCTGAATTCCCAGACAATGACCTCCCACACCCAACGTAAGAACAGCCTCCTTCCCAGAGCCCTCCAAAAGCCCAATCCCCTGCCCTGAGTTCCCCCCCACAACCTTCCTTCCCCTGACTCCTGTGCTCCCCTACCCTCTGAGCTTCCCACATCTTCTTCCTTCCTTAACCCCTGCCCTGATACACTCTCTCTCTCTCTCTCTCTCTCTCTTCTCCCCTCCCCCCCCATTCTACACCTGTTTTTATTACAGGTACTGTCCTATCACAGTCCCACCTCCCCGCACACACAAATCCTGGCCTGCGGCGGCAGGGGAATGTGGGGGAGATGCAATAGGAGAGTGTGTAAGAAATGTAAGTTAGTTTCATCCTGAAACCTTGGGGTTTTTTTTACTGAGGCGAAGAATTGTGCAATTGACTTCAGTGTGTCAATTTCACTCATTGTGTGCCATACCAAAAGGAGGACAGAAGACATTGACATGGGTTTAATTAGGCCACAACTTGATTATTTGATGTCTGGAACTATCTGGTAGATAACACTGCATGTTTATTCTATAATTGCCTGGGGGGCCTTCACTAGCTCCCCCTTTTTTTCCCCATCTATATCTCTCCAGAAAATCCATTGCTGGGACCTTATCTACCTCTGCCTTCTAGAAGAGGTTAAGGTTGGCTATAATAATGGGGTGGGGGGTTGGCACCCTGTTGTACCAATCATAGGAGTCCCCAACCTCCCTTCCATTTGTTCCTTTGAACACCTCTTTTAAGTCTTTCCCAACCTATTATCTGGTACCTGTATCCTTTTCCTATGGAGTACCTACATGGGACCTTGGAGACAAGGAGACACCAGCAATTAGCTTGGCTGCCTCCTCCCCATATTCAGTTGTGTTCCTAGACATCTCCTAATGCCATCTCTTTTATCAGTTAAAAACATGACAGCACCTAAGTTGCAACTCCATTCTTCTGGAACAACTGAGCTGCCCCATATAGTATACCCAGATGTACGGTTACTGCCCCCCTATACTCGTATATGCCTCCCCATTCAAATACCTCCTTGACTTGTGCACCCTGGGGGTGCGTCTACACTGATCTGTAACTCGAAATAAGATATGAAATTTGAGCTACGCAAATTGCATATCTTATTTCAATGCTATTTTGAAATAGCTTATTTTGTCATTTGGTGCTGTCTAGGCAGTGCCAGATTTCAAAATAAAGTGTTATTCTAAAATGCCCCTTACTTCTTGTAAAATGAGGTTTACAGGGATGTTGAAATAGTGAGCCTGAAATAACAGGCTTGCTGTGAAGATGCAGGATTGCTATTTTGGGATACTCTGGTACCCCAAAATAGAGTAGCACCCTTATGGGTGGGGGCTCATGGCTCCCCACCAGCTCCTGTGCTGAAGCCTGTCTGACCAAAGAATGTGATCTTCTTGGAAAATGTGGCAGGATCCCCAATTTCCTCCTTGCCCTACGCATTAGTCACACTCCTTTCAGCATTCTTAAATCATGTTCCCTAAGATGAACCACAATTACATATGGAGGCCGCTGACATGCCTGTACAGCATTGGTATTAGTTGAACCTATATCCTGCCTCTTTTTGCATGCCAACTGAGTACTGCTTCATCACCGAACCCAGCTGCAAACCCTTGGGCAAACTGAATGTATGCCTACAAGGCCAAAAGCAATATGCTTACATGTCTGACTAATATCTTCAATGAAACACAACAACTTGTTTGCACATTGCATAATTAATGTATATATTAAGTTGTGTGTAGAATGTCCAAAGTCAGGGACAGAGATTGTTGCTAGAGAGTATCTGAAATAATAGGAATTTGAGGGAAGAAATGGAGCAGATTCAAACTTTTGGGGAAATGGACCGACGAATTTGTATAAACTGTGATAAAGGAAGACAAAATATGTAGTATAGAAATGGGTGGATGTGAAGGACGGGAACAAACATACTGTAAGGGAAACCTTGGCTCCACTGAAGTCAGTGGGAGTTTTGCTATTGATTTCCATGTGGCAAGTTCATTCATTATGAAAGAGAATGGAAATGTTTTAGACAGACTCAAGGGGGTGATCTGTTTTTGGATCTCAGCTCTGGAACCACATAAAAACATCAGAAGTTTTTGTGCTGAGACATTATATTTATGGAGGCTTCACTTCTTTTTTTAGAAGGAAAGATTACTATTACTTTTATTATTTAAGTTACCAGTGGCTGCTAAAACACCGCTTTAAAAATCTATCAATGGCATTTCTAATACACTGTCAACTACTATTCATGCCCTTGTTTGTGGTACTATAGATAAATGTGATCTGGATTTTGATTTTAAAAACTGCACTAAAATGGGGAAATATGGTTAGGTCAAATATTAAGGTGAAATACTTGGAACTCTACACAGTTTCTGTATGAAGTTGACTTGTTCCTTTTATTTAATGTTAAATGAATTATTAGTGGAGTTACTCAAGGAAAATTCTGTAGCAATGATCCCAATCAAATACTGCAAGTCTGAGGTAGAGATGATTTCCCAATACAAAAAGGTACGGGCACACTCCCACACTGTCCAATCTGATAGTTCATCCCTGTTGATGATGGGTTAGCATTTTTGGATACATAGCTCTTGCTTAAAATTCATATTACATTAGCCAGTGAACTGTAGAGGTTCCACTTGATACCATCTGCTTTGCTATCTGGATGGGATACCCTTAACTGATTGATTATATATATATGAATTTAATTGTAGTGGTTTGCGCCACTGCCGCATGCTATACTTGATAATGGAAACAATGTTCGCCCACTCCTTTGTCTTTTCTCCATAGAATGTTAGATTGCTGCATCTTGATCATTCAATACAAGCTAAATTTTTAAATAGATAAAAACCAAAATAGAGGCAAATATCTGAAATTTATCACATTGAAAAACATATTAAATCTGCTTTTACTACCATTCCTCTATTGTAAACATTGATTAGGTGAACTGAGCAAAAAAATGTGATCATGTGTAGTTAGTTTGCTTTCTTACATGCATAATATGAGGTTGTAATGGAGGTAATGTCATATAGTATTTAATTCTGACATTTAGTGTTTGCCCTAGTAGACGGTCTTCCTTTTACTTAAGTGCCATTACTTTTATGTAGTCCATTTTC